>JAABNY020000043.1:12693494-12712140 GCA_015164015.2 Brevimyrus niger | reverse complement strand
TCTTCCTTGTCCAGATCCACCTTTGACTCCCCCTCTTTCTTGTCCAGATCCACCTTTGACTCCCCCTCTTTCTTGTCTAGCTGTACCTTTGACTCCTTCTCCATCTTGTCCAGATCCACCTTTGACTCCCCCTCTTTCTTGTCTAGCTGTACCTTTGACTCCCCCTCCTTCTTGTCCAGCTGTACCTTTGACTCCCCCTCCTTCTTGTCCAGCTGTACCATTGACTCCTTCTCCATCTTGTCCAGATCCACCTTTGGCTCCTCATCTTTTGTGTCCAGCTTCATTTCTGATTCCTCCTCTTTGTTTTCCAAATGTACCTTTGACTCCTTTTCTTTCTTGTCCAGCTTCACATCTAGTTCCTCCTCTTTCTTGTCAAGATGTACGGACTCCTCTTTTTTGTCCAGTTTCATTTCTGAGTCCTCTTTCTTGCCCAAATGCACCTTTGACTCCCCTTCTTTCTTTTCCATGAGTACCTCTGGCTCCTCTTCTCCCTTGATCAGCTCCACATTGAACTTTTCCTCTTTCTTGGCTAACTGCACCTTTGGCTCCTCCTCTTTCTCAAATTCTAGCTCCTCCCCTTTCATGTCCAGCCAAGCCTTTGACTCCTCTTTTTTGTCTAACTTCACCACTGACTCCTCCTCTTTATTGCCCAAATGCACCTTTGACTCCTCCTCTTTCTTGTTCAGTTGCACCTTTGACTCCTCCTCTTTCTTTTCTGGCTGCACTTCTAATTCCTCATTCCTGCTCAGCTCTCCTTCTGGCTCGCTCTCCTTTTGGTGTAACTCCACACGTAATCCCTCCTTTTTCTTGTTCAGATCCCTCTCCAGCTCCTCTTTTTCTTCTAGCTGCACATTATGCTGCTCCTTCGGCTTGTCCAACTGCACCTCTGGCTTTAGTTCCTCCTCCGTCTCCTCCCTCTCCTCGCCACCATCCCTCCCATCTTCTCCATTCCAATCTATATTTTCAGCAGGCCCCTTATCTCCTCCACACTGCTCTACTTTCCGGTTTTCACTGGCAAACACGAGTCCACCTGGTACCAGACTTCTTAACTCATTCAGGTCCATCAAGGCCTGAGCCAGCTCTTTCTCCAGGCCCTGTACCCTCTCCCTCAGCTCCCCCATGTCCTCCAGCTCCTGCACACTATCATTTGTCCCCATAGCGCCAACACACCTAAACAGGGACAGGAATAGAAAAAAACGTCTTAAGCAATCTCTTACGGAAAACACGATTGATACAGGACCTCTAATAAACACAAGGTAATCATCCTTCATAAGTCAATTATGAATGTTTTGATTTACTGCTTTTATCCAATTTTACAGCTGAATGGGTTAGGCCCATGGGTGTCTTTAGGTCAGATCACTGCTACTGTATAGCCCACTGCTATAAGTATTTTAACCCCGATGTCAATCCTCCTTCAAAAACAAAAAAGTCAAGCCCCAAGTAAACTGGAAATAGCCTTGGATCTTTTCAATAGCTAAAACTCCCCTAAATGGACTACATATTTTATATTTGATTATACTTGGGATTTGTCTCAATAATTATGCATTATGTCGTCCAAGTGTTTTAGACCCAATTAGCCACTGCTATTTTGTAGATATTTTGTAGTGGTAGCATGAAGCTGCATAGAGAACTGATATAATGTGTGTTACCTGTCCTCTTTTGCCAAGCTGGAGGCTGCAACAGAAGCCTGGGACTCACAGATGGTCCTCTGCTGGTCTTCACTGTCATTTGTGAGGGCGTCGAACTGATCAATAGGGACCAGGAGTGAGTATAAGCTCTGCGCGTCCAAACTGTCCGATTCCGACATCTCCATCCTCTTCAGGACATGAACGGACAGACCACAGAGTAAAAGCCCCCTCGCCATAGTTAATTTTACCGATTCAGTCTGTTGCCAGCGTCTGCGCGCATGTGCGCATCAACGTCTGCCCGAGGGCAGGTTAAATACAAGCGCCGTACGAGAATCAAACGGCTACCGTCCGTGGATAAGCGCAGCTGCCACCGCAAGGCTCACTTCTTAAGGCTGATATCGAGGAGCACGGCCAGATATAGCCGGCAAAATGTATAATAAATAATATGATCGAATGTGGTACCTGTGGCGTGAGGATCCTGTCTTCCATTTGCCCCTGCAGAGTCCACCAGGCGTGCAGGTTCCCCTGACTGAGGGGGGTACGGAGTGAGTCGCACTCGCCCTGGGACATGTAGTCTTCCCGGGCGGAGACGAACTCCGGCTCCGAGTCCCGTGACTTGGGGGACAGCGGCTTCTCAGCCCCTGGAAGAGACTGGCGTGAGCACCTGACAGACCCAACAGACAGCCGGCAAACCACAATGCAGGAGCTACGCTACAAATAAACAGAAGAGATGTCTTTCAAACGAGTGCTTTCCAGTCATTTTGGCATAATCCCCCGCATGCTTTTCTCGTACGAATCTGAAATTTCGCTCGGTGTGGGGGAATTTTGCGATCCCTGCATCTTCACAGAGCCGAAGCCCCGCTGGGTTACTGACACACCGAAGTTCTCTGCCTCCAGCTGTGGGGTCTCCAGCAGGTTCTGGATGGCCACCTGGAGTCTGACCCTCTCTGCCTCCACCTTCTCCAGCTGTTCCTGCAGCACACACAGCTGGGGAGGGGGGGTGTTGGGGTGGTTAGGCCACATGAATGTAGGCATGTGCACTGACATACATCTGTTTGTGGGGGTAAGAATCATGAGGGATCTAATGAATATTAAGGACAGTTATCTCTTAAAACTAAGTTTAGTTAATCGTTGCACCCAAAGGAAGTCTACAGTTCTTACACACCTAAAACGGTGAAGTGTTGAGTAGGGTGACCAGATAATCCATGTCAGGGAGGACACTTTGGCCTAGGACAGGATTTGTGATCTACCATTTCATTTGAACAGAGCTGGATTTCTCTTAAGCACCAAATTTTTGCTGTGTGCTGATTGGTCAGTCTCCTTTAATCACGCATCGCTCACTAATGTTAATGTGAAACAGCTGGATGAGTCTTTCAATCAAGGAAACAAAGCAGAAGAGCCTTTTTACTTTTAAAGTAGCTTTTAAAGCCGGAAGTAGTTCAAGGTGAGCTGAACTGGATTATCTGCTCATCCTACTGTTGTGTGAATCTACACGCAATACCTCCTCCAAGACACTGTGGGCACTGTGCTGCTGCTGCTCCAGGCACTCAAGCTTCTGCAGTAGATGAGCTCTCCCTGGTTTCAGCCTGAAAGTATCTTCCATCTCACACACACACAACAACAACAACTCAGTGTCACTACCTGATCCAACAGCAGAGCACGACATCCATGCAGTTACTGAAACAGCTCATTCTATTCAGGGGACCCAGAGCCTATGGGCACAAGGCAGGGAACAACCCAAGATGGGGCACCAACCCATCACAGGGGTTCACTCACACATGCACTCCTATGGAGGGTTTGATAACGTTCGGCCTCAGCAGAAGAGCACATGCAAACTCCAAGCACATGGAGATTTGATTTGGCAGAATATCCCAGCTGCACAGATCACAGTGGACCTCATCCTGCACTCTGCGCCACATACTTAAATGCACATTTCGCAGTTGTGGATGGAGAAAAAAAATCTTACTGTAAATATTGCGCAACTTACAGGTGCGTCTTAATTTCCCAGGAGGTAAATCTGTGCAACTGTGTTCTCACATTAACCGAGGCGCTTTGCTATTGTACAGAAGTGAAACGTAGCGGCGATTGGATATAAGCTGCGCGTTCATGCTAGGAGCCGCGTTCCCTCGCATTGCAGTGCAACGCCATGTCATCTGGGAGAATGTAAACAGCACACACACAGTTACCTCCTCACCGGTGCCTTCCGGTGCTTCATGCATAAGTGGGAGGGAAAGAGACGGAACACAGACAACAGATCGTTTAAGCCGCAGCTGCACCGAGATGTATAACAGGAACCATGTGTTTCCTATCAGTCGATATCAACCGCCCATTAGGAATGATTGAATCACTGCTCTGATATGAACTGCATGATCTCGCTGACAATACCTTGCACTGCGGGACGGAGCAATCGACTCAAACACTGCGCCTCACTGGCTGACTGAGGGTCGGCTCCACCCCTCAGCAATGCATCAATTGTCTCCAAATTGCCATTGTTATACGCCAGCATCAGGGCTGATCTGGAAGGGCGTATTGCATGATTAGACTGCGTGGTCATTGGTCCACCGTGGCATTACTCGGAGCATAAGCTTTTTGAAGGCAAACATTGCATTATTTTCATTGTATTGGGTCTCCATATTGAGCTCTGCGTGTATATAAATTGTAGCTGGACTTTTAAGATGTTGATTGTTTTTAATTCAGAGTGCTGGAGAGCGCCTTCACCTCCCCTGGCTGTCTGGCTGGTTGACATTAGCGCCTTGGTCTAACAAGAAGAGACACAGCTCGGGGCGCCCCATTTGGGCTGCTAGGAGGAGCGGTGTCACCCCATCCTGTAGGAGGAATGAGACTGGGCTTTACTACATTTCCCACAATCCTTTCTGCGTCCATATGACACTCCAATTCACAGCAACATACACGCCAGATGGCAATGACTGCAGTCTACAATACGCAAGTCTTGTTTATAATACATAAGTAGAAATGTAATTGGTTAGAATGCACACAAAGGTTAATCATAAATTAGCATGGCACTCAACGTGCAATCAAAAGTGCAATCAAGAGACTCTCTTACGGCTACAGAGATAATGACCCACCGCATCTTGAGCGTTCACACACGCCTTGAAACTCCCCAGCATCTCTACGCAAGCAAAGTATCCATGAACCACTGTATCAGCAGCAGGGCACAGCGGAGAAAGAAGGAAACAGGAAGTTAAGAGTTTATGGGGCTTTTCGCTTGAGGAAAGCTGAGCCACTTGCGAAGAGCGGCGTGGATTTACAGAAACGGGGGTTCCGCGGGACCTACCGGCGTGGTGGAGGGCTGTCCTGCCAAAGCCATCGATTAAATCCACGGGGATCCCCTCCTGTGAGACAGCATCGTCACTGGCGTACACAACTCTACGGCAGCGTCCCCCAGTCCGGTCCTCGGGGACCCACAGACGGTCCCCGTTTTTGCTCCATCCCAGTAAATGTGGGCTGCCCGCGGGGCCCCCGAGGGCCACACTGGGTGATGGCGCTCTATGGCATAGAGCCACAGCAAAGCGGGAGCTGCCTGACCACGGCGTGTTGATTCAGGCGCTGGGGGGGTTCGTGCCCAGCACCACTACTCAGTGCGGACGCAGTATTTGCAGTAAGCCCCCGCCCCCCCGCCGCCCGAGCGTCGCCGCAACACTGGGCTCTTACCCGCAGGAGTCTTCTCATACATGCGGCGTGGCCGTTTTTAGCTGCGAGGTGCAGAGCACTCAGTCCTTGGGGAGAAACAAAGGCAGTACTCAGCTGATAATCCAGTGAGTAAATAGCTACACTCATTACCAAGGGGCCCTCGCTAATATACACCTGAGAAAAGGCTTGCATCCGTAATTGTTTCAGTGAAAAATGAATAATCCAGTTTATAAATGAGGTGGTATATATACACACAGCATGTGTGTGTGTGTGTGACTACGTGTGTATCTGTATAGGTGACTGCAAACAGAAATGAGTGCGGGAAGCAGTGGCGTATTCAACCTCGAATACAAATCCAGTATCAGTCAACCAGTGGCGGAGTCCTAGTTAAAGTCAGAGTGACCCGGTTCTCGGGTCTCAGTCCAAATTCAAGTCATCGGTAAGTTTGAGTCCAAATGCAAAACTGAAAAGACTCCAAAGACTTTCGAGAATAGACAATAACAGAATTCAAACACAGCAGGTAAACCAAAAAAAAAAGACTATTTCTTCTATACTATCTATATCTATACTGCCATTGCCATACATGCTTAAAAAAACTTTCACTCTCATGAAATTCTACGCTTGCTGTGGATGTTGGTGGACATATTTGGTATCTTGTGAGAAAAGGTGCTGAGGACCATCTGATCACTCAGTGTTGCATTCATCCCCAGAGCCTGGTACTCTTAGTACCTGTTGGGGAAAACGAAAAATACTGCTGCGTGAATTGGGTGACCATTAAATGACTTTCTTATACAAAAGTATGGCAAGGCGTTTATAGAAGTATGGCTGCATTTTTAGGGGTCAGATCCAATCAAAATTCAAGAGGATAGAACATGTCAGATTAGGTAGGATCTGATCTGTGGATTAGGATGCTGTGCCCATGATCGTAAGGTCGCCTGCTCAAATCCCATGGAGGCCAGAGTGATGTCAGTGTTGGGCCCTTAACTTCAGCTGCACCAAAGACACTAGCTGACTCCCAAATTCTCACTTGGATGTCACTTTGGACAAAAGCTTCTACTAAATAAATAAGTACAATGTAAATGGGGGAAAAAACACACACACAGCTCATTGTCATTCCAGTGTTATTCAACTGACACACCAGCATAATGTCACTGATGCTTAATTAGCTTAAAGCAACATGCTTTTTATTGTGCTTGATCGACTGATCGAGTCAAAGTCCAAGTAGGAGTCACAGGTGTGTTGAGTCTCGGTCTAAATCTGAGTCATGGTAATTGTGTCTTGAGTACTACAACACTGGTGTGAAAGGCTGTAGCGTATAAATCGGATCTGACCGATCCTCTCCCAAATCCCTTCCTGTCAGTCAACAGCTCAGCTCAAAGCTTCTCTTGTTTGCTGACATGCTGTGTCAGAGACATTCTGCTGGGTCCCATGTCTGTGAGAGACGTGGAGATGTGTTACCGCTCCCATCCGGGCTGGTGACATCTACGCCGTGTGACAGGAAGACATCGAGACAGTCCATACGTCCCTTCGATGCACTGATGTGGAACCTGGAGAGGAGAGTTCCTAGAACTGTCACTCAATGTCCGAAGGATGGCTAGCAAATAAATGCTGGAGTATTAGGAGTATTACACTGAACTTTGGGAGCATTACACTGATCTTTGAGAGTATTTTAATTTCATCAAATAAAACAAGTTTCCTTTATAACATTCAAACAGCATGTAACAGTTCATGTCTGACATCCGATTAACTGGTGGTCTGGTGATGGTACAGTCGAATTGTAGGCTGTCCTTTAACTTTAAATACACGTTAACTGTTTGATCCCATGAAACGGAGCAGTATTTAATGTCTAAAGTGTGTGCATAAAACCTTTGACTGCTACTGTATTCCACCCAATTTCCACAAGTACTTATCTAGGACATGTATACTGTGAACCTGGAGCCCGTCCAGGAGACACAGGGCAGGGGACTGGGCACATACTCACACTCGCATTCTGGGCAATTGAGAGACACCAATTGACTTAGTCTGCGTGAAATAAAGGGAGAACATGCAAAATCCACACGACGGAGCCAGGGCTGGGAATTCATGACCTTTAAGGCGTAAGACTACAGCACCACCCATCACCATGTGACTCAACCTAATCCAAGCATCATTTAATTCGGTTACTGTTTATATAATGATATTATTATTATTATTATTATTAATAATAATAATACATGCATTATGGGACATGCATTATTAGAATAATCGATAGATATCCCCAGATATCTATCTATTTGCAAAAACTGAAATGCCAAATTTATCCAAGGCTTAAAAGTTCAATGGATGTTAGAAAAGTCCACTAAGAAAATATGATCAATTCACTGGCTCACGCAGATTTTCCATCGGGATCTAGCTTGGAGGGGCAGAGCCCCTTCTTCACCAGCAGGGCGGCGACCTTGTCGGGGTCGTTCTGCTCCACGGCCTGCAGCAGCCTCTCATCACTTTTATTCCAGTCCAGGCTCTGGCAGACGGGCGGAAGGTGCAGAAGCATCACGGGGGGAGGGCAGGCGTCATCATCATTTTATAAGAATTTATGCACATTTGTTCTGCAAGACCTGCTTATACATCCTGAACATCTAGCTTTGTATTTATGAACTGCAAGCACTTTTCTCCAAAGCTAAATATAGGTCAACCTGAATAACAAGTGCTTTGGCTTGACAACAGAATAGCTGACTGTAAAATACACTAAAATACTGCATTATAATAATGGACTACAGCAACGGTTTGAGATAAATTGCTCTTGGAATTTATGCATAACATTAACCTCGTAACGTAGCAAACAGCAGAAGTTGGTGAAATACATACATATGAGCATAACTGATAAAACTACATTGGGGCGAGCCGACAGACGTAGTCCTATCCCCAAATGTAATCTTTAGCCCCAGTAGTGTAACATATTCTCGGAAACATACCCGGAGCGCGCTAAAACAAGGGCAATAGCGCTTCATCCAATTGAACAGGAGTTGGGAATCCATGGGGTCGCGAGGACAGCGCGCAGCCAGGCTCTCGGAGACCGCGCTGAGGACTGGAGGACCGTCCCTTTTGGAAACACAGAGACAAACGCCTGTTCATAATCCCAAATTCACACACACACTCTCACAGACACGCGCCCAGACAGTAATTGGCGCATGCACTCATACGCATGTAATCTGCAGTGCCAGACACGTGGGCCGGGACGCAGAAATTCAAGGCTGAGCAGATTCTGATTTAAGGGGATTCACCATGACACAGATCATCACACAGAGAAAACCACAAACACTGCCACACAGAGCTGCCGTGGTGTTAGCGCAGACGGGCCGACTGTGATTTGACCGATTTGCCAGAAAGACACATCCTACAAGGACGTAAGAACACTGCTTTTTACTCTGAGCTACTTCTCCCAAATTAGCCCGGAAGACCGTACGTAAATCACCCTGCGGGTTAATAAAGCACGAGAGGTACCCCCCCCCCCCCAACCGGGTGCGATCTACAAACCGCAGTCTGACACCGCATGTTCAGACTCCACCCTTCAGAGAGAATAACGGTCTATCAACGGTAGATGCAGATACACAAATGCACAGACAAAACGCGGCTTTGCACATTTGGTAGCCCAATCTCACCCCACCGCTCTGGTGTCCGCATCAGCCGCAGAGTTCGTCGCAGCACTGCAGTCCGTACCTCGCCGGCGTCTCCTCTCCTTCTGTGCCCTTCCTGCTCGCCCTCACATCAGATGCTCTATTAGGATTCCTCCCGCACTCTCCGCGACTCCTTTAGCCTTTTCTAAATCTTTCTTGGCGCGCTCTGCCCCTCGGTCCTCCTTTCCCCTCGCGAAATTCTCCGTGTTGTTCCTGCTTGTTCTCCCCCTCCCCCGTTTATCTCAGCTCGGTCATCTCTCAGCCCCATTTGCATCAGCGCATGACAGCTCAGCAAAACTGAGCGCCAGCGTCAGGGGACAGAGAGAGGACCGTCGTGAAGGCCCTGTGGAGCATACCGAGAGGCACTCTGGGGGATCAGACAGGGATGTAGAAAGATGCACTAACGTGCGTGACAGGGACTGCGAGGCTTATCCTATTTTTTCTGATTGATCTAAAAGTTGAAAAGGGAGCTGTTGTGCTGGACCTGACAGGGTTTGGGAGAGATGTACTGATGGACCTGAGAACGACCAAGAGGGATATTGTGTTGGACCCTAGACTGATCTCAGCAAAACATGAATAACAAGCTACACATGTGACTGTATCCATGTGACTTAAAACGTAACAGCTGCAGAAAATTCAAAGAGACTGCATTTTAAATACGTTATATATTCGTCTATTGTTTTTGGTATTTTTTTTTAACCCTTTCACTGTAGTTTCAATACAGATATAAATGTTATTACACTTAGTGAACTGTCATAGTTTTCTGGTTCACTGTATATTGTAGTTTTTTCTCAGGGTGTAGGCGAGACAGGTTAGGAAAACCTCCACTGGAATAAATGAATTACTATACAGCGTGCCAGTGTGCCATGCCCATAAAGACTGTAGTTTTACTCTGCAAACATAGGAAATTACATAATCCTCTAAAAGGAGATAGAAAGAACTCCAAATATGCCCAATATATGCAAGAATAAAACTACTTTTGATTCCTGTTCTGTGCAAGAGGATTATATCAGTGTAAGCTGGGCAGCAAAAACGGCTGCTATTGAAAATTAATTCCTGCTTCTTCCAGATTGTCATTCTGTATAAAGAACGGAGACTTGAAATGCAGCTGACGTCAGAGGTGTGCCATGATTGCTATTCCTCACCTGCACTACAAGTACAAGAATATTACTTCAGAAGTTAGTTTTGAAGACCAAACTTCTAATAGTTCGTATAGATGTAGTACTGACAAACAGCCACGCGGTGGCAGTACAAACCATGATACTGTTCTCTACGGCGATTTTGGAATTGTTTGTAACGCCCATTTAGCTGTGATTCAAGTTTTCTTGACGGTTTTCATTTATGCCCTCAGTAAATGGTACAAAAAGTTAGCGGAGTTTTTACTAAAGTATGACTAGAAAACAAAATAAGCAGCACAATAATAGTTTATATTTTCTTTCAGTAAGTACCAGATAGTTAGAGGTTAAGGTCTCCCCTTAATCCAATAACAATTAAGAAGCAAAACTTAGTTCTTTGGTTGGTCAACCCCTGCTTTAATATAAACGCATAATTTACTTATTTGTTAAATATTGTTGCAAAGTTTCCAAATTAAGAAGTGCTTTTTGTAGGGGTAACTGGAGTGCCTGTGATTGCGTAATGTGTTGTACCCAGGCCTCCTTGTGCTGTGTTTAGTCCGGAACAACTGGATAATTGGAGGTAAGATTATGGATGCCTTTATTTTCACACAGAATCACCAGATATAGTTATTTTATAGTAGATACTTTGCAGAAAGGGAACTATGGTACAAAGTAAAATACTGATTTAAACTAAACAGAACGAAATAAAAAGGGATCTCCACTTTTAATCACAGCAACATTCCTTCAGGTTTTTCATCTGCATAAAATTATTAAAATACTTCTGATTTGGATTAGATTTCATCCAGTGTGTTTTTGCATTTATAAAAAGTATATTTTACAATTTATATAAGACGAATATGTATTTATTATCTTGGCAGCTTGAATGTAGCACACAGTAATGCATTTTAGTGAGAACTTGTTAAATAGCATTACAGTACAAATCGTTGTCTTTCATTTTTCACTTTTATGTCCCTTATAACCTGCTTACATTATTCCATTAAGATTTTAATACCAAAGTCACAGAAGTGCTGATCATTATGTCATTTTCCATGAGAGGACAAATCACCGCACTTCCGCCAGGGGGCACACTATAAGTCCAGCTCAAGACTTATAGCTAAAAGGCAGCTCAAATCAAGAATTTAATCGTCGATTTCTATGCCCGTACGTAATAACGCTTCATATATAAAACAAGTATAGAATATCAATGCATAAGGTGGCCATCTACTTTTACATAATCACCAACAATAGTCATCTCAGAAAAGCGACACGAAAACATACACTTAGGACGGGGACATTAAATGTCGGCATGACTAAAAATTGACGAAGCGGGCTGTTTACTCCCCTTTAAGGCGATTGTTCCCAATTCTCTTTCCCATTCGCGATTATCACTCGCTTCCTGGCGGAACTCGCCGATGTCTCACCGCGGCAATCCCGGAGTTGATCGTTTTTCCCCATTTGCTATGTAGCGCTTGGAACAAAAACTATGAAGAGCTGAAACGCTGATTTCCCCCCCTTTGTTCGCGTTTTAATCTGAAAAAATACAACGTGCGGAGCTGAAGGCAGCGAACTCTCACCGCGAAGCGACACAAAATTCCCTGGATACGAGATTTTTTTAAATATTTGAATAGGATATATATCAGATCACGGGAATACAAATCGTATGATTGCATTAACAAATGCTCCGGGAATACTGGTAACAGTGAAGTTCGATATGATAAAAGGATTGTTTGCAATAAATATTCCCAGCCAGATTTGTCTCCTTGAATATTAACCGAGAATGTAATTAAGATGTTGCATATTAATATGTAGCCTTTTTCTTGAAATTGTTGAACTTTCATGAAAATGAGATGCATCTGGTTAGCAAGCTAATTCCTTCCGTACTCCTCAATGAAATCAACAGGGCTCTTAAAGCACTGCACGTAAACCCTGCAGGATTTACCAGGACACAATTCCCAATGAGGACCAAGCCGGAAAACAGTTAGAGAAAAGGGAGCATCAAAAGAGGTGAACTTTTACATTGAAAAGTATTTTATTAATCGACACATTTACTCCTTGGTGTGTATTAATTACATAGCGTAATTAAAGATACACAGCACATTTAAGTGCTGATGCGCTTACTGTTTCTTATTCGACTTTTTAAACCATATTTGACTTTACGTACTGATTGAATTAAATTTACAGCATAGTTTAGATTTGATGAATGATTTACCTATACATACGAAGCTAAAGCAGTATGTTTTAATGTGTCAAATAATCAGTAAGCTTGAAGTGAACAAGTTGGACTTTTGATGAATCAACGCACGGAGCAGCTGTCACATCGAGTCAAGTTTGATCTACGAAGAAGAAAGATTGAAGTATCTTGGAGAATGTTCTAAATGATGAGAAGACAAGGCGTAGGACGTTAGTTCATTTTGACGAATGTTTTTTCCCGCTTCGAAGTACATTTTCCATGGGTAGTTAAGAGTATTATTTCCCGAAGCCGCAGCCCGCAGATCAAAGGAAGCTTGCGGGGAAAGTGTTGCTGTTGCGGTTCTTCAGATCTCCGAGCTGACTTGCTGCGTCTGTGCGCGTTTGCTTGGCGTGGCCGGATTTCAGAGTGATTCACTATTTAAATCCTACTGTGATGTTTCTCCAAGAAACAGAGGTGTGAATTTTGAAGCCTATTTGATTTACTGCGCTTCTTTCTCGTAAGGCTGGGTTGCTCTGCACTTAAGGTTATGTCAAGTTTAAGCCAGATACCTTCAAAACTAAGGCAATAAGTGCGCAAGAATTTATTCTCTTATCGAACATTTGTGGGGACCATATTGAATGTTTTTGTGAAGGAACCCATGGCAAAGTGGCTGAAGGATTACCTGAGTTTCAGCAGCCGGCGAGCCCCACCACAGCCACCTAAGCCAGACTACACGGAGAGCGAGATCCTCAGAGCCTATCGCGCACAGAAGAACCTGGACTTCGAAGATCCGTACGAGGACGCGGAGAACCGAGCTAGGAACGAGTCTGTCATGTCAGACCTGACGCATCACGGCTTAGGCTCCCCGCTCAAGTCTGTCGGCACGGATGTAAAAATGGTGTCGCCTAAACATCGACTCATCAAGGTGGATTCACAGGAGCTGGGTCGCTGCAAAATATTGCTGAGTACCATCTCGTTTGAAGACCCACCGGAGCCGGTGAGTGTCTGTAGAGATTACCCAGAATTGGTTATTATTCATAATGTACTTTAATGAACGCGTGTTACTCTGCAAACTAGAGTTGAGAGGGACTGCACGTGATCACTTTAACTTTGGCACTGGCCGTCGAGCTGGATTTGTGAAGCAATATTGCAACTTCGAGCAAGGTGCTTTAGTAAATTTATAGGGAAAATGAATTCGGGGCATTCACGTGAGAAGGGTACTTGACAACCGTGGCTGCCGAAACTACATTTTGCCAGTCCATTTTCTATGCATATGCTTTAATGTCCGGGAAAGAATTAACGAAACTGGTAAAATTGCAGACGGTATGCTTTCCATTTCCCATATTTAATGCTCCTCATTCATTCTCCGCGGAGAAAGCGGTCGCAGAATGTAACGGTGATCACTGGGTTGCGGAGGCAATTATTTCCGTCGCTGCCTCCTTGCTGTGCAGATGAGGACGGCGACAATCAGACCGGAGGCGCGCGGCGTTCGTGTCTCTCTGCTTACCCTCCGCCCCGTTCAGTCTCGCCACGGGCGGCCCGTGGGACGGGGGATTAGCGGGATGAAAACATGACAGACTCACTCATCATATGCATCCATCTTCTAACCACTTATCCTGGTCAGGGTTACGTGGGGATTTCAAGCAGCATAACTACCAGGCGGGGGTATAAATATACAGCAGTTTTGTTTTTCTGTATATATCAACAATGTGTATACATGACGATACAGTGGATTATTGGATGTATACAGTAGATATTCACAGTGCTGAAAGGCATTAAATTATAGCCATGATGGGGTGTAATTTGAGAAGCAAGTACCTGTATGTATGATTAGTTCAGAGAGATTGAGACTTTCCTAAAGGCATGGGTCATACTTCTGCTTGCTGTTAGTGACAAGACTGCCCCCTGTCCATCTGCTCGTGCTCCTGGGTCGATGCAGATGGCTTTCGGATACCTGCTTATAGCCCTGTCTCTGTCCCAGCATGAGGGCACTGAAATAGATGACACCGTCAGCATTCCTTATAAGGTATGCCAGTCCGGAGTGGAGTTCCCAGCATGCTTTGGGAAGCAGTGCGATGAGCAGGTGAAGGAATCTGCATGTCTGTTCAGCGGTTTGGACTGACGTTATCCAGGAGGGTTAGGAAAGAGCATTCCGATCGTGCTCAAACAGCAACCCAAAGAGTGGAGCCTGCTTTTTAGACACACACACACACACCCACACGCACGCGCACACAGAGTCCGCGGTAGCTCTTTGGAATGCTGCGTGCCCCCAACCCCCACACTGCATTTCTCACTGTGGGCCCAGTGGCACTGCCCCAGTGGAGGTGGTGCTAGACCCAGGGGGATATCTGTGTGGCGGGGGGAAGGGGGGGGGGTGCTGAGCTGGGCGTATTAGTCGGGCTCATCTGCGCAGACGTACAGGAATGCTGTAAAAGCACACCCACGGCCACAGCCCTGTAACGCAGGCCGCCACCCGCGGTTTGGTAATTATTACGTCCCCTTTGACGAGGCCAAAGTTTCCGCGCAGAGGCGCTGGGCTCGCACATCCTGGCGGCCGCAGAGGTCTCCGCGCTTGGGGTCTGTCGCAGGCCCCCGGCGGGATGCGGTCGGGCCGCTTTAAAGCCGGAGCTCATCCCTTCCAGGCGAGCATGCTGGGGAAGGACGCGTTCAGTTCACGGGCAGGCGACTGAGGCCGTCGGCACGACGACGGAGCGGTGATTCCTGAAAGCCGCCCGGCCGGCGTCCTGCGTTCGTGCGAGTGCCAGTGTGTCTTCACACTTTCGTGACCGGATCTGTGTCCCCTTGTCGTCCTAGGTGGTCCCGTCGGCCCCCCTGGCCAGAGACACGGACTACTCGGACCCGTTTGACGCCCGTCTGGACCTGCGACCCATGAGGCCTGGGATGGAGCTGGTCCCGACTGAAAACAACAGTTACATGGAGCCGTACGAAGCCCAGCGGGTCATTGCTGGTATGCCGCTCTCTGGCTTCTCTCTCAGCATTAATTGTTATTGCCAAGAACAGTGGCACCGAAATAGGCGCAGTTCCCTCTTCCAGTCTGCAGGGCGGCGCTTAATGCACTGTGACTTGCTGCCCGCCAAGTCTGATTGTTTCCACGTCCCTCTGTGTCCCCTGTGCAATTTTTTATCTCTTTCTCTCTCTCTCTCTCTCTCTCTCTCTCTCTCTTTCTCTGTCTCTCACACTCTCTCCATCCCTCTCACTTTCCCTGTCTCTCTAAGCCTGAATGTCGCACTTTTTTTTTCCCCTCCATTTGATGGTCTGGTCTGAAACTCCACACCACTACCCACTGCCAGCTTCTTCCTTATTTATCACCTCATCACTGACCCTCCATAGCAGGGAGGCTGCGGCCGTGGTGAGATGGAGTGGATGGGAGAGTGAGTTTGTTTCCTGCCCAGTCACGGTTTGCCGCCTGTCACTCTGTTCCACGCTCATCTGTTGCCCTCAGACGGTAAATTGGGGCAGGAAGCTTGGGTCTGCAGGCTGAATGACTGGTGGCTCCTCCTAGGAGATCGTCACAGACGTTTCGACTGACCGATGAATGCGTGTGTGGCGCTATAATTGCATGCTGGGAACGCAGGTGTCTGACCCTCTTAATACCCTGATTCCTTCTTCCTTCCTTCTTTACTCCCATTGGTAGAATATGGTTCCACCCCAATTTTTTAGCATCCACCCTCCGCTTTACGGGGTTCTTGAGTGCTGTTCCTTTATTTCTGTACATAAAAATCCTACACACTACCCCCCCCCCCCACTCCCACCTCAGGGTCTGTCCTTGGGGGGTGGGGGGGGGGGTTCTCATCACCATGGAGACAGCAGGGGCACCCGCCAGCAAAGTGTCATCTGAAGGTTAAAGTTTCCCCCGGTGCCTTTCCTCCTACCGTTCGCCGCTCTCTGCGGTGATTTATCCTCGGTCCCTAAGTGCTGCTGTTGTCACTAAATTGTAGTTTCACCCTCATTTTGTAACACTGACACTGAAACGCTCGGCGGCTGTAACTAACTGCGCTGGATAAGCGTGCGTCTATTTGAACCTGACCATTAGCTTCGGCTAAATGGATTTTGTGTGCGACAGTTTGACGCGGGCATTGATCTCCAGCTTCTCTCATGCTGTTTTGGGGGGATTGTTAGAGTTCTGTGTTCTGCATTATGTGAGCAGGTACCGATGGCGGCCGTGGAGCCCTAACCGTACTTCTGGGTTACATTGGCAACGTGGGATTCCTCCTCCTGTCTCTCTAAAGGGAACCTGCCTGCCTTGGGGGGGCAGTCTGTGGCTCAGAGGGCTAGGATGCTCTCCTTGTGGTCAGAAGGTCACCGGCTCGAATCCCCGGGTCGGCAGAATGATTCCACAGTCGTGCCTCAGATAGAGGCCCTTAACCCCCCCCCCCAATTGCTTTGGGGTCTGACTGACCCTCCCTCCTCAATTACACACCACTTTGGATAAAAGCAAATGTAACAAAATTTAAGCATTACTTGGTTGAAACAATTCATTGAATGTGATTTCATGGACTTGATTAATAAATATCGATTCGTATCGTTGAATAATAATATGCCAAAATGCTGCAAAAAACAATTCTCACACCAAGCAATCTAGATCAGGACTCTTCTAATCTGGCCCTTGATTCCAAATCCAGGCCTTATTTTCAGTTCTCCCAGGTAGTTGGTTTAATAATTACTGATTCTGATTGGCCAGAGGCTTCACACCTGACTCGCAGGTAAAGGAAGGCTGGAAAATCGGCAGGACCTGGCCACTGAGGACCATGATTTGAAGAATCCTACTATAGAAGCTGACCTTGGTAGAGTGTAGTTCAGTACACCTATGTTCATACATTTCCAGAGAGTAAGCTGCCGTCCCACCCTGAGCCGATATTAGCATTAGCATTAGCGTGCATGATATGCAAAATTACCAGTGCATTTTGTATCGGGATATTCACAAGCCCATGTTTGCATCCTCTTTATTCTGTCCCTCGCTTTCTCACCATGTCAGAGCTTCAGCGGGGCGTGGAACGGCAGAAGAGCGTGCCGCAGCTTTACGACACGCCGTATGAAGAGCGGGTTCGCGGGCGGAGCCTGGGCCGCCTCGGGGTCCTCGACGGAGGCAGGGAGAGCCGCCTGCCTCGAGACGATGAGCGGCCAGCAGATGAGTACGACCAGCCATGGGAGTGGAAGAAGGACAACATCTCCAAGGCCTTCGCAGGTACTGCCCCAGCCACGCCCCCTCAGCTTCACTGCTTGGCCACACCTCTTTGGTTACTCTACTTAGCCACGCCCCCTCAGCTTTACTGCTTGGCCACACCTCTTTGGTTACTCTACTTAGCCACGCCCCCTCAGCTTGACTGCTTGGCCACACCTCTTTGGTTACTCTACTTAGCCACGCCCCCTCAGCTTCACTGCTTGGCCACACCTCTTTGGTTACTCTACTTAGCCACGCCCCCTCAGCTTCACTGCTTGGTCTCGCTCCCACGTCAGTTTCACTGCTTGGCCTCATCCCACATTTTTACCACTTGGACACACCCCCTTTTCAGTTTCACTACTTGGCCATGCCCCCTGGCTTTCCCAGAATTCTTGAATTTCATGCATAGTGTAATAGACATTGTATCTCTGTGGACTTCTGGGTGACTGTGATTAATATGTTTCTGTGGTCTGATTGGCTGTCTGTTGAAATGTAAGTTTGTTGAAATGTAAGAATGCTATACTGAACCTGTACACTTATTGCAATATTCATACACTCTTTTCTTTAAAACCAAGCGTAGTTGAACTGAGCTTTTGCCAAGAGATAAAACGGAGCCTAAGAGAATCGATTTCTGTCACCATTAAATTTTGATTAAAAAAAATATGCAGTTACTGTTTTATCTTTGTTTGGACAAAACAGGAAAGGGGGGGCAGTGGGTATAGCATATGAGTCTGGGGTGGGGTGTGTTAATCATGACGGCGAGAACTGATTGGATATTACCCTCCAGGTGACTCTCTCTCTCTCCTTTGATTGGCTGACAGACCCTGCGATCCTGGCAGCAATGGTGCGTGTATATTGGCATGAACGTGGTGTCTGTGTCACGTCGCGTAGGTAGCGATGACTTTTTTTATACAGTCACACTCCTGTTGTTTGGCGAGAGAGAGGCGGTACGGAACCACGGTCTGATGGTTCGTCCTGCAGTGCATGCTGGGACCCTACGGCAGGCTCGGCCGCGGGAGCCACCTGTGATTATTTCGGGGGGGGGGAACGGGAGAAGGGTGCCCCCCCACTGGGAAATAATCCGCCGTCTCCTGCCCACCCACTCGCCCGGCTGCCTCATCGGTGTCTCTCGCAGGCGGGCGCCGTGCGTATTGTCACGGTCTGCTGAGGTGTTTCTCCTAACATCTGTCCCCCCCCCACCTCCCCCCACAGTGACGGTAATCATCACCGTGTGCCCAGAGGTGGGG
>JAABNY020000043.1:12657756-12667873 GCA_015164015.2 Brevimyrus niger | reverse complement strand
GTTCTCTGCTGATCCTGGAACAGATACGCTGTTCCCGAAACAGCTGGGGATTTCCTCCCCACACATGAGGCCAAAGTCGGCGTGATTGCCGCCCTTTTTTATACTGGCAGGCAGAATTGTGGAAACACCTTGCATTTTTGGCATCGCGCTTTAAAATGCCAGATCGAAGCCCCGAAACGTAACATCAGTGCGTGTCCCTGGCTGCTGTGGTCAGGTGAGCTTCCTGCACTGAAGCAACGCGAGTGCGTATCAGTTCGAGGGGGGGAGGCGGTTTCACTTAACATTTTGCGCAGGATGTTACGGGCGATACGATCAGCCTGGTTTCTGTCATCTGATCAGCACCAGAAACTGTAATAATTTTAGTAAAGAAACGTGTTTAAGATATCGACAGGAAGTGTCTGTTTCCACCATGGCTTGTATTGGAGGGTAATGGCCCATTTCAGCTCGGTATGTCTTCATCCACTGTTTGTAGGACCCTGGAGCTTAACGGCGAGGTGTATGAGGTGCGCTCTTGCGAGACGGTCGCCGACCACTGCTCAGTGAACATCACCACAGCGACAGCCTACTACTGCATCGCCGTGACGACGCGCGGAGCCCACGGGGGGGCCACCTCAGCTCGCCGTTGCCTCCATGGCCTCCAGATAGGTCAGATCCCGTCCGGCGGCGCTCCAGACCTCTTCTTTGAAAAGACGGCTGGGTCTCACGGCCTAAAAATGACAGCTGTCCCTCCTCTGCTTGTGCTTCCACCCCAGTGAGGTTGTACCCCCCCACACTTTCCCAGCTGTGCCCCGTCGCGAGGCGCCCCCCTTGCCTGCAGCTCCAGTGGTCCCTGCCCCCACACTTCGCCTTGTCTCCCCGGGAGGTGGCTGAAGGCCATCTGAGGTATCAGGTGTGGTACCTGTCTGAGAACCAGGTCAGCAACTCATTCTTTTTCAGGCCCGGAACGTACAAGGAGAAATCTCAGTGGCCTGGTCTGCCATTCAGAACATCATCACATTAGAATTAGATTTAAACACCACACAGTATGGTCCCAATCAGAGGTAGACATTTGCCTCTTAGTTTGTGCTTTTACCCGTCTGTCATTGTCCCACAGCGCTATGAGACCCACATACCAACACTGCATAGAAAAATAGAAAAATATAAATGACTTGTCCTTGATGTGTCCAGTGAAGGAAAAAAAAAGAAAAAACTGTCGAGTTGCTGGTACATAAATGAAAATGAAGGAACACTTTCAGTACACAGATGACTGGTTTATCATAAAGTTTAGCAGTCGTACAGCGTTCAAAGAGGCATGATAGCATACATGATAACTTACTTTATTTAATGATTTATAAACATTTTTCACGTTAAATTGACCTCAGCTGTGTAACAACGATTTTTTTTGTACCATATAAAAAAAAATTAAAACTGTGTGCTGGTTTGAACCAACATTCTCCTGACCCCCCACTCACCCACCCACCCACCCACAATGCAAATCAACTGTCTTTGTTGAGGTGTAAGATTGTTTATTAGATAGTGTTTGAGGGTCTGTGAAATGCATGCATGCACAACACGCTTGGCCTGTCTGTGGTGGCTTGTTGAAAGGACAATATGGGTGAGGTTACAGAACAAGGGACCTCAATGAATTAACCAAAAAAAGAAACACAAGAAACTCAAGGGACCTAATGAAGTCAGGAAGGTAGAACTAAAGCAGGGAGCAACACAGGAACAGCTACAGCGAGGCAGGGAACAAAACACAGGAACCAGCACACAGAATGACCAACTGAGCAATCAGGACAATGGCAGGCACAAATATACACAGGTAACAGGGGACAGGTGTGGGCCATTATTAATTACAAGGGAACTAAGAACTACAGGGTCCAGGCGAGGATAGTTAAGAAGCACAGGACCGAAACACTAGGTATGCATCTGAAACTAAACCAGACATAAGCAGGGAATCAGAAACAAGGATACAAAAATGGGGGGGGGGGGACAAAACTCAGCATGTGCAACAAAGGTGAGGCTCGAACTCACGACAGTAAGGAAGCTTGGTACACAGCCACCCATTTAGCCCATTCAGCCATGAGGCAGCCTAACACACCGGAGTGCCAAGGACATGGGACGACCAGCGACACCTACTGGCCAAGCAGGGAATTGACATAAGAATCAGACAGGGACCAATCCTGACACATGGCCTGGTTTAGATTTAGGATTCTCAGCCTAAAAGAGCCTCCCCCATCCAGCCCTGTTCTTTGGGACGTACACAACAGTATAACCATATAAAATATAATAAATCCAAATATGCTCTTGAAGAGATTTTAATGAAATACAATAAAATATGGTTCAGGTGCCAGTCTGCAGGATCAGTGGACACAGGTAACTCCCGACTTACTTAAAACCCACTTGTGTAAACCTAGACTTATGCAAAAAAATGTCCAAGATACAGAGATCATGGATGCCCTATAACAAAAAGGTGACAAACTTGAAATTTATATTTAAACTTTATCTCTTTCTTTTTTTTTTAGTGTGTTCTTAAGTATGCAGTGTAGTATTAGTAGTATTGTTTCAGCTTATGTGTTTCTTCCTTTGAGACAGGTGGTGGCCGACCTCATCCAGTAAGGGTCGTTGGGTATGCGGGTTTACAACTGCCTAATTAGATTACTAATTATCAATCAGTCAATCATTCAATCAATCAGTCAATCAATCAATCAGACTGTATTTATATAGCACTTTTCATAAGAATAAAATGATAAATGCTTTACATAATAAAAACAATACCCCACCACCACCCCTGCGGCCACCTTGAAGGGTCCTCACACCTGGGTTCGAACAGCTGACCGAAAGATTATCCCAACAACCTACATAGACACTGGCCCTGGCTTTAGGTGTCATGAGTGGCATGGGAAGGTAAATCTGATTTACGAAAAATTAGACCCACGTGAGGGTTTATAGAACGCATTACTTCTGTGGCATGGACGGCGTGCATTTGGGCCCAAGGTGGCGCCACTGAGGCTGCCAATGCCGCGAGTCACGCACTCACCCTTGTCCCGATAGACCAGACCCCAGGTGTTGGAGCGGGACCTCAGGAGGACGGAGTCCGCGCAGGAGCCGAAGCGGCCCCTCTTCCCCTCAACCCAGCACACCGTGGAGCTGTGCATTTTCTCTGCCTTCACCCGTTACACCGTGCAGATCCGATACCGCTACCACCTCTCGCGGCACTGGAGCCACTGGAGCGCGGCACTGGAAGCGCGCACCGCGGAGGGAGGTAATATATTGCAGGGGAAGTGGAAGATGTTGTCTCGAGGGTGCATGGGAGCAGGCGCCCAACTGTTTCCATAGTGACGGACACAATGGCTGTGTTCGAAATGGTGCACTCGCTCACTCCCTACTTACTGCAGAGAAAAACCTATGTGGTTCGCCACATCGGGAATTTGCCGATGTACAATTTCAGACACAACGTACCAAGATGTTCTGTGTTTGTATCCTAGCAACCTTTGACAGGTGACGTTTATGAACGGCAGAAACTAAACAGAATAACGGAGATAAAGTAAATATTGATGCATGGGTCTGTAATTTGAATGTATTTTGTTACATTTTCACAATTTTATTACTGTTAAATGATTAAAATTGAAATTTCAGTCCTTGCACCGCTACATGAAAAACCACCTCAGGAAGGTGAACCAGTGTGCGAGCGTGTGGTGGCTGATACCTCGACACCACGCTAGTGCAAATGAACCAGTGTGAGTTTTTTTTTCCCTGTAGCTGGAGTGTCAATCCTGCCACCAACCCCCCAAATCCCCCAGTAAGTTGGAGGACCTCCTTACAGGGCTGGATGTAGATTAACAGCAATTTCAGGGTTAGGGCCTTGCTGAAGAGCCCAATATGTAATGTAAAACAGTATCATAATATTAATATTAACAATGTATAATATTAACAATATTAATATTTAACAAATATAATAAGTTACTTTTGAAATAATTATGTGTTTACATTTACGCACAAAGTCACCCTCGAGGGTCAATTTGTTAATTGTGGTTGACGACAGATAAACGTTTGGTACACATGGAGCATCAGATTCTGTACCCTAACCCATCGTTTGTACAGCACAACTTGCAGTGTCCTGTGGGGATTTTATAGTGCACTGTACAGTGAGTCAGATTTGCCTCTGTGAACTCAAACTGCACTGTAGAATGGCAGGCACAGTGTTTATTGCACCGTTCCTGCAGTGGGAGGCGATTCGGAACACAGCCCCAGGATGCGTCTCTGCTTCAGCAACGAGAGCAGGGAGGTCTGGCATAAACGGGCTTGTTCTGATGTCTGTGCTCTGATGGAGCACTAGAGTGACTCCTCTGAGTATGCGGGCTGCAGAGCGACGGCTTGAGGGTGCACACTAGTGAACGTGCGCGTGTGTGTGTGTGTGTGTGTGCGCGTGTGTGTGTGTGTGTGTGTGTGTGTGTGTGTGTGTGTGTGTGTGTGTGTGTCATCCCTCTGCCCTCCAGCCCCTTCGGCCGCCCCCCACATCTGGATGCAGGTGGATCCTGGAGGCCCAGCAGGGTCCAGGACGGTCACCCTGCTCTGGAAGGTGAGGATTTAACAATGAGCACCTCCCCCGCCTCCCATCCGTACCTATGAGCTGATTAACCCTTTAACATTCTGGTAACTGGCAGAGATGCAGTAACTCCAACAGCTGGAGTCCATACCCAAATTATTATAGCTTGCAGGGGGTGCTGTGCTGGCTCAGTGAGTTAGAGTTCTATGCCTGTGATCAGAATATTCATTCTTATTTGTTCTTGTCTGGTGACACATAACCAGGGGCCACCGCTAGAGATTTTGAACCTCATGAAAGCACATATCGGGCCCCGGGCCCTTGGAATCGTTCTAACCGTCCCCCACTTCTACGGCACCCCTGGGCAGAGTGATCTACGGGTTGCACTCTTGAGCAAAACCTTAATCCCAATTTATCTATGTATCAGCTGATCCCACTTTTTCTATTCACTTTAGATAAAAGCGCCTACTAAATAAATGTATACATAGAGATCATATTATTATTATTATTATTGTTGTTGTTGCTGTTGTTGTTGTTGTTAAGGTAAGGTGTGTCTGCACATGGCTGTTTGTCCTAATGAGCCTCTTTTATAGCCACTGCCGCCCAGCCTGGCCAATGGTAATGTTCTGGGGTATAACGCTTCATGCGGGTGTGAGGACACCCCCACACGGACACGGCACTGGGGCTGTGGGGCTGTTTCCCCGAACTCCACGTCCTGCGAGCTGGACCTGCCCCGGCGGCCCTGCGCCTGCCGCATATCAGTGCTCACCTCGGCCGGCGCCTCCCCACCCGCGTGTATCAGGGTCCCTGCTGCCACAGATCCAGGTGACTCGGCAGCCGCTGCCGCTGTCTGTGACCCCTCGTCGAGTAGCTTACAAACACACACGGCTTCTCCGGTAAGGGATTCAAGCCTCCATTTATGGACAAAACATGAGAAAATTGAATTACAAAGTAAAAGGAGCATGATGGTTCGGTACAGCGGTCCCAGAACGGGAATTTGAACCTTTGAACAACAGTAACGTAGCTTTTAGTAGTGATAGACGAAATGACGCTTCAAGAACCAATTATATTTTTTCAGCACCACTCGATCGTGACGTTGGTTTGCTTTGGAGCATATTTTGTGCCTTTTTTGATTAAGGAGCGCCATCTAGTGGGGTCAAAAAATACAGCAAACGGTTCATGAAGTGTCATGCTGTCCATCACTAGCTGATAGTGTTAATAAGATGCCTTAAACTCTAAAGGAGTTTATTTATGCCATTTTTAGTTGGCCCGCCTCCCAAGAACATCAATGTGCAGCCATTGGACGAATTCAGGCTCCTGGTACAATGGACAGTGCTGGAGAGCCAATCAGCAAGCCGCTTTGTGGTGGAGTGGTTTGCAGTGAGCGAGTCTGCACCGCACTGTCTGTACTGGCAGATGCTGGGAAACGGGACCAATCGCACTGTCATCACAGGTTCGTTCGAATTACGAGATTCAGTCTGAACCTCCTGTTTTGTCTCGATGTGGAAAACGGATGTCTGGCACAGTAGAGTGGTCTAGTTTGCAGTTTGGGAACATTAGATGTGTGAAGATGGGGTGTTCTGTCTGTGCGTGTGACTGTGTGTAGGACTGGTATCCAGCCCAGAATGCTGCCTGCCCTGCATCACTGGTTTAGCCTCAGGAACCAACATTATTTCTTGGCACAAAAATATGAGAGGAAAATTTTGCTACGTTTGCTGATGGGGTGGGGGTGTGGGGGTGTGGGAGGGGGGTGGATTGGTGCTGGCAGCAAAAATATCCACCCACGTCGCAGCAGACTGAAAACTGTCCCGTGACCCACTTTTGGGTTACAACCCACCAGTTGAGAAGCAGGGTCCTGTGTTTCCTGGGACTGGATCCAGCTCACCGCTATAATGACGGGATAAGTGCCCATTAAAAATGTATGGTTAAATAAATGTGTGCACTGCAAGCCAAGCTGTTATGTGAAAGCTCAGCCTTTCAGGTCAGACTGTGTTATTCTGCAAACCGAGTGTGATGTTCATTACATTTTTATGGCCGCTGCTATGCGTGGGGGCAAACGGGAAGAGGCCGCCAGTAGTTAGTGGTCATGGATTCACAGCTGGGAGCAAAAACACTGCAGGAACGACAGCGGCTGCTGCATCCTCAGATTCAAAAGGTTTATTGTCATTTGTGGTTGTACAAGTACTAGGCCTCTGCATGATATCACATTGTGATTTAATTTTGATTACGTGGCTCATGCACAATAATCACCAGGACTTTGGATAATGGATAAAACATTTATCCGGACGCCAGCTTCTCTGTACTATACAGATGTTTACTTGCATCCACAATTTGGTAAGCAGATTAGCAGTGTGCCTAAAATATTAATGGCGCGTGAATCGTGATGCTCAAAAGTTAGCAATCGCCTTCGAATTTCATCTAACATCCCAAAGAAGCGTGCAGGTTCCGGGCTCAGTGTAGGAACCCAGATAATCCCTCCATGCTGCCTTGGTGTTTCAGAGGGGATCGGGCCGGAGGTTCGCTTCAAGGTGTCTGTGAGGGCCCTGTACGGATCCTCGCCCGGGCAGGAGCAAGCGCTGGAGATCTACACGCGGCAGGGAGGTGCGCTGGCCTCGTCTTCATCCTCTGCTTCCGCTGTGAGACGCCGGTCGGGCCTTTTACCGCTCTCGCTAAGGTTAGGCTAAAGGTTAGGCTAAAGGTTAGCCTGAAAGGAACAATCCTAGATTAGCGACTAAAGGTAGTTTCACGCAGTTTCCCTTCCTCCCGCTGGTCTCAGTTCTCTGGTCGCTGATTTTGGGATCCCATCATGACGGTACAATATTGCTTTTCCGTAGCCTCTTTTTCTCTGGACAGTATCGTCACATCTCTCATTGTTTGAGTCTTGGTTTTGGTTCTGGATTTCTCTGGTGTATGACCTCTTGGTTTCTCATTTTGGACTCAGTATTGTTCTGCAAGCTCTGTTTGCGCTGCACCTATCTGCACCTGGATTTCAAGCCTGAAGTGGGATATTGGATATTAAATTGGATATTGGATATTAAATTGTAATTAAACCCCACATCTTGATCTGAAAGTGCGAGATACTCATCTTTGTGACTAATGAAATAACAGCTTCATAGTCTCTGACTAAGTATTCATTCCGTTCTTTGCATATTGTGGCTCAGACTTCTTAAGTGGCGGTAATAGAAAACATTGTGTTTTGATTGACGTAAAACATAGGGACGAATTTGCAGCTTAGTCAAAATTTCTTAGGTGAGAGGTTATATACCACTAGACGAAGGTGCAAAGTTCTCCCTTCTGCATTGCAACTTTCCCGGCGGTTTTGATATATCGGCATAAGAAATTAAACGGGAATTTTCTGGCAGTTTTGCAAAAGCCGTAAGTGACATGCAAAGGCCAGCAGAGGACGCCCAAAAAATATAGTAACTCATAAATGCATAAGATATACGTACAGTGTTGGTTTGGAGGATGATAACTGTGTTTTACAGCAGCCTCTCATGTGACACCTCACTGTGATCTTGCAGTGGCTTTTGTATCTTAAGTTTCTTGAATCTTTTAGCTTTACTTCACTCTGCTTGCATGTTCGCCTTCCTCGGCAAGGGGGCCCGAAAATTTTTACGTGGCTTTTCCAGATCAAGGGGGGCCTGCACCCCTAATCCCTAGTCGGCTGTATTTCTTGAGGCCTCCGGGGCTCGTTAATACCTCACCTGATTTCTTAAATCGATGTGCTCCACAGTGCCATCTGCTGGACCGAAGCTGCAGGTCGTAGAGCTCAGAAGAAACAGTGTGATCCTGCAGTGGGAGCCCATTCCTGTGGAGCAGCGGCACGGGTTCATCCGGAACTACACCCTGTACTGGCAGCACGTGAATGACCGAGTCGCAAGTGAGTCTCCCTGATTGGAGGAAGTGGGGGAGAGCAGAGGGCAGGCTCCCGTAGGAAAGCTTGGAGGTCCACCAGAGAGGGTTAGAGCCTGGGGTCTTGCAAAGAGCAGTCTTGTTTGACCTTCTCGCTATGCTTCCTTAAACGGGAAAAGTGTATGGATGGATGGATATAATATGGATTTACCTGAGGAACATATTCAAATAATATAATTTGTAACAGCGATGGGCAATCTTATCCATAAATGGCCGTCATGTGTGCTGGTTTTCACTGCAACTCCCTAATTAGATTATTAATTAGAGGACTTGTTGGCTGGAGAGTCCTCACTCCTGGGTTTGAACAGCTGACCTCAAGGTAAAAACCTGCATAGACACTGGATCTTTAAGGGTGAGATTATGGTATAACGCATCTGTCAGAGTCACTGGAGGGGCTGAATGCTATGTTGGGTAGCAGGGAGCACGAGGCAGGTGTATTTGTGGGATGCCAGTCCCTTACAGGGCACATATACTCACGTATCCATGGCCAGAAACACTCATCACGGGCCATTGAGGGCCGTTTAACCTAAGGACACGTCTTCGGACGGAAGGAAGGAAACCAAAGTGCCCAGAGGAGGGCCATTCAGCACGGGGAACATGCAAGTGATTCACACCTGGAGGTGTGAGGAAACAGGACAGCCTACAAAGCAAACATTCTGCCCTTTATAATATTAGAATTTAATAGTAAATAAGTAAAATAAAATGCTAATTTACAATACTGTTCTGATATTATATAATATTTTCATTATTTTAGAATGGAATGGGTGTTGTGCAGGAAGGATTACACTATCATCAAATGATGGTCCGTACTTTGGAACGTGGAGATAATCAGCGCCAGTACCCCATTTTTCCGCTAGGGGGCGACAAAACCAAATCCTAAAGCAATGATATAAGGTGGAAGAGAGAATTAGAATTTAGTGATCAGTGGTCATTGTTAACACGCCACAGCAAAGCACACAGTGCGCAACAACAAAATGTGTCCTTTCGTGACATGGCAGGGGGCAGCTAATTCAGGGCCCGGGGATGATACCTTACTCAGGGTACCTCAGTGGTGACTTGCTGGTGGGGGATTTGAACCTACAACCTTTCGATTACAAGTGCGCTTCCCTAACCATCAAGCCACCACTGCTCTTAAAAATAAAGGAACCGATGTGCTGAGGCTCATAAAGAGAGTCATAAAGTTTGGCTATAGATTAGCTCGTTAAGTTTAGCAGCTTTGATTGAAATATATGTATTGTGCTTAAAATTGCATTAAATAAAATACCAGAGCTGAAATCTTTCTCAAAAAAGAATCCACTGTCTTCCAAATGAGAACACAACAAATTTATGTTAGAATAAAAAAAAGTGTTAGAATGAAATATTTGTACTAAGAATCTAGGTCCTACAGTTGTGCTAATTAATCAACATCTTAATTATACATAGTTGCCTTGGACTGCTTAAAAACTAGATTAGATGATAAATTCACTATTGAATCATTTTGGTGTTTTCTGCAAATATTTCTTTAAAATATTATGCCCATCCACAAACTACTGCATTGACAGCTAAATTCCATTTTTTTCAACAATTTAAGAATTTATAATATTTACATCATATGATACAATAAGGGGCGACATGGTGGTGCAGTGGTTAGCACTGTTGCCTCACACCTCTGGGACCCGGGTTCGAGTCTCCGCCTGGGTT
>JAABNY020000043.1:12636954-12649975 GCA_015164015.2 Brevimyrus niger | reverse complement strand
GCATCGGTGCTCTTCCAGCACTCTTGTTTTCTCTCATAGCCTTGCGATTTCGGCGGATCGCGGTGCTCCCGTTTGTGTCCTCGGCTGCCTGGGATGGGGTCCAAGTTTCCCTGAAACCCTCTGCTTATGACGGCCGGCTGTGGGGAACGGGGCGACGCGCGCATCGACGGCAGAATGCTAACTGCATATGCGCGGTCTTGCCAGGTAGATGTTTGCCCAGCCGGCTGAATAACGTTCATTATGAGACGATGAACGTAGGACAGGCTCAGCTGACAGGGATGTGCACACCGGTTAAGCTGTATAGAGGGCAGGCTGGGGAAATTCTCAGACAAGGCAGCTCGCCAAAACTGTGTCACACAGGCTAGAACACACTGCTTCCCCTGCGACAGACGACGGCCCGTATAAGGAGGGTCAGGCATGAGAGACCTACCAGCTGAGCTTTTCGGCCGACTGCTAAACCATGAGTTGATTTTTCTTTTTAGATAAATTCCATGAGTCCAGTAGGTGGCAGGATGCCTGATCCACAGTGGGTTCATTTGTAATTTGTGTTGGTACCGGATGTTCATGCCTTCTATAACGTCGCACAAAGAACTGGGGAGATTGTATATGCATGTACAGGAAGTGCTGGTTATCTGGGAGAATTGGGTCTCCTCCATTGACCTGGCCCGTCGAGTGACGGGAACGCAGATACCTTGGCCTTCATGTAACGAAGCCCCGTGGAATGTTTGGTCAGCCTGTGCCCCCGGTGCATTATGGGACAGCTTGAGTCATGGTTAGGGGTTGTATTTTTAATTTTTTTAAAAAAATCTTTTTGTAACTTCCCAGGCAGATTTTTCTTCGCTCGGGCGTCTCTTGGGAGGCAGAACTTTTTGATAGCGGTTTGGGAAAAACATCCATTCTGACTTCTCAAACATTCCGATCGTCCGCCCGCCATTTCTCACGAATCCAGAATCCCCAGGAACAGGAACTGAACACGAGGCATGAAAACGTATGTGGGACAGGCAGTATAATGATGAACAAAGGTGTCCACAAATCCACACTAAGATGCATGGATCCAGAATCCACGACAACTAAGCCTAATGATTGGCCAAAAACTGTGATGGTCTAAACGATGCATATGTTTCTAATTGGGCAAAGACTGAAGCTTTTGACACTATGAATTCTGGCAACATCCCCATTGGATCCAGTAAAAATGATCATCTTTTCCCCCGGGTACTTATCAAATGGATACATTACTCTCTCTGTCACAAACTCCTTTCAAGAGTCTAAATGATTTATTAGTCGTCTATCCTTCTGTTTTTTTTTTTTATCTGCTGTTTGTTTGCTGGCTCTTTATAGTTTTTAGAGTTGATATCATTCAGATGTTTTTTTATTATTATTATTTTTTTTTTATCGGACACTTTCTTACTAGTTCCGTCAGCGTGGAGGCAGTGAGTTGGAGTGAACTTCTGTGCATCTCTGCTGTCACCCCAGTCGGATGTGAGAAGCAGTGCATCGTGGGAGCCGCAAATCGGCTATTGCCGACCGTCGACGGGTCCGGGGACCTGCCGTGGCTTTCTCTTAGTCTGATCGAGGAGTTACCCCAGGATGCGTGAGTCAGAGCAGCCGATCATCTGGCTGAGGAGTGTGGATCACAGAGGGAGAGAGAGAGCGGGAGGGAGTGCCGGCGTCCGTACATCCAACTGCCTGATCTAGTGTTTGCAGCTCAGATCCAGCAGTATTCCGGTCATGCAGTCGGCACATACTTTCCACAATACTCAGCCTGGTGCTCGCTGCTGCACAGGTTCCTGTGAAGGCCTGGGGAGTGATGAGGAGGTGGTTTACGAAGGTCTAGCTTCACCTAGAGCTGGGGCGGCTGATGTGCCCGGCGATGGGGGTCACAACTGACAGTTACCCCCCCCCCCCCCATGATGGGTTTCATGGCCCCAGAGTGCCATCGAAGCAAAACACTCTTACGGTGTCAGAATCTGACAGCTCATTAACCACACAACAAAACATAGTAAGCACTACCGAACGAGGCAGCAAAATCCAGAATCCGGGAGCGCGGCAAGGTGTTTGGACAGGGAAAAAAAGCATGGAAATGGTCGGAGTAAAGTGAAATAACAAAATAATCTTATTGGTACCTTCTCGTATTGCCTTTAGTGCCAAAATCAAAGCGTTAAAGTGGAAAGGCTCACTTATAGTATCCGAGTGCAGTTTTTTTTTTTTTTTTGGACGGCACCCTGGGGGGAAAAACAAGAACCAGCTATTTTATTTTTTTCTTGTCTAGTGACTCAGCAAGGGAAGAAAGGCACAGGTGTGTGCCACAAGGCCACTGATCTACAGCACATGTGACGGTCCCTTATTATTATTATTATTATTCTTATTCACGCAGTGTCACTGACTATCGATCATTTCATATTTGCTTCTGAGGTCTAATATAAAGTTACTTTTAAGCAGCTATCAAGACCGGGAAGGAGCCACATCATTATGTCTTGATCTTAGACCTGGTTCAGCAGTTGCAGGTACCCTGCTGACTAACCGCCGTCCTGCCCGGAGTTTGATTAATGAATTTAGCTGCTGGGGTTTCTGTTTTTCCTGATGACGCCATGCACCCATAAGGAAGCAGCAACCAGAAAGCATGGAAATGTCGGTCTTCATCCGGAGGGATCTGCCAGCCCCCGCCGGGCAGAGGACCAACATTCTGGGTAACCTCAGACCTTATGAGGTGATTAGTAAATGACCGGTGACACTGTAGAATAGGGCTATTCAATTCAGGCCCTCGATTCCAAATCCAGGCCTTGTTTTCATTCCTCCCAGGTAGTTAGTTTAATAATCACCGATTCTGATTGGTCAGAGGCTTCACACCTGACTCGCAGGTGAGGGAAGGCTGGAAAATCGGCAGGACTCGGCCCTTGAGGACCGTGAGTTTAATAGTACCGACTGCGGGTCCTTCCCTGCGGATTCACTCCTGTACAGAGGCGAACATTTCAGGTCCAGAAAGTAAAGATCCAAACCAGGATTTTGTTTCAACCATCCACTTGAGCATAAAGCGTCACAGTCACAGAGCGCTTAACTGGTTGGTTGAAACAAAATCCTGGTTTGGATCTTTACTTTCCGGACCGGAAATGTCCACCTCTGCTCCTGTACATGAAGCAGGACGGGGTGAGGTTTATCCAGCAGTGTCAGTGGTTTTCAGGCGGACTCGACTGATTCATGGTGATGCTGGGATGCGTGTGCTATTCAGAAAGGGCGGAGTGCTTCGTGTCATCATTCACACGAGTGTCCTAGCCTGACGGCTGTCACATGGTATCTGACTAACGCGGCGGTGTCCCTTGTTCAGGCTTAGTTGGGTGTGGGTTGGGTTTGTTTTATCCTGTTTTCTTCTTCTTCTTTTCCAACAATGGAATGTCTGTGGAGGGCTGGCCCGGTCCTTTTGTAGGAGATGCTGCCTTAAGATTTCATTCTATATTCGCTTGTTTGTCCGACTCTCTGCGCCGATTACCTTCAGGGCTTGGCACTGGTATGTTTAGGGAATCCTAGCCGTGTGTTTTTCTTCAGTATGTGTTCTGTCGTGCTTGTCTCAGATTTGTGTGCTAGTTGAGGTTGCGCGATCGAAGGACGACGTGGCAGAGTGTAAATGTCCCCTCGTCGCTGATCTCCGCCGTTGTCCGTCTTTGTCGGTTTATCAATGGAATCGATGTCTTAGTAACACAATGGCCTGTTTGTGCCAATGGTTCACAGCCTTTTTTGCATCAGGATCCAGTGTTTATCACGGCAGCTCAATGTCAACTATAGGTATAAATTAATGCTGTGATCAAGCAAGCAGCGAGCGCCGCAATATGAGGCAGTCAATGCCTGTTGCACAAATCTGATTGGATGTGCCAGTGAAATTTAAATTACACGCCTGTGGTTTGGCTATTTGGATTGGTTGGGTGTTCACTAGTTTTACTTTAAGCATTTGCAGACCCAAAACTGGTTTATACAGGTTAAATTCTACGACTGGGCTGACAAATCTGATCACAGATCAGCATAGGAGCTCGCTGGTTTTAAAATGCTTGCATTTCCAGCCCTGCCTCAGGACCCTTTGAGAATTTGACGCGACCCCTCCCCCCCCACGCGACCTGAAGCCATGTTAATGATCAACAGGCTGGTAATGAGGTGTCCAACTGGGTGAATGGATGGAGAGCGATGACTTAAAGGGACAGGGCTTGACTGGGGCATTCTGCTCCTTACAGGTTTTTTGGGACACCAATCGTTTTTTATTACTGTCATTGTTCTCGGGATCGAAAAAGCAAAACAGGTTTTATAGAATGTAACTTCATTATTGGATTCCATCTTTTTCCAAAGCTTAAGGAAAAGAACTTGTGATCCCCTGGGAACCAGAAACTATTCCTGAACCGTGTGAGACCCTAAACGTCACCAAGCTACCTGTAACCGCCTAAAGATTTTTGAATCACACAACTCGGCGTCAAGTCGGGGCTTGTTTGGAATGATTCGAGGGAAATGGAAAATCCTCTTTAAACTGAGTGGTCTCTTTTTTTCTCCTCCATTGTCACCCAATAATGGGATTCTTTGCCGCTGTTTCTGCTCCTCTGCGTTTCTGTGCTCGCTGTACCTGCGGGATTCGCAGTGTAAGCTGAGTACCGTGGAAGGCTGCCGCCCCATTGTTACGCCCGGGAAACACCCCTTCTCTGCCCAAACAAACTCACGCCCGGCCTATCAAAATGTTTTCTCTCTCTACGGTCAAAAAAAATAAAAAACGACCTGCTTACACGTGGGGTAGGAGTTTGTGAGTTGAGAAGAAAAATCCATCCGTTTTCCAGTCCCTTGTCCTGGTTGGGGTCGCAGGAGGACTGGGGAAAACCCCTGGATGGACTAAGAAGCAATTTTATGATGTTTTGTTTTTTTTATTTTGGTTAAGCCAGATGTGACCTTTTGAACTCAAAGCGGAGTTCTTCTAGGTCTTCCGTTGCTGGCCCCTCTCACTTTCATTCCTTCCCCTTCATGGCCTGAAGAGATTCTGCCTTCTCCAGATCCGTTACCCTGGCTGTTCAGCACCGTGTCCCAGTCAGACACCCACTACCAGTGACCAGACCATACCACACACTGAGTCTGTATTTACGGCTCTTGGCCATGGTGAGGAATATCATATACTCCCAAACACTTAAAGCGAACTATGGTGTTAAAGATCATACGGCCCCACACACCCCAGTCTACGAGGTTCTAAATTAACACGAGTGTAAAATTCATACCCAGGCCTCTGTGTTTGTCAGTATGCCCAGTACACTGGCTGGACACTGCCATGTTTAATCAAAGTTTTATAGGAGAGTGGGTTGTCCCAGATATGAGGTAATGCGCTTGGGCGGGTTTTCTTTGGTGCGCAAGGCTGCCTGGTGCCACATCAGCCAGCTGGTGCCAGAGTTTAACAGCAGAGCAAGAAACAACGGGGTTCATTGCCAGGCTAGACTGGAAGCGATGCTAGCATGCTAGGCTAGGGGAAGAGTTTGCTGCTAATGCTGAATGTTGCTTGGAAGCGATGCTAGCATGCTAGGCTAGGGGAAGAGTTTGCTGTTAAGGGTGAACGTTAGCTGGATGTGGTGCTAGCATGCTAGGTTAGGGACTTATAGAGGAAGAGTTTGCTGCTAATGCTAAATGCTAACTGTAAGTGATGCTGGCATGCTAGGCTATGGCCTTGTAGGGGAAGAGACGGCACAGAGAATGTCACAGAGGGCGCAGATGGAGAGCATAGCCTGTAGATAACAGCAGGTCTACCGCATAGCGTTCATCCTCTTATCAGAGGGAGATGGCTGCTTCCTGGGATGTCAGGAGGGTGGAGCTCATTTTGTTTATCCATCTGGATTATACTGGTGTTCCAGAATCATTGTTAATCCTCCCTATAATTATTATGATTTGTCCTCATTCGTTTGGTGCTGTTGGTTTCTGCAGCAGAAGCAGCAGCACTTCACTGCAGCCATATTCAGCAGCAAAGGGCATAGCGGTAAATGACACGCGCTCGCCTGAATGTTATTGGTTTGAATCCTGGGAAGAAACCGCCGCTGTCGTACACCCGAGCCAAGCAACCTCTGTTGCATAAGTGAAAAATTCGACTGCGTCCAAGTGGCCTTTCCGCCGGCTTTGGCTAAACTAATACATGTCGTGCTTAGTGCTTCACCCTCGGGCTCTTTCTTTCGCTTCCATAAACCCACGGGGGGTGTGGTTAGAATCTTCAGGGTCAGATGTTCATGGCACCTTATGGACACCGGTAGCTCGCATTCCCCCATTGCCATGGAAACCACAGTCCAAGGTTTTGGTTGAATAAAAACATGGTATCCTGCTTAATAGGCCCGCTTCCTCTGAGGTGCCCTCCGGGCGGTAAAGGGGAATCTGACGAGACGGCTGCCTTTCAATTATGGTCGGTCGCACAGAGTCAATAAAACGCAGCGGAACGGCCGACGGGAGTCGCGTTTGCTGGTAAGACGACGGCGGACGGGAAAACTCGGCCCGCTTATCTGATCCGCGCGCCCCACACGGCCACCCGGGAGTGCTGTAGCGTTCTGCTGGGGGGGTGGAGTCCTTTCCCTCGCCATGGCCACGGTGTTCGGCGGAGGACTGAGAGTCAAGGCCACTCGCTGCAGACAGGCAGCCCCCACGCTATGATTATCACGGGCTTTTTTCCGTGATGTCGGCACTGAGCGCGCGTGGTCGAGTCTCCTTCCCTATTTGCGGCCGCGTTGCGGTGAATCACGGTGCCTTTAGAAGGTCACCCTAAACGGTGCGTTTCTTTAATAATTCAGATCGCGGTATGCTTTTTCGTTGCGGCCTTCGCTTTTCCCACGGAAGCGCCGTGACGGTAAGGCGTCGCCGATCGTGACTCCGGCGTGCCGTTCAGGAGCTGTTCATAGAGCGGGCCTGTTTGCGCCACTCCTTTAAGAGCAGCGTGTGTCGAGTCGGTAATTACCTCAACGGCGTGTAATTAACCTATAAATGTGCCAGGACTCGTGTCATTTATATGCTTAGCTCAGAGCCTTTTCCTGCCTCTGCCTTGTCACCCAGCCTCGCTGCCCTTCCTGGTTTTGACCATCGTCTCCAGCCCCTACAAACGGAGAGTGCACTGTGACGACGAGAGCATAAAGTATCCCTCCCTGCCGGACACCATTACGCACGGCCTCATGGCCGCCGTCACCATCTCCTGCACCATCACCATTGTGAGTCCCTGTAGCCACGCCCCCTTTTTTTTTTTGCTGCTCCGTGTGGCCACGCCCCCCTTTTTTTGCTGCTCCGTGTGGCCACGCCCCCTTTTTTTGCTGCTCCCTGCAGACACACCCCCCCTTTTTTTTTGCTGCTCCCTGCAGACGCGTGGGACACACATTCACACATACCCCACTTACCATCTTCCTTTTTTTGCAACCCGTCAGTCAGGAATATCAGATAGTCAATCAGATTCCATGTTCTACGCTATTTACTTCATGTCGGCTACGGTGAGTCGGTTTGAGCACCAATCAGCAATACAGCTGTGTTTACTTAGATTCTTCAGAGGGGCACAAGAGGGGCTATAATTCATACAGAGGGGCCAACCAAGAGTGATGGCACACTCTGGAACCAATCAGCTTGCAGCTAGTGTCCTATGGCTCCGCCCCTCAACATTAGTTTTTATATATGCAAAGTTAATCACTGTACAATTTTACAGTAATACATGTAATTACCCTTAAAAATTGGTTTAAAGTTTTTTTTTTCTCCTTTTTTCTTCAGATTACATCTGGTGAGGCTTATCTGGTCTACACCAAAAGACTGCATTCCAACTCCGACTTCAACCAGTACCTGTCGGCCCTCTATAAGGTGGTGGGCACGTTCATGTTCGGGGCAGCAGTCAGCCAGTCTCTCACTGACCTGGCCAAGTACACGATTGGCCGGCCGAGGCCCAACTTCCTGGCTGTGTGCAGCCCTGAGGTCTGCGAGGGCTACCTCCAGGATGGCAACTGCACCGGGGACCCCCGTGACGTCACAGAGTCCCGGTACTCGGCCGCGACTATCATCCGCCTCTTTGTTTACCAACCTGCCAGTCAGTACATCAACCAGGCAGTCAGATTTTATGTTCTGCGCGGTAGATTTTCTTCAGAGACCAGTGAGAACCAGCTGGAACTGGGCAGGGTTGAGTGTTTTCCCCGGCTTCATCTCTAGCACTGGTTAAGTTTTGTTTATATAATAGTCGTTGGAAAAAGAAAATGCTGGCAGAGCTGCCCGTTTTGTCCTGTAAATCAGAACCAGACAGCTGAGACTCAGGCCGCAATGCTGAGCTCTTCCCTGGCTTTGTTCTTGATCCCAACCCCCCCCCCCCCAAATACCTCCAGCAATCAGCTGTAGTCCAGTATCTTCTGGCCCGTAATCAGATACAACCTCAGGCAGCGTCCATTAATGAAAGATTTAGCAGCGCTGATGCTCCTGGGAGTGGAACCTGAAGCTTTCGGCCTTTTGTTCAGCGTGTGATTCGTGGTGGGGGGGTGGGGGGTGGGGCTAATGGCAGATGTGCGCGTGTGTTTCATCATGCTAAGGCCGCTGCTCTTCCTGGTGTCCAGGTTATCCTTCTACTCCGGACACTCCTCCTTCGGGATGTACTGCATGCTGTTTTTGGCGGTAAGTGCCCCCCCATCCCCCGTGGTGTTTGCTTTTCTGTAGTGTGTGTGTTACAGTTGAGGTGGTCCCTCTGGGCGGGGGGGCGGGGGGTTATCATCAGGCTCTCTGATGTTCCGGGCACACGGGCCGAGGCTGTCGAGAGTCACAGCCTCACGCTGTGTTTACGGAGCTGCAGTGGAGGCTCACCTTCCCGCTGATGTAAAGCTGGAAAACATTGAAAGGGCCGATTCCCTCGTTGTTGGCGTGCCTGTGTCTGAGGGAAGAGCCGGGACAGCAGAATGTATCGGAAGGGCCGGTTCTGTGACGGCAAACAAAACATGTGCTTATTTGAGATAGAGTGTATCAAGGCTTCGCCGATTTCCTGGTATGTTTCTGGTCGCGCCACAAAAGCTGCATTTATTGCAAAGTGTGTGTGTGTGTGTGTGTGTGTGATTATGTTTACAAAGGTCCCCACAAATGTAATGAAAACCTGTTATTTTGACATTGTGGGGACCATTTTTCAGGTCTCCACAAAAAAATCTGCGAACGCAATCAAAAAACTAAAAATGCCAAAAGTCTCATATTTTGTTTGGTTAAGGTTAGGGCTGGGTAGGGGTTACGGTCGTCATCTTCTCCCCATAGAAATTAATAGAGAGTCCCCACAAAGATATAATTACAAACCTGTGTGATCTCTGTGTGTCTGTGTGTGTCTCCACACCTTAACGAATACTCGTTTTTAATCTTTTTTAACCTTACGGGGACCGGTTTTCTGTTTGGTTAGGGTTAGGGCTGGGTGGGGGTTAATCCTTGCGCCCTCTCTCCGTCTTCCCTGCAGCTCTACGTCCAGGCGAGGATGGTGACGAAGTGGGCGCGGCTTCTCCGGCCCGCCGTCCAGCTCTTCCTTGTGGGATTTGCCCTGTACGTGGGCTACACCCGCGTGTCCGACTATAAGCACCACTGGAGCGACGTTCTGGTGGGGCTCCTGCAGGGGGCGCTCATTGCCGTCCTCAACGTAAGCGATGATCAGCTTCTCGTTTTCTCCTATGGATATCGTATGACGCCACGTGACTTTTTTTTTTTTTTCCGTACTCGATCCCATCCTGCCGTTTCTGTCTCCCCCCCCCGGGGAATAGGTGCGCTATGTGTCGGACTTCTTCAAGCAGAGGGCGCCCAGCTGCATGCAGACGGAGACGCCAGAGAGGGAGGCGCTGGAGGGCAAGCCCAGCGTGCAGATTGGGGAGGGGGAACACGGCAACCACTACACCTACCCCCGGGTGGTGTGAGCACCAGTGTGCCCTTTTCCCATTCGTGGACGACCTGTTACCCTAAAGCTATCACACCAACCAAAGTGCTGCAGACTGTCCCACAGCCCCCCATTTCAACCAATCACTGCTTCTGATGCTGACCCCTCCCCCCCCCCCCACAGAATTCCAACCAATGGCTGACCTAGCCTGCTCAGACTGAAAAATTGTTATCCCTGCAGGTCTATAGCACAAGAGGTCGTGTCTGAGTTACATATTTGTGCCTTTTTATAATTCTGTTTTTTTTATCGGTTGACTTGAGTACTATGTGTATCAAGGAGGACCAAAGTCACTTAGATGGTTTTGTATTTACTAATATGAAAAATGCTTCTGTGGCTGAAGGGGACTGATCTGCAGCCTGTCTGCTTCATGTGTTTTTATTCCATTGGTAGATCCCAGCTGATACGATGTCCATGATGTAAACAAGACTGCAACTATTGCTTAGTCAGCCCAGTAAGACGAATTCAAAAGCACGGCTGAAGATTCAGCTGAAATGCTACAGAAAATATGTCCTTGAATTTCTGCCAGGGATCTAGGTGGCTTTTTTTCCACAAGACTGTGAAGGTGAGTTTTTACAGGAAAAACCACCGCTGTCCGGGTTGACTTTTGTTCATTTAGTAATGCTGCCTATATTCACGTCTCATTTGTCACATACACATAAGCATTTCACTCCACATATGTACAATGCGTGTGTATGTGACAAATAAAACCGGTAAACTTTAAACTAAATTATTTCCAAATACTTCTCTTTGTCCAGAGTGGTTCTATGGCTCTCCTACTGAATCACAATTTTTTAAAAAAAAACTTAACTTGATTTTTTTTTGCTTTCCACGGACAGCTTGGAGCTGTAAGTGTGCAGCAGGGTATTTTAAGATAAAAGCCAGTCTATCTGGCTATGCAAAAATTGTTTATTTTTTTAACCAATGATAAACCACCTCCAGTGCTACAGGTTCTAATCACAAGCAGTATGAGAATCAATATTTATGTTACCCACCCCCAAGTCTGACCTGTTCTCCCCGGTCATGTGACAATCGAAAGGGATTCTGCTGTTGCCGTGGTGTAACGGTTACACGATTAGCCACTTTGAGATTGTGAAGCAGTGTGCAAATGCACTGCAGGATAGCGGCAGTGTAAGTGTGCAGTGTGCAAATGCACTGCAGGATAGCGGCAGTGTAAGTGTGCAGTGTGCAATTGCACTGCAGGATAGCGGCAGTGTAAGTGTGTCACACGCATGTCTGATGGCGCCTTCATTAGAAGTTTTAGTTAGGTGTCACCGATGAAGACGGTTCACAGCTTGGACTGAAGACTAAGTGCTGTTCATGCTGGAATTCGAAGGTCAGGTTTTTGTGGTGACCTCAGTGTCCAGCTGTACACTGTGACTGTCGTCAAAGTCTGCGAAGAGCGATGTCCCATCAGAATCCGTAGGATAGTGTTGGCACTGTACAAAGGTCTGATGTACATAAAAACTCCCTATGTTGACTGTGTGTTCGGTAGTTGGGTTGTGATGAGTAATCAAGTTCAGATCCAGCTCAGTCTGCATTATAAGTGCATGCAGGAATCATCCCATTCTACACCGATGTGCCGTCTTTTCCTGACTCATTCCTAAGGATGAATTCTAGAAAATCGGTTCATTTCAGGCACAAAGAGAAGGTTTAAAAATCAATACCAGGGCTCTATATAAACAAGCTCACTTTTATCCTGTTAGCTTTCATAGCAGAGGAGTTTTTAACATAAAATAGTGCTGGTTTAATTACCTTATTGAAGGAACCTTTGTTATATATGCATTTTTTAGTATCACGTAGTTATTTTTGCTATAAACAAGCCTAATCCTCATCCCACTCATATTGTATATTAATGCATTTTTTTGTAGTTCTCAATGTCAGATCCTGTTAAATATATGTGACAGACGCACCACGCTGCCACTTTGTATTTCATTGTCAGCTTCATGCCAGTCATCCAGTGATCCTCATTTGAGTTGTAATGGGACCCATCAAGAAATCCTCTAAACTGACTGTGGCCAAGGGACGCTCTGTATTTTTTTGAACGCTGAGACGTCGCAATTGCGCACCGTCGCAGTTGATACGACGCTCATCCAAAACTGCCGAAAATGGACTAAAGAAGGACGTTTGCCGGAGAGAGAGAGAGAGACTTCTGTCGTCGCTGAGAATGTTGACTTGAAGACATCAGAGCAGACACCTTGCCAACAGCTAATGGGGGACGTGAGCTGACGGACAAGTCCTGGAACGAGCTGTTGACGTGCATGTGCCCAGATATCAAACTTATCAATCCAGATTCCTGTGCGCTTAGGAATCCTGGAGTCAGACGGGTGAAGGTTTGTTGACAGTAAGGGACCAGAAAGGTTCACAAACAGCCTGCGTCTGCGATGTATGTTCTGTGCTCTTGTTACGTTCTCAGCCCCTGTCTTTTTGTGTCTCTAACAGTTGACAGCTGATAAATGCAGCACCCCGACCATCGGAATCGGCCTCATTCATATTAACTGCGCATTGGTGCTTAGCACGAGCTGGAAAAGCCTTCGGTCGTTACCGGAACATTCCTCTTGACAAAACACAGGGCTTCCTGGATCCCCTCCTGGCTCAATTCCAGTTAGGCTGTGCGCCAGTTTCATGTGCAGGGACGAGGACGTTCTTCCTGTCGCAAACCAGAACCTGCGGGTCAGAGATGACTATCAAAGTTAACAGACATGCAGGTTCCCGCATGCCGATTTAGCCCAATCGGAGCTTGTACTTGTTTTAAAACATATAAAATTACACGAAGCGCCAGAACATTCAGCCACTTGGGTAATAAAAAGAAATATTGGCAAACAGCCCCTTTCACTTTGACTATTTCGATGGGTATCAGTCTTACTTGTATAGGTTCATTACAGTCGATACTTTTCTCTCTTGATTTGGACCTTATCACCCCCATTCCCTTTCATTAGCCGAATTGCCCTTTGATCTTATTATGGTCCTTGTCCTGTGCAGCTGTAGCACACTTCAAACGTCTGGACAGAGGGGGGGGGGGGGGGGGTATTTTTAGCTATGTAAACATCCGATGGGTTGGGGAAGGCTTTCTAATCCCTCCTGGGGAAAGCTGGTACGGGGGTGGGGGGGGCCCGGTCAGGGCTATGT
>JAABNY020000043.1:12540061-12563687 GCA_015164015.2 Brevimyrus niger | reverse complement strand
GGGCCGCCTGCGGACGAGTGGTTGTGGCCGGAAGAGAAAATATGACGGGCAGAAGGTGGAGGTAGGGTGGGGGGGGGGGGGGCGGAGGGGGGTGGGGGAGTGGGGGGGAGGGGGGATGGGGGGGGGGAGGAGCCAGGGTGAGGGACGCTTACGGGGTCGACTAAGCGCTCTGTGAAATCCCAGCGCTAAATCAGTAATCCTCGCTTTTAATCCTGTGTGCCGCGAGTCATTAAACCAAACAAGTAGCATAAGGGCACTCAATTGGATTAGGCCGCATGGCAGAACCGGGTCCCAAATGCAGGGAGATGCTCACGGCGCCACACTCTGGCACCGACGGGCGATGCGGGACGACGGGAACCCCAGGGACAAACGGCCGGAACCAGGTAAAGCAGACGGGAAAGGCGGCGAGGTGGCGGTCCCGGCCACCATTACCAGCTCGACAATCCGTGCGCATGAAGGCAAGATGGCGGCCGTCCGACAACAGGACTGCATTTATGAGGCGGCGGAAGGGCCAGAAAACGTACAGGTCCAGACTGCGAGCAGACCGTGACGGCAGTCTGCGGCGTTACTCATAGCTCTGTTCGCGCACGTCATGCGCGACGTGGTGACTCTTCGGCGCGGCCTAAGAACAATAAAGACTAAATTCATTAGTCAGGGAGGGAAAACTTGTCAAAAAGCTCCCATTTGACTCATGATTAACTTGATTATTTTTTAGTTCACAGATCAGAACCCAGCAGAGGGTTTTGCACACTGAGGGCAAAACAGCGTCAGAAAGACAAGCCCAACCCCGAGTCTGAACCCGCAAAACCCAACATAGGCAGCTGGCACCGTGTTAACTAAAAGAAGATGCTGAAATATTAGTTATATTTACCTTTGTTTGGTGAAGAACATGTAGAAACCTTACTGCACATTCAGCACGCTGAAACACCTACCAGACTCCATGCAGACCTATAAATCAACCCTAACCCTCTGCCTTCTGCAACCAACGGTGAATCACTAGAAGGAAACCAGACTTGGCCAGTGAGAAACCCTTTTCACAGCCAGATATGCCGGCGTGACCGACACGTCGGACAGCTGTTAACATTGACTGTCTCGCGGGCCACCGCGGGCGAGGCGAGCTGACCGCCCGTGAAATGGTATCGACGGAGGCCGGCGTCGGCAACGGGCCGGCGAGAGAGCCGGGGAGGGGCGTGCAGCCGTCCCGCCGCATTCAGCGTCGATAAAATCCACGAAGATCCCAACGCTCTTCATCGCCGAAACGACGCGCATTTAAACGCGCTGGAAATGCATCCCAAACGCTTGAAACGCTCACTGAAGCCCACCGTCGTCGCCGCACGGGACGCTCGCGGACTTTGTACCGCAGGACGGATGTGGGGACATCTGTTAATCCGGGACCCGAGCCACGTCGCATGAGATCAGAACGCCGCGGACATGCTGACGCGAGGCTGACGGGCTGCGGCCGCCGCCTGCAGGACGGAGCAAACCAATCGCGGCGGGTGACCAGGGGAAATGGACCCTCTCTCCACCCGCTTCCGGGTACCGTACTACACGGCCTCCAGGGAGCAAATCGCACACCCTCCCACCTCGCGTGGCCCAAGCAGACGGCCCTGGCTAACGGGGGCTTTCCCAGTAAGAGGGCCAATCAGAGACCCCTCACCACGAGCCCTCGGATAGCACCTCACCTCTTAACCCCCCCCCCCCCCCCACCACCAAATTCCTCATAACGAGGATTCTCAGGTCCAGGAGCTCGTTCAGAAAGGCTCAGAATACAAACTGAAGCTGCGTGACGAGCGTTTTAAACACCAGGCAACATTATATGAGCCCTTAATCATCCTTCCATCCACCCCGAACCACTCGTTCAGCAAAGCCAGCCAATCCCAGCCAGCACAAGGGCACCAAGCAGGGGAGCACTCTAAACTCTAAAAAGGATGCCAGGAGTTCCTAATCTTCATCCCAGAGAAACTTCATTTATCAGTTTCTACTGCTGAATATTTTAGCCCAATATTTCATTACAGTACTTCAGATGAAATCTGCATTCAAAGAAATACTCCTCTCCGCCCCAGATTAGATACTTGATAAATCGACCAGCAAGCACCGAGTCGGGCTGTCACGCTGTAACCACGGAGCGCACACACACTGCCGCATTTACAGAGGGGTGACGCCGCGTGTCACTCCGCCAGATACGCGGAAATGCCACCCCCACGAGTTTGCGGTAACTTCACCCCACCTGCCGGCCTCAAACGACTCTCCAGCGGGGGGGGGGGTGCCTTATCGGCGACGGCGCTCGGGGCGTGTAGATCAGGCCCAGATCAACAGGGCCCTCCTCTTCTCCACAGCTGGAGACGCTACCCTGTAACCGTCACGCTCGGCCTCCCCGGGGACGAGGGCTAAACATCGGGCGCTTCTCTGAGCGCGACACGGCGAGACGCCGAAACGGAATGGGACGGCGACGCAAAGGCGACAACATCTCCTGTCACCGCGGCGCGAAGGGGGGGGGGGGGGGCTTCGCGACGCATCGCAGGGAAGGCGTCAACCGTAACTGGGGTTCGAGTCTGGAGAGAATCCTGAACCTGCGAATGACCCAAAGTTTAGTCTAGAAAGAAAAGAGAACAGCTAAATTCTAAGTATTGGGAACACAACACAACAGAGGATCACAGATTGCAGTTTTACTTGATTACACATAAAATTCCTCTTCAAAACAGGTCCTATAGTACACAGGCAACACAGACTAATTATGCTAATTACTCATAGTCATCGTTACATATTTCTCGTATGGGTAACACAGCAACACAAGGCAAAGGCTCCAAGTGTAAGTGTCCGAGTCCCACTTCCATTTTGTGTGTCAGTCAGGCCAACCAGCATCTCTAAATTGCCTACAGCATACGATTTCGTTGACGCCCTGTAATGGCCTGCCACCCTGTCCAGGGTGTACCCTAGGCTAGCGTGGTCTCCAAACGCTCCTCCCCCCCGCAACTCAGAAAACGATTAACCCGCGGGAAGACGCGTGGGGCGCGGCCATCACACGCGACGCGCCGCACGGAATACTCCAACGTTTCACAGTCCGTCAGAATCACGCGACGGGGAGCCGGCCTCTGGTTCTCGGCGGGTGGCAGTATGGCGGCACGTTACAGAAGAGCCGGACAAAAAGCCCCGAAAACACGAGGGTCTCAAGAACGGGGCTCATGAGAATGTGCTGCTGGACATCCCTGTAGAGAAGAGAAAAAATGATGGAGTGAGAGGCCCCAGCCCGAAAGCAATGCTTACAAGTACATACAGAACAGGTATAATTACAGGCGGCAAGAGAGAGAGACACGCCTTTACAGGAAGTCGCTACAAACGTAGAGGCACGTCGGTGTTTCAGGATTATAAGGGCAAGACAATGAAAACATTATTATAGTTATATAGCTGGGTGCTTCTGTTCGGTCCAAAAGAACAGCCCAATAAAAAAAATAAGACAAGTTGCAATAAATAAATAAATAAATGGAAAGTTAGCAAGTCATGATTGAAGATAATTTTAAGCATTCGCTCAACAGTGTTTTGGAGAGAGAAAAAAAGCCAGCTGCTCGGCAATTCGTTTTAAACAGGATACTCAATAAGTCAAATTACAGCCACTGTAATATTAACGTCCTTAGCCCGTTATATAAAGAAATTTATATAAACCGTTGACTTATAAAGACACTAATAGTTCCCATCCAAGTCTTTTCTGTATGCCAAGGAGAAAAAGAAGAAGTGTCTTTTGTGAAGAGCAGCCATTTAACCTCATTACTTAATAAAATATTTAACTGACATGGAACACAAAAGTACCTGGTTAAAACGCATCTCGGGGAATCAGAGGTCACGTGCCTCGGTCAGCTTTTATTATGCAAAAAACAAGCCCTTCTTGGCTGGTTGACTGCATATGGGCAGTGTTCCTGCCCTCAGGAAACCGGAGTGCAAAATGGAAAGTAAAATATGTTGATTTTTGTTGTATGTCCGACGCACTTGTGACTGGAGAGGCACAGTTTGACAAAAAGGTCACACTGTTTTCTTTATTTTTCGCGGTACAACGAACTGTTCCGGCGCAATGAAAGCCGAAAAAGGGCCAAACGGCCACCAAATCTGGTTACTAAAACTGCACGCTTACTAACTATGCTACAAAACGTACAACAAATGAATATTTAATGGCATCTTACCACTGCCCATACATCAAATTCAATCAGCAGTACCCTGAAAATCTATTCTGGAAAACATTACCGATCGTCAATTCATCTCGAAGCGTGATTTGAGGACATGACTTCTTAAAATGTAACTGTTAAAACATACAAAAATCAGGGAAGAGGGTAATGTATGAATTAATAAAGCGACAAGCCCGACAGATGCTTCTTTTATATTATGAATACCTAATCTCCGTATTACCCAGGCTATATCTGTCTGTATAATAATGTATATGTAAAAGTCTCAGGTTTCCTGTTCACTTGGTGATTTACTGCATGCAATAATCTGATATTCTCTTGAGTCTACCCACATTTAGACGACGTGACAGATTCATTTGTAAACTAGCTGTGTGCTATCAACAGCCTTCCAGAAACTGGGATCAGGATTATTAGCATTATAGTACAGTTTCAAAACATGTTTTTGGGATTGATTTTCAATAAGACCCAACATGGATTTACATCCATCGATCTTCAGGTTGGACATTAATACCAAAAAACAAGTTAAAAATAAATTTCCCTACAGATAATTCCTTTCTCTTTGTGGCTCTTAGAGTAAATTCACAGATATTAGTAATAAATCACGTTGTGCCTTTCATATGAATGTATTGTAAGACTGAGTAATTCCAGGACTAACTACCAATGCAGTCACCAAAAAGAAAACTGTAAATACCTCCCAGGATGAATATGGTATGCTGAAAATGTCAACAAATGGGCTTCAGTTCAACAAAAACAGTAGACTCTTATGTAATCAAAGACCAAATATTGTTCCAACCATTCAATTCGCAAACTGGCAAAACCCAGCAACTGTGGATTATTCAGAGCACAGAAACTTCCTTGGTTAATTCGGTGATGAAATTATATTCCAGGCCAAAGCCAAATTCAGTTAATATCGGAAGGGGAAAAAAAAGCTATACAAGGTTCCTACGCAAACGGCACGTATGTCCGACTGGGAAAGTACATTTATAAAACTTACGGTTTTTAAAGCCGGCTGTTTAACGAATTATTAAAAATGCCATAAGACAAAGGCGGTACCAGACGGCAGTGTGCTATAGGCTATATTTAACTTGGCAAAAGAATCAAGCGAGACATTTTAGTGATGTGGGAAAATGCTTAATTTCACATGACATATTATTAATTTGCTGCTAATATAAAATATCTACAGTGGAATGAGTTTAGATATAACTGCAGTTACCACCCCTAACCATTGTCTAAAAACGAAAATACGGAGTGACACACGGCCAGACTATCTGACATTTATTTTTGACCTGTAACACCAGCATTATATTACTTTACTGAGGATATAAAGTTTGAGGATCCAAGGGCGTAAATAAAAACTACAGGAGCCTCCATAGCGTTATAAAATGTCCATGACAACAAGAACACACTTGTTAGAAGGAAATCTACCTACGCGCATTATATAGTTAGTTTTTTTTTTATGGGGAAAATAGCTTGAAATAAAGGCTATCAACGGAGGCAAGGGTGGGGGGCAGCTATTATTTTAAAATGGACCCTGTTTGACCATCGTAACCATCAGCAGCGTCGGAAGATGTAAACAAATGCATGTATAACGCGGCGGCTCCGGGGGCCGCGGCTGCCCGGCGGTTCAGCCCAGCAAATCACACTAATACACGCCAGAGAAATAAAGAGGCACATCAGTGCACTTACCGAGTGCCTGGATTGTGGAAACATCATGTCAGTTTCTTGTTTAGTGTGCGGCACTTAACAGCAAAATCGAAACGGCGAGCGAATAGCCTTTTAAAAAGGGAATTTCTTCTTTGTTCGGCTAATCCTCTCGAAAAAAGAAATCTGGGGACCCGATGCGAGATTTTCGTCCCCGGTTGCTGGTCAGTGCTGCTTTATCAGTCTCGACCAACTAAAGCTGCATTTGATCCTTTGTTCACTTCGAATTTAGTATCGCTGGTATCTGTGCCCCTTATTTCTTCCACGGCGCAAATGTCCTCCGCCACTCCTCGGTTTGTTTGATCCACCAGCGTTACCGTGCAGTTCGGCTGGCTTTGTGCAAACGTTTTTTTTTTTTGCAAGGAGCTTTGCTTTCAAGCAGTTTTTTGTTATATTAAAAAAACCGTCGTCGGTAAATTCGGGCTTGCACGTAGCGCAAAAAAAAGTTCAAGTAATAAGTCGAATATAAGACAACGCTGATGTAAAATGAATCCGATCTGGTTTCTACGCCGTACAAGCTACCGCCAGCGATCTAGCCTGTCGGGTTACAAATAACGCGGCAGCTGAATTTTGGACGTTGTCGCGAAATATTTTCTTGCCTCAAACTAAACATACAGCGCAGTTTTACAAAGCTTTATGCTTCCCCCCCCCTCGACAAAATCCCTCCTTTCACGACGCCTGCTTCTTCCACCTTCGGATATTACAATGTGCAAATACGAGGTTTTTGCTGAACAACCATTTCTTTTCCGCTGCTCTACAAAATGTAGGAGAGACATCTAGGAACTAGCGCCCCATGTGATGTGGGATCGAGGCGGCGCAACGAAGGCCCATTTTAGATGTCAAATGTATAAAATTACAGTTTGCGGAAGTGTTGCTGTTTAATGCGCCCCCAGTGGAAGGTGTGAGTAGCGCAGCACATCTGCTCCCCGGCCTGTCCGTGCGGCTTATCTCGCAAGCACAAGTTGCGAGGTACATACACAAATTGTCCCGGTGAACATAAATCAATTTGATAAAATAATAAAACATTTATAATGCTAATAAGATGACTAGGCGATATAACCATAAATATAACCGCAAAGAAAATTCAGGACCCAAGCTATTTTTTATTGACTTTTGCAGACCGAGCCATGGATCGAGTTTATGTGGTGTGAGTGAAATAAATTGGTAGTAAAAAAATAGTAGTTTATCATTTGAATGTTTTTACAATTGGGTTTCCACTGTACAGTATCAGATGTGGCTTCACTCTAACCGAGGAACAACTTCAGAAGACTAAAATGCGCATAATTACTGTTAAGACTCTCAGTTCAGCATCAAGTTAATCAGTTTTCGAATTATCCAAGTGAAATGTGTCCAGTTAAGCAATCCAGCTGCATTGGTCAAACACTATTAATCACTTTCAATACTTTGTTATGCAAGTTTTACCTGACATTCTACACCAGCTATATAGTGCGATTTAATATTTTTTTTATATACATACACAAATATATATGCTAATCTGATTGTTGCATGAAACACTGAACCTTTGTTTTGATCCAATGGAGGTCACTACAAAAAAGAAAGCACAATCAAGTATAGGAACAAATTTTATTCCAATTTAAAACAGATACTTTAATTGTTTTTCTTTTAGGAGAAGGCTATGAAAATCATTTTCATGTTTGAATGAGGTTCAGGCAACAGTGGTTGAAATGAAACAAATACAAAAAAGAAATATGGCTAAAAATACTGTAAATCAATAACAAATGACCCTCTTTCATCAGGGTTTTGCATTAATACATCGGTCTGACCCCCCCCTCCCAGCCCAAAACAGCACATGCAGTTAAAATGACAGTCCTTTAAAAACAGTAGTTTCTTCTTTAATCTTAAATACAGAATAAAGTCCTTTTCTCTCATGTATCTATTGTATGTCACATATCTAGTGTTTTTAATAGTTTTAAAAACTGGACCATGAAATATACAGGCCCACGGATGATCTCCACACCATTGGCACTTGTAAAGAGTCTGGCTCTACAGAGATAGGGGATTGGCACACTCATTATAGTACATCATTTACATTTGGTATACAGGGAAGAGAAAAAGAACAAAGAGAAAATGAAAAATTACAGCACTACATATTTAAATCATTAAAAAAAAAAGATTACATGGTCCTAGATACAATTGTGTTCAGGTAAAGTATTAGCAAAAAAAAAAACAACGACACCACCATATTAAGTTTGATTGAATCCACAGCCTTTGAGTGGATCTCAAGCAAACTGTCCAATCCATCAGTTAAAATGTGAAAATGAGGCTGCGCCGGCAGATGCGGATGTACGAGCCAGTGATGGATCCGGCTTGGACTAGCACCAAAGGCCTGGTCCAGGGAGCAGCCCCAAGGGACAGGGGATTAGGGTACAGGACTGAACACAAGATTGTACTAAAGCTGCTGCTCAATTTTGTCACTATACATGGGGGGGTGGGGGTGGGGGGGTGGGGGAGGGTGGCAGGGAGGGGTAAAAAAGTACATACAAACTTAGTGTACAATACAGGACTGAATTGGTGCCAGTAACTGTATTGCCACTAATTCTTCAGCCATTTTGAATCATTACAGCAAACTGCACAAAATGGCTGCCATACTGTGAAGTTGGCCTTGACACACTTTAATGGACACAGATAATCATCATAAAGTCAGGTAAAGTCCACTTAACATAATTGGCAAAAGGAAAAAAAAAAAATAATCAGAGGTCACCAGCCCAGTTTTTCTGAAGCAGATTCACCTTCAAAAGAGTTCAGAGTTCCTTACAACATTCAGTGCTGGCTTAGTGCATGTAAAAGGGTTAGCCCTCTGGTAAACTGAAGATCACATTTCAAAACTGGTGGAGACTTAAGTGTTAACTAAATATACAAACACCCTCACACACAACAGTCTCCATTATCAGTGAATAGCCAAAAAAAAAAAAAGTATAAGTATATATTACATATATAACTATTATCGTCAACATAATTATTACAGAGTATAAATTAGTTTTTAGAATCAATTGTAGTGTTGCTAGATGTCTTAAAGCTTTACTTTTTAGGGGCTTCTCAAACTGTCTAGTGTTTTGCTTTTAACTGAATGGCAGCTTGAAGAAGTTCACAAGCACATCTAAGTACAATGGCAGGAGGTGATGGTGCGCGTGAGGAAAATAGTGTTCTGAGGAACACAAGCAGGAATTTAGGAGTTCTTATTCTGGTGCGCCGCTCCTTGGCTTTACGCCGTCACTCGACAGTCACACTTCATCACTGTTTATCTTCAAAAAAAAAAAAAAAAGTTCGCTACAACTCCTTCCAACTCAGATTCCGGACGCCACGCCGTTCACAGAGGTAGAAGTTCCCTAGGCAACATCGCTGAGATCTACCAAGCAGACCAACCCGTCTGTGAAGAGCTGGGAGGCTGCTTTTGATTGGCTCCCTCCGAAGGGCATCCGATTCCACCTGGTCTCGCCACTCGGGTTAGACGCCGCTCAGGATCCTCGGGCTGACGCTTTTCGCTGCAGCGTTTTACACGACGTGGTGAAATTAAAAAGTGCATGACCGAGTCAGCCAAGCTGCCTAACCCTCAATGCAGGGGAGCGGGGGCACGCGGCAAGGTAAATCCGCAGCTTTCAAGACTGTCAAAATGGAGAGTCGAAAGGGGGTGTCACCACGGCCATTGCTCGACTAATGTTTGAATGCACCCACGGTCCTGCTTAGTGCAAACATCAGCTTAGACCAACACAAGTGAACATTACATGGGGGCATGTGTGTGCGGGGGGGGCGGGGGTGGTCTGGTATTTCGGGCAAACCATGAGACGCCGTTTCGGACATAAACCCATCCCCCTCCCCCATGCAGCATAGCATTGTCCAAGTCTACTATTCAAGTCAGCAGAAGCAGATACCGTGACGGAGCAGCTTGGGGCCGTACCATGCCCAGACCCCGGGGGGAGGCCTTATGTGAAGTTCGTTGGCACGGAGAGTACTTCACAGACATGCAAAGGCATTCATCTACGGGCGAGTACAAGAAAATGGCCTCTGCCTTTTCGAAATGCCAAAGATGCTTTCGAGTGGCAAATCTGTGCTATGCCCCCACTTTAACATAGCCCCCGACCCAAAGCCCCCCCCCCCAATTAGCCTGCTGAGAAAATGTCGACCTCCCCTGTGACCAGATAAGTGGAACATCCCATCCTCAGCTGGACAGACCTCAGTGTCAGCTACATCAGCTGGTGTCAGACAGAAGATTGAAAACTGACCAGCACCAGCTAACCTGGCGCAGAATACCTGGGGCATCATTGACCGCCTTCGCCTTCACTTCTGATAACTGGGGCATTTGTAGAGCCGACTAGCCAGTCTCAGTCTTGGGACCAACGGAAATAAAATTTTCAACCAGATTTCCCCCGTATACCACTGCGTGCCAAGCCTGCAGCATTGTAGCGCTATAGCACAAATCCCCATCCACTGACACAGAACCGCATGAATGGCACCTGGCAATCCATCAAATTTTCCCAAATCTCCTCCTCTTTACAATGTTACGCAGTAAGTAGCCCTTGAGATGAAAATGAATGAGAAGTCGCCCGAATTACATAGCAAGACAAAATAACCCTCTTTCTGCAAACGTTACTCTAAACAAGAAGCTAATCGTGGGGACTGAACTGCAAACGAAACTACAATGAAAAAAGGGGGGAAAAAAAAATCTTAAATTACAAAATTCCAAGGACCAGACAAAAGTTCAACCACTAATAAAAATTACCTACTTTTCTTGTATATTTCCTATAGTTGCACAAAGCACTGCCCCTATAACAGCTGAAATTAATCTTCCACCCTCAGACAGAAGTTGTGACTTCGGATCAGAAGCCACTTACAATAAAATTAACATTGTAACTGTAATAAAAAGTGGGGGGGGGGAAAAAAGAAAAAGGCTGATTCGCTCAAAGGTTTTTACAGCAGTTTAGACTCTGTTTCCCAGTCTCTGAGCCGAGACGAGGACACTAATATGAAAAGAAAACTAATCTAACATTTATAAATCTGGTCCATAAATTAGATAAATAAAATTCTTTACTCTCCTTTATAAAAAAAAAAAAAAAAAAAAAAAAAAAAACCACACTCCTCTCATAGTATTGCAGAATGGAAAAATAAAAAAATTTAAGCCACGGAACTTTAATTTAAAATGGAAGTCACCAAAGAACTTCACAAGTTACCTGGTGGTTCACAACAGAACATACAAAGTCCGTGGCAGGCATTCTGAAAATATTGCGCGTTGCTTTTTAACTGGAGTCACCTGTACATGAGAACAGAATGTTCTATATACCTTCAACATTAAAAGGGGAACAATCACAGTAAATATACTATTGTAATTCAGGGGGAGAAACCAACTAAATGATGATGAGCGGGAGGCGTTTCATCTTTTGTCAAAACGGTGCCCCTCAAATCTCTCTGTACTTAAGTGGGTATGTGTATATTTACAGGTAAATACACGGCATTTACTTTCGCAGCCTTCAACGACAAATTGGTTCCTCCCTGAAAAACAATGGGTTTTTTTTATCGCCACGGCAAAGACTGTAGAATTAGAACCACCGCTGTTCTGGCTGGGAACTGGCTGCACGGAGCCTGACACCCAATTAACAGGAGGGTGTTCCGAGTGGCACGCAGCCCTTGGCGGATCCCCGTCGGCTTCGGAGCCGAGCGTGCGACGCTCTCCGGCGGAGACGGCCGGCGGCGCAGAAACGGGCAAAACCGCGGCGACGGAAACTGACCAATGAAAAAAATAATAATGAAAAAAAAAAAGAGAGAGAAAACAGTCCCTCCACGCTGGACCGAGCTTGCAAACCAGTCGACGTTTACGAGGCTCAACGCACCACCAGCGGAGAACCACTAGAGAAGTTTTTAAAAAACACACACACAAAAAAAAAAAAAAGCCCCCGACTGTGTGAAATTCAGAAGGGGCTCGAAAGGTGTCGGTGGCTCAAACAGAAGCATTACCGGGGTAAGATGGCAGTTCAGGTACACAGAGTAAGAAGTATGGAATTCAAATTACAGAATCGGAAAAGTTATCAAGCTCCTGTCCACGAGCTCCTCTCCACGAATTTTCTGGAGCGCTTTCTAATGATCGTTTTCAAATTTCTACTCCTTTGTTAATTAATTACATTATCTGTTAAAGTAGTAGTAGTAGTAGTAGTAGTAGTAATAGCAATATTATTAAAATTTGTTTAAAATGACCTCAGCAATATACACAAAGATTGGACTGATTCGATTTCCCTCTCCATTTCCTGGTCGGTGTCCCCCGCGTAGGAATGCACGCACTCCTGCAACGCTCACACTTGAATTACATTCGACGACAAGGCGGCACGCGGGGCGACGACGGGTCAGATCTAGCAGTCAGCGAGACGCGCGGAAGAAAATGCACCTCGGTGCTCAATGTATTCTGCCACTTTCGCTATGACCACCATAGTCATGCCCCTGCGGTTTCCAAATCAACGTTTACGATTTCAAAAAATGTTCTGTACTGCTGTCCACACATAAAAATCTCTCATAACCCTCCACCCTAGCCACCCTACCGCCTTCAACTCTGTGCCCTCTTGCTCGGGGTGGGAGGGGTGAAGCACGATTCTTCCAGTTTTCATGCCAGCTCCCGATTCAGCCCTTAGAAGCTGACAGCTGTCATGTCACCCCCCCCCCCCCCCATTTTGGACAGGGCAAAATTTAGACACTCGCGCCTCAGCCTTCACCCTCGGACAAATTTGAGACGTCGATCAAATTAGGGGAAGAGACACGAGAGGCTGGCACTTCAGCTGCCATGGAGATGGAGGGGGGGGGGGAGATTACTTTGAAAACTGGAGAGGAAATAAAAATAAAGGAAATATGGGGAGTAGGAACCAAAGAAAGCGGGGTGTAGGTGGGCCTAGGCAGTCGTAGGTGTATTTTTGTGTGAACACACACACAGGAGTGGCACAAATACGTGTGAGCGGACGTACTCATGCCTGATGCGTTAGTGTGTGTGTGCGTGCGTCGGTGCGTGTCTGCCTCTCCCGCTCACACCAGGTTGTACTCCTTTAGGTTGAGCTGCAGGATGGTGTCCTTGACGGCCGCGAAGACGAAGCGGATGTTCTCCGTGTCGGTGGCGCAGGTGAAGTGGGAGTAGATGATCTTGTCGCTGTCGGGATTCAGGTCGACAAACATCTTCAGGATGAACTCCCTGGCAGCCTGGGCGTCCCTTTGTGGGCCTGGGGGACGGGGGGACGGAGAGTAATTCATTATGTGATAGAGTATATACACACCACCCATGATTAAAAATCTCACAGTACTCTAGTATATATGTAGCAAATTACCAGTAAATGGCATGTTCAATATTCCCAGTACGCAGGCACTCGGGATTAGACGCTGAATAACATGAACATCATTAAGATTCAAGATCTTTATTTGTCACGTGCGTAATTATACAAGTATAACACGCAGTGAAATGCAAACCTGAGCCGCTCCCCGACTATGCTATGAACCTTATGACAAAGAAAATAAAATAAAAAGTGCAGCTCAGCGGCGCATCTACAGTTTAGCGACATCTAGTCCTGCTTTCAGAAGCTTCTGGAGCCCATTTTCTAGCCTCATTCTTTTGCATGTTCTGTATGAATCACTAATTGTAATGAATTCCCTGCTGGGCAGCCGTCAATTCTAGGACACGCTGCAATACCTCCTCCTGCCACAAGGTGGAAACACACCTCCATTTAAAAAAAAAAAAACAAAAAAAAACAAGAGCGGACTTCAGCCTCAGGCACCATGCACCATTCCATCGGTGTGATGAACAGGAGAACGATCCATAGGCTGAAATATCGTGGAAAACCATTAAACAGCTCAGGGCTCACCGTCAAACTCAGGGAAGTAGTCGACAAGGTGGGAGTACATGATCTTTTCCTCAAGCAGATCCTTCTTGTTGAGGAACAGAATGACTGAGGAATTCTGGAACCAGGGATACGTGATTATAGTCCTGAACAGCGCCTTGCTTTCCTCCATGCGGTTCTGAGGACAGAAAAGGAGGCGGAGACAAAGCAATGAAAAGACTGAGAATGAGAAATGTGTCAGCAGCATGGCGTTACTGGGCTAGCCGTCTGATTGGCTGATGAACATCTCAACATTTAGATGGCCAATAGGGATAGACTGTGCGCAGATGAATGTCATCAGATATGAAGATGCAGGTATACTGGTGAACTCAATCCAGCTGTGGAACACGGCCCTTATCTAGCCAGCAGTCGAGTGGAGTAAGGAGGGGATTCAAGCCAGATGACGCACCTCGTTGTCCGACTCCACCAGGACCTGGTCATACTCGCTCAACGCTACCAGGAACATGATGGAGGTCACGTTCTCAAAGCAGTGGATCCACTTCCTGCGCTCGGAGCGCTGACCTCCCACGTCCACCATCCTGAGAGGGCGAGCGCGCGTGAGAGAAAGGAGAAGAGGCAGCGAACACGGGAGATGGACGGACACGGGGAAATCAAGAGGGTGAGGGATAAGGGAGGGACGGGCAGAGGGAAAACCAGGAGGAAGCGTAAAAGAAAAAAAAAAACAGGAGGGAGGGTAGAAAGGGAGATAAAGAGGAGAAATGCCAGGGGTGAAGACATGAGAGACACAGCAAAAACATTATTACAAAGGGGTCCATCCAAACCAGGAAATGTTCTAATGCAAATAGCCTAACCTAGGGTCAGATTGGAGTGTGTGTGTGTGTGTGTGTGTGTGTGTGAAGGGATAACAAGGCAGCCATTCCTCACCTGCACACACCACACGAGGCACCAGGAGCTTGTATCACGAAGCAGCATCTTTGGGTTTAGCAAGAAGACTTGACGGATTTAAGGTGGATTTAAAGTGGCCTGGGCTGAATATAAGCGAACGAAGACGGAAAATCGTTTAAAAATCGGCTACCCAAAATCCAACAAGTTATCCGCTTAAGCAAGAAACTCTGCTTTGTGATACAGGACCCGGATACCAGGAGGGGCCCCTTGTTGCGTACAAATATCAGATGTCAGCAAACTTTGCTATAGTGATAATGAGGATACAGGGATGAAACAATGAAGTTAAACAATAAGACCTCTAAAACCACTTGATCAAATAACGGGGTGGGAGGTACCGGACTTCCTATTCATGTGGCTGTTCATCGTGGATTTCAGTTTCACTAATACTATGAATGACACATTAATATGCAATTTTGTCGGTAACCACTAACCAACACACCTACAGGAGGAACGTTCTTACTACAGATTTAAAATTTTTTTTTTTTCAAAATCACTGAATCGACTTACTTGAGCAAGCAAGTGAAAATCTCAGAGCCAGAAATCAGATACTCCTGACAGTTTGGCCTGAGTAAGATCACTGTCCCGATAACGTTTTTCCAATTCAGCGCCAAGAAGCATTCTTAGCTGACTTCACGAGCAGTAAGTGAAGACGATCTGGCTCCCAAAGAGAGAAAATGTAACAGACCATGAACTGATCTGTATGGGCGATAGTGAGATCATCGTTTCCAAAGTGATTTGAAGCACCTTCTTGGTCTGGACCCAGGGCTCTGAATTTCTGGGTTGTTCCGGGAAGCTTCTTGGGCCCAAATAACATTTCTACCCAAAACTAGTGCAGAAGCTAGCCAATCAGGAACCCCAAATGGAGTGAATGAGTTGAAGTGTGTTGGTGTAGGGGTGGAGGGGGGGTAGACGGCACATGGAGCCCACCTCCTCTCCCCTCCCCACCCATTCCCCAGGCACACAGAGAAGCAGGACCCCAATGCACGGCGCTCCACCCATTCCCCCAGTGAGCGTCCACAGCACAAGCCAAGCAGCGTATGAAGAGGAGCAGCACCCCTAATGGTCCAGCCGAGTAAAATCAGCCCACTGGCTCCGAGCTAGGGGGGCGAGGGGGGGCGGTTTGAGAAAGAAGTCTCAAGTGACAAGCGCAGTCGAAATGAAGCGCTGGTATCCCCCGGGGGGCAGGGCTCAGTGACACACCTGCACTTTGAGGACCAGAGCCCATTAAAAAACGCTGGAATACCCTAAGAGTGGGTATAAGGGCACCAGTCCTGTTTCATCCCCAGGCCTGTTTCATCAAGGGACGCACTATTTTATTTACATCAATGTATTCAAGACTTTTGTCCAGAGGTGGACAATTCAGGTGCAGAAAGTAATGTTTTGTTCGAGCAAACAGAGGCAACCGTCGAGAGGACTCGGCTGGTTGGATGGAACAAAATCTGGGTCTGGATTTTTATTTCTGCACCTGAAATGTTCACCTGTCTCTGTCCAGAGAGATTAACAAGGAGCATTCAGGGTTAACGGCCTTGCTCAAGGGTCAAATGGTGGCCACAGGATTTGAACCCACGAGCTTCCGGAGAGGGGAACGGGTCCCCGGCCGGTCAAGCACCACGCCGCCCTGCTTCACTCATGGCTAAAGGTAAAGCTGTGGGTCAAAGATACCCTTACTGATGACCCCTCCCTGTCTCTCGAACTTCATAGCTTATTAATATCTGATACAAATATAAAAATCATGAAGGATGACTGTCACAATGCCATCCCTTACGTTCTATTATACCCAAGTTTGTTGCTTTAGCACCGTAGTTCCTTACCAGCTAATATTCTTCTTCATGGGCCGTCTCTATTGTTCACAAGAGGCTCTCGCCTACAATTTAAAACTACTTAATCACATTTATGCCATTTTCTAATGAGAGTCTATATTAGTTACATCGTGTGGGAATGGACACCTCTGCTCTTCGCGTAAACGTCTCCGCGACGGCACCCGCTAGGCTGCTACGGCTCTACTGCACCTCAGCCTGGCACGGCCACCGGGGGGCGCCGACGAACGGGGCCCCTCTAGGAACAGCCTGCTGAAAATAACACCCCCTCACATCAGCCGACCTCGTTTCCTGTGGAGAGGCTGCGTGACCTACTTACGGGGGTGGGCACGCCGATGTAGGACGAGCTCAGCTGAGGAGATGGGGGGGGGGGGGAGGTCATTCTTTCCTTCCCGACTTCAGCGACGAGACAGACGAGACTCAAGCGGCAAGTTTCAGAGAAACGGAGGGGGGCCGTGGATTTTGTAGGGAGGGAGGGGCCTTAAGCGCAGAAGGGCACTAGGTGGTCATTTTCCCGAGGACTTTAGGAGCCATCAGGTTCGCTGAAAAATCACGTCATCAAGCAGTAGCTGCCTTCGCCCTCCTGATCCCCCAGACACAGACCCAGTCACTACAGTGGTGGAGCAGCTTCCCACTGGTCCTCCCAGCGACCGCTGACCACCAGGGGTCCCAGTTCCCGCACAGCCCCTCTATCCCATGACACAATGCTGCCCCCTCCCACCCACTCAGATCTTCTGGTACTGTACCACCTATCAACACGTACACACCTCGCTGACCCATAGCCCCCGTAGGCCACAAAGGCTTAGGGACAGAAAACCGGGCAACGTAGAGCCATTACCCACAATACCCACTGGAAACCTGTGCCGGCTTTTAAATCGAGCCCAGTCTCAGCGGAGTAAGACATTCCAGGAGCAGGGGGAGTAGGGGGAGGAGAATCTCACACACAAATGGCTAAAAAAAAAAAAAAAAAAAAATGTATGTCATGCTAAGTAGTACTAGTAGATGGGCTGGAGATAATATCTGTTCAGGGAATGAGGGACAAAGGGGTGCTAAAGTCCTAAAAACGATGAAGAGGGAGGGGCAAAACGAAAGCGATGCATGACGAATAAATGTTAAAAAAAATGGGGGGGGGGGACTGGAACAGGCCTTTGACACACAGGTCTGACTCCAAACGCATCCCAGGATGGGACACCAGGAGAGTATGGAGGACTTGACATCAAATATACAGGACATGTATAAATGCACGTACAGCATCTACACAGACACATTGGATTACACACAAACGAAAGGACTAGAGTTTGAAAACCGCGGGCATCTTCTACCTGAAAATGATGCTTTGCAAGTCAAACGGGTACTCGATGATCCCTGTGGTGGGTATGCGCACCCTAAGTACGTCTTGTTGGGTCGGCAGATAGGACGGGTCGGCGATACGATCCACATCACTTAGATAGCTATAGACAGGGAGAGATACAGAAAGAACACAAAAATAATTTAAGTATGACAGAAGTCAGGGCAGCGCCCTGCCCCTCTACTGGAGCAAGTGGTTTGGTCCGGCCCTGGAGTGGAGTAGCCTTCGTGGGCCACAACACGTGGCATTCTAAGAGATGCGGGGGTGGGCACTTCTGCTTCCCTCCACCACCAGTAAGTTAACCCCCAAGATCTCTCAGAAAGTGTGCACAGAGCCCCCCCCCCCCCCGACCGCCAGACGCCTCCCTGAGACTCGCATGCTGCCTGCAGACTCCGTTTAGAAGAGCACTTTCCCGTCAGTCAAGACCTGGTGAATACGAAGCCAAATTTCACAGAATGACCCATACAAGCGATTAGCAAGAAGCCTGATCGAATGAATGATTCCGCTTAATAGCACATCCATCTTCAATATGAATTATTTAAGCGTTTACTGGCTGCCAATTTCCTTCCCACGTACTTGGGAAGCCGTCCAGACCCTTTGTGGCTTTTCTTTCAGCGGCTTCGCGGATAATCCAAACCGCTGGAAGGATGTCACACTCGGCGATAAGCGAGGGAACCTCACCAGCTGAACTAATGCTGGTCTGGAGCCTGGGACTGCAGCCAAGCCCTGGGCGGGAGCTCAGAGAGGGGAGGCTGCCCGGGGCGGCTGGACGGACAACAGAGCAGAGTCGCGGGAGGGGCGGCGGCAGGAATGGCGGCCCGTGGCGGCGGAGGCAGCGTTCTGCACCGATACCTGAAGATTACATTCTCCAGGTCAAAGGGGTACTTAATGATGCCGGTAGTGGGGACTCGAACCCGCAGCACGTCCTGCTGCGTGGGGATGTACCCCGCGGAAGACAAGCGTTCTAAACTGCTAAGGTAACTGTGGAATGAAGGGGGAAAAGTCTACATATATGTATACAGGCACACACACACAAACACTCAGACACAGAGAAACAGACACAAGATGCAAAAACACACAACGCACTCAGAATACAACCTATTATACATCTGACATACAATTATTTACACATATATAAACAAACACATGAAGCACATCGGAAAGGGAATTAAACCGAACAGAACTGGGATAAATCACTCAGTCCACTGGCACTTCAGAAACGGCTTCATCATATTCATAACAGCCGACGGAGCGACACGGTGGCAGAGCAGACTAATCCGCCGCGGCGCCGCGGAGAGGAGCTCGGCGTCCCTCTGCCGTTCCGCACGTCACTGGAATGGCCTGCCAGTGACGGCCCATCTGCCCGGAAGCGCTGGCCCCGCCCCCAGTCTCGCTGAGGTCCCTGACAGACAGGCCGACCGACCAACTGGACGCATCCGCGACGCGGTCGCAGCCGAACTAACGATATCGGCAAGATCCAAGCATTTTGGCCCCAACGTAGTGCAAATGTTTAACGAACTTGGGAAAGGGTTTGAATATTAATGCTGCGCTTTGCATCTTGCGATGACACCCCAACCCACACAAGGCCAGAATGAACCCCCCCCCCCCCACCCCACTCCTACCCATCCCCCAACTCCCAGTCTTGGCACCACTCACGTTGTCCCAGTTTTTCTGCCTTAGTGGGAGGGGATGGCCTGATTGGCCAAGCACTACCCCCGCGGGAAGTCAACTGCCCTGCAATTGGTTCGCAGGACTTGCAGGAGCAATCTGGCGCATCAGCGGGGGGGTTTACGAGGTTGGGAGGGGGAGGTGGGTAGTTTAAGACTCCACCCAGAGAGTAAAAGACGGCTCTGAGATTTGACACAAAACAGGGGAATAAATAGATTCAAAGAGCCATGTACCTCAAGTCCCATTATCATCCAACTCAACAAGCCAACCAGCAACCAGCTAGTGACTAACCTCATGGAGCCTGGCAGTTTCTACGCGAAGGAATGATTCTGCTCAAGGCCTGTGCTCCAGCAGAATCAACCGTCGAATCGCCCGCCAGCCTGAAAAGGGGCCTTCTGTTCTAAATGTGCCCCATTGTAATTGAAGTGCCACTAATGAGGTAAGAGTAACCAGGGATTTTTAGGTCGAAACTGGCAGACGAAGGCTGCCTGTCAACACGGAACAGTCAGGGATCCTTCCAAACTCTTCAGAACAAAGTCAAAAGCGGGTCGCCCCCGGCAACAACCAGATCCTTATACTAGAAGAGCCATTTCTCGCACCATGGCCGCAATCAGAAGTGGGGCCGTTGCCCCTCTAGTAGGATGGATCCCAGGCCATCCTCGCTGTGTCAAGGACTGGTGATGCATTTAACTAAAACCAGGCACACAAACAGAAGGCAACGTGAACCGAGACGCGGCCATGCAGAACGGGGAAATCTGGCATCGACTTTCGATTGACCTTCCGACACCTCGAGCCTCGGAGATCCCCCCTGGCGCCCCTGTGCTCCGTACGTACTATTTGGTGGAGTCAGAGAGTTGGTATTCTCGCCGGCGGTCGTACGACTCCTGGATCCCGGGGTCCGTCCACAGCATCTTTATGGCGTTAACATAAGGTTGCTCGAAGGATGACACCTTCTCAATGTCCACCTCCTTCACCACTGCCGCGTTAGCCTGGACAGACGGGAAGCGAGCAAAGGGAGGACGCAAATTAATCACTTTGCCTACAAGCTTCTAACCATAATAAAACACTAGACACACATTAAAAACGTATAGCATAAACATTTCTTTTGAAGTTCAACGAGTTTAACGTCATCGACAAAAAGAAACGACGACTTCAAATCATCCAAAAAATAAGGTGCTTTCATGGTGACGACCTTGGGTTCTCCAAAGCTTCTTGCCAAGACTCACCTTGTTCTGCTCATACTTGTACTGAATCTTCAGGGTCTCCATGGCACGGATCATGGACTGCATGGAGGTGAAGATGTTCTGGTACACCAGCTTGGTGAAGCCTCGCTTGTCCTCGTCAGTGTAGCCGGCCCCATGGATGATGCGCATCTGTTTGATGAAGGTGCTCTTCCCGCTCTCTCCGGTGCCTGGTGACGCAACCGGCATATCGACGTCGTTACAAAAACGGCGCGGCAAAGTACCGGGGGGAAGGGGGAAGAAACGGAGGCGTCGTGTTGACCAGGCTACTCAAAGCTGACCAGATAAACATTTGGGGCCGCAGCTGCAGCCATGACCCAATCAGGTTAGATTTTTTAAGAAGCAAAACATGACAGCTATCGTGTCAGAGCACCATAAGCTCCTTGTTTAATGCGGCATCGGAATTACATCTTAAAACGATATTGTGCTTCCAAACCACAGAACAAAATCCTTTTTACTGAAGGTATTTAACTCGCTGACATTCAGGTTGACAGGCTGACTTACATGCTGTCGAGGTGACCTTGTGGGGGGCGGACAACAGACACTTCATTTGCCCTAATAATTTTGCAGAAACGACTTACTGGTTAAACACAGTCAAGCCCGAACAGCAACAACCGCATAGGAGTAGAAAAACAGGTGGGAGGAGGCCCGGGTGCGAAGACACGCTGGATCCATGTTACGCGGCATTAAGGAACCCCGCCCTGCACCAAGGCCACATTTCCAGTAAATCATCTCCCCAATCCTACTATATGCCATACAGAAGCCATAAGTCCCGCTTTGCTAATGCACAGGCGGATGTTACACACCATCGTAGAGTGAGGAGCCGGTGGCCCCATGGATGTGAACGACACCACAGCGCAAAGCCGGGCTCGTTTTCGGGATGGTGACAGCGGGCTGACTTTCACACCAACGCAGAGCCCCCCCCCCCCCCTCCATCAGCCCGGCGTCTGGGAGATGACACCTCAGCGGCTCAGTGCCGTTACACACCGCGCTCGGCGGCCCGAGGGGTTGTGTGTGTGTGAGAGTTACGTAATCCAAGTAACCCACAGTGCCAGCTATATGTGGCAGAGCTGGCGGGTCCACGTCAAGCCGCAGGAGAGTACGAGTCCCCCGTTATGCAAGTACGCAGACACCGGCGACGTCACAAAACACGCGACATCTACATGCCGGCCGAGCCGATCACACACCCCTCGAAAGTGACACCCCCCCCCCCCCCCCAAATATTAGCAATGCTAAAATGGGGGGCGGCTGCAGGTCAGGGCTGTCAAAAACAAACACTGGCAATTGTTGTTTGTTCAAATTAAAACCCCACAGGAGTGCATAATAGGATGGGGGTGGGGGTTTTCTGACCATATTTATTCTCTGAAACCTCTGACAGCTAGTCCAATGTCATCATTCTTCACCAATGCACTCGAACGGCCAGCATAGCCCACAGGTAGAAGACGGTAATAAACAATAAATCATTATCTCCATTAAATCAGACGCAACTTTTTCAAATCGAGCTTTTCAATCTTCCGGTTGGTTCTTAGTTTGATGATGCTTGGTGGGGAAAAGGGGGGGGGCAGGTACAGGCGGGGGTTTCCAACCAGGGTCACATTGTTACACAGCCACACTAAAAGGGCAGCGGAGGTGAGGACAGGAGTCGAAGCGCCACCGGAGAAGGGCGCCCCCACCAGGACGGGGCCACCAGGGAAATCAGAGAGACTGGCTTTATTTCTCCTATGCTATGATCTGCTATGCAACCTACCTACTGCTAAAGGAAATATGGGGGGAAAAAAACGAGGTCCGAGTTGCCTGGGATGGGGGAGGGAGTTTCAGTCGGACCTGACGACCAGCTCACATACACCTATGCACACAGTGACACATGAAAAAAAACACACACAGGCACATGTGCCACCAGGCACCTGACTGCTTCTCTCCTCAACACGGAACCATAAAGGCGCAACAGCTGCCACTGACCGCCGGCAGGAACCGCACGGCAAATAGAACGACGGGCCCACACCAAATATTTGCGGTGCGAGAGACGCATGCACCTAACATTCGCTGTTCGAAGTCACAGCAATTTTAGTCACCATGGCGACCCGCTTTGTTTTTGCAAAGACGGCAAATACGATTGGCCGCTCGTGGCGGCCGCTCGGCCCAAGATCGTAATCCGGCCAAGTTTACCGCTTCGGTTTCTTACGGGCGTTATAAAAACGAGCAGAACCACTGGACGGCATCCACCGGGACACAGAGGATCTTCTCTTCTGATCTACGTCGGCGTTAAAAAAGCCGGAATTCACACGTGACGGCGACGGGCAGCATCTTCCCGTACGACCGTCTGTCCTAAAAACCCTGCTGGGGGAGAAAAACAAAATGGAGCCACGCGTTAACTGGCGTAGCACGGTCAACATGTAAGGCCGTGCGGAGGGAGAGGCGGACGCCGATCACCAAACACTTCTAGGCCAGCTATGTAAGGTGGGGGCGGCGGGGGGGGTGATCTTTCACCCAGAACTCGCTGCTGGTGCTTGAACAAGAGGCAGTGCCGGGTCCCCCTGCTCGGGGCTGCTTCTGAGCTGCAGCCGGATCGGCACCACAGAGCGCCGTCTCACTGGGTCACTGCACTCACTCACTGGGTCACTGCACTCACTCACTGGGTCACTGCACACATGCTCCCATTCTAATCCACCATGGCACCGGACTGAGGGCTTGGGTTGCTATGAGGATGGAGACAGACTGTTCCCTCCTATAGGATGCTGGGGCCACGCGGTTTTCCTGGACGCCCTTCAGAGGGTTCCTGAGCCTGTCCATCAGCTAGCGATACAGTGAGAGAATAACGCTAGAACCAGAGGAGCCCCCCCCCCCCCCCCCCCCCCCCCCCCCCCCCCACCCCCCCCCAACACCCCCCCCCCCCCCCCCCCCCCCCCCCCCCCCC
>JAABNY020000043.1:12527656-12538210 GCA_015164015.2 Brevimyrus niger | reverse complement strand
AGAAAACCCCCCCCCCCCCCCCCCCCCCGGATGGAAGCGGCGGTCCTCTCATCACATCCACCTCTAAGCCACACGCAAGGCTGGGGGAGGCCTGGCAGCACGGGGGCAAGGCTCTGGTGCAGGGACCCGGGCAGCGAGCCCCCGGCGGAGGCACCACAGCCGCAAAGCGAGCAGCCGCTCCGGCCGCCGCAGACGGGTCTCATTAGTCCTTCCAGCCCACCGCCATCGCACATCCTCACACCCCGAGCCGTTACAGACTTCCACATATCAGCCACCATAAGCAGAATCTCCGATATGCATATTCGTAAAGGGGATGCATGCTAAACGACACGTCCTCGGCGGAACAGACCGAAAGCGAGGAGCGAGCCAAGCTGCAGCTAGGAAGCATCCTGACCCACTTTTGAGGATGCGAACATGCGAGCTGTTACATAAAGGCCCGCCAGGGTCCGTCTGTTTCCATGTCGATAGCTGGAGCGGGTCGAGTTGGGCGGATATCAAACAGCGCAGTTTGCCACAGCGCTCCTGGCCCGTCCGCTCAAACAGCCCCGGGGCTCCGGGCCTTAAACGGATTGAAATTCAGCAGGTGCCTTGGGGTGCCGTTCACGTGGAACGCGATGCCCGAGGACCCGGTGCCCCCCACCGCTGAACCAAAGGCGTCATGACGGCTACGAGAGTCGGAGATGAGGGAGACCGCGCAGATACTGGCAGCTGGGCTTCACTGGACTCGACGCGCCGAAGGAATTTCTTTATTTCCTTCCAAAAGATACGTTGTGGCATTTGCGCCACAATGGTTGGTAACTGTCCTGTGTTTGAGCTCCAACCTTCCACTTCTAGAGGATTTCATTTTGCCAAAAACGAAAGTGGAACAGGAGGACAGTATTTCTCGGGCAGGAAGGGTGTGGGGGGGGGGGGCACAATGAGAGTTGTAACCACCCTTTGGATCATGGGATAGCATGACTCCTGTCCGGCCTGCTTCACAGGATGCACACCCAAAGGCAAAATGCGAGACCGGGAGAAGCTGCTCCACCAGAGTGCAAAAAAAAATTTGAGTCTGAAAATAAATAGATCCATTGTAAAAATTCCAATGCAGCCAACGAACTATGCCAAGCGGCAGTGGGCTACATTACAAAAAAAAAAAAAAAAAAAGAATAAGAAAGGGGCGGAATGCAGAAAGCCCCCGTGACCCAAAATGACCCCCCCAAGCCTCCGCAGCAGCTGTTTAAGGCTTTTTTCAAAGGGAAACCACACACACCTTCCCCCCCTATTGCAGCCCACCCCCTCCCACAGAGTGGGCTGTGTGACCCTGCATGTCAAGCCAAGCGAGCCCTTGCTCTGGCTCTGGGCCTTGGCAAAGACCAGCAGGCTCCTCGGCACCGGAGATAGCTGCTGTCTGGTGTCACACAGCAGGAGTAACAAGCGGCGTGTGGCTAGTTTATGAGCTGCAGCCTGACAGGTCTGTCAGCTTAAGGGTTTGATAAAGAACTCATGCAGCCTTGCCACACCTCTAACTGAATAAATAATTGCTGAACATATACATGGATGAATTCACAGACCAGCTTCATGAAAACGAATCCTTTGGCTGGTATTTGCACAAGTACGAGCACAGGTATGTGGTAGTTCTTCTCACGTATCCCATCTTCCTCTCCTTTGCAACACACACACACACACACAGTTGAGAATGGCCGGTCAGGCAACTTAGCTGATCACAAACACAGAAACTTTACCTGTTGAACCAAACACCACCGCAACTGCAATTCATATTTAGTGCTGCCAATCTTTAACACAGCTTTACGTTCTCAATAAGTTCAATTTAGGATTTTTACAGGTAGCGACCAGGCACTGATAGATTTGCACCTGGCCACCAGGTCCAATGGCACACAAACCATTTACACCAGATGTTAAATCACCGATTATAAAGGTTACGAGGTAAAAACACACCATACTCCCCAGGTCAGGATTTACCACATTTTCGGTGGGGTGGGGGGGTGTAAATTCCACACCGATGATTATCTACCATAACTACCAAAACGTATCTACAGAACCTGACGTTAGAGTTAGAATGTGCTGATGACAGTGGCAACGAACTGACCACCGGGTAGAAAAGCACAGCGTGTGGAGCGTCGAAGCCTGTCTGCTCAGGCCCGTCATGGCCGCAGCCCTCTTACTACGGACAGCGGCCGGGCGTCTGTTCAGCACAGGTAAGCTCAGGGTGTGGCGAAAAACCAAACACCAGCTCTTCGAAAACCACCTAAACCTGTAGGCTAACTATGTCACCGCACATCATAAGGGAGAGAGAGGGAAGAGGGGGGGGGGAGAAAAAAAGAAAAAGTCAGAATGAACCGGTTCACTCACGCAGCCCCGGTGTGGACGGAGCCTGCATCACAGGACCAGTCTGAAAGGATCCCCCCCCTCCTTCCCTCCCTCCCTCCCTCCCTCAGCTGCTCGCTCTCCGCACACGGGACTGCTCCACATTCGGACGCCATTCGTCCATTTCGCCACATCCTGCACCCCCTCTGCGGTCAGTTCAAGATGACAAAACGCGGCGCTTCAGGTTCACTTCAGTCGGAACTGTTACCGATCAGGAACGACCACCTGCCCCTCCACAGAGCTCATGAGGCACAAAGGCCGGGTTTACAGAAGTGCGCCAGCGGATTTCTTTTCCTTGATGCATTTTGCCTTCGTGCTCCATAATGTCTCTGCCCTAATTTAAATTCCTCAGCAGTCTTGCATTCACCCATGGGCGTGTAGCCGGTAAGGTGCACTGGCGAGCAGGCGTAAACACCCAAGGCTGCTGCGACTCCCAGCCACCTACGGCCAGGGCCGAGGAGGGGATATGGGGATATTCTATACACCCCCCACACAAGGTTTCCACGGGAGCTCATGCGACTGTGGCAGTTTTTATTTATACCAGGCAGGAACTCGACAAGCACCTTCAAACACTTCGCCAAGGAGAGCCGGAATACTGGAAGGAAAGGAGGAGAAGGGGGAAGGATAGAGGCCGACAACATCGACCCGCGAGCAAGTTCAAGCGTCTGCACGTGACTTAAACCCACAAACTGCGGCGCGGAACTCGCTGGGGGCCATTTCGCGCTTGAATGCAGGACCATAGAACGCTGGCTGGTCAGCAAGAGGATCTTCATGGACCTGTAGAAGCAAGCAAGCACTGGCACCAGCTCATACATGGGTATTCCAGAACCCGAACTTCCCCTGCACATCCAGTGGGGAAACATGGAATGCCACTCTTCTGCAAACTTCTCGTCTCATGACCCTGCTTTGTGCACTGAAAAAACGTAACCAGACAACCATGCACCCCCCCTTCCCCCAAATACTACTACATAAACACAGTTAGGGGATACAGCCAATTAAATGGACCTTCACACTGCCCGTCTCAGCTCTGAGAATTTCCTCAGAGACCCTAACCCTGGTCCACACGACCAGCAGCTACGGCGTTTCTTGCAGCACAGACGTCAAAACAGCACTTCACTGACCATGTGACCACACTGGCCTGCAGTGACAAGCAGAGCTGACCGTACCAGCTCATGACAAATTCCCAAATGGCTTCACACCTTCACTTCATAGCCAAACTCGGCAGTGGGCTACATTATACAAAAAAAAGCCTTCGTCTACAGCCCACGGCATAGCTATAGTGAAACATTCCTTATTAAAAACCAGAACAGTCCCGTTTTATTATCAAACCCATTCTTAGCATTTACAGAGAGGTGCCAGTACGTTCCAGGACATATTGGCTTTGGAACCGAAAGTAAAAATGCCTTTCAGACAAAACTCCACCATTCAGGACAATGTGGCAAATTGTCTTTTTCCACATAACCTAAACTGAAAGAGGACATCCACTGGCTGGACCAAGATTTTACTGGCATGCATCAACAAAACAGCCAGACAGGTGACACAGAGACACAGACAAGGGTGCATATCGCTTTTTAGATGACTTAAATAGATGGTGGTGTGCAGCTTGGTGAATTAGGGCTCCTTGTTCATGTGCAGAATGTCATGGGTTCAAATCCCATTGCTATGAAAGAGATTTAGCACATTTGGGATGATGAGCAAAGCCCTAAAACCTGTGCTCGGTGCTGCCTGACCCTGTTCTTTGATCGCAAACTTTCTTCGTCTATATCACTTTGGACAAAAATGTCTACTAAATAAATTTAAAGTTATGCCACAGAGCAGATGCAGTAGTAATTTGGAGAAAAAGGTCTGAGGCTGTGGGATGAGAAAAAGGTGGAATACAAACTGCAAAAACAACTTTTTGCTCCTGCTGTGGTTCAGGGATGCAGATCCAGAACAACAGTCTCCAGGTAAAATTTTCAGCATGGCTGAACTTATTTTTAAATGATTTCCAACAATGTATTATACAGCAGAAATAGAATTTTGCAACACTATGAAGAGAATCTTCCTGTCTCTCAGATGCACTTCCTGCCCTCAGATGCTTTTACGGTAACAATATTTGCCACCCACAACGCCAGCATCACACAAATACCTATCAGCAGGCCAATAAACCTCTGTCCATCTTGAACACAAGAGACCACCGACCCATTCACTGATAAGCACCGCCTATGGGAGATAGCCAAGTGTCACACAACCTGTGCTGGTACCATTGCATGGAAACTTATGATCTGGCCTCATTAGAACAGCTTGTCCCACAGCATGGCGGGCGAAAGCTCAAGACGGGGCAAAACGTGGCGGGAAAACTCGGAAAACCCATGCACGTCCTGCTGCAGAGGACGTCCTAAGAGGGGTGAATTTGTTGAACCGATGTTGCTATAATAAGAAGTGACATACGGGCTACCTTTGTGTCCGCCGAGGGGGGGATTCGAGACCCTGCCACAATGGGGCTTCTAAACACATGGCAAACACAGGCTGTACACTCCTAAGCAGGGGGCAAGTATAACAATACCTGTTAGCAGGTATTATTATACTGCTAGCAGGTATTAAACCAGCAGAAAGCAACTTAACCACGTTAACCGGTTAAGGACTTCGCCAAAACCCACCCATCAGTCGGTGGACACTGCTTGCCTTCCTGCATGCCGGCTCCCGCACCATAATCAAGTAAAGCTCATACAGCCATTGCGAGGTCATCCATTCCCAACAAGCTGTCCATGTTCCCCTCCTTCTATATGCATAACATTTAAACAAATAGACTTTGAAACCTATGAAGGTTGCCAGTCTGAGGCCTAACATTGTCCCAGCTGTTGTTATGAGGACACTTAAAATGGACTGTCCCAGGGGAACAAAAATCTAGCTATATAAGCAGACATAAAGTGCTACGGATAAGTGTTGGCTAAATCTTGAAATAGAAAGTGGTGAAATAAAGAGGCCAATCAGAATTTTGTATGACATAATAGGCTCCATTTTCAACAACTATGGCCAAAGAACCCCAAATCATTTTAATATAAATATTACACATTAATAAAACAGAAACATACATCATAAAATAATAAGAACATCATAACTCAAACATATTTTTTGTTAATGATAAACATCCATCCATATTCCATATCCTCTTGTCCTATGTGAGAACGGGCCGCAGGGGTCCACAGCCAGCCACGGAAGTAACGGGCGCAAGGCAGGGAACAACCCAGGACCCGTGGGAGAATTACAAAAATGCATAAAATAAGTTTTACACTTAGCAGTAAGAAAATCAATAACTGCTCCCTGCCCCTGATCTAATCAGTCTTTCCTAACTGGCCTAATCAAGAATCCCACGTTCTCCAGTCTAAAAGCTTGCAAACCAGTAGAATTATAGCACTTGCATTTTAACAATAAAGATCAGACTATACAGTGAGATCACTTACCCCATATTATACCCATTTCTTCAGAGTTCGAATTGCTCACAATAAAATCTAAATGACTGCATATCCACTAAGAACTTAAGGAATTCCAGTAAGCAGTCTCCTTTACACTGATCCATTTGATGTGGGAGGGGGGGGGGGTGTGTGATTTGTCCAATATGGCTTTTAATCAACGATTTTCAAAATTTAAATCGAATTAACTGACTTCCTGCAAGCAAACATTGAGAATGGTAAAGCCAGTGCTAAAGCATCTATTCCTGCTTGTTGCAATTTTCCGAAACATTTTTTTTTTGCTAGTTATCAGATGGTTCACCCAGCCTGATGCACAATTTTGACCCAACATCACTGGCTGATCTACAGATAGACGAGGACAAAGAGAAGGCCACCAACCCTGAACTTCAGTCCTACCCCATAAACACCTCTCTGACCTGCATAGGGTCACCATGCAAAGGGTGACTGAACAGCCAGTTAAACCAACGGGTACCCCCACCCCCTGCGTCTAACTTGGAAGATTTCTCACTTTGTCTTCTGCACACACACATAAAATCTTAATACTGCATGATACTCACCACTGTCATGCATCTGTGATGCAGTTATTAAAACGCTGCCAAGAAAATCTGTAATGCCGCTGATGATTTAAAAAAAAAAAAAACGTGTTTAAATAGAAAAATGCTACACTTCTACCACTTAAAAACATTTGCATGATAAAGTATCTAGTTCAAAAGTGAGATAGCAAACCTAGTCCCTGAGCCAGCAAACTCCAGGTGACAAATGCAGCCAGTCACCCATCTCCTACTTACACTGGCCGACAGTGTATTTAAAGCGGCGCAATAAGTAAATTCTTGAATACGAAACGAGGTGCTTCATTCACGCCGATAACTGACAAATCGCATCTTCCAGCAATTTCACCGAGAGGTGCCGAGCGAACCCGACACCCGCGTTTCCTGCACGTCCCGTATCTTAACCGAAAGCCATTTACATGCGGTTCAGGAGAGCGGCTCCATTTAACCAGGCCATGAAAATGAGATATATCACCTCAAGAGATGCATGCAAATATACCACCGGCGGAAGCCCAGTATTAATTCAGGCATCGAGGATATTTAAATCTTACTCGGATACATCTTTATAACCAGGTGTATGCCCGAATTCAGCGCGTCTTACAAAGCTTGTTATACCCTTATGTAGGATAGGTTTCCCGAGAAATAAAACATGTTCAAATGTATTGTGTGTATTAAACCCAACAACTTGTTTCTGACAGAAATGACCTTTCCAAGACCTACATTTTCAAAATAAACAAAAAGAAATTTAATAATTCCTGAAGCCGCGGGTCAGAGACACTAATACGCACGAGAGCCCCAGTACGGGTCAGCGTTTTTGGCGGTAACGCCCGCTAACGCTCGGTAACGCTCCGCACGGCTTTAGTCACCAGTCGGGCCATTTCACCAAACGTAACGCGGAAAGGAAACGTTGGCGAATTACTGTCTTCCAGGGCGGGGAAAGCCACCGATATCCACCGACGGAACGCAAAAATCACGGACGCCGTGGCAAGCGTCGACTGGGGGGGGGGTATCCGTGCACACACTAAATCCGCGTTTATGTTATGTTATGTAAGAAACCCAACCCTGACTGCTTTAGGAAACAACACTTGTCCCAAATCAGCAGCCCTCCCAGGTATCCAGCATTTTCTTAGCCGTGTTGGGGAAAGTCAACCCTGGCAGCCCTGCGCTTTGCCGCCGCCTGGGTGCCGCTGTCACCCGGACATTGCATAACGAGGCGCCGGGCTTCGTATGCATATAACGCCCAGTCCCCACACACCACCCGTACCGTATTATAGGTATTTTTAAACGTCCCTGTAAAGGCCCATCCTGACTGCATACACGGCCAGGCTATCGATCCAGCCAGCTCCGTGCTGTTTACTCGTCAGCGGCCGTGTGGAGCCGCGCCTGTAAAGTCTCTCCAGAACCGTTTCTCACCGAGCAGAAGCAGCTTTAACTCCCTCCTGGCGTCCCGCTTGTCTCGGCGGAGCTGCTTGTCGATCTCGGCGTTGATCCGTTTCGACTCCTTCGCCTCTTCGCTCAGGCAACAAGCCATCATGGACTCCAGAGTCATCCCCCCGGCTTTTCACGGGACTCCGCCGACGCGCCGACGCTGCACTCGGGGCTTGGTCGCGGGGAGTCGCGACTCCCCCCCGGTCCGGATATCGGGAAGAGAAAACGATGGCCTGGAGAGTGGAAGGGATGGAGCGGGGAGTGGGGGGATGGGGAGCGGGGAGCTGGGGGGAGCGGCCTCGCTTTCTGGTAGTCCTCTGTAGCCGAGCAGGAGTCCGACCTCACTGGCGTGCGAATTTCGGCGGAGCGGCGAAGAGGAGGAAGGAGCGGGGGGAAGAGGGATAAACGGGGCGGGAGGGGGCAGCAATCAAGCGGAGAAGGTGGGAGGGAGGCCCCGGTGTCCGCCTTCGTGTCCGAATGCCTCCGCTAACTACCGAAGCCGCTGATTCGGAGAATCCCCGGCAAGCTCTCGCCTCTGCCCCGTCTTTTTTTGCCCCCTACGGTCCGCCGCCCGTTTCACCGCCGGAGGTGACGGGACACGCCGGGCAGCCGCGACATCCGCACCGTAGCTCCCTCCACAGACCGCCCAGCCACCGAGTCCAAAAAACGCCCCGCTTAACTAGCAAGGCAGCGCCGCCGCAAAAATGGTGTCCATTCACTTAAAATCCCCCCTCAACGGAAGGTAAAATAAATACAATAAAAATACGCCCTCGTCGATTTTTTTTAAAAAAAGCTGTGCGATACAGCGAGATAGCAGCCTGATTAGTAGCAAGCTAAGTAGCTGATAGCTACATAAAACAGACGCCTCTGATAGCTAGCCGGCAAGCTAGCCTATTTTAACCATTCTGATTTTAGCATTCGTTTACTGCTTGCTCGAGGGCGAAAGATTTATAGGTTAAAAAAAGAATCTCAGCGTGGATTGGGGACTTATATCTACGCACTCATTTCTCCCCCTTTATTTTATTTTTTTTTTCCCGATGATCGCGTCTCCTTCAGCCCCCAGTGAGAAATTGAGCAGAAAACGGGAGGGTATGGCACACACTAGCCTGACTCGGACCAGCCTAGGCAGTCAACGTGACTGACAGGAGGAGACGAAATGGCTATAAGTCCGTGTGGAAGTATGGCTAATCAGATCGGAAGGGGGCGGGATGAGGGAGCGGATTTCAAGAAGTGTCAAGTTTGGTCGAAACGCTATTTGGATCGTGCCCGTTTCTTGCGCTGGGGTTCAGATATTCAAAGTGAATCGAATGCGACGAGAACTGCAAATGGTTCTTTATGTTCTAAATGCCTATTAAATAAAATCGCCCAAAATGTGTTACTGTGAGTATCATATGGAATACCATTTCCTGTATCAACATGTCCTGCTCCGGCTAATCATGGACAGCTCATAACAATAATAATAATAATAATAATAATAATAATAATAATGAATTAGCTATATTGCTACTTCATTTCTGCGGGCGATACTTCAACAATTAACTCGTTTAGATTATAAATGTTAATTAACTTACGCCAGTAGTCTGACTATCCTCGTCGTTGGAAGGATCCTTTATATGAGCAAAGAAGTGACCTATTTTTTTTGTGTGAAATAAGCCCATTAAACGTTCTGTATTTGTAATTGCACCTGTAGCACTACTGGATGTTTGGTGACGAAAAATTACGATGAAAACGTAATTGGCTTTTATCTAGGCTTTGGGGTTTCATTAGTGCGCCAAGACGAATGTGCGGTCGACATTAAGATGAATATAAGACAACATAAAACATGATCTGGTTCCATATGAAAATGCGTGTTCATTGTGGTCTTCAGCATTCTGTGAATATTAGCAGATCTTTACTTACTGTCTACAGTATTAAACATTTGTTTTCACATAAAGAATTAGACCTACTCTTCTTTTTCTTGTTCATTCCAAATTAGGTCAACTTAATTATTTTTACCCATTGAGATTTTGATGATTTGATTGTCTTTGGATATCCGTTGAACTTTATCCATTTACTTGTAGTTCGACGTCCAGGAGGGAAGTGCCTTGTTCCGGGGATAAAGTAAGTTCCAAAGCATGTTTTACATTTGAAGAAGCTGCTGTAATAATCATTTGTATATATGACATGATTTCATTTACCCTGTATTTAACATACCGATCAGTTATCTTTTAACAAAAAGCACAAGTAATAATTCCCCAAATTAGAGACAGACCTAAAATATGCACCTTCTAACAGAAAAAAACTATAATTTCTGTGTTACTCTAGTTAATTAGTTTTCTTACTTTAGACTTGGTATTCAATTTATACCAATTTATTTATAGCTATGTTTAATAATTGCCACAGAGGTCTTTTCTATGTATATAATATTGTTTGAAAAAGTATTTTTTTCCCATTGTACTCCATACATCTAGCCTACCAGATTTACAGCAATTATTTCATAATGATTAATACCTGAGGCTCAATAATAGTGGGGCAGCATGGTGATCAGTGCTGTCATCCCATACCTCTGGGACCAGGGTTCGAGTCTCTGCCATGGCTCCATGTGTGTGGAGTTTGCATATTCCCCCTCTGCTGTTGTGGTGTTTCCTGTGGGTGCTCCGACTTCTCCCCCCCCCCCCCCCCCCCCCCCCCCCCCCCCCCCCCCCCCCCCCCCCCCCCGCCCACTCTCACTCCCCCTCTTTCCTCTGGGTTGGGGTTGTGGTGTGGGGTTGGTGGGTGGT
>JAABNY020000043.1:12506203-12516704 GCA_015164015.2 Brevimyrus niger | reverse complement strand
CATTCGGCTGATGTACCTGCAGCAGACGGTGAAGAAGGACAAGCGGAAGGAGGAGAAGGACAAATGCATCTACGCGCACTACACCTGCGCCACTGACACCCAGAACATCCGCGTGGTCTTCAGCGACGTCAAGGACACCGTGCTCATCCGCTCGCTGGAGGAGTACTATCTGATCTGACCTCTGACCTGCTGGCGTCCCGTCGCCGCTGAAGTGCCTGAGAAACCATAATGTAGAGCTTGGCGTTGGATCATCACCTCCGCCAGTAGTGGATTCGCTTCTCGGGGGGGGCCTAGGCTGACGCCGGTACATTTTTCCTGATCCTGCGTTGGCCCTCTGATGTTGGCCAGCGGCCTTGACTATAGCCCAGCGTAGTACGTATATTAATCTTCTCCTGTCCGCCATCCTCAGGTGAAATTGCGATGTACGCTTTTCCTCACACCAGAATCTTAAAGAGAGGCCGCCCCGAGGCGGCTGAGGAACTCGTAAAGAAGTTGCAGCATGAAATGTATTTATTCTACTCATGGCAATTCACTGGTATCGACACTAAACGTCTCGTGGGTAACGTGGAACTTCTCGTTATTGCCGAGTGCTGCATTCTGCTGTACTGTCATAAAAAAAAAAAAACGGTTATAGCTGATGGAGCTAAAGTTAGATGGTGTCCAGTTACAGGCCAGTGTTAATGAATTTTTGCAGCATGGTGTCTGGCTTGTGTAAAACGGAAGGTGTTGCACACAAAATAAATTTTGAAAGGATGCAAACTGTAAAGGTTGTTTTGACAGCACTGGAAAGCAGTGATTATAAGATAAATTTAAGCTTTGCAGCCATTATGGCACATTTGGTGGGCTTTTTTTAAATGTCACCACACAGGGATTGGATTATGCGTTTGATAGTGATTACTGCCTACTGGTTTCATGCACCTGTTTTTAGGTAATTACGTAAACATTAAGATTGGTAGACTTAAGCAGAAAGAGGATATGTCCCGAATGTGGAGAAACCACAAGCATCAAACGCTATGGGAGTTCTGTGATGCTTCTCTTAGCTGGTGATTGGGCAGTGGTGGTGCAGGAGGTAGTGCTACCGTTTGGCAACCGGAGGGCTGCAGGTTCGAGCCCCGGGTCCTCCTCACCCCATCGAAGTGTTCTTCAGCAAGACACTGAACCCGAAATTGCTCCCAGTGAGCTGGTGGGCACCTTGCATGGCCGCCTCCGCCACCGGTGGGTAAATGTAAGGCATAGTGTAAAGCGCTTTGGTTGTAAGTGCAGTCTACTTAGATGTTTGGGGTAATTTTATTTATTAGTAATTCCCACTTTGGAATCAAATAACCACCCAACTAGATTCAGCTGAATATAGAATTTGGCTGCCTGTTCCCAGGGCTGTTCCATAGCTTGTCACTGATCTGCATACTATTATGTACTGGTGCAGCATCCCAAGTCCTTGGATTCCAACCTTTTTTTTTTTTTTTTGTGAATGATCCCTCTGTATGTTTGAGAGAGGGACTCAGAACTCAAGAAGGAGATGCATGCTGGTGTTAATGAATGACTTTGAATATGCATGTACTTTATCGTGCAAAAGTCTTATTCAAAGAAAATGCTTAAACGATCGTCATGTTAGTTTAAAATTATGGTATTATGCCAGTCCAAGTGTGTTGGCTTAGTCAGGAAAAAAACGTCGCCTAAAGTCACCCCAGGATATGCAGCCACCTTCTGATATGTCTTTGCACCGTGTCTTTTATTTTGACTCGACCATTTCCTCACCTTGCCAAGCTAATCAATATCTTCTCAAGTTATTTAAGTTAATTAATTGAGCTGCCGATGAAATGTAACGAATACATGGACCGGCTGAGGTGCCCCTGAGGAGAGGTTCGGGGACTGAAGCGGCGTCCATCTAGCCGTCCAGGAAGGCATCAGCAAATTTTTAGAAAACAGAAGAAATTCCTAATTTCTACTATTTTTATATTGCGTTACTGTTAATCTGAATATGTTCCAGTCTGCCTAAGATTTCGGCACGGTACCATAAGTTGGCAGTAGATCTCCAACCACCATAAAAAACGACGTCTGTCTCTGAAGTGTCAGCTCTTCAGAATTACCTAACATGTAACTCCTCCCCACCTTTAAATGGCATCGGACAAATGGTGCATATAGTGAACATGGAGCCATTATTTGTGCTCATTGTGTCAGTGATTTCATGGGTAAGTGAGCCGCTCCGGACAGGAGGCTTTCTGTGCTTAATGGCCCCCCCCACTGGTACTCTCGACGCACTCGTCACACTCCCCAGGGCCACCCGGGGCCCCCCCCCCGGACACAGTGCCTTCACACAGAGCCGAAGCTTTAGATTGTCCTCATTTATGACAGTTTTAAAAGGCAAATTTGTCACCGGGGGGGGGGCGATGAGAATAACTGGGGTTTCAGTTCTGTAAATTCCTTGGATTTCGTCCTTTATGTCCCTCTCATGCAAATTCGCTATTTAACCAATTATGGGTGGCACAGGGTGACGAGGGTTAGCCGATGCTGTGAAATATTATCGTAAACCGGGGCGCTTGCAACTCAAACTATGAATTGCACAGGTGAAATGGCACACGTGCCGGAACGTGCGGAATTTCCAGTGGCCCGGCTAAGCTGGAGGGGAAATTGACTTAATCGTAAGGACGAAAAGGGGGAGAAGAAAAAAAAAAGAAGCAGATTAGCCTTTATATTTCTACCTTTCAAATACCCAGGGCGACTGCCATTGAGGGTTTGTTAATGAGAATTTTCACATCCTGAACCTCTGGTGCCGGGAAGCCGTTATTAAGCTCTTAAGCCGCAATGGCATTTTTATTTATTTTTTTTTCTACCCTCGTAGCCAACGAAGGCCAACTGCTTCCTTAGCAAATGAACTAAGTTCGGCCACGTTTCCGGGGGAGAGTGTGGAAGCCAGCAAATGAGCCCCAGTCTGCCCCAGTCCCAGGAATTCCGGCTCCCGGCCTCCTTACTACTGGTGCCTTGACGTCCTTTTCCCTGCCACCGGTCCTGTCACTCTTTTAATTTTTTTTTTTACAAATTGTGTAGATGCCTAATTATCGGAATCGGTACCTTCCCTTAAGAAGTGAGACCTGCTCTCTGTCCACTGACTAACGTACCCCGGGTTTCCTGAGGTTTGCTGCCTTAGCCGTTACATGGAGCTGTGGACCACCCTGTTAACCAGTCGTTATCTGCTCGTCTTGCCCGACGTTCATTTTTAAAGCCCAGCTCTGCATTGTTTCGACCCCCCCTGAGAGCCTGGGATGTAGAAATAGAACCTGCTTTATGCTCATTATTATCAATAAACTCAGAAAGGGCACCAAAGGTGCTTATTTGTTCATATCTTTTTTTTTTTTTTTTTTGTAATTGCCTGTTTACAGCGGTTGCTTATATTCGTTTTATTTTTTAATGTTTTTCCCCTTAGATAACGCACACTTTACCGGGTAACAGATTTGATTTATCTGCCGCTTCTTGTACTGCGGCTTATTAAGGCCGAGGAACACGGGGGGGGGGGAGAAGACTCAATTAAAACGGACGCGAGATGAGTCGGCAGGCCCCTGCCGCGCCGGGGTGTTAGACAGGTCTTTGAGCACAAAGGCGCCGACTTGATCTCGCCGCCTTGTTGCCAGTGCATGCCCCGGGGGGAGTTCTGCATGCCCTGAATGTGCCTGCTGATGCCCACGGACCTTCAAGGCCCGGGATGAATTTGAAAGACTGCAGATCGCAGAGCAAATGTGGCGTGGCTCCTTGAGTCAATCAGGGTGAGAGAATCTGCTAAATTACTGGACTTAATAGCGGTTCAGTGCCGAGAAATCTGATTCCCGTGTCCCGATACATCACCAAGATGGTGAAAGCTAAAATGCTACTACCGTATTAACGTTTTAAATTGATACCGTTACGGTAATATCGTTACAGCTTTGACAAATGATTATATCAAGTGGGTTAGCGGTTAGCAGTGTAGCCCGACGCCGTCTTGTCGTGGGCTCAGAACCCTTCGCTTTGCTCTGCACGTGTGCAGTTTTCACGTGCTTCCTGCGTTTGTGGAAGTTTCTTCCGTGTGCACCGTTTCCTTTGTAGTCCAAAATGTCTGTGCGGTTTACCTGAGGCCCCAGGCTCACCATCAGCTTTAACTAGGTAAGTAGCTATGAATGGTGGATGGGCACCATTTACATTTACACATTAACAATGCCTTCATTTGAGCTCCTAAATTATATATATATCAAATGACTTGCAATTACCACATTTGTTTTTTTTGTTTTTTTTTTACTGTTCTCTGTTAGTTTGTTCTTGATACGTTCTTAATGGCAGGTCAACACAATGAGCAGTAGTGAACAGCAAATGAAAATAAAATAGTATCTGAGGTAAAAAGAACAAAAAAAATGAGCAGGGATAATTGTTTGAGCAGGATAACTGTGTCCCGATCAAAGACAGGATGAACACAAGCTGGTTTACACTTCACCTCCTGGCTCTGTGATCACAGAGATCACAGTTCCTCCCTTTCCTGTAACCCCAAGCGGTCGACTCGGGGCGAAAGGCTGTCTCTGGGAGGCAGCGCTCTACACATGCCGGTGGTTCGCGGTGCTGATTTGAGCCTTGCTAAAACGGACCCTTTTTCCTGACACGAACCATTACGAGGTTCTGTGATAAAATGACCCAGTAAGTTTCAGTGGTTTATAAACGAACAAATGGAGTTTTGGGTGGGGGGGGGGGGGGGGTTCTCCCCCTCTCACTGTGACACCCTCATTGGATATGACAGCGGACGACAGCAGACTTAATGGAATAGTAATCGATAGTCATGCCAGTGACCTGTGTCCACTTAAAAACAGGCCATGTGTAAAGAGGAACTCCCCACAAAATGATAACAGGCTTATTCTCTATCAGATAATGTTCACAGAAATTATTTTGCAGAGCAAATAGACTGCACCCTGAAGTATGCTACACCGCTGCATTTTCAAAGACGGCATCCAGACAGATGTTTCACAGCATCTGTCCATCACGCCCCCGGGGATCGCACTAAAGTGTCGACTGGGAGCCGCCAGAAAGGAAAAATGAAGATGGGAACTGGCCGTAGTTCGGCGGAGATCCCTAGCGGGGTGAAAAAGAGGGAATAAGGGGCCTGTTGAAGCGTGACGCAGTGTGTCGTTTCAGCCTCATCAGGAAGTCCAGCCGCCAGTCTTACCACTATGGCTGAAAAGCCCGATGGATGCACAGAGCTGCCGTAGAAGCTCATCAGAGGGTTCAGATGGACAATGTAGAGGACCTTCGACCTCTAGGATCCACACGGGTGGGGACCGGCTCGTCTTCTCTGAAGAGAGAGAGAACATAATTATGACACTCACTGAAGCATGGCGAATTCACATTGAACGTTATATCTGGAGTTTGCAGTGTGGCGCACTCAGTAAAGGTTCTCTCCCTGAATGCAGGACTAGTTGCACAGCCGAGGCCATAGTTCAAATCAGCTGGGGAAGTAGAGTATGACTGATGCTGTGTTGGATGGTCTGGGTGCCTTTTAGTGTTTATCACGCCTTTGTTAACGCTCGTCAACTGCTTCAGATGTAATCCCCAGAGGACGCCGCTGAAGCACACAGTTTGGCTCTGAAGCGGGGTTGCAAAATTCTGGGACTTTTCAAAGTTGGAAACTTTCCATGGGAAGTTACGGGAATATATGGGAGTTGATGGGAATTAGCTGGAAATTTGATAGATTGCAAGTTAGCCTGTAACAGCGACCTTAAATTTAGTTACAAAAAAAACATCTTGATGGCACTAATAGTCATATCATTGTGTAAGCAAGTGCTCATGAGTAATTATGTGTGCGTAAAAACACCCCAAAATAAGCATCTGCGTCATAAGTCATATTCACGTGTGTTGTATTATTCATACAGTTTGCTTTCTTTGCCGTATCTGACAGCTCGTATGGAGTTCCACAGGGTTCACTATTTCCAAAATTCCCCAGCTTAAATTCACGTGGAAAGTTTCTGGAAATATACCTGAATTTTTCCGCCCCTTTGCAACCCTACTCACAAGTTAGCAAAAGTTTTACACAGAAACGGATTTCGGTTGGGGGTGGGCTATGGGAGAAAAGGGAAAACATAATTTAGTTGCTCCAAGTCATTAGTGGAAATTAGCAGAAATCCATCTTGTTTTATTTCAGTGCCGATTGCCCCTCACACCGAGATGTAGATTTCCAGTGGGCTGATGCTGGTTTGGATTTTTACTTTCTGGACCTGAAATGTCCACCTCCGCTGTAGCCGCAGCTGACTTCCCTAAAAAAAAATACCTGGAGTAGGTCCAGTAGGAAGTCTCATAAAAGGTTTTAGTCAAGGAACTTGAAGTGAATTTCCTTAGGCAAAGGTATCAAACTACTAGGCCACAGGCCAGATCCAGCCCACAAGACTCCATGTTTCGTATGGCCTGTCTTGTTTTCACTTAATATAAATCGCCAAAATTTGGGGTTCGGTAATTTGGGTTTGAGACCCCTGACTTCGGGAAAAAAAAAACGCAAACATACATACAATTATGTGCATTTTAACCTTTATGCAGCATACGTCATTTGTGGTATATATGCGCGTGTGCGTCTGTGTTTATTTATATACACGCAAAGAGGATCACATTCAAAACGACCATAATGTGAAGTAAGATTACAGCAATCGAAATAAAACACGTTTAATAAACAATCGTTTTCCATGCCCTAACTTCTTCAGAGGTCTTACGTTTGCCAGGCCCCCCCGCCACACACGTCACTGCCGTGTGCTCCTCATCTCCCCTTCTTCATTTTACACCTCCGACAAACGCTCCTCGTTAGACTAGCCGTACATTGTGCTCTTCTAAGGACACGACCGAAAAAGTAATATAATTATGAGCCTTTGTAGATACCCTGGCAGAGGGCAGATCGCATTGAAATGATCTGATTCATTATTATAATTACATATGGAAGATCCTGGTAATGTAATACCTTTTTATATCAGTGTCGAGGTCTAGCGTTGTTCTTTAATATTTTGGTCCCTGGGATAAAGACCCTCCAGAATGATCCGGAGCCGAATAAGTCATATGTACTCGGCTGGTAATCGGAGCGATTGTCACCACGTCTGTCTCTATCCTTATGGCCGTTACTGACGTCACATGTGGGCAGCCTGGAACGTGAGCCGGTCGGAACACCTACACTGCTTTGTCATCCAGGGCCCATTCAGCAAACTGGTTCCCCATGACGGGCACGATCAGGGTGGCGGTGGTGGGAGTGGGGGGGGGGGGGGTGTTCGGGGACCATCCTGCACTGCCCTGGCTAAGAACGCACCATAAACCGAAAATATCTGGCCGTCGACACAGTGTATGGCTGTGAAGACTCTGTGCGGAGCATATCATTACGACTGTGGCGACTGGCATGGCGTTAAGGATTGCCACTGTTTCATGAAAAATGCTGCGTGAAATTCAGCTGAGGTAACGCTGAAAGCAGCTGGTCATGGGTGGATCATCAGGTGATATAGTGGAGAAGCATTAAAAAAAAAAAATGTCCAAAGAAGAGAGCCAGTGTTTGAAAACGATACAGTAAAACCCCCTTTTTCGAGTCTCATTCCAGGCTCCATACCCTGATACTCCCACATCTCTCAGGTTCCAGACAGGACCACACTAAATAAATCGTTTTAAAGAGAGCCAGATATATTCCTGGTGCCATTATTTATCAACAACAAATGACACTGGTCATTAGAGCAAGGCCTCTGCATTGACAGAGACAGCAGTGCTGGGGAAGCATGTATGACACGGATTTTTGTGGACTCAAGCTTGTCTTTTTGCTTGTTTTAGCACTTAGTCTTTTGTGCTTTCGAGGAATCCATTGGGAAGAGAGTGCAAGGAGACGCAGAATGTCAGTAGGTGTGTGGCACTGCGGTTGGAGGGGGGCGGAGCATCAAGGTGTGATAGGAGAGGTGAAGTTTGGGGGAAGTGGTGTAAGCGTTAACCTGGGGACCATTTCGGGGGACATGGGCTTAACTGCGACGGAGCGCTCTATCGCGTTGTCATTTTCTAAAGCGCCCCCCCCTCACCCCCTCCTCTCACGCATCGCACAAAAGCCGGAACTCGCTCATCACTGCTCGACGCTGCTGCTTTGTGTATGCAGCGCGCTGTCAGCGGGTGTGTTTACGCTCGTACTCCCACTTCCGTGTTTATGTAACGCGTGCATGTGTCAGTAAGTATTTGCGGCGTGTGTGCGTGCGAAGAAATATGTGAGATGTGGGCGTGTGGCACCGGGTCCACATCAATCTCCTTCCACGTTTATTTGGAATCTCAGTCTCGGCGCAGCTTCGTCGGAATTACTGGAGGATAAGCGCAGTACCGCGGTCTGCCAGTGTCGATGCAGCTGTTAAAAACAATAAGCGCTTTGTCACGTTACCTGGACCCGGCGCGTCACTCTGGCTCTGCATAAATTGCTGCCGTATCGTCCGGGCAAACTGCGATCTGAGCCGCAGTAAGAGCAAGAGCGGTAAAAGGCCCGTCGTGAAGTTTTAAGTGCATTTAAACAGTGGCGGTCGTTGTGGCGTCGACGAATGAAAGCATTGAAGTGCAAAGGGCTTTTCTTTTTTTGCTGAGGACAGATAAATTAAAAAGTCACGTCTATCTAACTTCCAGTAAAAACAAAGGTTCCCCGTGAAACATGCTTCTGGAGTTCAATATGGGTGACAGAATTCATTTTATTTATTTTGATAACTTACGCCTGGAACACCCAATGAAATGATGGTTTATAGAATTAACTGCTTCAATAGAGCAATTAAAAAGTAGCGTTGGCTGAAATGAGGCTTGGGAGCCGCTGTGGATAGACTTACCATGCGCTGTCAATTAGTCTCATTTGACCCAATGGGAATTTAGAAGTAACCAGTGGGAAATGGCTTGAGCATGCCAGTGATTAGCAGCCCACAGTAATCCTGCTCACTGTGGATTTCTAAGCTTCGTTGCTGCTGTCAGTGGCGAAAATGTTCATCCATCGGAGATGGATCAGGAGTGACCCCAGGAGCCTTAATGACAAGATCTGACCACCCACCCATTTTCTCCCCACTTGCCCGATGCAGGGTTTGGAGCCTATATCCCGCAAGCTATGGACATGGCGCCAACAACCCATTGCAAGGCACAAACCTCATTCCCAGTCACACTCACACCTACAGACAATCCAGCGACCCCTATTCATTTTAGAGACAGGACAGAGACTTGAACCCCGGCCCCAGAGGAGAGGAGACATTCCCCCCTCCTCAGACCTGACCACCATTGGTCAGGAAACCTTTTTCGGAGGATCTTTGGATGCTCAGTACCCCCCCCCCCACACACACACACACACGATACAGCAGCGATCAAAATGCATGTCCTTGCCCAGCCCCCAGCAGGCCGCCTTGCTCCCTGTGCTGCGGCAGAGGGGCCACGATGGGCTGCGGGAGTGTAAACTCTCTAATTACTCCTGTAATAAGGCAGTTTCTTACACCGTCTCTGTACACCCGCTCTCCGCCACGGCCCTGTCAGGCCCTGTCCCTGTCTTCCGTGGCAAAGGCCGCACACCAAAGCCAGAGTTATACAAAACACAAACAAATCAAGAACTTAAAACAGGGCACTACTCACATTTTGACCTATATATATATATATAAAAAGCTCTAGAAATGTTTAATGAGGTACACAACCGGAAACCACACAATACTCCCTGGACGATTTTCTTCTCTGCATATAAACAACGCATAGGATAATTTACCAGAGGCTAATGACCTCTAGCTTTACCGTCCATTACATCCACACACATGCTGCGCCATGAAAGTGGCAGGTCCGCCTAATTACACAGGAATGTACGGAGGTCCGAAAACCAGAGAGGAAATATAAGCAAATACAAGTGGAGCGGTTTGGGGAGGGACCGCCGAGCATGTGAAGACTCGGACCTCATTATCAAAACCATTCTTTGAATCCTTCAAAGCACTAAATCACGGCGGTTACAGGGAAACATTTAAATTGAGTTTGAGGATGTTTCCGCAGTCATTTATTTATTTGTTTGCTGGCTTGATTATTGATTGTATTAGCCAATGCCACGTGAAATTAATTCCTCTAAATACAGACTGTCTACACCCAACAGCTCAGGGAGGACACAGTGTAATCATTTATATACTACGGTCTATTTATTTTTGGGGATGAAGGAAAGCAAATTAAATATTGGTGGAGTTCATGCCAGCCCCGGCCTGCTAGTGAGGAAGTTGCTCCTAAAAGAGCTTTTGATCTATATAAGCATTTATCCAGCCAGTTCCGACGCCCCTGTGTACAATTTCACCTTTAATGACACATACCTTAGATCTACTCTGTATATTTCCTTTTCCTTGTATTTAGCTTATTACCTGGCCCTATCCATTCATTATTACCCCTAACCCTGTCAATTTCCCTGCTCCTTAATTCTTGTCCATCCTCCTTTTCCTCTCCACCTCGTTTAGTCCACACTCTCAATTCTTATCTCTTGTTTCTGTCTGCCTCGTTCTCTCCACCGAGTTCACTC
>JAABNY020000043.1:12411851-12428588 GCA_015164015.2 Brevimyrus niger | reverse complement strand
GCAGTTGCTCTTTGAAATATATCTTGCTTGTTTGTGGGAGGAGATGCTTAATACCATGAATCGCTTTTGCTTTCAATTTGCAACGAAACGAATGCGTTACGCATAAACCAGAGGGTGGCGTTAACTTGGCACGTAGCCAACATGTATGCAACGTCTGACGGGTGGATGAGACACGAACAAGGATCATCACTCAGTGCAATAACAAGAAAACAAAGACGTCGGGCTTACACAATAGGACGGAAATAATAAGACCCGGTGTTCTTTTCCTACAGGGCGGACAGTTCCTTTAACTTCATGACGTTCTTCTTCATCTTCTTCCTCCAGTGTGTGATTGTCGTCATCCAGGCTGTAGGAATTTCTGGCTGGGGTGCATCGTGAGTGTAGGGGAGTCCCCCTCCCCCAAACTATCTATATTTTTAAATTTAGAAAAATAGTTTAAAAAGTTATTCTGGGGGCTTACATTCTGCACTAGATATTGGATAGAAATCTCCTGACAGGTGGCCATTGAGCAATCAGTAACATGAGTCTAACTCCACCCCCTCTTTCCTTTGCCCCGCCTCCTCTCTGGCCCCAGTGGTTGGGTGGTGACAGTCCTGTTTTTCTGCATGAATGTTGGCTCTGCTGTGGTCATGCTCCTCTCTGCTCTGCTCTTCACCCTGGTTGCAGTGCTGATGGGCCTGGTTCTCATTAGGGTGAGGATCATACATCTATTAATGCAGCTATTGAAACAGACTGAGACGTAAACAGGCTCTTTGAAAATCATGTATGGCAGCCACATGCCCCGCGTCAGCGTGAAAGTTTATTAACTTCTTTAGGTGTTGATGTGCTTCCAACTGTGTCTGACCAAAACTGTCCCTTCTACGGAACGTAACAACAATATTAGGATATTCACTAAAGTTACACTTAATTAGTCTTGCAAGTAATGAAAGTTACAGTAATATTACAGTGCATAAATATTTAACGTGCAGCCTCAGATACAGACCAAACACTCAGAAATCTATCTTGACAGGTACACCGCCTGTATCGGGGTAGTGGGGGCAGTTTTCAGCACGCCCAGGAAGAGTGGAGCAGCGGTGCCTGGAGAAATGCTCCCGTCAAGGAGCCTGACTTCAATGCCATCCCCAGTGGACCAAGTCTGCCTCAGTACCCAACTGCAGTGCCCAGCTACCCAGACAATGGGCCGTGGTGATACCCTGACTGTACAGCAGAGGGAGCCCTAGTGCAGTCCAATGTTTTTTTCTGGTGAAACTACGAACTGGGTATAGCTCCTGGGTAAACTTGACACATTAGTGTGAGGACTATGCTGGAGGGAAATATTATATTAAAAAGAAAAGCATTCAAGTTGCCGCCCATGTGTATGCCATATTTCAGTTGGCCACACCTTGTTTGGGACAAATGAGAGGAAATCATTCTATTATTTCTTGTGTAAATTGCTTGGTACAAAAAAAAAAACCTTTATAGAATTTTCCGTTCCGTAATGTACATACTATGAGGCTAGAGATATCTGGGGTTATGGAGAAGGAGAAGCATCTGGAATTCTCTGTGTATGTAGAGTATTTGTAAAGGTTATTGGGAGCAGGGTATCTGATTGATTAAGTCAACATCGCTAATGTCAAAATGTCATGAGATAACAGCGGCAGTGAGTTAATCCACACAGCTGACTGAAACGTTGGTCATGAGACAGTAATAATAATCGCATGGCTTCTAGCTTGTTGTGTGCATATTTGTATTTTAAATGCTAGTAAGCTGTGGCTAGAATTACTGTAGAACACAATTTGTTCATAGTAATGTAGCAAACATGGTGTTAGCCAACAGGACAAATAATTTGCCAAATTTTGTATTGCTCTTATTTACTTTGACTCCTCAAAAAAACACCATCTCCTACTAGACATAGCGTCATACACGCATGATCATGCCGACATGATTCACTTCACATAACGCCTCAGTCTTAGTAAGACTATTGTTTGACAAAAACAGATAAGGATTTTCCTACGTGTTCAAGACCAATGCAAAACACATACCAAATGTCTCGGCTCAGAATGTAATGCGTAAGTTAAAATGTTTTATACAGAATACAGCAGTTAATTTACTGTTAAATACTATTAAGCTGCAGGAGAGTTATTTTGTCATAAATCCAGGTAATAGTTACAGTTTTTCTGTATGGTTATATGTATATAGCTTGGCCCTCTTACTCAGTAGCACATTTTTTTTTTTTGTGGGTTAGACATGTCCTGAGAATATGTGTATGTGCTGCAGGTTTGAAGCAGCAAGCATTACATTGGGGCCAGTGTTTAGGCCTCTCACCAAGCTTGAGGTGAATACACTGAGGAGTGGAGCGTTGACAATGTGCCTGAGTTTACCAGACTTCAAAAGTACATGTGCTTCAGCTGCACTGGGTTTTGCTGGCAATCCTTGTTGCCGTGACGCTGATAAACAAACACAGGAAGCATACATGAATTGTATAGAGACGGATGTAGCAAATTTAGCGCCTCAAGCCCCCCCCCCCAATCTTGCACATTGCCTTAATTGCGATTGTCTTTATGTTCCAGGGGGGTGTTTTGGAAGCTGTTACACACACCTGGCATAGAGCTGTGTAAGTTTGTTTTTTGTGCATGGAATGTAGACACTGGCTTTCTTCCATAACCCAAATTCCATGTTGTCTTTGGCCTATAGCTGATGTTCCATGACAGTTTCCCTTGACGTCTCTTCAAATGTTCTGTATATACAGCCTTATAGTCTGGAGGGAAAAACACTTGTGTTTTGCATTGCTGAACACTTGTTTTGAAAATGTGATATGTTCTATTTAAAGTCGTTTTTCTTGTCTTTGCACTTCACAGGTGTTCTTGCAGGGATATGATCTATATTGCTCTGGATACGTACATATATTATTTAGTGCCATTTATAAATGACGTATGCATTCAAATATAACTGCGTAATTGGTTTTTTTATGAAAAATTTTCACGAGAATTTTTAAAATGCAGCTATAATTTTCATGCCTGCGTAATTCACTGCCTGTTTTAATGTTATGTCAATAAAAGAAAAATATGTGATTGCATATCCCTGTGATGCCCATGGGTGCTTATATTTGTTGAAAAAATCACAGATATGATATGAATCATAGTGTTAAGTTATTGTTGGTACTGTATCTCCTTTAAAAATGTATATAATCTATGTCTCAATGTTCATTTCCCTTTCATTTTAATCCAATAACAAATATGGACTAAATACTGCACCTGTTACTACATTACTTTCGGCCCAAGACATTTGAAAAATGTACCCCTCCTGTTGTACATTATGTTGCTATGTAGGAGCTGGGAGGGAGCAACAATGCGGACTGTCTGGGGGTCCCCAAGGCCCAGGTTGGGAAACATTATGGCCACCCACAAATACATGCGCCTTTGAACTGTGCTAGAACATATAAACTTTTAAGACGATTTGTTGGGTAGTCCTTGCGCGCGTGCTCTACTTACTTTCCTGCTCTACCACTGGGTGGCGCATAAACAAATACGCTCCAATGACACGCATGTTATTGCCTCACATTTTCAATCACTTTATTCTTTAACTTTGAAATAAATAAGGGTGACATTGAGAATAAAGCCAAAGGACAGGTTTTAGTCACACTGCTGTTATGTGGGCAGAGCCGGTAGACCACGTGCTGAAACGTGAAGCGAGCCGGGAGAGCCGTGACACCGATTCTTGTGAAAACCAGCAAAGGTTGAGGTGAGACCACAGTGCAAGTTAAACTTCCAAATAATCATAAAGTTTTAACCCTTTGTTTGCCAGGGATTTGAAGTTCCATGACATATTCCACACAGTTTTAAGTGCCGTAAAGGTTGTGGGACGATGCATTGAAAGATCCACTTAATGGCAGGCATTAAGTCGATCCAGGGAGACGTGACGGGATTTTACCATTTTACCATGCAGCGCAGGGCACGCGCCAGGGATACGCCCATTTTATGTATTTACGTTCCGGAAGACTGAGAGTCTTATGGTTGATGACTGATTTGTAGTCCCCGCCCATGTTATCGCTAAAATGCCATCAAATGGGATACGTATCACCTATTTCTTAAAGATAAAAATGAAATAAAATATCAAACTGAATAACCAAACCTACTGACCAGTTGCAGGGACATCCCGGACGTATATTATTTAACTTAGACAGAAAGTTTGACGTGACTATTCAGCATTCTCAATCAGTGAAGAATTTCATGAATTAAACTTGACAGGCCATACACTTTGAATTTCACGCGTTTTCATTTTTTAAAATAATGTGTCATTATTTTATTACACATTAATGTGTCATGTGCCTTCTTATACGTTAACACGCGACTCACCTTACTCACGTAAAATGCGCTTCTCTGAGCCTGCGCAAAACGAAAAAAACACGCATGTGCAGTTTGTGATTTTGTCAACCTAAGCCCCATTTGTGTGGCCATTTTAAAGCCTGACGAAAAAACATTTAACCTGTAGAATTTAATAAATCAATGAAACAATATTAATTTTGTTCCAAATATTCAATAGTTATTGTTTGTTATATGACTTCACAATCAGTTATATTTAGATATTTTATATAGAAATAGTTCACAGTGCAACATTCTATTTACGCGACATCATAGAAGAAGGCCCCCTTCGTTCGTCTGTTCGTCATGGGTTCGAGGACACACAGCCGATCAAGATCCAGGTCCGGGTCTCGATCTCGGTATCGACTGAAAACGAAAAGAGACAAAAGTCGTTCTCCTGATCGGAGGGGCGATCGAACTTGTTTGGGAAAAACGGAAGTTGAAAGCAAATCCAGGAGGAGAGAACGGTCCGACAATAGTGGTAGTAGAGAGAGGTATCGCTCCGGTATCGGTTCTGTTCATTCTCCACACGGCTCCGGCACAGACTCAGACAACAGCGACAGGAATTCACGGGGTCGCGGAGAGCCCGATTTGAGTAGAAGACGTGTATCCAAGGATAGGTCTAGGTATGTGAGTGTACCTGAGATCTTACGGTGTTGGTTCGGCAATACCTACCATTATGTTATAAAGTTGTATTTGTTTTTAAACATATACATTTTAACTGCTTGTGCTAAGTATTACTCAAAGTATTGCCGTTATAATCAGCAGTCGTAAACGTGGAAATGTTTAAAGCTTGTTGTACATTTTAGGATTTCTTTGATCAAAATTTATTTCCCCAGCTCTGCATCAGAATATGATACAGAAGAAAAGAAAAGGAAAAGTAATAAAAAGAAAATGCCCAGGGATAAACACAAGGAGATGAAACAGAAAAGAGAGACCAGAAGCACCTCACCGTCGGGTATGGATTCCAGCATGGAGAGGAGGAGGAGGAGGCAGAGCAGTGAAAGGAGAAGTCGGGAGAGAGGGAATCGGAGCAGCAGCTGGGAGAGAGGGAGGAGAGAACGAGACAGGGAGAGGAGAAGCCGAGAGAAAGAAAAAAGAAGCGGAGGCAGAAAAGCAGAGAAGGGTGAAGGAAGGGAGCGAAGAAATGACAGGAGCAGAAGGCACTCCCAGTCAAACTCCTCGGTGTCTTCCCAGTCCTCGGGCTCACAGGCGGCAGACAGGAAGGGCTCCCCAGGGCCAGATGACCACATGTTAGCCCTAGAGGAGAAGAAGAAGAAGAAGGAGATGATGAAGGCCCTGGAGACACCCGAGGAGAAGAGAGCACGGCGACTTGCTAAGAAGGAAGCCAAGGAGAGGAAGAAGCGGGAGAAGATGGGCTGGAGCGAGGAGTACATGGGCTACACCAATGCAGATAACCCGTTTGGAGACAACAACCTGCTGGGTACCTTCAAGTGGCAAAAGGTAAAGGTGGAGAGTTAGAGGTGCACAGTTAGACTGGCCAAAATGTGAAGGGTAACTGCCCCCAAGCTAGTATCGCAGAAAGCAGGATAAGTTTGTAGGTCTGCTAATATTTCTAGACCTTTTTATATATTTCTAATCCCATTGATTTAGCTTTTGGAGAATTGGGACTGTGAGCTATCTAATAGGGCTCTTCTGTTTTCCAAAGTGTGTTAATTATGTGTGTCGGGTGTCGCTCCCTGAACGCTGTGTGTGTGTCTGTGGCTACGACAGGCTTTAGAGCTGAAAGGAATCGGCCACCTAGGTGAGAAGGACCTGAAGGAGAGAAACAAACACATACAGGAGGAGAACCGGCGAGAACTGCAGAAGGTAAGACCACGCGGCATTGGCTGATGGTCACGTGATATGGCTGCTCGTGGACCTATCACACGGTGTGCTAATAATAATGTTGGTAATAATAATAATAAATAACTAATAATGTTTTTTTTTTGGAGAAAGTAAGAACAAGGAACTAGGGATTGTTTTTTAAATTATCAGACAAACCGAAAGAAATGATCAAATATTAACACATTATATACTTTTTCCACTCAAGATTAAGCCATTTAGTCATCTCTGAAGTGATATACATTTTTCCCCTAAAGAATAGATGTTCTGACGGCTTTTTCTGAGATAATGAGGACATGAGTATTTTTAAATCATTACAAAATATTTAACATTCAGTGGGCATAAGCCTTGGTGTACAGTGCTCACAGAAAGTCTTGGGATGCTTGCTTAAGTTGACTGGCAAGCAGTCTCATTGGGTGCTTCTTGATTAGTAACGCCTTTTGCAATAATATAAAACACCAAACATTTGTGTTTAGTATTGCATTGGTAGCAAATGCCTACAAGTGCATTTAATGGCAAAAACAGAACTGAATGAATCCGTCAAAAAAGTTACAATAAAACGTCTGTGTGGAATATATGTGCAAGTATGTTATAAATGTGCATTTTTGCAGAATTAAGCAAGTGTCCCAGTACCTAAAGACTTTTTGTATTCTTAACTTGAATACAGTCTCTAAACGAGGTGAGGATGTAGTGCAACAAAGGACTGAATTGAAGCGATGTGTTGTGATGGGTTAGGAAATTTTGATACAACTTATTATTGGGATAATAACTTATTATTAGGAAATTTATACAACATTCCGCATTCTACAACGGATTCTAACTTTACTTGTTGAATTCCGTGATTCCGTCCAGTACATCTGCACTTCCTACATCTGCACATGTTAATCTTTCCTGTGTTCAAAGCTGGGTATGTGGCAAACATGCTACAGTGTTGGTGTGCACTCTTCCGTGTGCGCTTGTGCGGTACACGCGTGTGGCCCCTCTCCCCCAGGTGAAGCAGCTGCGCCTGGAGCGGGAGCGTGAGAAGGCCATGCGTGAGCAGGAGCTGGAGATGCTGCAGCGGGAGAAGGAGGCGGAGCACTTCAAGACGTGGGCGGAGCAAGAGGACAACTTCCACCTGCATCAGGCCAAGCTGCGGTAGGGCCCTCCTTCCGGGTCGAAAAACACTGTTCCCAGATCAGATCCCTGGCTGCAAGATCAAGCGGTTGGCTGTGTCCTCCAGGTCGAAGATCCGGATTAGGGATGGCCGAGCCAAGCCCATCGACGTGCTGGCCAAGTATATCAGCGCCGAGGATGATGACCTGGCGGTTGAAATGCACGAACCGTACACCTTCCTGAATGGCCTCACTGTCACAGACATGGACGACCTGCTGGAGGACATTAAGGTGTGTGCGCGTGCGTTTTGACAAAATTAGACAAAATCTACTCGGATTGTAACCACTAAAAAGACCTTGTGTACACCTCTACAAGGTGCATATCCCACTTCATACTTTTTTTCCAACCTGCCTTTATTTAAAGGAGTGTCAGCAGTTTGTCTTTAATTTTTTTGGACCTGTTTGATTGGGTTAGCAAAAGCCAATTGGCAGACTAAGATTACGAAGACGCGCGTTTGTTGTACCACCAAGTAAATGTGGCGGCAGCGAATTTTCAAAAGTGCACCGACTGAATACCCCGAATATCGTGGGGTTGCATAAATGTATATTTTCAGGTAAATAATCAGTTAGTGGTGGAGGAGTGCGTCAAAGACGAATTTGCGGTGCGTGTCTTCGACCGCCGAGTGACGTTCCCGCCGGTCTGCAGGTTTACATGGAGCTGGAACAGGGGAAGAACGTGGACTTCTGGAGGGACATGACAACCATCACGGAGGACGAGATCAGCAAGCTCCGCAAGCTGGAAGCGTCGGGGAAAGGCCCAGGTGAGGCCCCGGTTCCCCCCCCCGGTCGCCATATCGGCCCCAAACCTTTTTAAGCTTTTATCTTTCCGCTGACCTCAAACTGTCCTTGCTGACTGAACTCCTTGCACTTAACGAGCCGTTTGCCGTGCGTTCAGGCGACCGCCGCGAGGGCATCAACACCTCCGTCACCAATGACGTGCAGACCGTGTTCAAGGGCAAGACCTACAGCCAGCTGAAGGCGCTGTACCTCAACATTGAGAGTAAGATCCGGGCGGGAGGCTCCAACCTGGACATCGGGTACTGGGAGAGCCTGCTGCAGCAGGTCCGCGTCTATATGGCCCGTGCACGGTCAGTACCGCGGCTTGCGCCCCCTTGTGGGCATTTCTATGGGCCTCCGCGTGGCGCCAGTCGCCTTTAACCTCGCGCGTCGGCCTTCAGGCTTAGGGAGCGGCACCAGGACGTCCTGAGGCAAAAGCTGTACAAATTGAAGCAGGAGCAGGGGGTGGAGAGCGAGCCGCTGTTTCCCATCATCAAGGAGGAACCCCCGACGCCGCAGCCTGTGTAAGTCCCGCCTTCTCTGCCAGCTCCACCAATCGGCTCGCCCGATTCTACCGCTCAGCTAAACGTCCGGACCTCTTTTAGCTAAGTCAGGAGAGCGAACGGCTGGATCTTAATCATGCAGTGGCTGGGGCCTGGCTAACATAGCAGTGCGGACTCGGATTTATCCCTTTTTAGTGTTAACAGTTGAGATTGTCAGGGTGATAGTAGGGGAGTATATTTAACACTGAAAATGTAGCTTTTATTACGGCCCGGGGGAGTCAGGCATGACTTTGTCAGTTTGTCCGTTGAGATTGTTAGCGTTGCCTCTCGGGGATGAAATCTGAGGAGGTTGGTGGTGACTGCAGGCTTTCACCGGTGCTCAGTTAATTAACATGTAAAAGCTACACACCCCTCACTCGCTGAGCTGTTTATTAGGCACGTCTCACTGGGGAGGGCCTTCCTCTGCTCTCAGGACAGAGCCTCAGTTCCTCGTAGCGTCGATTCCACAAGATGCTAGAAACATCCCTTTGGGACTTTGCTCCATGCTGACGTGATTGCATCATGCAGTCTTGAAGGATGCGTCAGCTTCACATCCCCTGCTGCGATTCCCGTTCTACCGCAACCCGAAGTGTTCTGTTGGACTCGGTGACTGGATCCGGTGACTGGGAAGGTCGCTGGAGAACAGTAAAGTCATTGTCATGTTCCTGAAACCAGTTTGGAAAGAGACTTGCTTTGTGACGTGATACATTATCGTGCTGGTAGTAGCCAGTAGACGATGGGTGATTTGTGGGCACGGAGCGACGCACACGGTCCGCGGCAGCTCTCAGACAGGCTGCGGCGTTCGAGCCGCGGCGTTAACGGACCCAGAGAGTGCAGAGAGATCACCACCAGCCTGGAGTGTTGACACAGGGCGGGTTGGACCCATGGATTCATGCCAAATCCTGACCAAAACGTCTGTGTGCCTGTGAACAGAAAACAAGATTCATCAGACCAGGCTGCACCTTCCAGGCTTTAACCGTCCTGGTTTGGTGAATCTGTCCACTGAAGCTTCAGGTTTTGGTTTTTGGCTGACGGGAGTCGAACTTGGCGTGGCCTTCCGCTGTCGCGGCCCATTTGCCGCAAAGTTAGACATCCTGTGCATTCCGAGATGCTTCTCTGCTCACCACAGTGTACCCAGTTTGATCTGGTTCACTTCTGTGGGCGGAATTGCTGCTCACTGGATGTTTTTTGTTTTTCACGCCGTTCTGAGTGAACTTTAGAGGCTGTGCTGCATGAAAATCCCAGGATATGGGCAGTTATAGAAATACTCAAACCAGCCCAGCTGGGTCCAATAATCATACCAAGGTCAAGATCTAATTTTTAACCCAATGTGGTGTTTGATGTGAAAATGAACCATGGCCCCTGGCCTGTATCTGCTCGAGTTTATGCATTGTGCTGCTGTCACACGGTTGGCTGATTTGGAGATTTTTTTATATATGTAGTAAAGTGGTCAGTGAGTGTTTAAGCGAGACGGGAAGCGAGGGCACAGCTCCGGAGGTGACGTCCTCCAGGCCACCGTAGCAGCCTCATTCTCCAGGCTTGTCATTCTAGATCTGGGTAATGTAAAAAAGTAAAAAAAAAAAAATGCCAGATCACCACAATTACTGGCATAACAATGAGCATGTTAATTTGAATCTACTGTTCTCATCGCTCGTTCAGTAGCTCAGAATAATTAAGAAAAACAAATTAATCTATAAAGGAAGGAAAACACAAAGGCTTTCAGTCTTGGAAGTATCTTTATTAATCCTTTTATAATTAAATGGCAAAATACTTTAAATCTAATCTGTCAGCTTCCGTGAATCTAACGTACTCTTTAGCCGAATGCTCGATCTGGGTGGTGTGTGAGCAAGGTGGGAAATCCCCGCATTGTGTAGCCTGTAACACCCGGGGTCCCCCCCCCCCCCCCCCCCAGGTGACATCATCACGCTGTGGCAAATTCATCATACTCCCCTGTCACACCCACAGGACCAGTACAGAGGACAGGAGCACAGACCAGCCCGGGCCTTCCTCCTCCTCGTCTCCCCAGGGTGCCAAGGAGGGGGAGGAGGCTGGGGAGGAGGGGCAGGGGGATGCAGAGGGAGAGGGCAAAGTGGAGGCCGTTCTGACCGAGGAGGACCTGATCCAGCAGTCCCAGGCGGAATACGACTCGGGTCGATACAGCCCCCAGCTGCTGCAGCCCTCAGAGCTGCCCCTGGACACCCACACGATAGAGGCCGAGGAGGACATGCAGCGGCTACACCTGGCCCGACGCCAGCTACAGGTCACAGGTCAGAGCCCCGCGCCCTCCTGTCCAATCAGGAAGCCGGAATGATCCGCCGCCGGCCGATAGCCGAACCGCGGATCGCTCCCAGCGTGGGCTAACCTCGCCGTCTGTCCCCATCCGTAGGTGACGCCAACGAGAGTGCGGAGGACGCGTTCGTGCGGCGGGCCAAGGAAGGCATGGGTGCCGATGAGGCCCAGTTCAGCGTGGAGCTGCCGCTCACCGGCAAGATGTACCTGTGGGCCGACAAGTACCGTCCGCGCAAGCCGCGCTTCTTCAACCGCGTGCACACGGGCTTCGAGTGGAACAAGTACAACCAGACGCACTACGACTTCGACAACCCGCCGCCCAAGATCGTGCAGGGCTACAAGTTCAACATCTTCTACCCGGACCTGATCGACAAGCGCTCCACGCCGCAGTACTTCCTGGAACCCAGTCCCGACAACAAGGACTTCGGCGTCCTGCGCTTCCACGCCGGGCCGCCCTACGAGGACATCGCCTTCAAGATCGTCAACCGCGAGTGGGAGTACTCCCACCGCCACGGCTTCCGCTGCCAGTTCGCCAACGGCATCTTCCAGCTCTGGTTTCACTTCAAGCGATACCGCTACCGCCGATAGGCCCGGGCCCTGGCACCCTCCCCCATTTCGATTAGCCCCGGAACTCATTATGCTTGTTTTTGTAACGTTGCATCTTTAAAATCCCAGCGATGTGTTGATCATTAAAGTCATTCTGCCTGGGACCAGTTGTTCCAGAAACGAGGAGTACAGACTAACAGGCCCGTTTTTATACGAGTACCCACCCCACCAAAACATGTTTTATGAATTAAACGCTTATTTCACACAGTGCTTGTCTCCTTAAAATGTGTAAGCATTCCCTAAATAAATGCAGCAACAATGAAGTCACACCCCGAGGAACTTGATCATTTCAATATGTAAAATTACTGCCCCACCTCAACCCTCATCCATAAGCTGGTATGAGTGTAACGCAAGTATATTTGCTCGGGCTAGATAAGACGTGAGGGATGGTTATTTGACACTCCTCTTCCCCGGTTGAAAACAAAGGGAACACTAATAAAAGGAACTGAAAGTGAGAGAGAATTAACTGAAGGAGCTTTGCGATGGATTTGAGTCTGGGTGATAGTGGCCTCTCTCTGTGAAGGCTTTCCTCGCACTCCCACGAGCCCTGCGCACTTACTTTCACCCATGACGGGTGTTTATAGTTTCCGTGCTGCGGTTGGGTGTGCGGGTAGCTTTAGCGAATGGAGCTAACGGCCTGTATGAGTCAGCGGGTGGGGTCACAGCGGGGTGCGCCCCAGCTTTACGGTAATGGATCTCATGCCCTTCTGCCTCCATCTTCGTTTCTTTCCCTCAATAGTCGCCTTCAGCCCAATCTCAGGGCGGCTGGTCCTGGCGGAAACGTGGCCGGACGCGTGATCATCTACATCCTGCCGTTAAGGTGGAGGAGTAACTGCTACCGCCGTCAAACTCAGCCTCCCACGCCATAGCTGGACTGAATCCAAAAAAATCTGCATTTTGTCTTGAATAGTTGCTTCTCCTCGTGTACCAATCAAGTACCTACAATGGCACTGAAAGGGAGAGAAAGGGTGCCTGGTTTTACTGTGATTTGTCATGTTGAATGGAATTTCCTTCAAAACGGAATAGTTGAACTCATATTTCGTTACTAGATAAAACGAACCATAAGAGACCCGAATTTGGTCACAGCCTCTAAGTTCCATAAACTATGCAGTTAGTGTTTTGCCTTCAAGACAAAAACTGCGCGAAGGGAAAAAGTCTGTACATTGATGTACAAAAAATAAATTTCAACGTACAACATTCTTGGTTGATAGATAATAGTTCCGGCAGCTTATACAGCTCAGGAAGCCTGACTGAATATGAAAAACCCAACAATAGGAACATCCATTCGTTGGCGCACATTCAATGAAAACCGGTCTTATTTTTGTTTTGTCCAAACTGTTGTGTCAGCAGGGGTGGAAGCTGTGAAGAAAAGGGCTGAAACAGTGGCTGAACGAGTTTGAAGGTAAAGAACAGGTGGAATGGGAGGAGAGCGACATTGATGCTTTACTGTATAAAAATATAATATCAATAAAGGACCGAGGATAGAGAGAACAGTGCAATTAAAATCCACAGCTGTTCAGTTGATGGAAATTTATAGAAACATGTCAAGTGTCTCCCCGAAATTGGTCCCCAGCCTTTGAGCCCGATGACCAAACGGCCCAAAGCCAGCATCCCTGCGGAAATAAATACGGCTTCAAGCTACTTCAATGTGAGCGCCGGCGAAACTGAGGGGCCACTCTTCCCAGTGCGAAGGCAAATCGAGCATTTCGCGGAACGTAAACATGCTCCAACTGCGGCGTTTGAAGCCGGAGCAGCTCCGGCTGATATCAAATAGTGAGGAATGAGAGGGTCCAAAGGGCCGAGGGAGTGCAGGAACAGGCACGCCGTGTCCCGAAACGGGAGCCTGCGCGAAGCCTGGGGGTGTGTACGCTACGCAGGACGACACGTATCGCGCTCGGATAGCATGTAAACAGGCGACCTGGTAGGGTTTGTCACCTGTATAGTCTTGCCCAGAAAGGCAGTGAGCGTTACGGCATGCAGAAAACGTTTTTTTTTTTTTTTTTTTAATAACTCCTGCCAAAGGAACAGCTCTATACGAAAACAGGAAACCAACAAACGGCAATTTTTTTTTTATAGAAGGAAAAAAAAAAAGCCTGTAATATTTTTTTAGAAAAAAAACAATGCAAATGTTGGAAAACAATAGCAGTATCAGAAACCAAAAACAGTCTTTGGGGAAAAATGTTCAAATTGTTTTTTTTTCTTTTTAATACATGCTCTGGGCAGGTCTCTCCAAACACTGCCTTCAAGCTTCAGTTCAGTTTCGTTTTCTCTCCCGCTTGTGGGGCGGGTCCGATCCATGCTTCCGAACCTGACAGTCACGCTGGGCAGGGTTTGTTTTGGAAGGACAAGCTCTCCGCAGGGCCCAGCGTCTCCAGAAACCTACAAGCTGCTGAGCTTCAGAAGCGAAAGATTCGACCTTCGCCAGGTTCCTCACTGGCTGAGCCGAGAAAACTGGTTTATCGAAAAATTAACACTGGAATGAAACATGGAGGGAAAAAAAAAAAAAACCAAAATGCAGTTGCGTTCATGCCAAGATGAAGGCCTTCTCCCTCTACGGGGATCCTTCAAAGTACAGGGGGGGGGGGCAAACTGCTGAGAACCATGTGGACTAGGCCCCCACGTCTTTGTCGCACTGCACAGTCCAGCTGCCACAGCTCGCCCCCCCCCCTCAAAGGACAGGCTGAATGGAGCTCCCTCAGATCTCAGACTCGTCGGCGATGAACTGGGGGTTGAACATGGTGCTGCCGTTGGACCTTCCGGCGCCGTGTGCGTCTGCGGGGAACGGGGGGCCGCAGTGGTTGTTGTTGGCACTGCGGTTTGCCAGCAGCTTGATTTCGGCCGGCCCTTGGCGATAGCCCTGGTTGTGCTGGGGCGCCGGTTGGCGTTGCCTGCGAGACCTGAAGCACCCCGGCAGGGAGATGTGTCCCATGCAGAAGTCCCACACCAGCAGCATGGCCAGGAGCAGACTGAGAAATGCGACGGTCACCTTCAGAGCCACGGCGTCGCAGGGCTTTTTCTGCAGCATGGGAATCAACGGGTCGGTGTTCCCCGGCTGCAGCAGGTATGCGGCCACCTTGGTGACAAATCCCCGCTCCACGGACTGACACTCGTACAGGCCCGCTGCCTCCAGTGGGCTGCCGAACACCAGCAGGCCGTCGGCGTGGACGTGGGCCGTCTGCGGCTCGTCCAGGGGTTCGCCGTTCCGCAGCCAGACGGTCCGAGCCAGATTGGAGCCCTGCTGACAAGGCAGCTTCACGGTGGTACCCGCGTCCAGTGTTCTGTTCTGGGGATCAGTGGTCTCTGGGAAACAGACACAACGATGCACTGAGTAGGGCTGCAAAGGGGAGGGGGGGGGGGAGGGGAAAGGGGGTTCCAGAAACTTTCCATTCCATGGGAAGTTAAACTGGGGAATTTTGGAAATATTCCAAGTTGGAAACTTTCCATGGGAATCAACAGGAAAGTTCCCCAAATTTTGCAATGCTAACAGTTGTGGGAGTAATTCTGCTAGAGTACTCTTGCCAAGGTAACGTCTCCTGTACTCTCTCTCCATCCGTGAGCCGCTTTCCTCCCTGTCCCCCACGCTACCCCACTTTTACACATCTTACCGACTTTCGGACATAAAGCAGCATTCCCATCTTTCACTCTCTGAATCAGCTCCCTAAGAGGCAGGGGAAAAAAAAACAAAAACAAAACTTAAGCATCCCTGCAGCAACCTTAGTCTACATCCTATATAACCAGAACCCAATGTACTAAAGCTTGCGATTTATCAGAATTCTCTTTATTGGCCAGGGGCACCTGCACACCCTAGGAATTTGTCTTGCCAGTGCTGGTGTACACATTCACAAACAGCACTACATATAAATGAAGAAAAGCAATAGGTAATAAAGCACATTTAAAGGTTGGAAAAATACTGCCCCGTACTGATTAGTCAGTAAATCGGTATTTACAAAATGTGAAACTGTGTTCAAATCCAACTAGATGTGCAAGTCAAAATACTGCCTATTCATTAAGCACAGATGTATATATATTTATGTAGACTTCAAAAATGTGAAAAAAGCGTGTGGTCAGACGTTCAAAGACATGCAAATATTATGTGGAATGTAGTTAGTGAATCTCCATCAGAAATGAGCCGACTGGCTCCGCTTGCTGCCCTCCCGCCTCCGTGGCACCTGTCTGGCGGAGGAACGGAATACGCTACCTGTCTGGCGAGGGTTCCCCCGGGGGTACGGCCACGCAGGCGCCCCCTGCAGTGTCCCACGCGCAGTACGGGTCCCGGGCCAGAACGCAGTCCAGACAGGCTTTGTAGCGGCTGCACCTCCTCAGGAGAACCTGCACGACGCCGCTGGACGAGCCGGCATAGAGGGAACCCTGCAGCGCAGAGATCCAAAGCTCTCACGCGGACACGTCACTGAAGGGGGCCCCCGCGGTTCCCGAATTCTGGGATGCTTACCGTGGCGTTGGAGAGGCGGAGGACTTCGACGGGCACGGCGTCGTCGAACAGATGCAGCTCCTCGACGATGACCACGTCGCTCCCGTAGTTGACCGCCTTCAGTACGGACCCGTTCTCTGCGGAAGGGGCGACCGACGTGATCGCCACCACGCTCACCAGGGCCTCGCGCCTCGGGCCTCGGGCCTCGCGCGACGAGCGTTGCCTACCTGTCCCGATGAACATGACGAAGTAGACGTATCCGTCCAGCGCCTTCACGCTGTCCACCGCGATGCGGGTGAAGGCGGGCCCCCGTTTGATGAGCTGCGGCCCCCCGCCCAGGGGCAGGACCACGGTGTCCATGAGAGGCTGGCCCCTCAGGAATTGCAGGGTGGCGTCTGGGATGTCCAGGGACCGCTGCACGCCCAGGCTTCTCGCCGCGTCGTCGATGCACTGCGGTCAAAAACCCGGAGGCGTCACAGAGTCCCTCAAGCCCGAGCTGAGGCCCGGCCCGGCCCGGTCGTTTTGGGTGCTCACCGCTCCGGGGCGTGGCTGGGGCACCTCCCCGCCGTACGGGACCCACTTGGTGTCGGCGTTTTCCACATTGATGGACCTCTTGTACCTTCCTTTGGAAAACACCAGGCTCACGTCGTCCGCCTTGTACGCGCAGACCGCCGACATGTTCAGGGACCCCCTGCTCGCGAGCAGCAGAGACCAGGAATGAGCGGGCGGCTTCGGTCACACGAGTACACACACAC
>JAABNY020000043.1:12401217-12411345 GCA_015164015.2 Brevimyrus niger | reverse complement strand
CCCCCCGCCCACGGGAATGACAAGCCCCCGCCCCCCCAAACCCCCCCCCCCCCCCCCCCCATCAAGGATGGAGCGACGGGACTCACGAGGTGAAGACTGCATAGAAGATGCTTGTCCTCCAGTTACGGTCACGCCACAGAAACGCGTCCTGCAGGATGAAGGGCATGCTGTAATCCAGAACCGGACAGTCCAGCCGGGCCTTCAGGAAGGACGTCCACCGCTTCTGCAGGGTCCGCTGGCCACCCATATCCCCCTGCAGAGACGATCACCACATCACAGATATGAACTACTGTATAAAGCAAGAGCGGATCCTTATTGAATGCAGTGTCTCAATCCGGAGCTCAGGGACCCCCAGACAGCCCATGGGAGATCTAGGGATCCAGAACTGGGTTGAGAAACACCAGTTTAACTGGAATGGAAAGAAAACCAGGGCCAAATGCGGTCCACCATAAACCCAGCCAAACAGGAGGAGGGGGGGGGGGGGAATTCTGGATATCCTTACCTTGCAAACACGTGCAACGCGCGACACCATCAGCTTCTTGTAGAAATCATACTCTACTGCAGCCTCGCTGAAGAACAGGTAGACCTTATCATCGTCGCCAGTCGAGCTGCCCAAACTCTCAGGGACCTCGGCCATGTAGATGAAGCGGGGGTCTGAAATCATACCGCAACACATTACCATGCAGGCAGTGACTTAAGGACGAAAATACACAGGCTAGCGTGTGGGCTGCTGGGCCGCGGTAACGCCATTTTACTGCGGCGTGGTTAATGGTTAACGCTACAAACTGGCACACAGCAGAAACGCCAAGGGAACACCCAACATTCTGCTCCGGGTCATCAGCCCTGGTTCTGACCCTCATGTGGACTCATCATTACTCATTGTATTACTCATTAATGGACCAAACAACCTTCCCCCGAAGTAACAAACTCGATTCGCTGAGAGCCGGAAGAGAAGGATCCTGGGATCGAGAGCCGCTGTTGTGACTTCCTGACAGACCTCAAAGGCTCCGGAGCTGAATGGCTACAAGCATCTCACCGGAGAGCCACGAGTCCTGGATCTCAGTGCTCAGGTGGGTAGGGGAGTTCCGTGTGAGGGCCGAGTTGGAGCCGAGGAAGTTCAAGGTGGTGGCAGAATACAGGTCATCACCTGGTAGCGCGACAGAAGACAGAAAAAGAGTTTTGGATTATGGCGAAAATGCAGGAAAACGACAGTGCCACTTTATTCCAGAATCTGACATTCATTATCAAAAAAAATAAAAAAAATATGCAAATGCTTGCGTTTCCGCAATTTGAGCTTCTGGATTTTCAAAAACCAAAGCTGACTGATTTTAATTCCTGGGTGAGTGTGTGTGTGTGTGTGAGAAAGAAAATCTTCCAGTGCCGTAGTTGAGCCATTTTTCACAGCTGAACCCTTTGCAGAAGTGTTAAGTTCACGGCTGAAGGGTACAACAGCAGTAACTTAAGATCCCATTAACTAGTAGTCTTCCCATTGCAAATCAGTATTTGGAACACAACACACCTGCTGCCTTAGTGGGAAGCAGCCAGAAATGATCAAAGTTACTAATCCCTGGTTCTCCAGACAGACGGCCCCCGGCTCCAGCAGAACACGGGTGCCGCTAGCCCCCCCAGCGCACGCAAGTATGACAACGTACCGGCCATGAGGGAAGCGCATCTCTGATGCGGGTCGAAGGGACACTTCCCTTTTCCGTCCTCCTTCGAGCCCTGCAGCTGCAGCCGCCCCTCGTCGCAAGTCTGCAAGCGTGCAGCGCAAAACAGTCAGGCCTCCGGCAGCACCAGTGAGCAGTGACCAGTGAGCAGTGACCTCTCACCGCGGGACAGCTAAAGCAGTGCTCCGGAGGCTGGGCTGATATCGTGAAAAAGCTAGTGTGGTTAACAAGCAGCGGAAGTATCCGATGCAAGGCTTGTACCCCCCCCACGCAGCCGCATATTAAAATAACAGGTTTGAAATCCTCCTCAGAATATCAGACTCCCAGCTAGGTAGTAAAATTACTCGAGTCTAAACCCCCACCATAATCTACAGAGGGCCCCTCTGACAATCAGCAAAAATGCATAGAGAGGGGGCCTATCGGGAGGATTGCTGGACACCCCCCACCCCCCAATAATCTTCTTAGGATTGAGGCCCACCCCATCCCCAGGCCACCATCAAACTGACTATATAGGTGCAGAGTGGGCTGAAGGCGCTGGTCCCACACGCATAGATCCGGCCGTCGCGTGTCGTGTGCAGGATGCGTATGTAGTTCTGACAGTCGACCTGGAAACGGCGAAGGACATGAGCATTAGAGTACTGGCCATGCGCCTTAAGCGAGGTCGTGTTTCTGCATGCAACACGCGCGCACACACACACACACGGAGGTTATATTACCTCAGTTTTTCCTTTAGTCATGCACATTTCCTGTTCGTCTCTTGAGATCGCCCATTTAACCTGCAACATAAATATTAATCACGGGGTGTGTATGAGGGTGTGTGTCATACAAATGACATCACCGGAATACATGTTACTGGTAGAGTGGGCAGGGAAAGCTGTTCTTTAGTGTTACTTTAATGGGGGGGGGGGGAGTTGGGGATAGGCGGGAAAAGGGGCCAGGGGGGTGCTTTACCTCAGATTTCTTCCTGGAGACATCCTGCATGTCCAGCGCATAGATGACGTCTCTGGCCCCAACCAGAAGCAGACCCAAGTCCTCCCTCAACAGCATGCAGGAGTAATTTGAGACCCTCTCCTCTCTGAACAGACGAGCATCATCATCTAGCCCCAGGAGAGGGAAACAGAAATATATGTAAACGCCGTTCTCACGAGAGCACAATTCCGTGGGAACAATTGCATCTTAGCCATTGTACGAGTTTTATTTATTTTCGCAGACACTTTTCTTCCAAAGCATGGAACTTTTTCAAGAAAGCAGGGCCACGCAATCCGTGGAGCACTTGGGCATTGAGGGCCCAGCTCGGGGGAGCAAGTGTGACATCACTATGCCGAGTCTAGGATCTGAACTAGCAATCCTACATTCTCAGGCACGGCGTAAAGTAGACCATTAATGTACCTAGAGCGCAGACCGAGGTGCACCAACCTCGGAACATTAGGTGGGAGATGGAAGTGGGCGGGAGGGAAGCTCACCGAGGTGTGCTACGGTTATCCGGGGCTGAGCCAGGGGGGGACTGAGGGCCGGCACGGCCAAGAGACTGCGGAGGAAGAACAGGGCCGCATACAGAAACATCTCTCTGGGCTTGGAGGCGCGGGAACAAGAACGTCAATTAAAGTCCTCCGGCTGCGATCACACAGCGAGCGAAGAAAACTCTCGAAGATTTGCTCAGCTCCGACTGTGGCTCTACGTCACTGGCCTGGCAGACGTCCGTCTCCGATACGAGCAATGTCCTTTTTTCTGACCGATCTTGAGTCATTTTAGCAGCGGTTTTGTATTCCGAGGAAGGACCAGCTGAGCAGCTTGCATCTGTGAGCCAGACGAACAGGAAATCTCAGAAGTTACCTGTAAAAGGAAGCGGTCATAATGACATCATACAAGTTCCTCCATTTGTGACCAAGCTGCCGTGACAAATTCTAAGCTTAGGTCTGAAATTGCACGCACCGCTTGGCCTAACCGTCCTACAAATTCTACAATACGTTTTTAGATTAATTATCCCTTGTATATTCCAACAACAAGCAAATGTTAGGCGATCAATACTAATTAAACTGAGCATGCAGCTGCAGAAACCTGATGCACCTCGTTCTTGCAAACGAGTACAAAAAAAAAAAAAAAAAAACACTTCACTTTAATCCATCTCCTTCTATTCACCTTTGCTTTGATTGGCTGGAATGCAGCAGGGAATGCATTCAGGTTGGGACATGCATGAACACACCCCCCCCCAACAGGGAGTCTGTATGATTAGGAGCCGAGTCGACAGAACTTCAAGCTGTAGGGATTGTAAAAGCCTCCATGGTGCCTTTCAGCCAACCTCCGGTGATTCCTGGTCTCCGCACTACCAGCCACGTTGAGCAAACTTGAATGTAAATAAACGCGTTTCTGAGTCACAATGAACTTCCTCTATGTCACACTTCAGTAATGCAATAACTTAGGATGTCATACATCTCATCCAGTTGCGGTTTATGGTGTCTGCACAGAAGTCCGCATATTCAAAAGCGTAACAGGTGCACTACAATACGCACTATTTTTGGGTCGATTTCCTGGCGTCATCTAGAACTCCGCCTACGGCAAAAAAAATGCAGGGAAGAGAAATATCGCCACTTTATCCCAAAAACTAACATTCACTATCGAGGAATATCAAAATGTTTGCACTAATACAATTTGAGTTTCTGAATTTTCTCTAAAGTTGGCGCAACGTTAGTTTCCTTGCCTGGATAAGCATGTATTGGGGCAAAAACTGGAACGGCGAACACAGTGATGGATTCCATCAAAAAATGTACGTTATGTTCCGGCAACACGACACCAAGTCTCGAAGTACACGCTGGCTTTTGGCTCGGTCACTGGCCGAGATCTGAAAACCCGCAAGTGAAACATCAGCGTCTCATCACCCAACACGCACGCCTGGACACTGCAGCTAAAACACATGGATCCCTCAGGGCTCAAAGCAGACATGGATTTGATGTAGAAGATATCAGGATGAGGAAATTAATATAGAAACAAGCGCTGCAGCCATGTGGTCACTCAGTGGGAAGCTCTATTGTGTCACACCTATAGGGAGTGAGGTATAAGGCAGTGATGACTATTGTGTCACACCCAGAAGCACATTGACATGGTCAGAGGCCCTTGGGCAGTTTCAGTCGTCTCAGATCTCAGGTTCCCCTGAAAGTTGTTGACCATGGGGGATGAGGGGGTGTAGCTATTTGAGGTGCTGCTGGAGTGCACATGGTCTTTTTTTGGGGTGTGTAGCTTTAAAACAGCTGGAAGACAGACGGACGACAGACGGGACAAACGCGGCTGTTATGAAACCAAATGGTTAAAGGGCTTAAACTAGCTGGTTGGTTTTTCGGCTTCTGTTCAGAGCCAGGTGTAAGACGGTGTAAGATCTGCGTGAGACTAAGAGCGGGAAGACAGAAGACCAGTGTCATTGTTCATATAATCAATTAATAAAAATCATAACGCCCGTCAGGCTTCCCAATAAAGAGATTAGAAAACATAAAATTCGCTGCAAGACATAATAAAACATTACAAAATAATATCCTACTATAACACATACAATCTCGCAAACCAAAAAAGACATTTCTAGCCGCGTTTTACCGTTTTATATGACCGAGCACATAGTGGATATATCGAAATCTTTGTAATTATTGCCGCGCTTCATCAAAAACGCAGCATGTCAGATATTACGTGGTTTCACAAAGACTCCAAATGTAACACGATCAATACCAAAAATTAATGTTAAAAAAATACCTACAAGCTAGCATGCCCTTTTCTTAAAATTGTAGTAGATACAACTTCAAGACGGCTGCGCACTTTCTAATTCAGTGAACATCAGAAATGCAGGCTTACACGCAGGTAATCAGGAATTCATTCATTAGCAAACGTTTGCACATTAACGCAAAAGAAAATGAAACCACAGAAACATTTTGGCGTATTGGTTTTGCCAGGTGATAGTGCGGTTTAAAATACAGGATTAAAATCGCACCATTTTGAGGCGATTCGGGTTTACCTGCGGCAGCTGGATCGGCTTTCGGACGCGGCAAAAACACCTTTATCCGCCCCCTTGTCGTCCAGGCTGTTTGAAAATCGCAGCAGTCACCAAATCGCACCTCAGCCTTTGTTCGATCATCAGAAGCGCATGTTCCGGTGTCACTGTAACATCCAGTCGTTAATCCCACTCCAGCCGAAAACACGTGCCACCTTCAGAAACTTTCAGATGTTAAGGCATGGCGGCGGTACAACGTGAGATAAAAGCGAGCTGACTCGGCCGGAAGGGTGGCTTTTAAAAGATGCCGGGGCTCTGCGCCCGGACAGCGCTGCCCATCCACCTGCCGACGGGCGCCGCGAGAGAGCGCCAGCAAGCTCGCTGTTAGCTGCTACTCAGCAACAAAACCCGCACTTTTTTGCACTGAAAAAAACCCCAATATTATTAAAGTCAAAGTTAACAAGACCAGTTTATGCGTAATTACAGGTTTTTTCCATTTACCTCCGCGAGCAAGAAGAGAGCGAAGCAGACCGACGTTGTCGACTGTGCGCGACAATAAGGGCGCGGCCGATCACAATCACCCGTGACACTTTATAATAGTCTGCGATTAATGCATTTACTGTACCGTGAAACCATTTGTTACCTTTTAAATCCTAAAAGGTCCTAGTCCCACGACTGTTAATTAGACCAATGTGACTGTTTTTTCAGTCTGCTGGAGAGAAATTATTTAATTGTGTGTTTAATTAAACTAGTACTTTGATTTTGTATTCGAATCGCAAATGTATTGTGTGTTGCGTGTATGTATTTACCAAATGTCCCCACAATGTGGTAAAACGTACTTTTTAGCTTGTGGGGACATTTTTTTAGGTCCCGCGATATAAACCTAAATTTTATATGTTAAACAATACGTGAATGCAATCAAAAAAGTAAAATAGCCAAAACATTTTGTTTGGTCACCTATGGTTAAGGTTAGGGCTGGGTAGGGGTTAAGGTTTTCATTGTTGGGATTAGGGTTATGCCAACAGAGATGAATGGAGAGTCCCTATAATGACAGGAATATATGAACTTTGTGTAATGTGTTAGTGTTGCCACCTCAGTCCTGTAAAATCCTGGACACCCAGTAAGTGACCAAAAATATTGCACACAGCGACACCGTTCCAAAGCTTGGTTTGATTCTGACTGATAGGGAAATTGATAGGGCGATTCCGGGTCCCGGAATGAAATTTGTTTTTTCAAGGACAGAAGACCAAAACCCACGGTTATCTCGGACAATCGTGACAAGTTGCACACCTAGTGTGTCTGTGTCCCCTCATTCTGGCCCAGGTAACATAAATCTGGCACTCTTCGACGGTATCGGTGATTGTCCGATTTCACCCGCAGCTCGGTGGACCCCCTGCTGACAGCATGCGTAGTGATCTAACTGGCCCGACAAAATGTGGCCGGTAGGGGCACTAAAATGTATGCAACCTGTTTAATGGGAGACATCAGTTTCACTAGGGGGCGCACTAATGCAAAAACAACAAAATTTTTAAAAAAGGTTTTATAGCCAGATTATGTGATGTTGTAGTGAAACATCACAAAAAAGTGTTTGGATGTATAAAAGCGGAGTGTCACGTGACATTGGCTGAAAGCTAAACAGGATAGCTGCATTAATCAAGGCTGCGCACAGTCAATGCATGGAGTAAGTTTGCATTGGTGAAACTTTTTACTTTTTGGTATTGGAGGACTGCAGCTTTTAGTGAACTAAATGGTTTAAGTCTTTCCTTTGAGTTTGACAAAGAAACCTGGTATTATTCTTACATCTCCTGAAATAATCCACCTTTAAGTGAAGTAGGTTCATCTCACACTGAAAAATGGGAAAATCTATTTAACTAAAGAAAAACAAAACAAAACGGTCATCAAGAAATAATTATTTTTTAACAAAATCGTGTATTTGTACCCCTGAAAATTATAATGAACACAATGTAACTTAAGCAAGTTTCTCATGTAAATTGTACATCTTTGAGTTGATTGGAGTGAATAGGAACCTTCAAGGTGTAATCCATAAGTTCCTGATTAACTGGGGTACAAACATAAAGTGATACAGAGGTCAAATTCCTTTAGACATCCACCAACATGGCAAAGGTAAGTGAACAGAAACCGAATGAGGCAGAAGCGTGTTGAGCTTCACAAGTCAGGGAAAGGGTTTAAAAATAGCTACTCCTACCTTAAAATGCCAATGTTTACTGTTAGTGAAATAATAAAAATACAATACAAGGGGTGCCAATAATTGCAGAGGGCACTGTATATCTAACTATTTAGTTATTTTTATTATCGCATCCCCACGTTGAGTAAATATGCCCGCCACTGAAAGAAATTCAGATGTCAGAAAATACGATTCAATGAGCAGCACAGAGCTAAACAGTGAGATTCTTCAATCAACACCTGTCACGTGAATTTTAACACAAGTGAATTAAATAAAAAAATGTTTCCAACTTTCCCCTAATGGCTAAACAACTTGAAAAGTAATCCACTACATACGTTTTACTAAACAAGAATTTTAAATATATATAAATAAATGGTTACATATTATTCCCAAAGACTTGATATGAATGATGAGATGGTAGTCCTTTGCAGTCAAACTGTGCTGGTTGGATGGGTTTAGGACAAAATGGCTGCCAGGACGCCATTTGATCTGAACACACAGCATTAAGTCCAGCAGATGCTGGCTTATGGTCTCTGGCTGCTGGTCTGGGCAGGCTTCAGCTTCCCAAGCTCGGCGAGGACCTCCGGGGGCTTGGGGCTTAGGGTGGGGGGTCCAGCAAAGTTTACACTGGCATGGTGCTTGGTGGGGGGGGGCTGAGCTTGACTGAATGGACGATGACGGGATGTTGGCATAGGCTGCATGTTTTGTATAAAGGAAACACAAGATCAAAGAGCTCACAGGTGGATCTGCCTGGGCAGGAACCATCAACTTTCTGTTATGAGGAATATTTAACTCTGAACTATGAACATTTCCAGAACTAGAGCGTTGGCCTACCTTTGGGCCTTTTCTTCCAGCAGTAGATGAACGATCCCAACGTCGCGCTGGTCAACAGAATAGACCACATTCCCACCCCCACCCAGATATTGCAGCCCGCGCCTACAAGACATGCCGGCAAAACAGGGACAATGCGAGGAATAAGGCGAGTGTGAAATATTCCATCGAACCGGCAGCATATCTGACCCACAGCTTCTCACGGCTGCTTCTTAAACAGAGGAAATTGGGTAACAAATTACTGTCATAATACCAATGCTGCAAAGACCCCTAATGATGGTATGATGTTTGTTATTAATGCATATTAAAGCTGTTAAGGTATGTTAGGATGCTAAGATATACTTACATGCTGCTTATGAATGTTCTACACTCTGAAAAAAGGGTAAAACGTTGTACTTTTGCTTGCCACCAGAGTTGTACCCTCAAGAGTCTGCCAACTGTACCCTTAGCTGTAGGTAACTGTACCGGAGGAACATTTCTGTGACAGTGATGGTACCTTAATGCTCCTCCATTTCTGTACCTAAAAGGGTATAATTAGGGTACAGCCCCAGTGACAAGCAAATGTACACATTTTCACTGTCTTTTTCTAAGAGCGTGATGAATGAAGGTGCACTGAATGTTGTATTGATGCATCATAGAGGCATTATGAAGGTGCACTGAATGTTGTATTGATGCATCATAAAGGCATTATGAAGGTGCACTGAATGTTGTATCGATACAGTTAATGTAAAGCGGTCTTAAAAGAAAATGGTCTTATAAGAAAAACTGACAAAGAAATACGCTATAAAATCAGGAAGAATCAATTGTTAATTCAAAATAAATATACGATCTTCTGGTGCCAGTGTGTAGTATGAAGAAATAAATGTTTCAGATGTCTCCTGTTAAAGAGCATGCATACAGAACATGCCCCTCTGTGACCTCACTGCAGCCCTGTCCTCTCCTCCTGAACCGTGTGCACATACAGACACACACAGAGCACACAGGGAGCTTCTACTTTACCCTCTGCATCTGTAGATGGAGTTTCTGTGGAGGGAAGTGGTAAAGGAAGTTTACACTCACTCCTTTGAAGCCGTGCCGTTAATTAAACCATGATGTAAGTGGAACAATTAATGCACACCATAAACGCATGCAGAAATTAAATAAAAATTTTCTTTCACTCTTATTTTTGCAGGCAGACGTATCACTACAACACATTGTGGCGACACTCTGTCTCCCAAATTACCAAATATAACTTCCGTTCCATTGCCAGAGCAGACCACCAGGTTTGGGACCTTCACTGCCACCTCACAGAAGTAGATCCCTTGATTGTTGAAGGCAGCATTCCTCAGAGTCAGTCTGGACCAACTGTGTCCCACGTCCTGATACACCAGCTCTCTGGGGTCCCGATCCTCTGATACGTTTCTTCTACTGTCTCGAATACTGGTTGACACCGGCACACGGCCTGCCTGGGATCCATTACGATGAAACCAGGTCAC
>JAABNY020000043.1:12383758-12394431 GCA_015164015.2 Brevimyrus niger | reverse complement strand
AGATGCCCGAGCCACCTCATCTGACTCCTCTCAATGCGGAGGAGCAGAGGCTCTACTCTGAGCCCCTCCCGAATGACCGAGCTTCTCACCCTATCTCTAAGGGAGAGCCCAGCCACCCTGCGGAGGAAACTCATTTCGGTCGCTTGCACTCGCGATCTTGTTGTTTCGGTCACTACCCACAGCTCATGACCATAGGTGAGGGTAGGAACGTAGATCGACTGGTAATCGCCTTTTGGCTCAGCTCTTTCTTCACCATGACAGACCGGCGCAGCGCCTGCATCACTGCGGACGCCGCACCGATCCGCCTGTCGATCTCCCGCTCCATCGTCCCCCCACTCATGAACAAGACCCCGAGATACTTAAACTCCTCCACTTGGGGAAGTACCCCATCCCCGACCCGGAAAGAGCATTCTACCCTTATCCGGCTGAGGACCATGGTCTCGGATTTGGAGGTGCTGATTCTCATCCCAGCCGCTTCCCACTCGGCTGCGAACTGTCCCAGTGAGAGCTGAAGGTCACGGTCCGATGAAGCCAACAGGACCATATCATCTGCAAAAAGCAGAGACCTAATCCTGAGGTCACCAAACCGGTCACCCTCAATGCCCTGACTGTGCCTAGAATAAAAGTTATGAACAAAATCGATGGAGTCGAACCCTCACCGGAAACAAGTCCAACTTATTACCGCCCATGCGGACCAGACTCTGACACCGGTCATACAGGGACCAAACCGCCCTTAAAAGGAAGCCCGGCACCCCATGCTCCCAGAACACCATAGCCTCACCAAACTCCTCCCAAGCCAGAGTTTTTTGCCTCAGCAACCGCCAAAGCCGCATCTCGGTACCTGTCAGCTGCCTCTGGAGCCCCACAGGCTAAGTAGGCCCGATAGGACTCCTTCTTCAGCTTGATGGCATTCCTCACCACTGGTGTCCACCAGCGGGTTCGCGGATTGCCGCCGCGACAGGCACCGACCACCTTACGGCCACAGCTCCGGTCAGCCGCCTCCACAATGGAGGTGCGGAACATAGTCCATTCGGACTCAATGTTGGACTCATTCGGCCCTGTTGTCTATAATGTCCAGTAGTTTCTATAGTGACCTTTTATCTGCCACTGTCACCAGAGTGTCCAGTTTCATGCCAACCACAGAGCTGACCCTCCTGATTAGCTTATTTAGCCTGGATGAGTCCTTCTTCGCTGTGCTGCTCCCCCAGCATACAACGGCGTAGAAAAGGATGCTAGCAACCACAGACTGGTAAAACATCCACAAGAGCTTCCTGCAGATGTTGAATGACTTCAACCTCCTCAGGAAGTAGTGTGCTTTGGCCCATTTTATATAGGTGTTGTGTGTTGTTTGTCCCGTCCAGTTTGTTGTCCACCCACAGTCCCAGGTACTTGTATGTTCGAAAAGACGACAGAGGAGCCCACGGCAAATTCACGTCAATGACAGACCTGGGGAAACAGACTTGTACATGGACTAAATACACAAGACAAGCAGAAAATAACAGGCAACAGGTGACCATAATCAGGGTAGCACGCATAGGTAATGAAGGGGTGAGTCACACACGAGTGTCGTACAAGCAGATCATGACACATAGGTTTTTACTAGAGCTGGCAAAGCATACCACAACCTGTGCACAAAGTCCCTTTGAAGCAATGGAGAGCACCATGTACAAGCAAACAACATCCTACAACCTAAATGCAAACAACAGTTTTAAATATATATAGAGCCAGAGTCAGCAAGGTACAGATATTGCATGGGCTTGACACTTTTTGTCCTGGTACCGGTTGAGACAGGTGACCTGATTTCACCTATGGTCCGGTACCTGGCTGCAGGACTGAGCTTGACTGAAGGGGCGACGGGCATGTGGAATGTTGGCATAGGTCACATCTTTAAAAAAGAGGAAAGAGAAGAAAAGATCAAAGAGCTCACAGCTGGATCATGGCAGCGAAATCCAACGAAACGGGTTTGTGTAAGTGCTACAGTGGAAGCGAACAGAAACAATGCTTGCAGAATAAGGAGCTTCTCTTTACCACACAATCAGGAGAAACATTTTTATTTACAAACTCCTGGGAACTGAACTTGCAGCCTATTGGTCACAAAGTCTGTTCTTAAACTACTACTCAGATTTATTGCAATAAAGGTTTGCTGCAATAAAGAATGTGGAACATCCATATGTGTGTCCATATGTGCTGAGAAATTAATTTGAGAGCTATCATGTGATGTTCTGTCCTCCTCAACATGCATACTGGTAAATGGTAATGCACCTCTTCATGGCGGTTTAAGTGTAATTTCTCCTACTGCTAACTCCTTGGACAGGTACCTCCAACGTTCTGTTATGAAGAGTCTTTTGCAGAATCAGCACTAGAACAATGGCCTACCTTTGGGCCTCTTCTTACAGCAGTAGATGGGCAATCCCAACATCATGCCGGTCAACAGAAAAGCCAGTCCGACTCCCACTCCCACCCAGGTCTTCCAGTCTGGACCTGGAGAAGAGGACTTGTGTTGATTTCAGGGCCAAATGAAGGCAAAACAGGGACCGTGTGAGGATTTCAGCACATTGGAAATATTTAATCAAATCAACAGTATTTGAGTCTAAGTCAAGACCAAGTTAATGAACAATAAATCCAAGTGCATAACAAGATCGAATCCATTCATATCTGGATTTGAGATCGGACTCCAGTACCGCTTGTATTAGGATGAATTCGAAATCTTGATGAATGAAATCTTATCGCAAGAAAAATCGCTCGGACAAAAGGATGAATTTGATGGGGCATTGCCTGGGGGGAAGGAGTGAGCCTGGCCAGCTTACCCCCTCCTCACACGCAACACTAAACTTAGTATAGGAGTAAGGGGGAGATTCCAGTACTGACCGGAGTTCAGCCGTGGGATAGAGCGTGCATCGCCCGGCACTTTCTCGGAACTCACGTGTCGGTCTCCTGCCAGGACTCCCAGGCTCCCCAGTCCATGTGTGAAGGTGGGTGATGAGGGCACGTCCGAGTGTAAATAGCTTTGCAACTGCTTGTGCTTTCATTATTGCGAGTATTGGTCACTGCGTGTGATAATATTTCGTAACGTCTTTTATGTTTGCTTCTCTTTTGTCTATTATTGCTTCTTTTATCTATCTCTTTGTACTCTTGCTTATATTGTCATTAGCCATAAAATATATATATTATTTTATACCTATTGTAGTACGAGGTTATTTTGCATTATGTTCAATATGAGAGCTTAGTATTGATGTTAATGCAAGGTTATTTTGTATTACTTATTAAAGTGATTTTTGAGTGAACCTAAGCGTGCCTGTTTGTTCCTTCGAGAGCCCTATATCCCTCTCAAATCCAATTTTAAGACACCGCTATTAAGAATTCTTGTATGGAGTAGGTTGACAAAAAAAAAACAAAAAAAAAAACAAATCAGACTTTAAAATCAGGAAGAATAAATAGTCAATTCAAAATAAATATATGATCTTATGGTATCATAGTTTGTATTGTGAAAAAATAAATGTTTCAGATCATCTCTGTTAAAGAGCATGCATACAGAACATGCCCCTCTGTGACCTCACTGCAGCCCTGTCCTCTCCTACTGAATTTTTTGCACATACAGACACACACAGAGCACAGAGGGAGCTTCTACTTTACCCTTTGTGGCTGGAGGCTGTGGGTAAGTTTCTGTGGGGGAAGAGTTAAAGGAAGACTTTTTACTGTTACACAATGCTTACAGTCAATCTTTTTAGAAACCTTGCCGTGAGTAAATACTTGAATTATGTGGCCTAAATAACACTCACCATAAATCCATGCAGAAGTTAAATTAAAACATTTCTTTCATTCTTATTTTTTCAGTCTCATGTGTTGCTATTATGGAATATTATTTACTATACAACTTAGAACATAACTAACCATTATAAAATTATTGAAAAGCATTCCAAATACTCATAATGTCATCATTACAATGTAATTATCATAATGTAATCAGCACAATGTAATCAACTGAGTATGTATCTGCACATTATTTTAGCCTCAGAGTTTCTGTTAGCTATTTTATGTTAGCCCTGAATGTATGAATATCCACCTTTATTAGTGTCGCAGTTTTTCACTACGTTGAAGGACAAATACATCATCAACCCTCTCGTTAGACAATGTGCAACAAGCTGAAGCTGCCAAGGTTTGCTACAGCTGAGTATTTTTTAAAAAACAACTTGAGATGGTTGTGCCACAATTATGTTTGCCCGAGGGACCAAAAAGTAAAAGAAATGATTGACAAACTTACAGTATCAGCTAGGAGTACTGAGCCCCTAAAGAGAGTATTTGGTGTGCACCAGTTAGTATCTGGTGAGTACCAATTAGTATCTCCTGCACACCAGATACGGTAATATATATTTTTTATTACCTGTGTCCCTTTAGGGGCTGCGTATAGGGGTGTGGATCAAGTATTGTGAATGGTTGAGGGAATGATGATGCTTAAATGATGAGATATCGTTAAATGATAAGAACTTGTATAAAAATTGGTGCAAAACGGTATTGGGCACACTTGCAAGTGTCCGGTCTTAGTTGTAACCTCATTTTTGCAATAAAGACTGAATTTGGATCTACACAAGTGGCTTTTGACTTTTCATTTGGCGGGGAAGGAAAAACCCCCAACATATTGTGGATAGCAAATCACAGGACGGTCTGTTACACACACACACACACACACACACACACACACACACACACACACACACACACACACACACACACACACACACACATACTTTGCCTTTTACCAATTATAACTTTTGTTCCATTGCCAGAGCACTTCTCCAGGGCTGGGATCTCCACTGCCACCTCACAGAAGTACACTCCTTGATTGTTGAAGCTAGCATTCTTTAACGTCAGTCTGGACCAACTGTGTCCCACCTCCTGGTACACCAGAGAGTCTCTGGGGTCCCGATCCTCTGATATGTTTTTTCTATTGTCTGTAAAATTAGAGGACACCAGCACACGGCCTGCCTGGGATCCATTACGATGAGACCAGGTCACTCGAACCCTAGACTTGTCTGGCACCTGAAAGGTGCAGTTGAGTGTCAGGGGGTCCCCGTTGGTTGCCTGGAATTCCTGAGGCTGGGATACTGTGCACCAGCCCCCAGCAGCTTCCACACACGCCAGCACTGTGAAGATGGGGACGGGAGGATATGTGTCAGAGGAGTTAATCAAAGAAAGGAAGCTGTATGTGCCTCTGAAATACAGATACTTTTGAATGATAAAGGAGAGAAACATCAATTAAACCACCTAGACATGCAAACCAAGAACCTTAATGAACCAAGAACCTTAATCAGCTTATAAATAACAGTATAATATTCTGCGGCCATTTATGTTAACTGCTAACCCCCTCCTTGATTCTAGTAATTACTCCATGTGTAATGCAGGTAATCATTTATCATTTCTTGACATTTATTAAATCAGACGTGTTCTGTCTGTTTCTCTTTCCCTGCTTATTCCAATCAAGGATGATGGATGACTAGAATGTCTAGAATGTCAGGGTTCATTGTCACAGGCCTCTTATTATTTTGCAGAAGCCACGTTTGCAGGTTCACCACACTTTTGGTTATTCGAACACTAAATTCTATTGTTCTAAGGTTGGCTAGATTTTAAAGGAAATGCTGTGACCATAACTTATGTTTTGTGCTTTTCTTCTTTTCAAATGCCAAAGCTGGATAGATTGTATTGTTGTAAATAATTAATTAATATACGCACTATCAAAGCATCTGAATTTGAGTAATTGCTCTCATTTAATTAAAACAGAATAGAGAGATAAGATAAAGAAGAATCATAAGTAGAAGACTCTAAAACATTCTAAAGAATATTATATATCATTTTCAGCTCTTGAATTTCTTGCGGAAGATATGATATATAATTCAACTGCTGAACTACTTCCTACTTCCTATATAATATGAAAAACTAAAAATAATTTTGTGCATGTGAGTGTAACACAAATTCTTTATAAGTGCTGATTGTGTCTTTACCTGTCATGAGTCCAATGGCTGTTTTGTGTCCCAGTTCCATTGTTGCAGTAAAGACAAGTGACTTTAGTTGCTGTTGCCCTGCATTGTGCGTCATCCTACGCTGACAAGCAGAGCGGAGGGTGTCCACATGAAGGGGAAGGGAGAGAACCATGAATGGCATGAAGGCGGTGGCATGTGGGTCTGGTGCTATGTGTGAATTTCTGTGGGAAATCGGCTGCTGAGAAGAAATCAGAAAAAAATAATGGGTCGGTCATGCTGATCCACTGCCTATGTGCATGTACTGGCAAAATTAATGCAGCAACTTCTCAATGTTCAAACAGATTTGTGCACCTAAAATATTAAAACCCTTATGTGTATGTGTGTATGTGTGTGTGTGTGTGTGGGTGGGTCAGATGTCCCCAAAATGTGATAAAAACCTGAGACATTTTTTCTTTTGGTCCTCCCCCAGAGGAAATTCAATTTTATAAAAATCTTTGACTGCATTCAAAAGCCTAAAAATGCCAAAAGACTAGTATTTTGTTGGGATTAGGGTTTTGCTCATAGAAATGAATTGATGGTCCCCACATAGATATGCATATAGGTCTGTTTGTGTGTGTGTCTGTGGGGGGAGCAGTTTGCCTAGATCAAATTTGGGGACCAAAATGTCTCCAAAGTGCGGTAAAACTTGAAACTTCCTTACTTTTGGGGACATTTTTCAGGTCGCCATTTGAATAACCTCAGTTTTTTTAAAATCTGTGAATGGTTACTTATGATCAGGTCTAGGTAGGGGTAAAGGTCATCGTGATTGGGATGGAAGGTCCCTATTTAGATAGGTATACCAACATATGTGTGTAACAGACTGCCCTGTGATTTCCTATCCAGCATATGCCCAGATGTCAGTATCAATGTCAGCCTTGTACATGCCCACCATGCACCTGGTCACACAGTGTCCCTCTCCACCTCTAGCTGATAATGGAGGCCAGTTTAAAATAGGATATGCAGCGATCGCGTCCCGGGACGCCCGGTCGGAGAGGGAGCTGCTTTGTCGTCAGAGAGGGGGAGAGTAACTGGGCACTCTCCCCGCAGCGAGTTAAGTGGAAATCTTGCTCGCCTGGACAGATCGACACATCACCGCCTAATTTGGGCCCTTTTAATGTCCTGTAGTTGCGGGGGTTAGAGAGTAAAACGATCAATTCTCCCTGTTGTGGATACCGCGATATGGAGGTGAGGTGAGTGTGCGCGAGGGGAGTGATTTATGTGTGTGATTATTGCGGTGCCCTATGGGGATGGTAAGTGCATGTGGTGTGCCCTTGCTGTGATTGTTTGGGTATCCCTACAAGGTGAACACGGGTCGTGTCTTGGTGGAATCCGTACTCGCTCGCCTTGTCTTTGTGTCGCCCCTTATAGGTTTGGGCGGACAGAACCGAGCTAGTGGGGACCGCCTACTGAATGCACATCGCCTGACCCCCACTAATCTGATAGTGGGTCCCAAATGGACTTTATTTAAATTTTATCATGTTTTGTATGCTATTGGCTAGCCTTGGCATTTTGGGTGTGTGTGGATGGACTCATACCAGTACAACCAGTTGGAACTTGATCGGAGGGTCCTGGTGCCCTATAACATCAGGTGGCATAATCGAGGTTTAAAAAGGGTATTGGGGGCTTTGGGATTGGGCTGCCCATTGGGTTAAAAATGCTTTACTTTACTAACTGCCCCCATTCCCTTAAGTGTGGTATTTGAGCTGCACGATGTAGCTGTGACACCGCGTCTTTGTGGCGTAGTCGGCAGGATCGTACTGGTTCGTGCTGGGTGAGTGGAGTCCATATACACCACACCTATGATGGAGGCCTCTGGCCAACCGTGTTCAGGCGCTGCTCAGGGCCTTTACTCTGGGAGTAAGGTAGTTGCAATGTCAGCTTTTTTTATTGGATTGCCCAGGGTGCCTAGATTTGGGAGTAGAGGTTCAGCTGTCTCGTATGGGGAATGGAAGAATAGGATTAAGGCAATATTGAGGAATGAGTCCTGGGATCTGCATCAGCAAAGTGACTTCATAGTGGGGGCTTTAGATGGTGATGCCAGGAGGGAGGTTGTAGTGTTGGAGGAACCTTCAAGGAATACCCCTGAAGGGATATTTGCCTATCTGGATGAGGTCTATGTTGATCGCGTGCCTGTGGAGCATTTCAGGGGTATGTTTTTTGATTGTAGGCAGAAAGCCGGTGAGACAGGGAGGGCCTTTGCCTTGCGGTTGCGGGAATTGCATCAACGCTTACAGCAGCGGGACCCGCTCATGATGGGGAATGTAGATCAAGTGCTGAGGGACCAGTTTGTGACCGGGGTGCAGGATGCAGATTTAAGGCAGAATTTGAACCACTTCATTCGCCGTAGGGAACTCAAGACGTTTGATCAGGTGCAGATTAAAGTCCTGTGGGCAGAAGAGGATCGTCAGGTGACGGTTTCGCAGCCATCAGCTTGTGCAAAGGTTTCAGTTAACAGGGCTCCAGATCTGAGAGAAGAAGATTGGAAGGCGAAGCTGCAGGAGGAACTGCTGCAGGAAGATCGTGGGCAGTTTGAAGAGCCCATTGCCCCAAGGGATTTTATCGGGACAGCCAGTTGGTGTACAGGGTTGTACTGGATATGCTCAACCCACACAGGTGCCGGGCGCTCTAACAGCTGCCCAGAACCCCAGGATCCAGCCACCACGTCATCTTCGATTCCAATGGGACAAGCAGGGGCGCCCTATTTGTGACCCACTGTAAACAGAATTGTAGTTCCACCTCCCCAGCTTTAAACTAGATTGTCCTGACACCATGGGTCAGGTGTCTGGAGTAGAGTTACAGGGCCTCAGTCAGTCTTCAGAGGTTTTAGTTGGGACCTGCCCTTTAGTTACTGTTGGTTTTAATGGGGTTGAGGTGGAATGTTTGTTGGGTACGGGGTCAGAAGTAAGCTTATTGCCTGAGAATGTCTTCCACAAACTCCCAGGGAGAGATGAGGGGGTGGTGGAGGAGGCAACATGGTTGACTCTACAGGCTGCAAATGGGTTAGAAATTCCTTATGTGGGCTATGCCCTGGTAGATGTGCAGGTGGTTGGGATTATTGCTGCCCAAGAAGGAGGCTGGTGTCCATTCGGATCCAGAGAAAATCAGGGCTGTGGTAGAGTGGCAACCCCCAAATATGGTGCGGGAGGTGAGGTCTTTCCTGGGCTTTGCAGAGTATTATCGAAGGTTTATCAAGGGGTTTGCAAAGATTGGTCGGCCCCTGCATGCACTGCTAGTTGGAACAGCGAAAAAGGGACAGGTGCCCATTGTGTGGACTGAGGAGTGCAGTCAGGCCTTTTCCAGCCTGAAGGAGAGGTTGACCCAAGCACCTGTGCTGGCCTTTGCAGATTTTTCCTTGCCTTTTGGCTGTACACCCATGCGAGCCTTGAAAACCTGGGGGCTGTGCTGGCCCAAGTCCAGGACAGGAGCACGTTATAGCGTATGCTAGCCGTAGCTTGCATCCAGCCAAGAAGAAGGATTCCAATTATAGTTCTTTTAAACTGGAGCTCCTGGCCACTAAAACGGAGCGCTGACTCCACCTGCTGGCCACACCATTTCCATGCCAATTTTATTCAGACAGCTAAATCTCAGGCATGCTTCCTCCAATCCTCACAAAATTTGATGCACTAATTTAGCACTGGCCACCAGACAGACCCTCCACCTCTCGTGCTGATTGGTCAAACAGGGGCACTATGGCCACTGTTTAAATATTTCTAAGACCCACCTAAGCTAATGCAACTGAAATTACCTTATTTCTTATCAAACATTCAAAGATGAATCACCTTTCCGTTCATCTGAGTCCATATATTTAAATTGCTTTCATTTTCCTGCCATTTGACTTTTAGAAATGTATTAAACTTCAGTGATACTTGAGGCTGTGTACACTGCAGCAATTGCAACAGCTGGAGTCACCACATACCCTTTTCCCTTTGTCCTATCTTGATGAACATTTCTACTGTATTGTCCAAATGTCAGGTCTCATACTATCATAGTATATAATATTTCATATTTTCTGACTATTTAAATGCATTGGCCATCAATTACAGTCTGTACTTCATTTACCATCGTTAGTGAATATTTTATGCTCATATCCTTAGCCCAATGCCCACATATCGTAAGTGTTTACGATGTGTGTTTTAATAAGTTTACATGTGTTTAAAGTGTGTATGAGGGGTATATTAAGGCTTAAACTATAAATAAATGTTTATACCGTCTTTCTATATTACGAATTTTCATCGTTGATGGGTCTTGAACGTAAATTCCGCGATAGGGATCACTGTATTTTTTGACTCAGTTATCAGCATATCATGGTCGGCTAATCAATACCTCATAAAATTGTTTAACGAATTATGTTAATTTATTTACATGAGCCGGTGGTGACATTTAATGAATACATGGAATAGCTGGGGTGCCCCTGGGGAGTTTTGGGAACTGAAGTGATGTCATCTATCTAGTCATCCAAAAACTTGTAGGAATTATTAGCTCAGGTAAATTTTAAAATCTTCACCAATATGTTTTAAGTTAGTAACATTTTTTAATTAGTTATTATTTAATGCTGATTATTAAGCAATTGTTATGCCGAATGGTCGGCTCCTCCAAACTCAATTGAGGTATCCCTGTGAGTCTGTTAATGTGAGACTTAAATAGGATTCACTAATTACC
>JAABNY020000043.1:12331445-12343245 GCA_015164015.2 Brevimyrus niger | reverse complement strand
GACCGCCACCTTCTCCATACGCAACTCACTGTGCCCCACTGCGTCACCAAAACAAAGGAGCACCGTCACGCTCGTGAAGCAAGAACCGACATGAAAATACAAACGCCGAGAGTGACGTCAAGACGGCAGCCATACAATACCCCTAAAAATGACCAGGAGTGTATTTACATGCCCAAACCAGATCAGCATGTTGGGATGTTATCCACAAGCTGGGAATGGAGCAGAACAGCATTGCAGACATTCCACACCGAGCCGAGGCCTGACCTACCTCTGATGCCACCTGCAGCACCATACAAGTGACCTACAACTCAGCCAGCCTTCCAAACAAACCCTCAGTCTAAGACCAAAAGAAGAAAAACAACAAAAACACATCACAATCCTGTGAGTCACGAGAACCTAAAGGGTTCCAAATTAAAGACTCGGGATGAAATAAGCCGCGACGGGTACGCCTGAAACATCCAGTTAAATAAATCGGCGGCAGGTGACGGCGCAATCTGTGTGTGCGCCGAGAGAGAGCCACTGGAGGGCCTTCATAATTAAAAAGACGAGAAGGAAAAAAAGGTTAATGACAGTTTCAGTCAACTGAAAGGAAAAGAGGCAAACGCTAAATCCCTCATCGTCACGATTGGCAGGTCATGTTTGACCGTCAACAGGCCTTCAGCAGCCCGACACGCCCACAGACAGGCAGGCAGATCAGCGGACAGCTGGCGGGGTCCACCCCGTTACTCGCCTACCGATGGCTCACGCTCCCTCAAAGCATGTTTTCAGGAATCCATATGAAATATGCAGAGGTCTTCCATACTTCCTTTGACGGTAGTAAGCATAATGCCGTCATTCATGGAGGCCTTAGGAAAAATCAAAAAGGGGGGAGGGGGGGGGGGGAATCAGCTTTGTGAAAGAGCTAATCTCAGGAAACCTATTCATAAATCTGCCGGAGTTGCATCCGAAAGTGTTCGGACTGGGGAGGGAAAGGGCGAGGAGGTGTATCTGATCGAGTGTGGCTGCAGTCCAGGAGGCCGTAACAGGATATGTTTACATCCTGGAAGTCCAACTTCCTGCATCGGTCCGCACAGCTGTCAGCAGAGGCTGCCTTTCCTACGACCAGCCCTGGGTGCGAAGGCCGTCCAAAATCCTACAAACACACACACCTTGCGGTGATACCAATGCCCATTCCGTCAAAGACAATGTTTGACTCCGAAATGCGACATCGAACTGGGATCGATAAATTGCGAGAGGTCGGATGAAATTTGCTTGCAAGCCCTTATCTCTCACAACTTTATTATTATTGCTGCCATTATGTTAATACCCACTGCTAACGCTGCTATTACCTGTAGCCATTGCAAAGCTCGCAAAAATACAATAAAAACTCTGAGGCAGGTTAGCATTTTGCTGAAATGCACTACATGTCAGAGAAGGAGCCTTTTGGTGACCCATAGCACATAACCACCCAGCAGTTATCTGCTGAATCAGCACCACTGAAGGTTAGGGCCGCTCTCCTGCACGGAGCTTTCCCACAACACTTCCAGCCTCCGCCCATCACTCAAGGGGGTGGTCCGCAGGAAGCTGGGGAGGGGAAAGCAGCTGCCTTGCTGAGCTCAGCAGAACTGGGGCAGAAGGCTCCTGAAAGCAGGCTATTTAACCCCCCCCCTCCACCCCCCTCATATGCTACTAAACGAGTAGGTAACAAAGAAACGTAGAGGAACGCTGTACATGGAAGATAAACATTTTTTCCACTGCATATTTGATCTCATGACTACATTCTTGGGCGCTAACGAGAAATACGACTTCGTCACTGTACTTATGATTCATATGGTTTGTCATAAGACCGCATTATTCTGTATTTTACATCACCACGTAAGCATGCTGTTGCTTTGCATTACCACTCAGTCACAGCAACATCTGCGAAAACTGATAAAAACATGTCCCAGATCATACGAGGGAGCAATACAGAGATGGAACAAAATCTTGCTAATATGCCCATTGACGAAGTACAGATGGTTTATCGACAAGCAGTGGCAGTTATTATGCTGTAGGATGGGTTAGCGAACGGACATGTTTAATTGTGCATATGAAACGCATGACAGAAGAACGGCCGCCGGGACAGGCGAGCAGAAGCCGCGGGGGAAACGGCGTCCGCCCGTCTCGTCCCGTCCAGGCATGTCTGTCATTCCGCCAATAAAGTTAAAAGTCAACTACTATGAACAACGTCGGTATGATTAATGACAATGACGAATAATTAAAATAAGGAATAATTACAAAATAATAATGAAAAATAAAAATAATAGAAACTTTCACTTCGGCACTTTCCAACGCCTTGTGCAATTCCAGCCACACGTTAAGACTGGAATTTATGACTTTTCCCCAGCTAAAAAGTATGAAAGTGCAACGAAGTTTAAACTTTAATTCGGGAACCGAAGCTGCCAACTATTACAAACGTATTAGATTAACTATTAAAGACGCGCTTACGGAAAACGGGATGATCTATTACTTTAATAGTTAATCAGCAATGATCCAGCAAGTACTTTTGAGCAGTAATGTTCAGCATATCACACAACCCCCCCTCTCTACACACAATAGAACTTTAAGACTAATTTTGGACAGAATACGCTCCCGAAAAGAAAGTTACTCTCTAACCTGGCTGGCTTTATAAAACTGCTTCTTCAAACCCGCCACAGACATCTTGGAAGCGGACTTTATTCTTAAATTCTCGCAAACAGCTTCACGGACAGTTCCGCCCGGCTACTGCACGCATTCAGCTCTCGCGCTCCGCTGCCTTCCCCCGCGGCCCAGTAGGAATCCCGCAGTGCAATAACCACAGCGACTTCCTCTACGGAACGGCTTGCTGGCATTCCCAAGGGGCCGGGAATCTAGGCGAAACCCGCTACGTGGAACAAGGCGCCCCCTGCTGCCCAGGAAGACAACATGCAAAACACATATAAAAGAAAAATATATTTATGCTACTACAACAATAAAAGCCTTACAGTTGCACTCTTATAAACAATGCTTTCCAAAGCATTCCAAACTGTATGTACTTAGTAGATTAGGTTGACCAACATAGATGGAATTAGCATCATAAATATGATAAAAACGTTTTTCATAAACATCTAACTTGCATTAATTTTGCTTTTGCGATTTATTCTTCCAACCACTAGAAGGCACTATTGCAAAGTTTAATATTGATTCTGAATATTATCCATCGTGTGATTTTGCTTAATGACCTTAATGTACTTAAACCACTCATACACTTTGTGTAAAAACTTTTATTACATTCTTAATACAACAAACTGTGTTCCAGTTATACAACAATATATCTCTGCTATTAACTTCATACTTTGTATCTTTAAACATTATATATATATATGTGTGTGTATTTCATCAACAATACAGACCTTTCTTACTCATACAAATGTATGACTGAAGACACGAAAGACAATTATATTGTTGGACATGGCATCCGTTTTGTTTCTGTTTTTTAAAAAAATATAATGACAATTTTACAAGACAAAATAACCTAAACATGACAAGATAAAAAAGATACCAGAAGACAAAAAATATCTCCAACTGGACACATTTGAAGAATTAAATGAATATATAACTTTTACATCCTAAACCTTTTAGTTTCATGTAACAACATCAAAATAAGACAAGGACAGAGTCTTTGACACGTTTATCATTAACATTCACAAGGACACAAGAACTATTGTACACAGTGATCAAGGTTTAAGGTCTTCTGTTCAGCGTAAAGTGTCTCGGTTAACGAAACATGACATTCGGGGATGGAAAAAAAAAAAATCAGTAATCTTCCTGAGTGACTTTGTGAATTTGCGCATATCCCCAGATCGTCTTTTACGGGTGGGGGCACTTGAGGTACAACTGGGAAAAGGAAACAAATTTTACAGTGCCGTAACACTCAAACGCCAACAAGCTGTCGGTTACCATTCAACCTCTGCAACAAAAGACTGGTGAATAGGTACTGATGGGTATATGAAGCTCAGGGGGGAGCGGGAACAGCGTGGGACGGCTTGGGCTCCTGACCCGCAAGCACAGGTCAACCCGATTCATTGCATGGTCCCATAATGTCTACTGAGCAGTAGTCTTATTTTATAGCTGCGGTTGCATGAACACATACTGCACCACATGGTGTGGAACCAAAATCCACCTTTCAGCTGATCAACAGATTATTTTTATCACTTTCTGCCTTTTTCTGCGCTTATAATTCATCATTTCGTTCCATCCACCCACCAACCATTTATAATGCGAGTCGATCTCTCACTAATGTTAATGATATAGGAATACATTTCTTCTTCGTTGCAACATTCTTGTTTGGTACACACATTTGCAGTCGTGTTACAAACGATTACCTAAAGGCATCAGTCAGAGGAGAAAGAGAGGTAGGACTGTGGTGTTTGAGTTTTTATGTCCATTATCTGTGATATGTCTGTCTCTGTGTTTATGGTCTAAACCACGGCGGTCAGTGGTGTGTTTATATTATCATGTAGCCTTGTGCATGACGTAAAATGCAGTATTTTATCATCCTGTATATCTGTACAGTATATCTATATCCCACAGAAGTAAAACGACAAAAAAAGGTTGGTTTGTGGTCCCCTTCCAAATGGCCATTTCAATATCCCTTTGTCCATTTTCTAACTGCTTGTGCAGTACAGAGTCACAGGGGAATTTGGCCCCTATCCCAGGTAATACAGGGCACAAGGCAGGGAAAATTTAGGACAGATTTCAGGACCATTACAGGAATGCTTCCCATCCCAGTCCTCAGGGACTTACAGACGGCCCACGTTTTTTGCTCCCTCCCAGCTCCGGGAGCAAAAACATAGACTGCCTGGTGGTCCCTGAGGCCCGGGTTGGGAAGCACTGCATTACAGAGCACATACACACTTTGAGATGCTAATTTACTAACTGCATTGCTTTGGGGCACAGGAGGCAATTAGAGTACCTGGAGCAAACCCACAGAGTACTGGGACAGCATACAACACACAAACAGAGTGGGGTTGGGTTCAAACCTCCAACCCTGTAGGTCAGAGGCAGGAGTGTTGTCCGCCAAGCTATTGTGCTACCTGCTATCGGAACAAACAACACGAAAAATTGCAGATTACATTCTTAAGTATGCAAAGAATGAAGTGTCGCTTTCAGAAAGCACACAGTGTAGTTAGAGATCTTTCTTAAAAACTTGAAGTTGGCTTGAAGTTGAAGTTGGCTTGAAGTTGGGAATGAATTGCTCTGGAGAGCATTTAGGCGTCTGTACCAAACACACCTACATAGCGTTCTGAAGTGTCCGATATAAGTTTCATATGAGCATTTCAATCTGTGACTGTGTTCCATAACTGCTCCATAACTGCTCCACAAGAGGCTGCGCTATGTTCCAGGACATCTGCCCCCCCCCCACTCCCCAGGGCTGGGTCACATGAATGTGGGGTACGTTCCGTAAGGAGAGGGCATCTCCAAAAGACTGTGTACATATCCTTACTTGGCCCACTGTGATTCAGCAGAGAGGACCTCTTTGTGCGCAAATAGTGTTCTGCGGGACTGTTTTCTCATGTTTCAATATTTCTCAGCCAATCCCCACCCCAGGACAAAGTTTAACTCTCAGCGAAATCAGGGAAGGAGATGTCACTAGCGAACACCTCCCTGTATAGGGCAGGGAAGCTGTATGCTGTCTCTGGGTGAACCAGCCGGAAGAACTCCAGCTTGTCGATGTGGAGGTTGCAAATGGACTTCAACATGGGCAACTTGGACACCATCTATAATTACAATATTGCACAATTTGCATTAATGGGGTGTAAAACACTTTTACATAAGATTGCCTCACTATTAAATTGTGATTCATCTCTTTCAAAGATGGCACATTTTTATATATATAAAAAAACATTTAATATTATAATAATTAACATAACATATAAGCAGTCCAGCTGCCTTACCTTGGCCAGTTTTTCCTCAGTGGCGCCACTCTGGTGGAGAGAATATTGCAGTGCAATGTAGACCCTCTCCTGCAGCCTCTGGATTTGCAGAATGTCTGTAAGCCACGGCCGGTCTGGGGGCGCAGAAGCGGCACCATAATTACTGTCACGGGGCAACACATCAGGATAAAACAGCAGAGGAGGTGTAGAGTGTGTCTGTGTGACACGTCCGCATTCTCCTGACGTACCTGGCGAGAGCAGGATGGCAGCCGTGAAGAGGGCCATCTCCTCATCGGACATCTGCAGACGACACAGGCCCCTGGCCAGCTCGAACACGGCGCCAATGAGGTCGTCGCAGCCTTGAGGGGGGGGACAGTGAAACCCTGTACGGTCAGCAGGACGTCACCTCCCCCACATCTATCGATCTGCAGGCCTGAGCGGACACAGGCTAAAGAGGGCAGGCAGGGGGGCGGTCATGCGTCTGGCTCACCCAGGGCCTTGAAGAGCTGGGAGCCGGCAAACTTGCCGTCAAACAACATGGTATTGTTGACGGGGTTGAACGTCCGGCTCATGCGGAGCAGCAGCACCTCCAAGCATCCTGGGGTGGGGGGAGGAGGGCAGGGGAGGGGAAGAGAGGGAACGGAGAGAGATGGAGGGAGAGAACAGAGTGAGTGAGAGGGACACAAGAGGAGACAAAGGCACTCCAAAGAGGTCAGACCCAGATGCAGGAATTAGTTTCGTTCCAAACAGAAGTAATAATAATAAAAAAAATTTGGAAGCATTGCAAAAATAACCAAGGAAAATATAATTTTGTAACTGAGATTATTGCCAGTTTTAACAAGTTTTCTGCCTCTGGTTTAGCCTTAATTAAGAACATCCCACAAAGTATTAATTGGGAGATATATGTGCCTGGTAGCATTAAAAGAGCCATTAGTAGCAAAGCAGCAAATAGAGGCAATGTTGCATTTCGACAGCGTCGTGGCGCCGAAGCCATACTGTGCCCAACACCATCTGGCACTGACCCGCCTTCAGGAGGACGATCTGGTCGTTTTGGCAGAGGTCCATGAAGCCGGTGATGCGCTTGGCGAATTCCACCACGTACTGGATGGCGCCGGTGAGGTGATGGGCACACAGCTGCCACATGGCCTCCGTGGACTGCAGGCGGACACAAGTGTCACATGCAACACTGTCACCCCGAGATTGGCTGACGGGCGGAGCTGGACCCATTTAAACCACAACATAAAGCAGATGCTTTGCAGTACTGACTGAAACAGCTCAAGCTCTTTGTTAATTCAGGTCCAGAGTGTAAAATCCAGACCAAGATTTTGTTTCAACCGATCGGTTGAGTATAAACAGTCACAGTCACAGAGGACTCAACTGGTCGGTTGAAACAAAATCTCGGTCTGGATTTTTACTCTCTTGACCTGGACTGCCCACCTCTACACTGCACAGATCACACAGTGACACTGAAGAGTGGCCACAGTGGCTCAAAGACAAATACGGACATAATGCCTTTTTCCTTCCTTGAGGAGCAGCGGAGTGCAGATTTGTGCTCTCCACGCTTTGCTGAACGTCAGCAGAACATGACACCTTGATCAACCCGGAACCGGAGCACCGAGGCCATCCCGAACGGGGGCCAGCAGCGGCGGTGCGCTGACCTTGGTCTGGAAGCTCCGCGTCTCATCGGGGGTGTACAGGGTCCAGGCCAGACGCCTCAGCTCCTCGCCGCTGTACCGGCACGTCTCCACGTGCGAACGCACAATATTCTGCGTGACGCGCTCTGTGGGGGGACAGATGGCAGCGGCTCAGTCTAAATGCCGCTACAGGATCTCACGAAGGCCGACAGCGACATGAACCTCCAACGGGGGGAGGGGTTTTCACTCATGGCTTCATATCTTCGGCTAACGTGGTCCTTCAGTGGGAGACACTGAAGCCTCTCTCTATGGAGGTCGGGCTTCAGCGCCTGCCCTCGCTCCGTGTCTGGGGAGTTACCTCCTGTAGTTCAAGACATGTCCTCGCCAGACAGTCCTCCACGCGTACTGTCTGGCGAGGAGCTGGGAGGGAGTAAAAATACGGCCCGGTCGTGGGTCCCTGAGGACTGGACTGGGAACCAGTGCTCTAAATGGTCTGCCGAGAGTGAGTGTGCACTCTGAGATGCGCTGGCATTTCATCCGGAGTGTCTCCAGCCTCATGTCTCGTATTTCGTAGGACAGCCTCCGGCTTCATCGTGACCCCTCGCTAAATACGGATTATGGATGTCGAACGACTACGTGTAAACTTGTAATGCCCCTTGTAATGCGTCCAGCTTAGTGAAATCTTACTGGCATCACACGCAGAGCAAGTCCGGACGCGGGCATACGTGTCAGCAAGTTCACGCCGAGCGAGGGGATACCGGCGAAACGGCGCACGGAGGCTTTGAGGCATGTTGCCATGGCGACGTACCAATCTCCAGCAGCGAGCATCCGTCGGACAGTGGGCTGAGCAGCTCGTGCGCCAGGACGCCGGCGTCGCGCAGCAGCTGATAGCCGTGCGCGACGTGCCCGCCCTCCGTGCCGTCTGGCCCGCCCTGCTCCGGGGAACTCTGTGCAGACAGGCCGCCGAGACCCCCCGCGGACGCTCCCAGAAGCAGCTCGGGGCCGCAGTAGGCCCCCAGGCCGTCCAGCGCCAGCGGCAGGTCGGACAGTAGCCCGTCCAGGTCACTGAGGGAGGCGCTGGAGCCGCTGCTGCTGCCGGTACGGCTGAGGCCCCTCGCCGGCTCCGCCCCTTCCTCCTCGGGGGCCACGCCCACGGCCCCGCCCTCCTGCGTCCGCTTGTGCCTCTGCACCTCGGCATACAGGCTGTCCCGCTGCTTTTTGGACATGCGGCCAAACTTGACTGCTGCAAGGAGACACACGGGGAATGCAGGTTAACAGAAGTCACGGATGGGCTCGAAGACACACGCGCGGGGTGCTGTGCAAAGAAAATGATGTTTTAATGATGTTCATGCTGGTGCAAAACTGCGATGGCATGTCTGTTAAAGTGTGTCAGCTTAGCCATTTTAAAACCTCTCCTACAGTCACCCCAGGATTTGCAGCAATTGCTCAATACAATATTGCTCGATATTTTTTGACTCGACCACCAGCAAACCATATTTGCCTAATCATTTAATTAATTAATGGGAATTAGGTGAAATGACAACTACACAGAATGGCTGAGGAGAACATAAGCAGGTTTCATTCAGCCATCCTAAGCATCCATCCATCCATCTGTACCCATGGGTCCTATTCAGGGTTGCAGGGGGTCCAGAGTCTGTGACACACTGGCGCCCCCCTGAGGCCGTCTCACCATCGCGGCTCATGCCCAGCGCCAGGCACTTCTGCAGGCGGCAGTGCTGGCAGCGGTTCCGACTGGCACGGTTGATCAGGCAGTTCCTCTGCCGGGAGCAGGAGTACATCGCGTTGTTCTGCTGGCTGCGCCTGAAAAAGCCCTTTTTCACGCACAGGGCCGGAGAGGACGGATGGCAGAGTTAGCACTGTTAGCACAGTTAACACTGTTAGCGTGGTTAGCACTGCTAGCATGGTTTACACTGTTAGCACGGTTATCAATGTTAGCATGGTTAAGACTGTTAGCACGGTTAACACTGTTAGCACAGTTAACACTTAGCATGGTTAGCACTGTTAGCATGGTTTACACTGTTAGCACGGTTATCACTGTTAGCATGGTTAACACTGTTAGCACGATTAACACTCTTAGCACGGTTAACAATTAGCACGATTTACACTGTTAGCACGGTTTGCCCTAGCGATCCCAAGGGCCAGGAACGGAATGTTCTGCTGTATGACCATGTTTTTTTGTAAGCCACACTGTGGCAGGTTAGGCATCTAACCTGCTCATAATTATAGGTTGACTGACTGAAGAGCAAATGCACAAAACTCACCCAGTCAACGGGACATGGTTTTGCCGAAGCTTTGTGAGTTCTGGAAATTTACCGAAAAGTTTCTCATTGGATTAAATGAGGACTGAGTGAATGTTGATTCTGAATACGTAACACATGATGATGGAAACCAGACTTTAGGTCATTAGGTCCCAACTGTAAGACAACAGAAAACGAACCGAGTGAGTTTTGGAAATTTGTGCTTCAACTCCTTATATATTTGGGTTTGCTTATATGTTTATTCAGGTTGTCTGATGGTGAAATACAACAATAATTTAGAATGGCTGTAAGTGCTGATGAAGAGGTTTGGGAAACGAGGATTTACTCTTCTCCTTTTCATAGCAGTTTGATCTAGAGATGTTTCCATTCTAACGTGTCCTTTTATAGTAAAACGAATGCAGACGGAAGGTTGCCAGGACAGTTTCAATAACACTGACATTGAGATTGACATTGAAATAACAAACAGACGTTCAGGGTACACTCGATCAGGAGTGTCTGCTGCATTGTTGAATTTTGCAGTGAACATTCCGGTTTTTGGAGGTGATTCCTCATTAACAGTGAAGTGAGAAGAGAACAAAACAGAAGAGGCCCACCTTGCACCCTTCACAGGAGATGACTCCGTAGTGGATTCCTGAAGACTTGTCTCCACAAATCTTACATGGGATCACCTCGATTTGAGCTAAAAGGCAAAAAGAGGGATGTGACAATTCACACTCTGCAGCATGTGAACTTGCAAAAATGTCTACACCATTGGCCATTTCAGGCAATTTCAAACATGGAGCAATTTAACATAACAGCATGGCACTGCAAAATAAGCCCAACTTCATGATTCTTCTTATTCCACTCAATAGAATATCATGTACCAGGATTACCCACAGGCGAAGCTCCTTCCATTCCACTATATTTGAACAGTAGGACTTCCTGAGTCAGAAACATTATGAATAGCATTGATCTATCAATAACTGGCTGTCATGTGATTTCAACTACAGGCCTCATTTTCTTTTACCTCGTAGAACATACAGAAAGAGGGCATTTGTGAGGTTTCAAGTGCATTTCCAAGAAATTACTCTGGCACACCCCCGGAAACTGCTTTTTGCAAACAAATGCAAAAAAAAGAACATCATTATACAAATAATATTACTGTTTAACTCCCCAGTACTTAAGAATTAATTACCATTGGTTGAATTCCCACTGGGCTGAACTATGCAATGGACTTTGTTATCTAAGGCATAAAGGATCAAGGATCAATCTAGCTAATTAGGAAATCCTGCTCAAACGACCAAAAGAACAGAGCAAATCATTCTGAAGCATTCAACATTAAAACATAAATGCAGCCTTAACCCACATTTCTTATAATGGCACTAGTTCCTCTTTCTAGATAATTAATGTCTTTTCCTTTTATGAACCCCATGCTATTTTGTCTGCGAAAGTAAGTCTTCGTTTTATTGAGTCAATAAGACCTCAGTCTTCTATGAATACAGCATATGCCACGTTTTCACTGTCTATAGTAACACAACAGAGAGCACATACTTGGTAAACATACTGACAAAATGTCAGGCTCTATATTGTCAGTCTTCCGGGTGACATTTAACAGATCGCTGAGCAGTGACGTTAAGTAGGGCAGCTTGTTTAGATCACTGACGACGTGTCCCACTGCTCCAAATACATACTGGATTTGCTCACTGCAACCATGGAAAATCACTCTAGTTATTCCGCCTGGTCATACATAGCCCCCCCCCCTCCCACTTCCGTTTCAGTTCACTGTTATATAACTGCTGTCAGATTGCATTCCACAAACATGCTCATTCAAAGATAGTTACCCTAGCAACGCAGTAGCTCCTCCCCATCCCCTCCTGCCACATTCTCATTGGCTGCTTTGTGAAAAAAAGACCTCAGCTCTAACATGTCCCATTGGGTGTTGCTGCAGTCACGTTACACAGACAAGCTGTCCTACTGACATACTTTCCCACTGTTA
>JAABNY020000043.1:12308492-12326000 GCA_015164015.2 Brevimyrus niger | reverse complement strand
CAAAAAAACGGGGGGAGGGGAGGTTCAATAAATCAGCAACAAACATGCTGGGCGCGGGCAGAGCCCCCCCCCCCCCCCCCGCTGGTATTAAAATTGCTGCATCTTCACTGCTGACGTTGATATATGTTTACCCCAACGTTTCAACTAAGGCCTCAGAAAGTAGTTTTCATGGCCTTGGCATAACCTACATTCTAGAAAGGAATATTCCAGAGACTGTCTGTAAACGGTTCCAAAGCCACTCACTTAGTTTTTTCCCTTCAATATAATTTCTTGAAATTTGGACCGGAACATTGCATTCTCCCCTTACTTATTAGTTTACTACAAATGTGTGATTAGTTTGTGACTGTGTTCTGCTGGTAAATGGATTGCTGAAAAACAGGTGATGATTCACAACAGGCAACCTTTGTGTTGTGTGGGTTTTTAAAATAAATCTCTAAGTCGTATTTTCTGCTTTAGTCAAGGGGATGTTGTGCCAGAGTCCACACCATCCTCATTGGTTCATCAAGTTCAGTTCAGTTCAGTTCAGTTCCCAATACTCTGCAAGTGTTTCCACTGCCCTATAGGCACCAATTTCTCATGCCGCTTTTTCTCCTTTCTGCTGGACCATCCATTCAACGTGCTGCAGAATTCATTCTCTTGCAAATCAAAATAGAATAAAGAGCTCTATCTTCCAACCACGACCACATACCACATATTGGATGTAACTAATTTGGGTAATACACCATCCATTTTCTGTAACTGCATGTCCCATTGCGGGGGGGGGGGGGGCAGGGAACAACCCAGGATAAGGGGCCAACCCATTGCAGGGCACACTCAAACCCTATTGACACCTATGGGCAATTTGGAAACTCCCTGGGGTAGCCAGGGGAAACCCCATAAAAACACAGGGGGATGATTCAAACTCCACACATAGGGAGCCACGGCAGAGCCTCGAACCCTGGTCTCAGAGGTGTGAGGTGACTGTGTTAACCACTCCCATTCAAGACACTATTGCTGTTATAATCAACATAGATCAACATGTCCACTTCCCATATGCACAGAGTTACGTTGTACTCAAAGCAAATGTGGGTAAGAACTCCCTCCTTGAATATCCGGCAGTTGGATTCAATTACTCTATTCAAATCATGCCTTCTATCTCATCTGTTCAAATAATAAGTTTATGTGCATATATGGAGTTTAAACAGGAAAAGTCGCACCCTGAGGCCTTTCTCACAGATGAGCGCAGGCAGAGATTTAATGTGATCAGACGCGTTTTATAGTCTCATTATGTCAGATGGAGACAATGTGAATCAGATGTGAAGGTAAACATGCAAACTAAGCAAAAATGCACATATGGAAGTGGGTACAGACATGAACCACACCGAAAACGCTTGACATGGGCTTTCAGGAAATATATCATAATTCATTTCCCCTCTGTTGGTTCTGGTCTTTGTAAAAGGGCTTGTTCCACTGTGTTGCCCCCATGTCGATGTTGATTCTTACTCGTTTCCCGGCGATGGGAAGGCCAGCCGCCGTTGCCATGGAGACTCGCATTTGTTCCTCTCCGGTGAGTCAGTGCACACTGCCGCACTGGACTGACCTATTTCCTAGCCCCACTCGCCAGACCGAGAGAAATCCAAGGAACCAGACCAGAGGCACATAATGAGAACCAGTTTCAGTCGACGTTTTTTTAAAAAACCTGGGCTAGAAGTTATGCTTAAACCGACACAATCAATCAAAATTTCATCCCGAGTGCATAAATATCACACAGATAATTGTGTTATTGAGTCATCGGTGAATCACCGCAGTCTCACGTTCACTTTTCCTCATCCATTGTGATCGGGAGAGATTCAATTAGTGAGCTCCAAGCCAAAGACAATGTATCGATGCACCAGAATCTGCCGCCACAATATTCAAAACAAACGTCATGGCCTATAAATCAGTACATTGTAAGAATTTATTCAACATGATTTTCACAATCTATTCACACCTTTTTGAGTATCTAAAACAGTATACACAATATACTTATGGATAGTATGTCCGTTATGACATGTACAGTGAAATGTATAGACCCATAATTTAATTTATTATACAATGTTAATTATTCTGTGATGCAAACTATGAAATAGACTGAGGAAAATAACAGGAAAATCATGCCATGCGTATACTTATTAACCAACATGCCATGCTTTTTATGAATATAGTAAAGCTGGGTGTTTTCTGTTGCTGTTATATATGAACTAGACAGATGGTTGAATTGCAGGAGCAAATAGCTTTGCAAATCTAAAACATCGGCAGTACATTGTAGAACGGGAAAAGGACATGAGACGATAAATCAAATCCAAATTCCAAATGTAACCTCAAAATCCAGTCAAAACACAGGAATTAGATTGTAGGTCCAGTCACAGCCATCCGGACAAAGTTAATAAGTGCAAGATGAGTAACTAAGAGCAAGAAGACTGAGCGATCGGGTCAAAGTCATAGGCAAACACGAGAGGCAGGAAGTGAGCCTCGGTATGGTGAGAATACGTAATGTCTCATGTAGAGGGGAGGGAAAAAACGACATCTTGAAACACCCCACCAGTAAACAAGTTCATGAGCCACAGGTGTGCTACAAACGCGGGCGAGGAAGAGTGTGGCCAGGGCCGACGGCGTCCGAGCGGCACGGCTGAATGCAGCCTCGCAGGCCGTGATAAATAAACTTCGTGTACTTTCTAGACCATTATCAGCTCGGGCCCAATCAGTTAAATTCACTAGAGCGGAGTGTGAAGCACACAGCAGCTTGCAGCAGGTACACAGCGGCAGAGCAGCAGAAGAATGGAGAGAGAGTGTCCTTGGGGTAGTGGAGGCAATCGAAGGACAAGGGGCAGGTGTGAATGAGAGGCAGGAGGCTAAGGATCAGGAGAGGAAATTGTTGAAAAAATACTAGATGAAAAGTGTGAAATAATAGGCCTGTGTTGGGGGGGTGGTGGGCGGGGGGCGCTTTGTCATTCTCCATGTCGCATCAAACTTCACCCCCCTCCTCCCTCGGCTCCCTTTCCCTTCCTCGTCAAGCCCCCCACCCATGGAGTACAGGCGCACTCTCTCCGACTGTGTTTGTGTTCCAACTACTGCTTGTTGTTCTCCCGTGTCTTTTTCACCACCGCATCTCATTTCCTGTTGTCCATCTCCTGCTCGCTTGCCCACGTCGCAGCATCCCCCCCCCCGGCACAGTCTGCGTTCGCCCTGCCGTCTTCTGGCGGCGGCGTGGTAAGCCTTGTTTGAAAGCTTGTGGACGTCTACGAGCAATTTCTATATTCCTTGTTCGTCATACATATAAAACATGTTTTAAAGTACATGTACATATCACATCACCTCAATACACACACGCTGTATGGACAGCAGTATCGAGGCACACCCCGTCATCATGGGTTCATTCACACCCATTGACAAAGGTGTACAGAATCAGGCATGCGGCCGGTCAGGTTTACAGATATTTCTGAAGGAAAGGGTCATTTTGAAGAGCTCAGTGAATTCAAGCGTGGTTCAGGCAGTGCCCTGGTTAAGAATGTCCAACTTATGGGCAATTCATACTTATGAACGAACTGTCATAAAGCCTATAATATTAAAAAATCCCATTTAAAAAATAGTTCATAATAACGAATGCACTGTATTTAGTTACTTTTATTATTACTGTATAATTACTGCTATTATGTATTGAATTACTTATACAGTATACAGTAGTACTGAATTATTATTTTTCCAACTTACCAACAAATTCGACTTAAAGACGATCATAGGGAATTGATCTCATTTGTAACCTATGGACCACCTGTACTGTTATAGGATGTCTTTGCAATAAGTCAGGTGTAAAGCACGCTGCCACTGGACTCTGGAGCAGTGGAACCGTGTTCTGCGGGGTGACGAATGATGCTTCTCTGTCTGGACGAGTCTTTGTTCGGTGGATGCCTGACTGCACTGTGCCAACTGTGAAGTTTGGTGGAGTGGGGATTATGGTATAGGGTTGTTTTTCAGGGGTTGGGTCCTTCAGTTCCAGTGAGGGGGAAACTCCTAATGCGTCAGCATGCCAAGACATTTTGGATAATTCTATGCTTCTATACGTCGTGGTGACAGTTTGGGGATGGTGGCCCTTTTCTGTTCCAGCATGACCGGGAACAACCCACGTGAGTGCTTGTGTAAATGGCTGGGCGACGCAAAGTTGTCGCCTGTTTGATTATCAAACACGGAGAGGTTCTGGATGAGTGGGCAAAAAATTGCCATTGATACACGGCAAAATCTTATGGAACGCCTTCCCAGAAGAGTGGCAGCTGTTATAGCTGCAAAGGGGGGGGACCAACTCCATATTGATGCCTATGGAATTAGAATGGGATGACATAAAAGTTCCTGTAGGTGTAACGGCCAGGTGCCCCAGTACTTTTGGCCATATAGTGTATATATACATACTGTACATGACATTTATGTAACATTTGTATACTCATCTTCCAATTGCTTATCCAGTAAAGGTTCTTGAAGGCTCTGGAGCCTAATGATAAGGTGATACTCACTGAGCTCTGCTCATGAGTGTAGGTTTGATTTCAACATTGATAGGGACCAAATCAGCCCCGGACCCTCTGCCCCTCTACGCACACACTCCCTCGATATCGGTAGGGACTCAAATCTACACCCGTAGATTACACGTATCATATAGGCCTCAGTGATGGAGACGTACATGCCTAGTTGAAAGCGAAATACTGGACGGTCCTGAAATGGTCATCAGTGAGTACAGATCAGACCAAATACCGAGTCTGTCAGGGTCAGAGCCCATCCGGCCCTGTCCTGTGTGCCTTTTCCCTGTTTGACCAGCAGGTGTCGCTGGCCATCTTATTTGGTGTGGCTGTGCGTTGTCCCCTGCTCCCAGGTCCGCTGTGTAGCTCTATGAGCTGAGCCTGAGGCCAGCCTCATATTTGGTGTAATTTCTTTGGGTTAATTTTCCCCAAGCATTTGTCTTTCTATTGTCTTTCTATAATTTGCTTTGTGTCACTATTTAGGGTATATCCTGCCAGCGCCTTGGTTAATCTTATTCTGTGATGTTCCTAGTCTCTCCTAGTCTTGTTAGCCCTCAGTTTTTGTTAATGTTTCCAATGATTGTTCATTTTAAAATGCTCCACCTGACCCTTGTTGCCCCGAGTCCTTGTGATTGGTTAATTGAGTTATGGTTTCCACCTGTCCTGTGTCATATCTCATTATTTATGCATTCAAGTGCCTCCTTGTTGGTTCATTGTGGCTGTTCTCCCCGCGTGGCTGTTACCCTGTGTTGTTCTGATGTTTCTGGGTTAGTAGTATGTCCTGTTAAGTATTGCAGTTTTCCCGTGTTCCTGGTGTTGCCCCATGACTTACTTTCCGCTTTGGTTCCTTTTACTTTGTGGTTTTCCCCCTTTGTGTTCAGTTTTGTTAATAAGCTTTATTTGAGCCGCTGTGTGGATCATCTCCTCCTCTGACATGACCTGGGCATAACGAAGTGATCGAATCTCCCCAGCGATCCATCAGCTCTTTTACTTTCTGATTTCTGTATAATAGGTTCTATAATATTAACGGGGAAATAAAAAAAAAAATATGGAGAACTAATATTTTGATCAATTTAAACTTAGTCTTAGGCAGGGTTTAAATATGGATGAAGCCGGGCAGCTCGTCAATCCCACCTTGCCAGTATGCAGCCCAGCCTCCTTCCGCGTTAACCTTTTCTTACTGTCCCAAAGCGTTTTAAAAAGTGAAAAATGAACCACCAGTTCTGCAAAAAAAAAAATTGTGCTTTTCAACCCATTTAATATAAATTTTCCTTCTGATCAGACATTCATTTCTCATGTTGACCCGCCCGGCGCCTTGAACTCTGTCCTATGTTTTTGTATTTTGACTTATTTTTGCTCTAATAGTAGTGCGGGCAAAACGTCACTTAGGCCTGCTAGCTAGGCCCTACGAGTCCCTATATGTAAAAGCAATTTGTCAGTTAATTGATATTGTAATGCATCTTCATGGGGACGTTATGAATGAATAAGTAGAGCCTTTTAGCATTTGTAAGTTTCACTTGCATGGTATGTTTTTTGGAAAATCGAACACTGCTTAACCACGCGATATGTACAATACCCATATCAAATAAAAATGACTTTTTGATCACAATTTATTTTATCCCGTATTGCTTTAAAGTGGCAAAACGACATAACGACCAATGAACACGCTGCGTCTTTAAGACCGTGACCATAAATAGGCCTATTTATGATAACTCATAAATACACAGAGTGGCTCATGCGGACCACTACCTCCACTTCCTGTCTGATTCTGATTTACCAAGAAACTGCACGAGTGTCAGTATTTCCGGCTACTTCTTGTCCGGCTGTGGAGGCTGACTGATGATGTTAGACAGCGACCTCTTGTGGTCGATAATGACGACGTTAGTAACAGATACTCCAGGCAATAAATTAAAAAAAAAGAAAAGAAAAGAAAATGCTGTAACCACCACAGAGGAGGGAGCTTTCAATTAAAATAAACAAAAGAAAACTCTGCTGACACATTGTGTTGCAAGGTGGTTTCACGAAAAGAGAGATCGGATTTCTTTAAGTTCTGAATTTGCTGGTGGAGCTCCTGAACCAGTGTGCGTTCCTTGTATAGTAGAAACTCTATCACCGCTTCATGCATGCATATTGTTCCAGTGTTCGGAGGGCTAGAACTGACCAAACCTTAATAAAGCTATCAATTACATATAAATTACATAATAACTCACTGATTCATCCAAAAAATAAATTAAAATTTGAGGCATATAATACCAAATTAATTCTAGAATGACATCGTTAATGACTGGTATTCAAGGCAGGTTCTTACATGTAGTTAAGATGAAGAAAACAACTAATAATCAGCCATTTTTATGCTTTGAATGCTAAACCAATCGACAGAGTATTCCCATAAGTGAGTCAGAGAAGGCCTGCAGTACACGGCCTCGCACGGTTACTCAGTCACCAGCTCATCCGCTGCACCGGTACCTCGTTTCCACCAACATGGTGCTGGTGCCGGGCTGCCTCTTCCTTAGTGCCTTTTGAGAACCTGCGCCCATGTCCACTGGTTTCAAAAAAGAACCGAAATGTTACATAGGCAGAAGTGAGAGTAAAGGTTCGTATGAATTACACTTTCTTTTGGATTTATTTTCACGTGTTTTGGATATTAAGTTTTTATAAAGTCTTGAAATGAAAAAAAAAATAGCCTTTAATTCTAACAGTTTTCAGAGTATGACTCTATTGCCTGAATCCACGTATGCCTCCTTAAAGGCTATATATCTCCGTATCTCCCCAGTCTGTGTGTCTACGTGAGTCTATTCTCAATTGCTGTTTTACCGCAGTCCTTTGGAGGATCTTACAGTAAAAGGGTCTAAAAATTTAACTCTCTGCCTCATGATTTTTTCACCGACTGACCCCCGCAATAATTTCTTTAAACGCCATGCGACATGTTTATAAACTGATTATTAAATCAGGCCAGAAGATGCATTTTTTTTTGTTTTTCGCAGAATAAAAAAATGTTAATAAGCTGCCATGGTGTTTCACTGTCAGCACCGGTGATATCAGACAAGCCACTCCCACTTTTGCTGACATCACACTTCCAGATTCTGAGAGCAGCTTCTCAGTGGTGCTGTGCTGCAGCCATTTTTTTTTTTTTTCTGGCTCATGGCCGTTTTTTTTTGCTGTGGAAACGTGCGGAACCAATCACAGATTGGGGGGAAAAAGCCTGGCACTGGCTCCAGCACCGTGTTAGTGGAAAACGAGCTATGGGAGAACCCAAGTAAACACAAGGGCAACGTGCAAATTCCATATGCACAGAGCTGTAGTTGTATCGTAAACCTCAAAGTTGACGACGATGCAGCAAAGCAGACCTTGTTAAGTGAAGTAGACATTATTCATATATGTACAAGCACAGTGCTGTAGACCAGCTGAGAGATGATTAAGTAAACAGCTGCAACAAGAATGAAGTAATGCGGGTGCAGTCGAAGATGACCAGTGCCAAAAAGAAAAGAGCCCAAAAGAAAATCAATAGAGAATGGAAAAATAGAAGTAGTCCAATAAGAAATTGGTACAAAAAACAATTCAACAAAATCACAATCAAATCTAGTCGCAGGGTTGCCAAACTGTACACTCCAATTGTGGAACTCAAGATTAACACCACACCCAAACCCAGCCTGAATTACTTAAATTACAATGAACCACAATAAATTGTTCATTATAACCAGTGCTTGAAGTGTGGAAAAAAAAACAAGTGCTAGTACTTACCTTGTCATTTACTACTGGTTGATTACGAAAGGTGCCAATATGCAAGAAACATTCTCGGGTACTCTGAAGAGAAAAAAAATAGGTACCGGTACTATGTCCCAGTGAGTACTTGCCCACTAGAAGCACTGGTTATTAAATTCTCCAATTCTTGAAGAACGTGACCTAAATCACAGTGTAGTGGCCCAGACCTCAGTGACAGAAGCGGCGCAGGGAGATAAGAAGAAAGTCCCCTGAAGCAGGACTGAAGTCCAGAAGGTGGCAAACTTGGAAATATCACCGGAGGGACTCTGCTACAGATTGGCTCTCTAGTATGAAGCCTTACCCACTCTAAAATACCCGGTTCAGTGAGCTCTGATTTCCTGCGAACAGTTGGCTGAGGCTGTAGCTTGACTACCTACCACCAGGTAAGCAGGGTGACCTCTAAGGAGTCGTACCCCCTTCCATGCACTAATGCCTTGGACTATGTGGATGTCAGGAGCAGCAATTGGAACTCCGACCTGAGGTCAGAAGTAAAACAGCTTACTCCATCAGCTGGGGCCTCAGGCAGTTCACAGTCACGCCTTTTGGCTTCTTCGATGCCCCAAGGACCTTCGCACTGATCTCGTTGCCTCAGTCTGCCGGCACAGTCTATCTGGACAATGTTCTAGTCCATGCTGCCTACTTCAGCTCGGCTATATCTAACCGGCGGCAAGTATTTGAGTATGTGAACCACTCTAACCTGGGCACTAGGGACAGTTAGTTAACCTTGACAAGCTGGAGGTGGTGCAGAGTTGGTTAACAACCAAAAGGAAGACGCTCTTCTGTAGTTTTCTTGAATCGCATCTTCCTACTGTAACTTCATTTTATGTTTTAAAAAGTTCACTGGGGGTGATGACAGTCCACTGTGGGTGCAATGGATCACAAAGATAACAGATCATTGTATTATGGTCTTTGAATAATGGTTCGGATCATTTTTCATGGACACAGAGCTGCTTTGTCTGTGTCTTTTCACTGCAGCTCCGCATTAGACAGAAGCTCATAGAGGATGTCCATCAGTATCTTTTCAAAATCTACAATTCCCAACCGTGTAACTCCACATAAGGGGGGAATTGTGGGAAATGAATTTCAAGCCCTGAATGCCCCCTGAATGGATTTCCATAGCATTGAGATTTAGGAAACTACTTCTTTAAAATGTACGAGCAAGAGTAAAACTGTATTACACACCATTATGGCTACACTATGCAATTAATCCGCGGCTCACAATGTGTGCTGAACTATGGCAGGAAGGGATCTGTATGGACAACAATGCACATCCTCTGCACTAAATGACAAAGAATGAGCGGTAATTCTCTTCTGGGATGTCAAATATGACAGTCCTGCAGAAAGCCCTATAGTGGAGATCACCGTACTGGTTTTTCGTAACCCTGATGTGCCCTTAATCTTGACATAAGCACCAGTAAGCTGGGACATGGAGTATATCCCGCAAGACCCTAAGCCACTATGAGATGACCTACTGTGCTGCCTGCTGTGACTCTATGATGCTTATGCTGGCTGCTGAGTTTCAAGGAGCCAGAGGGACAGGTTGCTCTACAGGGGTCGGACTTCCAAAATCGGGCCCTGCCGAGTCGCCCGCCTGGTAACGCTGATCACCTGTCCCGACGTCCCCGCATTTCAGAAGCCGGCCGGCGCTGCGCCCCTCCCGGATGATAGGGGATGCTCACCGTAGGGGGAGCGCGGCGACTGTAGGAAGCAGACGCTGACCCCGTGTCCAGTGACTCCGTGGGAAGCATCGAGGCAGAGGGTCAGCTTCTCAAAAGGCGGCTTCTTTGTCGTCAGCAACAAAGGCTCTATTTGGACAGCGGGACTCCTTATCCTCCAGGTGGGGGGTCGGGCATTGTGCTTGGCACTCAGCAAGGGGGATTGCGTTCGCTGGCAGCTGGTGATGGTAGCAGGGCCCTCTGTATGCAGGCCTAGGGGCAAGGCCTTCAGCTTCGAGACAGACTTGGAGTGACTGTGGGATTTGTTGGAAATCATCTATAAAACCCTGCATTTTCCCTGTTGGAAGAGCCGGGAAATAGCTGCCTAGGAGGTGGCCAGGGACCTCGTGTGCCCCCTCAACCGCCAGTACTCGTCTCCAGCAGTGTTTTGAGGCCATTGTCCTATTGTTCCTCCTTTGTAAAGGACCCCTGCCTGCGTCACCTGCTGGAACAATGGACAGTAGACGAGGAACTCTTCCTGGGAAGTATAGGCAACTGTACCGAGGTTGTTACAACAATGGGGCTGCGGTCATCAGCACAGGGGGAAGCAGCTCTTTCCCCAAACAGGTGGGTGTGGTTTGAGTTACTCCAAAACTGGCGGGTATGGTTCGAGCTGCCCCCAAACAGGTGGGCATCGTTCGAGCTGCCCCCAAACAGGTGGGCATCGTTCGAGCTGCCCCCAAACAGGTGGGCATCGTTCGAGCTGCCCCCAAACTGGTGGGCATCGTTCGAGCTGCCCCCAAACAGGTGGGCATCGTTCGAGCTGCCCCCAAACAGGTGGGCATCATTCGAGCTGCCCCCAAACAGGTGGGCATCATTCAAGCTGCCCCCAAACAGGTGGGCATCATTTGAGCTGCCCCCAAACAGGTGGACTTAGGACCAGCTGTACAAATGGGCTGATCAGGTGGTAGCAGTGCCCCCGCTAATCTGCTTTGAGCTACCCGGGGGAAGACAGTCCTGTTCCCTAGTTGGGCCAAATTGTGGTGTCAGAGTGCATTCTGGATGCGGCGGTAAAATAATGGAATGCTTCACGTGGCGAAAGTGCACATATTTACCAAACAGAGTTGACTGTAGCGAACGTACAATACTGACCTGGTTTATGTGACGCAGTAAAAACATTGTAAAACACACTGAGAACAGAAGAAAGCAAGAGAGGGTGTGAACGGGAGAGGGAAATGGATCGTTCTTGCCTGCACAGGCCTCGATCCTGCGGTGGACCGGAGACATTGCAGCAGGTACGAGTACGAAAGCTAACGGTGGCCTGCTAACCCATGACATCTTTTAGCGTGAACCCACAATAATGGCTGAAAAATCTACAGACACGAAAACATAACGACGTATCTGTAACTGTGCTCACACTCACTCTATATAATATTATGATATAATTCTGTGGGAAGTTCTTTAAGTCATTTCACGTTCTTAGCATGAGTCTTTTGTAAATTTAATGCATGACAAACAGATCATTAAATTCACAATTTGGCTCTGCAGCTGAAATCTGTACACATTTCCCCAGCAAATACCAGGCAGACATTCAGCTATGACTGTTGCACAGAAATATATCAAATTAACCTCAGTTAAAAATTAGATTTCTACTACCCAGTGCATATTCAATTAGCTCATCTACTCTTCGTTGGTGTATGAGTGTAACCTGTGGTAACTTCAGCACTACATGTAATCCTCCGCTGTTAATGGTAAAATAATCACCATGAAGTGTTTCCATGCTTTGAACCTAATATTGGAATATTGTTTCTTTTAAATAAAACATTTTATAACCTCGGTGGCAAACCGATCCTTCCGATGGAGGTGTCATGTCTAACTTTACAAAGAGATAAATGTAATGACATATTTTTTATTAGCCTGGAAGAAAGTGAAACGACATATCGGGAGGGGAACGACCCAACCACCAACGCTCGTGACAGATCACTAGTGTGCGCAGATACACTGCATCTTACACTGCAGCCAACAAGCGCCGTTAATTCGTGGAAATAAATGAGGTAAGATTAAAAACATCTGTTTAAAAATATCAGCTGCTCACTCGCTGCATTTTATATGAGACTGCTCAGTACTGTTGTTTGTGAACTGAAAAATACGAAAGCAAGCCTATTATTTGACTGGACAATGCATAAAGAAATTAAGCAATTTACTAATTTACTTAGAAGCAGAGGATGAGATCCAGAGCGACATGACACCCTGTAGTGCAGCTGTGTCACTGCATTAGTCCTTGAAAATGCTTATTTCTAATATCAGGAATTCTACTGTAACTACTTCTAATTCAATTGCACAATTGAATCATATCTAGTTACACTTGAATTCCAGATTTTTGAATGTGGCATTCAAAATAATTCTAACTCCTGTTGAAATGAATGAGAAAAAAGGTTTTGAATCTCACTCGCTAGCATAGAATTTCTGATATCAAGACTCTGCGTTCTAACTAGTTAGAACTGAATTTATGATATCCTCTGGAAATAGATTAAGAAAGAAGAAATACACTTCATTAAGCCCTGTGGGGAAATTCTTTTTGCGCCTCCCTCAAGTTTCTCATGTAGAGGCGCCCAGGGAGCTGGGGGTGAAGGGCCTTGCTCAAGGACCCACAGACATGCTGTGGCTGGGTTTGAACCGGTGACGTTGTGATTACAGCCACACGCTGCCCCTAAAGCTAAGAACAGCTTGCCATATGAATGCATTTCCTGCCCGTGTGACCTTTGTGCCGCTTATGAGATGGGTCAAAAGCCGTTTTAGTTTGTATTGTACCTGTCTGCCTTGGTTTAGACCCCTTTTGGTCTTTCTTGTTTCTTGTTAATACGTTGCCTTGCATTGAAGTTCTCTGCGTTTTGAAAGCCATGATGTGGTTTGTAGCATGGAAACACGCCGCAGTAGGTTTCAAATGTGAATGTATGGTTTTCAGTGAGAAACAATTCGATGAGACTGACAGCAGCGGTACGTGACAAAGAACCATGAGTGGGGTCTGCATTTCTTTTCTACAAACCTCAGTTTCCATGGCAACATTTAACCAATAGGAAGCTGGGTTTACCTTTGAAAGTGAATACTATACAGGAGAACTAAACCTTATCATTAGCTCTTTCGAACTGTTGGTCGTGTGAGTGAATGGCGTGTGAGTGTGCCCTGTGATGGGTTGGCACTCCATCCTGGCTTGTTCCCTGCCTTGTGCCCATAGGCCCTGGACCCCCACCACCCTGAATTAGACACACAGGTACAGAAAATGGATGGATGGATAAATATTTATTAATGGAAAAAAATTGCTTTAAAAACTGTATTGATTAACTGGTTATTCCATAAAACAAGCACGGGTATATTCAGTACCATGACTTCGCTACCTCTTTAATCATACTTACCATATTCTCCTAAGCATAAACTAATGATCTCTTACAGTCAAGTAAGTGCCTTGCTTGGTATCATTCAAATTTACAGAACAAAAGACAGCCTCAAGTCGGCATTACACTACACTGGGCGTTAGCTATATGACAAGCCAAATCCAGTTCTGATTTTCATTGCAGTGTTTCACAGTGCGAGACCTTACAGCACCAGGTAAGTGGAACAGTGTTTGAACCTGTGTGTAATGGCATAATGTTATGAAAGGAAATGTGGCAAAAGGCGGTTCTTGGAACTGAATGACACATTATGACAACAGTCATAAACATCAGTGATGTGTCATTAATGTGCATGACATGTGTCATGTCATTCTTATGACGGTTACATGTCACCCTTACATCAACTGCTTCAAGTCAAGTGTTACCAGCCGTTGTATTTAATTTCTTTGTTAAACATGCTGTTAATTGACTGGAGAGAAATGGATAACTATGTCATTTTTGTTATACATATGAAAATTGTAATTCTAGCCATCTTGTTGATGGGTGGCTATTTTAAATAAGTCAAGTCAGACAGTTCTGAAGGGTTTATTGACATTAACACCCTTAAATGTATATATTTTATTTATGAGCTTTATAAAGAGATATCAACCGAGTAAATACTGGTGAAACCCGTTCGGAGGAGATACAGCGCAGTAGCGCAAATCCGAAGGCGTGTCTTGCAACTGAAGCTGCAGCCAGTTAATGACCCCATGCAGCAGCATGGCCGCAGTGATCTCGGCGGGCAGCGGTTGAGCCATATCTGCAGCGCGTTTTGTTTTTCGAAATCCTGTTCATTAGACCGCTTCAGCCAAAGGGCAAACCGTGCATTAAATAAGCCAAAAACATGCAAAAAATAAATCAATGAATTAATTTAAAAGTCTCGTGACTAGTTATACTTGAGGATTGCTACTTCAAACCTTGACCCACTTCTCTTACAGAGAGCTGAAGCCTTTTCAAGCGGAGCTGAATATCACGGCAGCCACAACTGCACACTTATGCAGATCCGGGCAAAACTGGGGCAAAATGCACTCACGCATTCTCTGAATGCGCATTGCATCACCTCAGTGCCGCCGCATAGAACCGTAAAGCAAATATAGATGTGTAGAAAAACACAGCAGCGTTTCCCAAAAAGAAATGAGACACGTAAGCATTAAAGAAATCCTTCCATCCATTTTGCATACTCACTTGTCCTGTGCAGGGGTGTGTGTGTGTGGGGGGGTCCCCGGAGGTCCATTTCCTAGACAGGAGTGCAAGCCCAGTTGCACAGATTTACCTTGTTTGATTGTCCATCTCTTCTTGCACACAGATGATGTCAAACTTAAGCAACAACTGCAGCGGGCCTGAATCAGAAGGCATGAAGCTGTTTTTGGGGATCGCATACATCCCTGTTGCTGTCCTGGGGCTACTGGTGAACGGCTCGGCCGTCTTCGTCTTCCTCTGCAAGATGGCGGCCTGGAACGACACCCACGTATATACGCTAAGTCTGGCTTCTGCCAATGTCGCCCTAGTGCTCTTCCTGCCCTTCAGGATCTACAACGCGTTCCGGCCGATGCCGCCGTCCGCCTTCTGCACCTTCCTGGTCTCCACTCACTACATCAACATGTACGCCAGCATCTTCACCAGGACGGCCATCAGCATCCACCGCTGCGTACTCCTCAAGTTCCCCATCCAGAGGAGGACCAGGGACTCCCAGAAGACCATCGCCTTCGCCGTCTGCATCCTCGTCTGGGTGACGGTCATCACCATTTGTGCCACGTTCATTCAGGAGAACCTTCCCAGGCACATGAAGAAGTGCTATAAGAGGACTGACAAGCCCCTGTCGAAGACATTCATATTACTACTGGAGATTTTAGGTTTTCTCTTACCACTTTTTATAATAACACTTTGCTCGATGCAGACAATATTCGTGCTGATGAAGAACGAGACGGCCAAAATAAAAACGGTGTTCGTCCGAATTATCACTGCGAATTTAATTGTGTTCGTCATTTGCTATTCCCCTATTCATGTTGGATTTTTTCTCAGGTTTAATGCTGATATGCCCGTGAACTGTAAACAATATAATCTGATTAGCAGTTATTACCAGATCTGCGAATGGATCGCCACAACAAACTGTTGTTGGGATTTTGTTGCATTTTATTGTTTACTGAAAACATTATACAGAAATGGTTGAATACAAATCGAATTCACTTCTAAGCTGTTCAAAAAGATATATGCGTGTACTTTAAAAGACACTTCGTTTCATTTTGAATTTTTTTTATTCATTTCGAAAAAGAACGAAACCTCTCTTTCCAGTGGGCTGAAAATGAATTCCATCGTGGACTCACGTACGCTATATGCACGTATCACTATAGGAAAGGTGACTTAAACTGAAACTGCCACGTCACCGTTACAACACTGAGTGTAAAAGGGGACAATTTTGAGTGTGTGTTTAATAAAAATAATACTGGGGTATTCTGTTTCTGTTTAATAAAACGCAAGTTAAAATAAATCACGAAGTTCTGCTCACGACTGAAACGGACTGAGTCTCAAGCCTCGTCGAGTTTGGATGTCAGTATGTAGCGGTGTCTGTTTATTAATGATTTACTCAAACTTCTTAAATTACTGATTATATATAAAGCTAAATACCTGTTACTCGCCGTTTGCTACTTAAAACGTACCTCAGACGCACTTTGGCCAGGAAAACATTGTCGTTTGCGTATGCGAGGCTAAAGCGCCCCCATCTGGTCACATCATTTTTAAACTTAAATCAATGTTTGGCTTTTGCAAGTAAAACACATTTTCCCCCATATTGAAATATACATGCGCATTATTACAGAAAGAACACTTGCTAAATGAGCAATAGCATTAAAAGAATATTCAATCTTCACGGGAGTTCATGTTTGCATGTTTATTATAAAGAAAAAAGATTAACGAAGCGTCCGCAGAATGACAGGCCAACAGAGAAGAATATGTGCGTAAAGGCAAACTGCGTACGTGCGCATATGAAAGTGCGCGTGTATGTGTGTCTGTGTGTTTGAGCGTTTTCCACAGTAATGCCAGACATCCAGACACAAGATTAGTGTAGAGTAGGCTCACACGCACATGCTTTTGTCCACACAGTGGCCATCTTCGGCTTTTCCCTCGCATATGAGGGCTAAGATTACATACAGTACACTCCTAATGTCTCTAAGCACAGCGGCCCGACGTTGGCATAGCAACAACAGACGGCCCCTCCCCCAAAGAAGTTCCGCGCTGAGTGAAAAGCTAGATGCCTCCATACTCTTGCCATTGGAGAAATCGCTGGTTTCACATTCACAGTTTCTTCAGCAAAGCACACACCGGTCAAAAAAAATGAAATAAAAACAATTCAAGCCAAATCAAGAGAAGTATTTCACATTGTTTCATTAATAGAAAGAAGCAGAATATTCAGAATAATTCGGAGAAATTCAGGAGGAAAACTCAACGGGGGCTGTTCTTTTAGTTTACAACTTTACAATGTGAAAGTTGTTGTGCTTATCATCAAATTTGCAATTTACCAATTATCAGTACAAGACGTTGGGATACGTATTGGGGGCAGTTTGTAACTCAGGAGAGAAGCAATTCCTCTGAATGTGTGAGTGTGCCGCAGAGTAACGTGAATCAAACAAAGAGTTAAAGATCCGTCAGATTCATTTCAAGGCACACTCACAGACAGTGACTACAGGCAGCGTCGCACACTTAGCGTTTTCCAGGCGTCATTTACCGGGGTCATATCGCGTCATGGCAAGTATTCTTCCATGGTTACGGGTATGCCATCTGGTGGCCAATTTGTGTAGCTACATCGGGACGAGGTTCGCGCCTTCTAGCACAGCTTGCTTCTAGGAGATCGGAAGGTTCACGCCGAGATTCGCCCGCGGTCGTTTCGATCGCTTCCCGGTGTTATCCATCTGGTTATCTCATGAGCAGCAGAACTGCACAAATCCTATGCACACCTCAGTTTGGCTCCGGTTTGTTGCGTAATTGAATTTGTGCTGGGTCCAATAACCGCTGTCACAGTGGTCTGCCTTAAGGAGCTCACAAACGCGATGGACGCGCCCGTCTCTTTCTGGTTGTGTTGTTCATGGGCTGGTCCTGTCTGGGACGGCCCTATCCTGAGGGGGCAATGATGGTGATGGGGTGGGG
>JAABNY020000043.1:12239054-12249828 GCA_015164015.2 Brevimyrus niger | reverse complement strand
TCCCGGGGATGGTATTCCGCAAAGCTGAATTTCCCAGCTAGCTGGATAACTTAAGCCAAACGTGAAAGCTGCCCAATAGCATCAGAGCTAAGTGACATTTCTGTTGGACACAACTTAAGCCAGATGTAAGAAATTTGCCTAACAAAGATCCGGCTTTGTGCAGCACCCCCCAGCTGGCCGAGTCATGCTTAAGCTACATGACCCCATTAGTTTTTGTTTGCTGTTGTATGTGAGAGTGTTTCTGGTGGCTCGGGTTCAGGATGATTTCCATCTCTGATATATTAAGAGCCAATACAGGCAGTTAAATTGACTCAATAAAGATAATTAAAGGAAATAGGAACACAACTAGGACAAAAAAAAACCCTCAAAGTGGCCTTTTCACTAGACTGATTGTCATTTTGTATATGTTTTTATTTGGAATTTGCCCTGTTCTGTAGACATTGCAGCCAAGCCCGTCAGTGAATGTTATTTAGCTATTCAGCCATCACAGTAGAGGCAGATGTTTGTGTACTTGGACTTGGCAAGAGTAGGGTCATAACAGGACCATAGCCCAAAGTCCTGCTGGGTGGGCAATTTTCAACATCCTGTCTCTCTCCTCGTGAGTCTTTCAGGTTATAGGTAGTTGTGTGATTTGAAGGTACTCCTTACATCCAAAATTCAATGCCAAGGCTGTCAGTAGTTTAAAATGAGCTGGACGTATTGACCACAGAGTGATTCTCCAGCATCAGGTCCAAATATACTGCGTCTATTATGGGTGACGTAGTGGCCAGATGTAGTGGTCAGCATCTGGCATGTATAGGACCCTCTTGTAATATACTTCGAGCAGGAAAGCATTTCCAATCCAGGATCGGAAGCAGCCCCTATATCACTCTTGATATTCTGAAGAAGATCCATAATCACCTAAAATAGTACATGACACAACACACAGTCAGCATTCCACATTAGGTAGCCCAGACCGTGGTGCAGTCTAGGTGCAGTCTACGTCATAATCAGTGGTCCCTTTTACAATCTATAAAGATAAAATCCCTCTTTGCTGTCTCTCTGCACGTGGAACAGGAATACAGTGGGTGTGTGCACAAAGGCAAGATATTTTAACTTATGAGAATTCTGGGTTATCAGATTTGTGTGCGTAATGCATACACCATCAATCTTATTCTATTCCGATCTGCAATAGTGGCTAATGCCTCGAGAAAAACATCACTTCCTTGCTCACCATCTACGTGGAATAATCGCCTTTCAGTTGGTGCTGCAGTAACACAAGCTAAAAGAAATGCAAAATGCATGTGTAGTTGGAGACAGTCTCTTGCATGAATTTTGTATAATACACACGTGACGAAAAAAAAGTGACTTTTTAGTTCAAAAAGACACCCATACACAAAGTAATCGCACTTATCAGGTAATGTTTTGCACTTCCTAGGAAAGCGATCATGCATATACTCGTTGATTGTCTTGCCCCTACATTGCTTCAGATTTGCATTGAGTCTCGAGCTTTCTATTCAACGGAGTCATATTGCACCACTCATGCGCTTCGGTTATTGATTTTATGTTGTTCTGTATACAATACAGCAAAATAATTTCGGTATGTAAAACTATTCGGGCACAGTACGTTTGTTAAAGATCTAAATAAGCTTCAATGACAAACCTTTTTTTCTTTTTTATTTACTTGAAAAGTCAATTCGATGAAGGAAGGTAATTTAGAGCACTGGGTCAGGATGTTGGAGTTTACCGGTTGAACATTATGGTTCTTATAGGAACCAGGATGTGTCTGCTCCTGTGGAATGATTAGAAAGGGATCCCTTTGAAAATCCTTCTTTCGTGACCCGCTTTGTGCGAAGATGCATATCCCTAATTTCGTCAACTTCACTTTTCACTTCAATGTATCGACAGCTCTCGTTCTCCATCAAATCTGCAGAAAAACGTCTGATTGTTTGACGATGAATAGAAGTGGGAATTCTGTTGCTCGGTGCTGGACATATATTGATTATAAATAACGTGACGGTGTGATGTAGTTACTCTAAAAATCCATAAATAAACACGGCCGCCTGGATGCCGCAAGAAAGAGTGGATGGCTGCTTGGGAGTGACGTCACGGCCATCAGCGTGAATGACGGCGCCCCGGACAAAGCGGTGGAGGCTCCGCCAGTGAATCTCAACACCAAGGTGGCTGAAATCCTCTCGCAATTCCCGTAAGAGGTATGGTGGGCTCGAAATCCCAATTGCAGATCGTTTAGCGTAATTCTGATACGGAGCGAACCGGAGAACAGTGTGAGGTCGACAGCCCCAGCGCATGTTTTCCACACCGCCATGAGCGCAGTGCCGAATTACCGAGCACATTGCAGCAAGTAGACGGTCCGTCCGGGGGGATGTTTGCTGCCAGATGTTTCGTTTATCGGACGTGCATGCACCCTTGAACTTTAACGATTTAGTTAACTTGCTATTTCGTCCATTTGCGGACTTTGGCCAGTCACCTTCGCGCAATCATTTGTTTTCTCTGAGTTGCGGATAAACGCGCTATGGTAAGGTTAGATCCTTCAGAACGAAAATATCTAGTATGTAAATGCGTCGCCTAGATTAAGGACGTGCTAAGTTCGCCGTTGTGCATAGTTATGGATGTTATTGGTTAGAAATGAACAGAATGTCTAGGCTGGTGAGCTTTTTAACGTTAGTGGAAATACTCCTATAAGTCCGACATTACAAAGTAACAGTTACAGAATTGTATCTTTTTTCACCAACATCTGTCAACCGAAGTAACTATGAAGCGGCTTGTTTGAGATTTTAATTGCGCCTTTTAGTACATGGCCGCAAGACAATAAGGTCTATAACTCAAAAACCTTTGCATTTCCTCGTTTGTTTGTTTCTGCCCTGGTAACGTAAGGGAGCCATGGAGAGAAATGTGTCCTCTAGTTACAGTTTGGAGGTTTTATTGCAGTTGAATCATCTCAAAAAAGGCCCCGTGTTTGTCGCTGGCATAATTACGGGTTGTGTTTATGATGCTGGATGATGGACCCCCAGCCATAACCTATAAGCCTGTTGTCATGGCGTAAAGAGGTTGCCCACTGAGCCGCTGTGATTGGCCAGTCAACGCTGTCAGAGCACCGGAGCCCGAGAACGCCGGACAGGGGGCAATTCCAGTCTGTGGGTGTTACTTTGGGGCGTTGTGGTGGTAAATAGGGTTGCGAGGTGGTGTTGTATCAGGGGGAAAAAAAGTTTTGTCATACTTTTAAATACAGTTTCTCACATGACCTTGCTGCATGGCATTGGATGCTGAGTAAAGTATCAAATATAAGATACAAAATATCTACTAAGATTTATGTAGCATGTCATTGGTAAACTGCAGCTTTTATTGCCCCTTAAATACAATCTACTTCTTAAAATTACTAGGATTGGAAATGTTGGCTTACCCACAGTTGTTCTGGTGTTCTTAGTTTTCTTACTGGTGCAGTGCTCTTGTCACATTCCTATCCTAAATACAGAAGTTGTAAAGGTGTATAACTGCCAGAGAAGTGAACACAATCGTTGAAATATATTAATGACAATAATGACGTTTCTGGAGCTAGAATTGCATTGTATAGTTTGCATAATCGTTAGATGTCAGGCACTCGGACCTGACGTGAACGCAACGAGTGTGAAAACGTGTGGCATTATGGGATATCTGTGCGTGCGGAAATTATACAGCAATGCTGCGCCTTAAAATCGGAAATGTATGAGTTTCACACGTATTCGGTGTCATCTTCGGAGCAGCTCGTTTAGTCATTCATTATAAATTGTAACATGTCTTTTAAAACGACAGATCAAATTGTCTGCATATAATGTGTGTATAATAAATCGGGGAAAGAAACGTAGAAAAGTGTATATGAATGTTGTTATTGCACTGAGTATGAAATGAGTCTTATTTGACTTTGGATGCTGTTTTACAGGACTGTCTCCACCCCCCGCCCCCCCCCCCACCTCATTTCCCAAAGCTGCTGCTCCTCCTCCTCTTCACAGAGCATGGCTCAGGACACCAATGAGACCCAAGTGCCCCTGCTGTGCATTCTGGGCTGTGGTTTCTATGGCAACCCACGCACCAATGGCATGTGCTCAGTCTGCTACAAGGAGCACGTGCAGAAACAGCAGGGAGGTGGCCACGCTGGCCCCCCCGGCGACAGGGGTGAGCTAAGTGTCCTTGTGAAACCTAGTGTTTATCTAATCACTGTAATTTAGATGTATAAACTCTATGAGGTTCCTGAAGGCTTGTACATTCATCTGAATTGGCCCCACCCATTGCTTGCGTGCAGACCCTGCTGATCCTGTCGGTGTTGAGTCCTCTGCGGATGCTGGCGTATCTCTGCAGGAATTCACTGAGCCCAGCACAGGTGAGGGAGTCCAGGCAGAGGCAAACAAGGCCAGGTATGGCGTCCGATCCCTTGTTCCCGCGATAATATTTTTAAATCTCTCACAGCCGTTAAACTAAAGTGATGTATTTGTGTGTGTGTGTGTGTGTGTGTTAGTGTTGGGGGGGGCAGCTCCCCAGGTGCTGTCGCCCAGCTGATGACGACCATGAGCATCTCTCAGGACAGTGGGGCCGTTGACACGGATCAGGAGGAAGATGAGGAAGAGGATGATGAGGGTGAGGAGGGAACATCCAAACCCACAGGTGAGATTGTCCGTTCGAAAGGCACCAGTTTTGGCTGTATCCAAAACACTTATGAACTGTTTGGTACTAAAAAAAAAATATAAAGAAAAAAAGATAAAACAAGCTTTGAAAGTTACAACGAGGCATCCATCTTCCAAATGCTTTCCCAGCACTGGGTCACGAGGGAGGGGGGGGGGGGGGATTGGATTCCTTCCCAGGCAGCACAAGGTACAATGCAGGGGACACCCTAGATGGTTTTGATCCATTTATAAAGCTGGATATTTCCCTGAAGCAATTTGAGCCATTCAGTTTGAGTACCTTGCTAATGACTGCATGAGCAGGATGGCATTTGAAGCCTGAGAACAAACCTGCAGGTTACAAGTCTGCCCTTAACTACCTGGGCAGAAGCTCTCTGGTGGGTTTACACAGAATTTGCAGCCTACATCCGAAAGCAGCGTTGGGTCATAAACCGGGAGACGGGCGTCCCATGGGCGTGGTGTGTGTCTAGTCTTATGGCAGGAGCTTGTGGGGAGAGACTTTAATCAAAATGGTCTCTGTTTTGTGTGTGTGTGTGTGTGTGTGTGTGTGTGTGACAGGGGAGGCCGATGATTCGACGCAAGCACCCCCCGGAGGAGACGAAATACCTGACAAGGGTAAAAAGACAAACCGCTGCTTTACCTGCCGTAAGAAAGTGGGCCTTACAGGTGAGCATCCCCACGGCTGTGGTGAAATCAAAAGCAGCCTTAATCTAAGGCGCCGATTCCCAATCCGGTCCTCGGGGACCCCAAGACGGTCCACGTTTTTGCTCCCTCCCAGGTCCTGGTAGCAGGTAAACGTGTGGAATGTCTGGCGGGGAGCAAAAACATGGACCCCCCTGGGGCTCCATGAGAACTGGGTTGCAACACGCTGGTCTTTTTTTTTTTTTTTTTTTTTTTTTTTTTTTTTGGAGATTTCCTTCCAGAGGAGTCCCTAATTCTTTTAATACATACTTCAACTTTGCGGGTATGTAATCTTAACCCTTGTTTGGGGAAACCTCTATTTCAGGATCCCGTGTAAGCGGTTTACTAAGGGAACTGTAAAAATAGAACAGAATGCTAAAATAGACGCCGTTCAAAATAAACAGCATCAGAGAGTTTTCTAAAACCAGAACATGTCCCTGCGTATGGACGTCCCCATGGTGTGGGATGGTGGCATGGAAATGGAGGCATCTTAAGGAGAAGGCAAGTGCTATCATCTAAAAGGTTTAAGTCAAGAAGTTGTAGCAGACCTGAGGATTTGTCCCAGTAGCAGAATATTTGGAGATCGACATACTTAGAGGTGGAAATTTCAGGCCCAGAAAGTACAAATCCAGACCAGGATTTAGTTTCAACCAACCAGTTGAGCATAAAGAGTCACAGTTACAGAGTACTCCACTGGTTGGTTGAAACAAAATCCTGGTCTGGATTTGTACTTTCTGGGCCTGAAATTTCCACCACTGAACATACCACTGGTCTCCGGCGTCCAATGCTTAGCTCGTACTCTCTCCTGCAAGGGATTATGGGGGATGGTGGGAGGGGTCAAGCATGGCTGTTCTCTTGTCACCACTCCCCGCGCCTCCTCCTCATCCCTTCTCCGTGCCCTTCTGACCCCCCCCCCCCGCTGTACTCCAGGCTTTGACTGCCGCTGCGGGCACCTCTTCTGCGCCGCGCACCGCTACTCGGACAAGCACGAGTGCCCGTTTGACTACCGGGGGGAGGCGGCGGCACGTCTGCGCAAGGAGAACCCCATCGTGGTGGCGGAGAAGATCCAGAAGCTGTGAGCGACAGGCCTCATTTTCTCTGAACTGCTTCTTTGAGATTGAGATTATGGCGGATTTCATCGATCCCAGTAGGAGATTCTAGGTCCTGCTGCTGCTTGTAGCCAGAATTCCCCGCTGGCATCAGTAAAATCCATCTTAATCTTAATCTCGAATTAGTAATGAAGTGTGGCTTATGCCACTTGCTACAGAGAACTTTTTTTTATTTTTCCCCCCTTTTTTTGGGGAAAGGACGAATAAAACGGCATTTCCCCCCCCCCCCCCCCCCACCACAACCATTACTACCCACAAAGCTTCAGTGCTTTTCTTTTTGATTGTACCCTCAGATTGAGTTACAAGGTCTCCTGTGTTAACATTGTTTTGAGAGGAAGAGAACTGCAGGGCTGGAACATCATCTATATCTGGAGCCTCTTTGTTTTAACGTTTTTATATGCCACTGGTTTAACATAAATGGACAAAAAAAACACCATTTACCATGTGCAGTCAAAGTCTGCCTGTTCTGGAAGCACCTTTTTAATTCTTTTGCTCTCTGGCAATGGGTCTGACATATGCAAACAAACGCCAATTATGGTTTTTTTTGGGATGTATTACATTTACGTTTCTGAGTGCATGTGTAGAGTTGTAGAGCAGAGCGTGACTGATATGTACTTTCCCTGGATGAGTGTTTTGATGACCATATTGCAGTTTGCTGTGTGTGTGTGTGTGTTTCTGTGATTTGCTTTCTATTTATTTTATGGTTTTAAACGGTCTAATAAAGTGGGTTCGCAATGGACAGGAAGATGCATGTGTGAGCAAGCTATGAAATAGGTTACTCTCTTGAATGTTGAATTGTATTCATGCATTTTCTTCAAGTATGTAACCAGCTTTTAGCGAGAGGCACACAAGCAACTAGAGTTTAGTTCCACCAGGAAACAAAGCACAGCTACCACGTTGTTCCAAGTTATAAAGTATCTGTTACGTGGCACAAATACACAGCTTAAATAAAAAATCCACTGCTGTACTATCAAAAGTGCAGTTCATCTATCTTTGTTTTGCTAAGTGGCATCGAGTGGATGTAGCTAGAAGTATTTTTTTCCTTTTTAGATGGAATATCAAATTAAAAATATATTGCAACTATGAGGAGGAAAAATAGGTTTCCTTATGCTACAGAGCAGAATTGTGGTTTGCCCAGTTGACCTTTTTCAGAAGTACTATTTGAAACTACTAAAAGGTCACAAAGCTAGTCTGAAGGGTTTGATTTGCATGATATGGATGACTTTATGGGTCAAATTTAGCAGGGTGTTGACACTGACATGTAATGGAACTCTATGGCTGTGGCAGATTTGGAGTTTCACTTGCACCAAAAATGTTCTGAGGGTGGAAGGGAAAAACTATTGGTTCAGAGAAATAACCAATCAGATTGTGGAGGAGGCGGGTCCAAGCAACTGGAGGAGGCCAGAACAACCTATCATATGTCTTGGACCCACCTCCTCTACAATCTATTTGGTTATCTCCCTTATTAGTCATTTCTCTTTCTGCCCTCAGAACATTTTTGTGTAAGCAAAACTCCAATGAGCATTTGGAACCCAAATAACCCATGAAATTTTATCAAGGATTCCTATCTGTAGGCTTGCAAGCCAAGTGGAAAGTCTGTAAATGCATTATAGCACTATTGGGCTGGGATGAGCCTAGTACAATGGAACAATTGCAAATGGTGTTTTGGTGGGCTTGGTCCTGTGTGCGATAGCAGCCTTGAGCTAATGGATCACATGGCCAGTCAACTTGTAGGCGTGCGGTCGCCTCTTCAGCCACGCTGCCAGTCACTCTCTAACTTGTATTTTGCTTTTGCAGCTGGGAGGTTCCTTAGCTGGAGGCTAACCTGACACTGTAACAAGTCTTAGCTCAAGCTTGGTTTGATTTGATTACCTTGTTTGTTTGCTTGTTTAATGATTCAGTTAGTTAGTTTGTTTGTTCGTTCGTCAGTTGCTAGCAGCTTTTTGTAAGCAGTGTAACCGACTGGTGTGTATAAAATGGTAAGTGGCTAGTGCATACTGTGCACAGTTTGTGTGCTGTTGCGTTTGGACGATTCTGGCATAATAATATTGACATGTGTCTTGCTGCAATTAAGGGGAAATGAAGGTGGCGAGTTAAGTTATTGTTGTGGGTTGCCCATTGAAGATGGCGAAGGTGAATAGGGAAAGGATCTGCGCTTAATTTCAGCTGCGTCCCTGTTAATATGGTGATGACTTTCAAGTTGCATACAGTACATGAATTTGTTAAAAGGTGTGCCAAATTCCTATTTGAGTTGGCGTTCTCGTCACTAAATTCATCACACTCTGTAGGTTTCTGTTATCAGACACACTTGCCGAGTGTGCGTTTACCTCGGACCAGGCGCCTGTTTCACAAAGCAGGATTACTTGCTTAGCTAGATAACTTGCCAGATTTAAGGTAGTCTGGGCTGAATGTAACGATGAAAATATGGTCTATTTAGCCCAGACTACCTTAAATCTGGCAAGTTATCTGGCTAAGCAAGTAATCCTGCTTTGTGAAACAGGCCCCAGTTGCATAACATAGTTTATTCTAGGTAGCCAACAGACATAACCCTGGGTCTTCGACCACAACGTTTCATCCTGCTTCAGCTCTATTTTAAACCCTAATCCTTGTCAATCTGAAATTTTAAATCTCCATAATGAAATGAAAACAGAAACTAAACTTGTCCTCAGTTATATGTATTTATTTGGAGATCACATCAGTTTTATACCTGCTGGATCTGACTGCATCTGCTTGGCCATGATGATGTTTTGTTGGTGGCCTGGATTTAAGGTGCCAAGCACAAATAATTGATTTGGTTTAAAGTTTTTTTTTTTTTTTTTTTTTTTTGAGACCATTCTGATCCAAATTTATTTAAACATCCCCCGTTCCCTCAAAGGCTTAATTTCATTTCTAAATCCTCCCAAAATCATTTTGTCTGTTTTTGTACCCAAAGGAGTTTTGACATTGGGAGGGGACCGAATTTGCTCTGGCAGAGAATCTTGTATGTCTCTCTTCTTAATGGGACGACTGTCCGTGGTGTGAAATGCTCATGTGTGTGGAATCCACAGGAAGGAAGCAGATTGCATGATGGTTTGACAGCTAATCTAATCATGACCACAAATCCTCTGGGGTAGCAGTGTCATTATTAGAGGACCTTTTCGCTTGCATAAATCAAGTAAAAAATAGAATGAGATTTATTTATTTGTCTTTTGGGAAGCAAGGGTGCGGTGTGATGATATTGCCCCCCCCCCCCCCCCCCAGTCTCAAATCCCCCCTGTGTATCTGTGACCTTTGCCTGGTTCCTTTTAAACTGTGCCACATTCTAGCATCTGGATAAAGAGGTCAGATGGGTTCAGATAACAGCAGCACGGTGGCGGTTAGCCAGAATAAGAACAGCGAGGAGCATATGTATCTTCAGGGAGTTGGCTGTGAAGAGCGGCGCAAGTCCAAAGGGAGGAGACGGCCGCCGCGGGGGATGAGCGCGCGACGTCACGTGCGCGTCTGCCAGACTGCACTTTTCTTGCTGCCACATCAGCAGCCAATCTCATATTTCAAAGGTTTGCCTCACCAAGCCGTGCCTTGTGTCTAACCCTAACCCTACCCTTTTCTCTGCAGCAGTGCTTTTGAAAGAAAGAGGGTGGGGTGGAACATGCTTGAAATTTACTTTGGATACTTTTCCAGTGAACCTTTTTTTTTCTTCTTCCTTCTTTCATTGTACAGTTTACAAGGGTGAGAGATGCCGCTACAGTTGTCGTCGTGCCACGCTAATGACAAATTTTAAGATTTGAATATTAATTTGAAAACAGTACCGGAGGTACCACCTTAGTCTGTTTTCCAGCCTCAGTGTTTTTTTTTTTTTTTTCTCTTCTCGATATACCTCTCTGTGAAGCTTAGGACTTAAGGCAGACGAGTGGCAATAAATAAAAGTATTTACCATAAATCTGAATACGGGGACTTTAAGTTGTTTTGACAGCCGCCCCCTCTAACATATACCACCTTTTTAAGCTCTGTGCTGAGGCTTTCAGACCAGGAAATCTCCTCTCACCAGAGGAATGTCACTCTTCCTTTTCCTCTCGCCGTTCTCCTACTGCCAGGCTCTGCCGTCTGGCACACGGGCGGTCCGGAGCGAGGGTGACGTAACAGCTCTGTGCGCAAACCCCTCAAATGCTTAATAAAATGATTTTGAACTCCACATGTACCGCGCGCGTCTTGTTTTCTCTTTCCCAAAACCATTCACATGTAATGAAGTCAAATAAGTGTAATTTTTTAAAACAAAAAATGCTATATATTTTTTCTAAACGTTTCATGAAAAAGAACCAAAAAAATGCTACAGTACAGTTATGTACTTTAAAT
>JAABNY020000043.1:12166288-12177123 GCA_015164015.2 Brevimyrus niger | reverse complement strand
GAAACATAGCGCAATACTGTCCGTTTCCATTTATTAATGCGAGTTGCATGATGCAGTGTCGCCTTTGTCGTCCGTGCAGTCGGGTCGGGACCTGCAGCAGTATCAGAGTCAAGCCAAACTGCTCTTCCGCAAGCTGAATGAACACAGCCCCAACCGCTGTACGCTGGAGGCCGGATCCGTGGTATTCCAGTGAGTCTAGTAGCTTCTCACTGCATTCATTGTATTAACTGTACATGTACACAAATAACGGTAGAGTCTTAAAATAACCATGATATAAATGAGCCCATGAATAATTAGCATGACCTTGGCACACTGTACAAAATAGATGTTGAGATTTCTGCAGCCAGTCTATGTCTCATATCCTTGTTACATTACGGCTGTAGATCTTTTAGTCTTTTGTCACTCCAAAAATGAATAACAGGCTGTCAGACTTGTCCATGTGCTGGGGCCAGTAATATAACTATCCTGGTGTGTAAAATAATCCATTTGTAGCCTCCCCTAGTAAGATACGTTGTCATTGGTGAAAGAAATTTCCTCTGCGTTCCTGGGCTATCCCTCAGCTATGTGATCGAGCAGGGAGTGTGCTATCTGGCACTGTGCGAAGTAGGATTCTCCAAGAAGCTGGCCTTTGCCTACCTGGAAGATCTTCAGACAGAGTTTCACGAGCGGCACGGGAAGAAGGTCCCCACGGTCTCCCGGCCGTACTCCTTTATCGAATTTGGTGAGTGTAATATCTTCCCATGTCCTTTTCTCACACCACAGAACAGGGTCCCTGATGGGTGAACGACAGCCTCTGGGCTTAAGATTTTACTGCCTCTACCGTAACTGCCCCGTAACCCCTTTACCACCCAGACACGTACATCCAGAAGACAAAGAAGTCGTACATTGACAACAGGGCACGCAGGAACCTGGGCAACATCAACACGGAACTGCAGGATGTACAGCGGATCATGGTGGCTAACATAGAAGAGGTGCTTCAACGTGGAGAAGCCCTGTCTGGTAATGGAACATCCCAGCTGCCTCTTTTGTATCCCTACAGTCCGGCTGCCATGAGCCGTAATGTGGGACATGTTAGCCATCGCCAAATTAGGTTTCATGAACCACTTGCTGTATTTTCTGACCCCACTAGATGGTGCTCTCTGCTTAAAATAAATAAACAAATAACTCAAAGCATGCCCCAAAGGTAGGCAAAAGCGCCATCCAGTGAGGAGAAAAATACGGCGAATCGTTCATTAAGCTTTATCTGGCCATTACTAGGACACACCCTCCCTCAGAACTATTAAGGATGTGGCTGGTACTAGAATGAATGGGAGAAGCTGACGTTGGGTATAGAAGTAGGACTATGGTAGGATGTATTGCAGTGCTTCATTAATTTGAACTGAACCACCGCCCAGGGCCGAGGCGTATGAAACAGGGTCCAGAAGGCTCAATGTGCTGTCGGCTTGCTGTAGCAGTGCCCCCCCCCCCCCACACCACCTCTCTGGCGCACAATGCTTTATGTGGGCCTTTAACCTCAAGCCATGTACCACATTACTGTAGAAAACTCAAGATTATATCTACCAGCAAATTATCCATCTTACTTACATACTTGGGACAAAAACATCTGTTAAATAAATGCAACCATATAGAATTAGATAAAAACAGTATTTAAGGGATAAAGGGTATTGGTTGGTGCTACAAAAATGCTGGTAGAGTTCTGGACTGGTTCCGTTCTGACCGGTGTGGTGCTCGTGTTCCCTCACCCCGCATCCAGCTCTGGATTCCAAAGCCAGCAACCTGTCCAGCCTCTCCAAGAAGTACCGCAGTGACGCCAAGTACCTGAACACGCGGTCTACGTACGCCAAGCTGGCCGCCGGCGCCGTGGTCTTCATCACCCTCATCATTTACGTGCGCTTCTGGTGGCTGTAAGCAGTCCGCTCACGCTTCTGGAAGAATCTCCTGCTGTACGTCAGACTGATGTAATTAGCTGTATTATAGGAATGTCTTTTCTACTAACAGCTTACTCAGAGCTCCCCGTAAGTGTTGACCTACCTGAATATGTGCAAATTTGTTTGTTTTTTTCTGGGGGGGGAGGATTGTTCTTATGTAAACATCAGTCTTTGAGAAGCAGAATAATTTACTTAAGTACATTCCACATTGTACAGTGAAATTACCAGATAGACCAGTCCTTTTAATATAATGGGTGTGTGTGTGTGGGGGGGGGGGGGGTTAAGAGGGGGGGCTTTGGGCTGCTTTTGTGTATTCAATTTCATGCAGTGTCCAGAACCATCACGAAGAATCATTATCATCTTTAATTCACAATGTAAATCATTTTATTTTATAAACTTTATGTATTTGGGGATAAAAAAAAACAACTTTGTATTGTTGGATAATGGAAAAAAAAGTTCATTTCTTGCACGAGCTGCTATCCTCAAAACTTTCTGCCTGACATTTTAACAGATGCAGATGACATGCAACACACACACACACACACAAATTCTGCATGTTCCGGGTGCTATGAAAGGCCGGAACGACCTTCCCCTTTACACCACAAGGTCGAAGTCATCTCTCTGAAAATGAAAATGCGAAGTCAAGACCACATGTGACAGAATCACAGGGATACATTAATTCTGCTGCTTTTACTCAAAGTGTGGCTGTTCTCTCCCATTCAGTCCGACGTTTTATTAAAGCAACCAAAGGTAAATACTTTGCTCAAGGGTGCAAGTTTAGAAACAGATCTTTGAACGAACACACCTTGCAATGTCAATTCTGATCTAATGCTAGTGTAGCTTTCTAATAGTCAGGGAAGATATTTGAAAGGTGCGGGAAGGCTAATATGTAATGAGCAATGGTCACATCCACTTCATACGTTGGAAACCTCAAAGAGCTGCAGGAGTATTTAAATCTGTCATACGTCTACCAATCAGTCGTGTAACCCTACCTCTTCATTGTAGTTCATCACATGCTGCTTGATCTTAGACGAATCCACCCAGGTGACAAAGTCCTCCATGTTTCTGAAACAGGAAATAGATTTGACACGCTGAAGGCCAGTTCATACTTCACTTCTCCACCCATACGCTCGATCGCAGGTGAGGGGACGAGACGTTCATCATCAGGAGTCGGCTGCAGGCATCTGCCGTCAGTGGGGATGAGGCCCCGATGTTTATGTGTAAGGTTTCTGCTAGACATCTGTGAGCACTGAACTCTAATGTGCAAAAAAATCAAAATAGGTATGTCCAGTAGGTGGCAGTGTGGACTTTCACAGCTCAGCCGTCGCTGATGAAAGTGTAGAGGAAGAGCAACTGTTGTATTTATAGTGAGCAGGGTGGGGAGTTCTGGCTAATTTCATCACAAGGACTTCAAAATACCACGGTATGCCTCATTACCGTAATACAGCGCCCAGACTTGACCAATAACTTTAAAACTGCTCAGAAAAGTTTACCCGTTTATTACACTGTTTGTATTTGTATTTACATCTGCCCTCTTCTGGTCTGGTGACATATCACTGCTATATGCATGCACCGACTGCCCGCATCTGCATCCACAGCCAAATGTAGAATAATCGCAAGCAGCCACGCGAATGAGTGTCTGCAGCCCCGAATGCGCACAAAAGCGCACACGAAAAAAAGTGAAGCGCGAACCAGGCTCCGCAGCGCTATGACATCAACCAGCAGCAAGCACTGCTAACCAGCCAATCGGGCTTGCCTCACAGCTCATAACCCTGCTTATGTCAAACACAGCACAATGACATCATAGAAATAAAATGAAGCGCAAGCTGTAAAAGTCACTTAAGTCTGACATGTTGCAGCCTCATAAAATGTGGATCATGGTTTACTACCTTTGCTAAGAGTCCCAGATCTTTTGCTGCCCCAACAAAGCTTCTGCATAGTTTCCATCTAACTTGGTAAATCTGCCCTCTCTCTGAATCTCCATATTCACACTAGTCAGCCTTCCTTACTATGCTGAATCCACAACACAAAGAAAACCAATGGCAAAATGGTAAATGGACTGCATTTATATAGCACTTTTCTACGCCTACGAGTACTCAAAGCGCTTTACAACTCATGCCTCACATTTACCCATCCACGTCATACACCAGTGGCAGAAGGAAGTCAGAAGTGGAGAAAGGGGAGGAGTCAGGCATGTGGTACAACCCTTTTACAACCACCATGATGGAAACGTGAGGGGGGTCTCACCTGGTGACAAGGAAGGCAGGATCGGTGATGATCTCCGGTCCAACCCTCACATCTAACACACAGTTCAGGGTGTTCGTGTTCTTTAGAGCAGGGCTTTAAGAGCAATAGTGTCGATTCTGTCATTGCTCACCACCTGACCAAATTTGTGTTCATCTTTTAGATAAACCGGTCAGGAATTGGTATGTTCAAAACAACAAGATTCTGAAGCACTTCCTGTTCTAACCAGAAGATCCAGATTTTCTCTAGAACCACCGGTATAAGGAACCATCAAAAAGCATTCGAGAATAAATGGAAGTTGATAATACATCGTAAAGCAGTCAGTGAAGGATACGACCCTGCTCGATGAACGTGATGGCGGTTTTCAGGTTCTGAGCCATGCGTAGGCTCAGCATGATGGTGGGCAGACGCCTCCTAGAGGGGCAGGAAGGGAAAACAGGTGATGTGTGACATGAGAGCTAACAGGAAAGTGAATCACACGCTTCCCGCTTAGCGCGCGCACACTCAGCACAGCAACAGGCGACCAGTGGAGCAGAGTCCCACTACCTTCTGCTCACCTGCAGAAGGAGGAAGCCGTGACCTTATCAGCCAGGGCCAAGTTCTGTTTGGTTGGAATGAGGCCCACACTGTACCTATGGAAAGGTGCAGAGGTTACACTACTTTATTTACTAAATGAAAAACATCACTAACTTACCTGATATCGGCATCAAGCAGAAACAGACATCAATACAAGTGACCAACTCAGAACAAAGGCTTCAAAGATCCATCTTTATCGATTTTGCTGTCCTTTTATCCAAAGTTGCATATAGTTTTACTCATTTATACAGCTTGTGTTATTGAACTTCCATCAGCTGGAAACAACCCCCCGCCACCCACCCACACCCACACACTCTTTTGTAGACTCACAGCTTCTCCAGCAGAAGAGAGGTGCTGTGTGCTCGGAATCCGTCCTTCTCGTCGAGATCTCGGATCTTCTTCGCCACTTCCCTGATGTTGCGACTCAACTTGTTGTACCTGCGGGGTCAGTTGGGAATCACATCAAGACTCAGCGTAACATATAAAATCAGACGTAAACTCAGCCACTATACCTTACAGCGACAATACCGCAACATAGCCAAAAAGATAGAGACTATTAATAAATCTGCGAATTACATGCTAAAATACGTACTGAACCACTGATATGCATTACATGCCCTCGATCTCACCGGCTTTTTCAAAACGTCCGTCACACTTCCACCGGACTACATTCCGCGTCATACACTAGACACCCGTTTTTTATCTATCAAAGTTCGTTAAAACGCAACCCATTTCATTTACAAACGAGCAGTCCTACAAATAAATGATTTACTTGGTCCATGCATTACAACCAACTATAAACGATTCATTAATAGCTACGTACTGCTTTAACTGTCATGGCGGCGCCCATATACCAACGTGAGCAAAACCCATACGACTCATACAATGGGATTTTAAATGTAACATTATTTATACAGAAATACAAATAAATTAGATGTCTAAAAGAATAATATAACGTCCAGATGAGCGTGATATCTAAGGAATTTGACTAGGTATATAATTACTATCGAATGTAAACCTTCTGAGACATATAAACTTCACACAAAAACAATTATTAGTCAGAGGAGTACCGATGTGTGTCTTACTTTGTGTAGTCTTCTCGCTTCTCGATGTGGTATCTTCGCAAAACTTTAACTTCGTGTAAGTTATTATCCACTTCCCAATTAATAAAGTCAACCTTTTTCAAGAGCTTCTGCTCATGAAATTTTAGTTTACGAACCATTGTCCGAACGTAAGCCTACTGCTACCCAAAAACTACTTTTAGTTATAGCTGATGTTAATCATAAAAACAATTAAACCCTTATTCTCAACAGCATGCAGTTAAATGATTTTAAAACCCGAAAACCTTCTTCGGTTGATTTAATCACGAGTGCACCGTCTATATGGGGCTCATATCGCCACCTCACGTCTTGGAGTGTAATAACGGTCTCGCCCTCGACTGGCATTAAAATGGGTGTAACTCAATGCCTTAGATGGTGAAGGTTTAAAGGTTGCGGCGATGGTTGCCGTAAGAGGTTAAGGTTGTGGGTCGATTATATGTATTAGATGAGTTTAACTGAATTCTTCTGCCCATAATTTTGACAACGGTTCCTTTTAATATGCTTAAAGCTTTTCTTTTTTTGATAAAGGATGTAATTTCTAAAAGGTGAAGCACAATCATATCTAATAGCGGATAACTGGAACAGATTAAATATTTTATTTATTTAAACCAATAGTCTGATTTTTTATTCTGAACATAATCACCTGGCGATGTATGCATATTGTACATATTCTTAAAAGGCCTAAATAAAATGTCAATAAAGACAAAATTCAACGACTGTTGTGACTGACATCATAAGTGATTTGTTGATCGACAAACTTATTACGATATCCAGAAAGTTAGCAAGCACTTCTTCAAAAAATCGTATCGTGAAATAAAATTGCTATCTGTACAATCCCGTTGCCAAATTTAGCATGATTTTATGCTGATCTCATCACACAGCCCCTTCAGTGTAAGATACATTTTAGATGCAGTAAGTATTTCGCCTATTTTTTTATTGAATTGCTATGTGTTGTGGAGAGATGAGTATATGTTCCCATTTTCTTTATCTATAATGTCAAAAGTAGTCCTTCTATGACTGTTCTTCGTGTTTTATACGACGGAACGTATTCCGCAATACGTGATATAACGGGAAATCATACGTGTTCCTGGAAATGATGTTGTTGTCTACACAGTGGCAGTTAAACGACTGAAACTTTCAATACCTTATTAAACCAAGCTTTACCAAACACTAAAATAGCAATGGTCCCTCGTCTGTACCCAACTTGTAAAATTGTTCTTAAAACAGATTTTTTTTTAATATTTAAAACAGCTGGTACGGGAATGAAGAAGAGGAAAACGGGTTTTGAGAAGCGTATGACGTCCTCCGCCTCGTATTCAGTAGAACACAAATTTCGCCAAGGACTATGGGCAAATGATTTTTTTAATACAAAATTAGAAAATATAAAATAAAACAGCAATAAAAACATCACTGTGCTCCACTTGGCAGTAATTGCGCAAAAGGGGCCACGGAGCTGGTCAGTGTGCGCGCGCGACACCCATCTGCAAAAGGAGCGGAAGCGCACGAGCCTAAATTAGCAGCGGCGAGGTGAAGCTGCGAGGTTCCGATGCGTGCATCTGCCCAGGCGGCGCTCTGGGAGGGGGTATGATTACATCGGAAAATAAGACAATAGAGACTACGTAGCACCAGGCAGTGAAATACAGCAAAAACTGCCGTCTGACATTTTCTTTCTTCATCAGTACTTCTACTTTTTTAAAGGTAGATAAATTACTCAAGCGAACTGGCTGATCATCCCGTGTGATCCGCAAGGCGCGGGTGACCTTATGTGGATCTGCTCAAAATATGAGCCATCACTCCGTTATCTTCTGGGGAAAAGTTTTGATCTCCATCGCCTGCTGCTTTCCACTCTCTGCGGGTAGGACACGCTTAAATTTACACCGTCTGAGTATCATCTGTGCTATGTGCATTTACTCTTTCACTTCGTCCTCCTGATGAGTTGACATCTTTTCGGCACACACTTCGTTTGATTTCGGTTTGCGACTTTTAACTTTTATTGTTGTTTTAACACCATAATTGCGGAGTGCCGATTTGGTGTTGATGGTCGTGGTTGGGTTATGGAACCATTATTAGAAAATCAGGTATCTATTGCATCTGCGGGTCGTTTGAGGTCCATTTTAGTTTCCGATATTTATGGTGACTTAAAGGAAGGATGTTAGTGACTGTCGCTCCTTCCTAAGCGTGGCTTCACCCACCCTTTACCTTATCTCACTGGATCTGGGTAATATATGATTACCGGCTTGTACGTAACACAAATTCGACAGAACTCGAACAAAACGACAAATTTGACCTGGCGCCTGGATTAAATAGCATTAAGGCGCATCTAGTTGAATTATCTAACGCGGAAATCCGCCGTAGAATATGATTGGGAACGGGGATGACCAGATGTAGCATATTTGACAGCTGACAGTGCGCCGCTGATGCTGCCTGCTTTGTGAACCCTAGCTGTAGGTAAATGTACCTTTAAGTCTAACTCGAGGTACTGACCCAACAAGAACTGTGTGAAGCTGAGCCGAAAGTATTTCTTCGCTGCGACGGCGAGCTATGATTACTTTTAATATACATAGTGTATGTTTAGGTTGTTTATTGTTTTTGTGGGACAAGCAGCCAGTTGTTCACGAATAGGCCTGCGAATTTCACTTTTTTAGACTGAAATTACAAAAAAAAAAATCTGTGAAAGTGTATCAGTACAGGAGTAAAATTACTGCAGAAAGCAGAGAATCGAAATGCCGTTTGATGTGACCACAGAAGCTTATTTTCCGCGGCTGGCACTGATTCATGGGAAGCTGGTTTAAACGTGCCAGCGCACCTCGGCGCCACGCAGTGCTTCGCGTTCTGGTTACTACACCTGTTCCAGTAGCCAGTAGTCAGATTTTAATCATTAATACTGTACATCTTACTCTCCTTCAGCTCATTGTCACCTGTCTCCGTTGTAATGGTGAGGCCACAGGGCTATAAAACAGACACCGGTCAGAGGCTTGTGAACATTCACGTTTATCTATTTAGCAAACACTTTTTCCCCAAATACAAATGAGAAAGGAGGGTCAGCCAGTCCCTGTAGCATTTCCCGGCAATGAAACCACTCTGATCTGAACCAGCAACTTACGGTCACGGGCACAGATGCGTCCTAATGCGTCCTAATGCGTCCTGACTCCACACACCACAGTTACACACCACCTACCAAACCCATATGCATGTTCCCTGTCATGCAGCAGTTTGTTTAAGAGCTTTAAGCTAATAGTCATCATTAATTCACCTAATTCATAGTCATACTACAGCTACATATTTTGTCCTTCCTCTCATTTCCATTGGCATCAAATTTCAGGCAGCTGATCTGTAGATAAGGCTCTCATTTCACTGAAGGATGCTTAAAACCATGAAAATGATTTAATTTGTAAGAGTCAATGCAAAATGCGGACAGGGGTTTGGGTTGGGGATGTGATCCAGACCAAAGGACAGAAATGTCGTCAAATCTCACGTAAAGACATATGCTGTACCAATCTGTACCTTTAACAGTACAGTTACTTGTTGCTTGTGCTGTACCCTCAAGGGTCTGCCGATTGTACCCTACCTGTAGGTAAATGTACCTTTAAGTCTAATTTGAGGTACAGAAATTGAAATTTGAGGAACATTTTTGTAACTTTGGGGTTACGTTATTGTTGTTTGTACCTTGGGGAACAGACTGTACCAGGGCAGAACCATTTTATCTGACAGTGTAGAGCAATGTTTCCCAACCCAGTCCTCGGGGGAACCCCAGACAGTCCCTGTTTTTGCTTCCTCCAAGCTCCCAGCCAATCAGGAATACCAAATACCTGGTACAGATGCGTTGGGAGCTGAGGGGAAGAACTGTCCAGGGTTCCCCAAGGACTGGGTTAGGAAACACTGGTATAGAGGGAAATCATAGTCTGTTGGTCTCAATCACTGAAAGTCTATGGGCTAGGTAGCCATGACCACATTAGTTCAGTGACGGCTAGAGGAGTCACAGTATGCAAGGAAATCCAACTGCTGTCCAGATGTTTAATGGCAGTAGGGTGGGTTGGCATATTTTGGACAGATACATACTGAATCACAATGACCTTGATAACACACACACAGAAAGATAAGGCGAAATATGATTTGGGGCTTCTAGCTACTAAGTCTGGTGGCTCCTTGAAGTCCAGATGTTCCATGACACTACTGGAGTACAAGCCCAGGGTGGCCTGTGGGATGGAAATGGCTGCGGGCTGTTGGTTCTAGTTAAGGGATCAGGCCACTGTGAATGAGCATTCTGGTGGTGTTCAGTTAAGGGGCGTAGTTAGAGATGAATGGATAGGAGGGTTAGGTCTTTGCTGGGGAGGGCGATGGAAGACATATATAATATGAAAAGCTATTCATGACTTAAGCCAATACAGCCCCCCCCCCCCCTAAATTAGGCTTAATAACAGCACTGGACACGTTTGGGGGCTCATCCGCTCAATACGTTTTTGTGCGGGCTTTGAAGAATTGGCATAACAGCTTCAGGAAACTCCACTGTGTCCTTACACTCTTCGAACGACTTCCTTTTCTCTTCAAATAATAGGCAAAAGTAGGACTGTCTACTTTCCGCTCTCTTCTTCTTGACCTCTGTCATTCTCTCTCCCCCCTTCTCCAGTCTCTGGCTTTCCATCCTACTCTCTCCATTTGTTTTTTTTTTTTGGCTCCTCTCCCTCCTTCTCTCCCTCCCCAAAGCTCTTCCAGGGTATCACGCCTGCCAAAATCTTGATTCTCCCTTTTAAAGAAAGGGCCATCTTTACGTCACCTGGTTGCACCGCACATTGGCCGGAATAATAGCGTCACTAATAATAAGCAAAGCGTGCCTACAAGCACATAGATTTTCGTTCAGTCAGATGTTAACAGCTTAGGAGAAAAACGAGAAGAGCTCTCTAGGTTAAGACTGTACAGCAACAGGAAGCTGAAGTTGGCAGCCTACATATAGTATACACTTGGGTATAAGTACTGGTAGCTGTAACGT
>JAABNY020000043.1:12136533-12146912 GCA_015164015.2 Brevimyrus niger | reverse complement strand
TCAATCTTAGCTTATTATTTTCATCCCATTTGGACACGGGTACCTCCCACGCCCCCGGACGCAAAAATTTTGTCCAAAACTTTAAGCTTTCCCACCCCCCCCCCCCCCCCCCACAACACCCCTTTTTCCCCCAGGCAAATCAGCCCTCCACTGGGCAGCAGCAGTGAACAACGTGGAGGCTGTCCTCATTCTGGTGAAAAATGGTGCCAATCGAGACCTGCAGGACCTGAAGGTTAGTCCAGGCCCGTGCTTCTGGCTCATGCTACATCCTTCAGACTCGCAAAGGTGATGGGAGAAGCTGCGCTGGATCCAGACTCACCGACGGTTTCATCGAAATTGCGGAATCAGCCGAAGTGAGACAGGACAGGAGCCTCTTCTTAAGCCCGACCCTAAAGAACAGTAGTGTTGTAGTTAGCATTCAAAGAAAAATAAGACTACCTACAGCAAGATAATACGGGAGCATGTTTTCAGTTCTTTTTATAGTATTTAATCTTCTCTGACGTCAGTTCCGGTTTTCCATAACCCTTCGATGAACCTCGCCACCTGGTTCTTGTAACGGACAAGTCCCTACATTCTTAACACGCCAGACAGGCTTCTAGAACATAAGCGTTTCTCAAAAGACGACCGGAGGAAAGCTTTTGATAATGAGGCACCATGCCAAATCCGAAGTCATGGGATTCCCCCGTCCCTGCTTCACATACAGCGCGTACCCGCCTTTGATGAGGAAATTGTTTATTCGCGATAATCCTTTTCAAGAGAGGAACCAATCCCGGGTTTGAGAAGCAGGCGGCGTCTCACGAAATCTTGCGGGAAGCCGTGGTCATATTAAGAACCTGTCACAGTGAGTCCCGCGTTCTCTCATCAGGAGGAGACGCCCCTGTTCCTGGCAGCCCGGGAGGGCAGCTTCGACGCGGCCCGCGTGCTGATGGACCACTGCTGCAGCAGGGACATCACCGACCACCTGGATCAGCTGCCCCGCGACGTGGCGCGCGAGCGCATGCACCACGACATCGTGCACCTGCTCGACAACTACAACCTGTCCCCGGGCGCCGACCGGCCCGCGGGACGCGGCTCGGCCCCTGCCCCGGCGGTCTGTGGCGGCGGCGCGCAGGGCAAGAAGGGCAGGCGGGTCGGCAACGGCAGAACGGTGGCGGAGGAGATGAAGAGCAAGCACAGGAAGAAGCCGTGTTCGGGGGCAGGAGTATCCCTGGCGGTGGCAAGAAGGGCGGGGGCTAATTGCCCCGCGGCGGCAGAGAGGGCAAATGGGGGTAGCTCTCCTGTCAATTGCCTGGAGTCCCCACACACTGTGACCAGGGTCACAGCCGCCTCGCCGGTGCTGGTGACCACGCCCCCTGTGCACTTGCCCCTCCTACCTCCTGTCACTCACATGTTGGGGCAGCAGCAGCAGCAGGCTTGGAAAGAGCAGACCAAGCCCAACTTCCGGCCGCACATGTGCCGGCAGTTCGTGGGTCAGCTCGATGCTCCCTGTCCGGAGCAGTACTCCTCCGTGGACGTCCCTCTGGCCCGGGAGCCGCTGCCGCCCTTCTTTGCCTTTCAGTTGCCTCGGGGGAGCACCGGCAGTCTGCTCGATCAGGGACGGGCTGAGGCTTTGTCCCGCCCCCAGCAGGGGGCGCCCCGTGCCTGTTTTGCACAGGGCCAGACATTCCCACAGTCTGTCATGATGGCAGTACCCCAGCCTCTCCCACACCCCCTCCCCTTTAGCCACAGCCCTGGCGAAGACCCCGCACCTCGACACCAACACGAGAGCCCCGTGGACAAGTACCCCACTCCTCCCTCTCAGCGGAGCTACGCCACAACTGGCCTGGAGGGGGCCACAACCACCCAACATCCCCCCCATCCCACCAAGCACCCTTATCTCACACCATCTCCGGAATCCCCCGACCCCTGGTCCTCCTCTTCCTCGCCCTCTCCTCACTCGGCTTCTGACTGGTCTGATGTCACCAACAGCCCGGTTCCTCGCCACGCCAACGCACCCCGGGGGGGGCCCCTGCCAGCTCGGCAGCCACACCCCCAGGAGTATTCCTGCAGCAGCCTGCGGGGGCACCCTTAGGCAAACAGTCTCCTCTCGCCCCACCCCTCTACATCCATCTGCTTTCCAGCCACATTCCCCACAAGCCCTAACCCCCCCCCCCATTAACCACTTTGCCTTGTTGTTATGTTCCTTGCTTCCCGCTTCCTCTTCTTCCTCCCTCCTTTTTGCGTGTCAGGTCATAATATACACAAGTATTGAAGTGTCCGTGCACCATAAGCTGTGCTTTGGTGTTGCTCAGTTCCACAAGCTACATAACCACTAAATAAAGCACTAAATGAGCTCATTGCTTTAAAAATGGCCAAGTATCAATGTCATTTCTGACCGGCACGTGATTAGTTGAGGCCTAGATTTGATGAAAAGCTATGGGTTTTCTATAATGATCATTCCTTCCTAGCGGAGCAAATAAAAAGACCTAAGAGGGTAAACGGAAATGATTAAGAAAAATATGTTTCCTCCAAGACGAACAAAAGACCTTTCCACTGGGTGGACCATCAAAGTTGTGAAAATAAAGAAGTCATATGACAAAGGCAGTTTGGACCCCGATACGGTTCGCTTGGTAGTTTTTTTTTTTTGGGAACATAGTTGTGAATGTTAATTTTAGAATCTAACTGAATGTCAGTATTAGTGGATCTGAAGTTGCTGTCATGTGATTTCAAAATATATTTTTGCATTGTAATTAATATTTTAACTTTGCATAAGTACCTTTTTTTGTATTTTGTGTATCTGTAAATATCAGGCAGTGTATTTCCTATAATATTGTTCAGCAAGTTGTAAATATGCCCTCCTACGTAATTGTGATGGCCAAAAGCAGCCATTTGCTGTATTTTTCCTCCAGCAGATGGTGCTGTCCGCTTACTTTAGAACATGCTTTGAGGCCTTTTCTGTTGAACTCACGCTTACCTCTGTCAGGTGGGTTCAGAAAATACAGCGAGTGGCTCATTAAGTTTCATTTAGCCAGTAAGTCCAAAATTTATTTCTGAATGAAACTCATGAAAGTGAGTGCGTGGCACTGGAGATAGGATACACTTTTTAAACTGCAGTTATATAAACTGTATATACTAAAATTGCTCTGTTTCATTGCCTAATGGAATATGTTGTCTAAAATACATTTCAGCCAAAAAAAAAAAACAAAAACTTAAGAATAAAGAACAATCACTTTTGACTGCATATAGAGCACCTAAATATGAATAAACATTTCATTATTTTCAAACTGTCCTGTGTTTTGCATGATGTAGATTCATTACCTGGACTGGGTCCAGGCACAGACTGGCTATGGGGAGGTTTATTAAATTTCCTGATTGGTTGGTCTAATGAGGGCTGGCTGTCTAAAACAATGCACAATTTCAAAATGGTGCCGCTTTGACATCAAATTCCCAGGTTGTTTTTGCTACCAATCAGCCCCTGGCAGGGTCAAATGAAGCATGAAGTCTCTCCCAATCAGCATGACAGGGGTACATTCTGGACAGATTGTGCAGAATCCATACATACATACACTATGGCTATATATATATAGCCATATATATAGTATAACTATGGCACGTTGTATACACACACACACACACCCATCCAGCAGAGGGCGCTAACAAAACTGCAGGGTCACCGAAAAGGGGAAATTTAGAAGAGAACCAAAGAAGACACAAGGAACTTGGAGGGTTTGTGTTGTGTGAAGCAACGATGAATCAGAAGCTGCGCGAATACGGTTGAAAAATGAAGCTGACAGTTCCAGGAGGGTGTCAGGAACGCCTTTGATGTTTGCCAGAGGATACTGAGGTCGTACCTGACTAGCGAGCTACTTTTGTGCATCGATAAACCACTGGTGGTCATCCAGGTATCTCCAACCGCAGATCGTTTAAAAAAAAAAAAAAAAACAAGTTATACTTGTTAGACCCGTTCTGTCATGCACCGATTAAAGTACATACTTGGAAACGTGATCGAAAAGCCAGGATATTACGATTGAAGCGTGGTTTAGGCGTTTGGGTTGAAAGTTATCGCTGAGTGGTGCTGTTATGGATGATTGAATGTGGATTTCAGCGTCTGCAAGAGGGCTGACCGTCTGCTTGGCTGCCCGCAGGAAAAAAAATTGCCTTTAACTCTAATCTCGTAGCACATGTTTGCGCTGAGTGCTGTCCAAACTAACTTTACTAGCCTTAGGTCTTACTAGTCTTGCCCAGCGGGGTGAGTTAAGAAGAAGCTGTAGTATACAGTTATGTGTTTTGTGTAGTGGATCTGTGAATATCAGACAAATACAGGTAACTGGAAGCAGCACATACTGGGGAGGGGTCCTCTCAGATTTTAATTTCTACAAAACATCTGGAATCATTTAAACCGAACTGAGATTTTTTTAAAAAAATATCGGCTTATTTGTCAATGCAGATTGCTTTCCTTTTATGGCTGTAAGTGAGGTGAGTTACTGTTTTTACTTTCCACGCAGCATATTCCGCGCAGGTTTCTGACTAATCTTGCATATATTTTGTGTTTTTGAGTAGTGATTATGGATATACCACTTGGCTGGGCACTGACTGACTGACTGACTGACTGACCACGTGTCCAATGGCCAAAAGTCGCACGCTTGTCATTGGCGCTAATTGTTTTATTTCCCTTTGTCGTACCCGCTCATCCTTCCCTTTGTTTTAGTTTTAGTAAAACAGAAGTAATGGAAATGCTGTGGCCGTTAACTCCAGTAATAGGCTCTTAGGCGCACGCAGGAGCGTGTTACAGCATCACTGTTCTATCGTTCGGCTATTATATTGCCATTTGTATTAATCCACTGGACCTGCTTGTGATTTTTAAAAGTAATTATTTAATCGTACAAACCTGACCGATGTGAAATGATTTAATTTCCTGGAGGAAATATTTTACTGAATTTATTTTTCTTATTAAAATATCAATTAAATTAATATAACGACTCTGCTGGACTCAAGACTCAAAGCAGAGACACTCTACCTTATCCACATCACTATGTCCCACAGTACTAATGTTGCACTTACCTTCAGTCTTCGTGACAGAGACTGTGTTAGTGCACCTGTACTGTTTCTAGACAGAGACTGTCCTGTCAGCTCAGAGCCGGGCACCTCTGTTTCATCACACCCTTGCCTCTGGTGAAGGGTTAGTGTTAATGATCAGTTACTTAATGGTCCACACCTCTTAAGTGTTTCATATGTTATTACTGCCTGCCTCCTAGGTGTTCCTCTGGCTAATCATTGGAACATAGAGAACAGGTTTGGTCAGTTGGTGGAGTCATTTAAGACATTGAGTTGAAAATCCTATTTTCACTTTAAACGTGTGTGTGTATACGTACAGGGCAGCTATGTGGTTCAGTGGGCCGTGCCGTTGCTTCCATCCCTGCTGGGGATCGAGTTTTTGGTTTCGCCTTTTTGTCAGATTGTCTTTCTGTGAGACGGGGTTTGTTTTTTTTCTCCTCCACCTCTACCCCAGAGGAGATTCTCAAACGGGTTGATGTGCAGATGGGCCTATTGGGTTACAAACCTGTTGCCCTTCTTTATGTATGTGTGTATACATTCTTTCCGTTGCTAGTTAGTCCAGCTGGTTGGTATTTGTGCATATCTTCCATCCTGGAGGCCTTGCAGCCAGTGCACCCCCTCCCCCCCAGCGACTACATGTTGCGAAAGTGGTGGGGATAGGGATGGGCATAGCCCATACATCTAACCATAGGTCTAGCTGAGCCAGAAATACAGTATTCCAGTTACATTGCTGTCGGACGGCCCATCTGAGGAGTCGCTGGGACTCTGAGCGGAGAATTGTACCTTGGGGTGAGTGACGGGCTCGCCGTCCTCTGCCTCAGTGCGTTGCATATGTGTGCCTCTGTGTACCTTTTGGCTTTTCTGCATTCCGTATCAGAATGCCGGCTTTCAGCAAGCTAGTCCTCCTCAGGCCGCTTGAATCCAACTGCAACTTTCTTTGCCACTAACGCAAGTGCAGTTGAAATACATGTTAAACCTTGACTTGCTCAGTCCATGGTTTAAAGCCATTAAACTAGATTGTGACATTTCAAAAGATGCATTCAGGAATGCTACAATATTAAATAAATGGATGGGGGGGGGGAGCAAACTTTTCAAGGTGTTCGTGTGCTGGGCGGATGTCAGGGTATGTGAGTGTTTTTTTTTTTCATAGGGGTGGCTTATGTGAAGAAAGTAGGGGTTGTTTGTGGGGGTGAGGTGGGGGTGAGGTAGGGGCTCTTTGACAGACAACGAGGGGGATTGTGTGGCTTCTGAACCACCGGCTGGCCTCCACAAGGGGCCCAGTGTGTCCAGCAAACCTCTCCATCCCCTTCGCATTCATCCGCCCTGTGGGCGTACCCCCTTCTTTCCCCCACCCTTTGGGCTTTCTTGCTTCGTTCCGTTTGTATAGTGAACACCGTCGCTGTGCGAGAGGAATTTTGCGTGACAAGGTGCGTGTTTGGCAAGTTTGGCATGTTTCTCCAGTAGGATGAGTAGTCTAGCACCTTTGTATTCAGGGAATGAAAGAAAGCCAAGAAAGGTATGTGGATGCGGTATGTTGGGGGGAAAAAAGGAGTGACTCTTTACTGGCCTGTTAAGGCTTAGCTCTGATCATTTGCTGATTCGTATTCAGAGAGACGGCTTGGGGGACTAGCAGTGGCTCAGTGAACTGATCCTGCATGCGGTGATACCCACTGGACTTGTTTTTGCATGTTTTGATCCATTATTAGGATCAGTTTTGGCACTGATCCATACTTATCAGAGGGATCTGGTATTGGCTATATGCGAAGGATCCATGTCCGATTTTCGGTAGTCTGTAAAAAGATACAGCTTCCATTTCTTGTAAAATCGCTTTGTATAATCGATTGCGCCACAGTTCTTTCCGATTTTGAATTTGTTTTTGCAGTATTGAAGTTGAACACTAACGCTGCCACTCAGTTTTATGCCACTCGGTGGGCGTGAGTGCCTGCTGTGATGTCACGTGCATACGCTTTACAGATAAGAGGGGGACGATCTGGTCCTGCTTGAAGCAACAACTAGTAGCACAGTCTTTGTAAAATCACAGTTTTGGGAAGTGGGAGTAGCATTTATTGGAAAATCCCACTAATCAAAGTGCGGGCAATTGTGCGAGACAACGTGAGCAACTTGAAAAAGCGATGCGTGGTTTGGGGGTCGCTAACTTGGGCCGCTTTGCGCACTCACTGCGGCTTGTAATACACGAGAGGCTGCATTCGAAACAACTGTAAGTGATGCTTTTGCCAGTGGGAGAATCATTGTAGGGGATTTTAAGCATCCAGCACTTTCGCATAGTTGCATAGGGATATTGAAATTCCACCGCAAATGCAACAAAAACTGTTAAACAAGATGCACAAATGAGGTGGGATGGTATATTATGCACGTTTCTAGTAGCTAAATGAGAGATTTTTTTGGGGGATACATTTTCGTTTATTTGTATTGACTAGTTAAAAAGATAATATATAATGTATAAATATTTAGTTTTTTTACTGGAGGAGGTGGCTAAGGACGGAATAGTGGAAAAAGTGCTGGTATTTTCAGACAATACCTCTCACCCCCACCATGGAACACTTCACAAGCTCAGGAATCGCTTTAGCAGCGGATTCATTCAACCTCGATGCTTAAAGGAACGATACAGAAAATCATTCCTGCCTAGTGCCTTTAGGCTCTATAACTCGCCTCGCCTGTCCATGTCTGTCCTGTGGTCACTAAACTGGACTAAGATACATCAATTGGCTTTATCTCTGCATCCGCATCTGCAAAAAAAAAAAAAACAGGTTTTAGAGGGGCTTTAGTGCTGTCTATCCATCTAGGCTGTTCTGCTGGGAGTTACCTAGTTTTGGAGATATTGGCTGTGGAATTGTCAGGCTTCACTGAAATATAATGGGAGTGAATGGAGTTCTTCCTGTGGTGGCTTGACTACCAGGCGAACACACTGTAGTCGGATTTCTCGAATGTCTCCGACCAGAAATCATGACCCGATCATTGAGGGCCATCCACAGACTTTGCGGCGAGCAGTTTAATATCCGAACTCTTTCCTTCTACCAAACTCCACACACCAATCGCTGCGGTGCTCATGTCTTCTGTGCAGTGATGCCATTGGTGTTTGTTTTTTTTTTTTTGCGGGTTTGCAGTGAACTGCCTCTTTAAAGAAGCCGGTTGGATGTTGCTAAGCTTCCGTCGATGTCTTACAGCAGCGTTTCCCAACGCGGCCCTTGGTGCTCCCCTTAGCAGTCCTCGTCTTTGCTCCCCGTTAGTTCGCGGTAGGAGCAAAATATGTGGTCCGTCAGATGGATCCCCAAGGACTGTATTGGGGAAACGCCGTCTTGCAGGACGCGATTCAGAGCCGCTGTAGCATCCTCTGCTCGATGCTCCCTCTGACCCCAGTGTCCCCTTCCAGCATCCCGACTTTGCGACGACCGAGGACCCCTTAACTGCTGCGGCGAAGCCCCACCATCCCGCGATGGCGTCGCCTCAGCTGAAGTACCTGTCCCTGGGGGTGCTGGTGCTGCAGACCACCTCGCTGGTGCTGACCATGCGCTACTCGCGCACGCTGCCCGGCGACGGGCCGCGGTACCTGGCCTCCTCGGCTGTGGTGGTCGCCGAACTGCTCAAGATTCTCGTCTGCGTCTTGCTCGTCTTCAAGGACCACAGTGAGTTGCGCGTGTGTCGCGGCCGCTTGATTGTTTGATACCATGCACACAGGCAGGAAGAGACGCCTTTGATAAATTCGGGTCTTTGTCTGTGGGATTTTCTATTGGTTTAAGCCGACAGAGGCAGCAGGCAGGCTGCACGATTGACTACCAAGTACCACGGTTCCTGTCCGGTTCAGCTACAATTCGTTTGTTTAACGGATGCTTTTGTACGAAGCCACGTTTCGCACGTTTGTGAAAGCAGGATCAGGCACTCCCCTTAGTAACCCGGGGTTAAGGGCCCTTTAATATGCTGTCTCTCCCCAGGTTACAATGGGGTTACATTCCGATAAACCTATCATATATCATATATCACATGGTTAGAATGCTCACTTTAGTCCGCAGTTGGGCGACACCATTAACAACAAAGCCTATTATAATAAAATGTTGGATATCTCGTGTATTTTATTGAATAATTTACAGAAAGTGAGAAACATTTACCCATCGTAAGGTCAAAATATCTTAACGTGGACCATCATAAGCTGTTGACAGAATGACATGCTATTGGGCTAACTGAACTAAAAGCCTGTTATGTATCTATGCATCTATGTATTCTTCCTCTTGACAGTCAGCCTTTTGGGCTTCTATCTTTTGTACAACTCAGAACTGATGTCTTTCGTAACATTGGATTAATGTACTACGCTTGTGCGTCTGTATAAACCGGGATTGATTCCAAAAGTTATTATTACTTAGCAGGTCCTCAAGAATTTGTGTGTCTCTTTCTCAAGCCTCGACTTTTATGAGGATGATCTTCTAGTTGGACAGGATGCCCAGTTAGGAAACTTTGCAATAGAACAATTAAAAATAAATCAAAATCCAGTGGTCATGAGTTCTTTGTGGTCATTGTCTTCCACTGTATTGTCATTCACTGGTCTGTCCACTCTACTCATGCAACCTCCCACAAAGACTTCAGCCATATGTTAGCAAGATTCGAGGGAACTGTTCAAAAGCGCGAATTGAAGTGATGTCATTGCTGATCCGCACATTGCCGTACCAGGCTGAAGTCAGTCAGTCTTCACTTCTACGTAGTGAGGGGCTTGTTTAACGAGACCAGGCTGATGAGGGAGATGGGAGTCGACGCTCCAGAATGCCGTGAAGGAATTTTATTCGGCTTATTTTCTAGTTGGTTTGTACGCGTCTTTTTTTATATTTTGAATTTTATTTCCAGCGCTAATCCATTTCGTATGTGGGCTCAACATTCTGTCGCTGGATCCCAAAACGATGCGACATAAACTACCGTCAACCTACGAATAGCAAGGAATCCTCAGACCTGCCTGGTTCGCCATTGACCGACCGCGTTTCTGCGCGTTTGCGCCTCAGGTTACAGCGTCAGGGCGCTGAACAGCGTGCTCACGGAGGAGATCTTGAAGAAGCGCATGGAGACGCTGAAGTTGGCCATCCCCTCGGGCATCTACACCCTGCAGAACAACCTGCTGTACGTCGCTCTATCCAACCTGGATGCGGCCACGTACCAGGTACGGCGGATGAGGCGCGATGCGTGACTGGGAGCCGTACCCATGTGTGTCAGTCATTGTTTGTGGGAGGGTGTGTCTGCTTCTGGGTGTTTCCCCAGGCGAATGGACGTTCCTCCCCCCCCCCCCCCCGTCGTGCCAGCGGGGGCGGGTCGTGTCCCCTCTTCCTTCCGCCCTCCCCCCTCCTTCC
>JAABNY020000043.1:12104703-12134973 GCA_015164015.2 Brevimyrus niger | reverse complement strand
GGGGGGGCGGGGGGGCCGGCGTCGCGCTGGGGGGAGATGGCCGCGGGGGGTGGGGGGGGGGCGGGGGGCTGTGGGGGGGGGGGGGGGGGGGGGGGGTCGCCAAGGTTTTTTGTTGTGCGGTGGGTGCAGCAACTCACTCTAACGGTGCATGTTCCCCAACCTGACCTGACCGGCCCTTGTGGGGACCGATAAAGTGCCCCCCCAAGGTAAAAACTCGGTTTTTATATATTTCTTTAAGGTTTTTATAACATTGTGTGGAAATCTGGTCCCCACAATGTAATAATTACAAAAACACACACACACACACACACACACATACTGTTCTCCTCCTTAGATGGGGGAGATGGTGGCACAGGAGGTAGCGCTATCGTTCGGGAACCAGAGGGTTGCAGATTTGAACCCTGGTTTCTCCTGACCCCATCAAAGTGTCCTTGAGCAAGACACTGAACCCCAAATTGCCCCCGGTGTGCAGGTTGGCGCCTTGCATGGCAGCCTCTGCCCCCGGTGTGTGAATGTGGGTGTGGATGGTGAATATGAGGCATGAGTTGTAAAGCGTTTTAAATACTTGTAAGAGTAGAAAAGCGCTATATAAATGCAGTCCATTTACCATTTTAACTCGGACTGATTAACAGCATAGTATCTTTCCCTTCAGGGTTGTTTGGTTTGGTGTTTGGACTGATGGGGATGTTTGTTTACGATGGCGAGAGGGTGAAGGAGTCTGGGATGTTCCAGGGCTACAACAAGATCACCTGGATGGTCGTTGCACTGCAGGTGAGTGACGTTTGTGTCTGGCTGCAGATATCGCCCTCCATCTGACATATTTGCTTACAGAAGCCCAGGTTCTCCCAACCCGTCGGTTTTACTGGCTTAGCCAGCTCTCTTGAAGCTCACATCTGAGATTTGCATACTACACATCATAGCTTTCTTATTTCGAGGTGATTATTTACGCCGTAGGCCTAACCTGCTCCGGTCCGGCTTTCAAGTGCGGCTTTCAAGTTAAAATGAGTGCAAGACCCACCCTTTCTCCGGAAACGCATTCAAGCCACCCTTTCACCAAAACGTAGCTCGTATAAACAGCCTTCCTTTGACTAAGTACCTGGAATGGGTGATGGCGCCATTTTTTTTTTCTTTTTCTTTTCAATCCGATACAAATAAAATGGAACTTTTTGTTTTTATACCAATATTTAGTGCCAGTCCCTCTGTGCCCCTTTGCCAGGGGTAGATTAAACTTGCCAAGGGGGGAGGGGTGTTTGCCGATTAACTGCGCCTGATGGGGTGGGTATTGTTCACCTCTTATCTATCAAAGGGTAGCTGTTAGTTTGCATCTTTAGATTTCCATGCGGATACGGTGCCTTCCATGCCAATGCGTTCAGACAAACCAGCAACTCTGTTTTCCAAGTTTATGACCACCGTAATGTTGCCATATAACGCTGATTGCAGAGTTAACTCTAGGTAGGTAAAACCTTGCTCGCCAAGGGACCCCACATGAGGTGGAGGTGTGTGAAATGCCTCTCTCTCCCTCTCCCCACCCCAAGGCTCTAGGGGGGCTGGTAATCGCCGCTGTAATCAAGTACGCAGACAACATCCTGAAGGGCTTCGCCACGTCGCTCTCCATCATCCTGTCTACTGTCATTTCATACTTCTGGTTGGAGGACTTTGATCCTACCAGGTAAGCGGTAGAGATGCGCAGAAAACCCCAGAGTTAAGAACGTCTGACTTGTGGACTCGCACTTGCAAGCAGACTGCTAGAAAGCTGATCGTATTACAAAGTTAGGTTCAGTTCGGTGGTTCATAATAGTGAACGCTCGCACGACTTTGTGATGCTGGTGAAAACATTGAACGGCTTCAGCGGTTCGTGGGCTCAAGGTTCAGAATGGTTTTGTATGCAGGCACCTTTATTACTGTACTATTATTCCTGACCGACCTCAAATTCGCCTTAAGACTTAAGTGGAGGGAGTGGATTTGGTTCACGACCTGGGGCCTGCCTGTGCTCACTACGATTTCCAAATAGGTTGTTTGTTTTTCCGCTCATGTTTAGTTAATGCTATCCAATCTTTGGTACACACATGCTGTAACAAGCAGTGGTTTGCCCTCTAACTCGCTAAACCAACATCTAACATGACTGGAGGGGCACTCCCTCTGACACTCCTAACATCCCGGAGTTTATGAACGGCAGGAACATTGTTCAGCCAACGACTCTCAGTTACCAGCAGCTCCTTAATGCAAACAGGATCTGAATCCAGGATCCTCACACCAGCTGTACAATGTAGCTCCATACCTGGGTTGCGAAACGAATGTGAAATTAATTTCTCTGTTAATCATGAACTTGTGTACCTTGCGTGCGTTTTTTTTTTCCTCTTGTTTTTTTTTTTTTTTCCCCATCCTAGAAACATTAACTGTACGGCTAATGTTCTTTGAAGGGGAAGAAGACGCTTCCTGTTCATATTTACCACCAAACATTTATATTACGAAACTTAAGACGGATTGACCATTGACGGATCGCCTGACTAGGCGACGTTACCTTTAATGCGTTTTGAGTATTTGCAGATGGAAGACGGACAGAGATAAGACCTGCATCTCTGCCCTTCTTGAGTTGCTTTTCTTCTGTCTCCCTGTGTCTTCTTGCAGCGTCTTCTTCCTGGGCACCTTGCTGGTCATCGTTGCCACCTTCCTCTACGGTTATGAGGGAGGGCCCTCGCCCAATCCCAGCCGTGCGTGAAGTGGCCCTACTGACAAGAAGGGGGGGCATGGGATTAAGGAGTGGACATCTCGATGAGAAGTGGCCTTGAAAGGAGAAGACGTGGTGGGGAATGCTGCCATGGGGCGCAAAGCCTGTCAGTCCCATGGGAATATGAGTAAGGAGCAATTAAGTAGATGCCATACCCACTGCAAGCGCTGCAAAAAAAACTGGGTTGCCTCCCCCCCCACCACATTCCAGTACCCCCCCCCCCCCTTAGGTTATGCCCTCCGTAGCACCCCTGATTTACAGATGGGAAGCTGGGAGTATGGGACTGGATGAGATCCTGACTCTCAAAGCCTAGTGTTTTTTTTTTCTGTATATTTGGGAGGAAACATTTTTAAAGTATGAATGTGTTCTGAGGTCATAATTTGTAAAAATGAGGAATAAAACATTTCTATTTAAAGTGTTTCTTTTTATTGAGATTTTCAAAGACATTGTTTTCACCACTTAATGTCTCTGACGCGCGGGCGTGTGTCGGTGGTTGAACAAATGGGTGGATGTCTGCTTTAGTTGTATTAACTTAATTCTGTTTTCTATGGTAGATAAAAGGCACGGATATTGTTATCGTAAATCCTCGCTAGTCGATAGACATTTTTTACAGAATAAAATATGTAAACCAGCTCTATCCATTCGTCTTTTAAACGCGTATCCTGGTAAGCGCTTAACAAGGAAGCATTTAATAGTGAGATTTATTTCAAATGTGTTAAATACTTATTCACACGCGTGCCCTGTCTCAGAATCGCCACTAAAGTGTTATTAGATTGCACTGCCCCCAAGGTTTCTGGATTTTTTTCCACTGAATTGTATGACCAATTTGGCGAGATGAGCGACCAGGAAGAGCACGACAGGCGGAGCGCTTGTGCCCCTAGGGGCGTGTGAAAGCGATGCTATGTAGCTAGATAAAAGGCTACATCTGCGCGAGAGCCCCGCTGTTCTTGCTGCCTATTGGTTGGATTCGTCGTGACGTAAACGGATGTTAAAACGGTCGCATTTCCTCGTTGACACGCAGTAACCGGTTTATGGTCCTTCCGACTACGTCAGGATAGTCCTTCGGAGCCGGCTTTCATTAGTCGCGTCGCGCCGCGCCTTTCTGCTGTATACTTTACGTTTGCTGGCGTCGGGTGTCGGTAGCAATGAAACCGCAGGTGGTGTTCGTTTTGGGGGGTCCCGGAGCAGGGAAGGGCACCCAGTGTGCCAAAATCGTTCAGGTATGGGGTGAAGTTAAAGAATTATTTTTCGGTGTGCGTGTTGTGTGCTGCTTTTGCGTAGAAAAGTGTGCAGGAATAACAATTTTTAAATAAAACTAATAAATGTGATTTTAGGTCAGCTGGATTTTAGTGGACATTTGACTTAACGAGTTCTTATACATCTATATCTTTCATTCCATATCCTTAACAGCAGTTATATGGTCCCTGTCTCTGACTGATGGTTAAGGTTTTTGTGTTTTTGAAGGTGAGAGCAGTAATTATATCAGACTGGAACTGAGGCGCAGACCAGGGTCTCTGTTCTTGAAGCTGCCAGGCTGGCACTAGGCGAGCCACAGCCAATCCGTCATCTGTGGCCAGTATGGGGTGTCACGCTGGAGGAGAGGATCCAAAGTTCTCTTTTAATTTGCACATGCACGTACATAGATACCAGCAACCACGCGCGATGGTCTTTCGAATGGGTCAGATTGCCCCTACCATTACAAAAGAAAGAAAATGGTCTTCTGCATGCTCCTGTCAGTGACTTAAGTTAGTCTAGGAGTTCAGCACATTTGATGCACCTTCAAGCCTTGAAACCGTCTCTTTAAGAATTTCAACTACATCCACCTATCGGCCGGGGATCTTCTGCGGGAGGAGAGGAGCCGTGAGGGGTCAGAGTTTGGCCAGCTGATTGACAGCTATATCAAGGACGGCAAGATCGTTCCCGTGGAGATCACCATCAAACTACTGAAGCAGGTACACCGGCAACGAGGTCATCCTAGGCTAGAGGTGGGGCACCTAATCCACGGAGGGTCGGTGCGGGTTTTTGGGATGACCTCTGTCAGTCATTAATAAAGCAGAGGTTTCCAGCTCCAGTCCTGGGGACCCATTCTTATTGGTTGATCCCAAAAACCCACACCACCCCCCCCTGGCCTTGACGGTACATTTTGTTGCAATTAATCAACAATTTTCAATATGCAATTAAAAAAAGTTGGCCCAAAGTATTGTACAAATATTTCATACAAATAGCCACACAGATTGATGAATAAATGGTTAATGCAGAGAAATTGTATGCGGGGAAAAGTTAGACGGCATCAGAGGAGTTGAACTTGAAATTTGTATTGCGTTAGTGTTGTACATACATCAACACTGGTCCCGTGTACTGTATGGTCGCGGCTTCAGGTGAGGAAATTATCTCATTCTCTTCCAGTAAAATGTGCATTTCCCTTGAATAACCAAGTTTCGGTTAAGCAATTAACTGCAAATCAAAAAAAAAAAAAAAAACAAAAGGATGAAGAATGTCTGACATTCTTGCTGAGATGACAGGATAGGATGCATGTAACCAGCCATGTACCATAGAGCTAAAATCATCCCCACCCTCACAGTAAACACAATGTCAAGTACGTAACAGCACAGTGGAAACGTGATTCACTCATCCGCTTACACTAACATAGGATTGTGCAATTTCTGATTTTTAAAACTGGTATGTTATTATTCAGTGTGTAGAGTTAGACGCACAGAGATGAACAGACCTATTCAACTGGTGAAGATAACGGAGTGGCAGCCGTTTTTCTTGAAGAGCTCAGCGATTCCCGTTTATCGGTCTAAATATGTTAGTTTCTTCGGCTCCTAGGCCATGGAAAAGATCATGCAGCAAGACCAAGAGAAGTACAACTTCCTGATTGATGGCTTTCCCCGTAATAAGGCGAACCTGCAGGGCTGGGAAAAGGACATGGAGGGCAAGGCAGACGTCAGATTCATTCTGTTCTTTGACTGCAGCAATGAGGTAATTGAGGACTGATGGATGGAAGGATGAGAGGAAAAGTATAAAAGAATTTTAAAGAATTCATGTAGACCAGTTTTTCTTAGCTGGTTTAGTCCACATTATTCCTCAGTCATTAAGTCATGACCCTATGATTTATGTTTGCATTTTTTGTATTTAATTCACCATTGGGGAGCGTCTGATGGTCAAACGAAGGGAATGATTTCCAGGTTGACGCTGTGCATCATTCCTGCCCACAAAAGTCCGACATTTCAACGATTTTTCAAAAGGACTTTTTAAACCAAACAATCTGTGACTCAATGGAAATGGTTCTGTGTCCAAATTTGGGTCGCGACCCACCGGTTGAAAACCACTGCCGTAGACTGCAACGATGGCCGATCGGGGTGCCAGCGGGCTTTGAAAGACTGGTGCCATGTGTCTACAGGTGTGTGTCAGCAGGTGTTTGGAGCGCGGGAAGAACAGCGGGCGCACAGATGACAACAGGGAGAGTCTGGAAAAACGGTACCCACTCCTGCAGTCAGACGCGCAGTCAGTCAGACGCGCAGTCAGTCAGACGCACACACACCCTGCGCCCTGCGGGGTCTCTGTGCCACCTGCATTTCAGTGGTCTGTCACACACACAGACACATCCGCACCAAGCACGTCCATCACGGCAGCCTGTCTGTGTCATAGGATCCAGACCTACCTGACGTCTACATGGCCGATCATTGAGCAGTACTCGAATCAGGGCAGGGTGCGAACGGTGGATGCTTCTCGCAGCGTGGATGAGGCGAGTGTGGTCGTGCCTTTTGCGAACCCATGGCTCTCCAAACCCCATCGACCCTAAAACCTGCCATCTCTGCTCCCTCAGGTGTTTGCAGACGTGAAGAGGATCCTGGAAACCGATGGGTAGACGCTCTCACCATCCTACTGCCCCGCACGCACGTCGGTTCGCATCCCCCTGTGGGATGCGTGGGGCGCGTGGTGTCGTGATGTGTGTGTGTGAGTGTGTGCGAGTGTGTGTGAGTGTGTGTCCCCGTGTGGGGCGTGCATTTACACCACGCTCTTCCTTTGCTATGGGAACAACCTGCCTGCCTGGGGACCTATATCAAAGAACCAGATTCCCGTTAGAGCTTAAACATCTACTTTGTCGTAGATCAGCCTGGGATTTCTGAGACTGAGGGCTTCGGTAATGACAGTGTCAGAGGTAGCTTATAGAGACTAGCAGAGTGTGTGTGCGCGCGTGCGTGTGTGTGTGCGTGCGTGCGTGTGTGTGCGTGTGTGTGTGTGTGTGCATGTGCGCGCGCAGCACATTAAAACTGGCAGCATATCAACACTCTGCTTGACTGGCAATATAACGAAGAACCAAATATAACACTAAGGGGCTTGATTGTCCCGTCCTGCTGGCCTTCAGCTCCTGACAGTCTCCTCTCTGACACATCTGGCTGTCTGATGATCATGGAGCAGAGCGGGTTGCCAACGTATCATCAGGAGAAGGTTAAGGCTGTTTGTACACGTCTCTCTTTTGGCACTTATGTATGTAGAGCTGCTGTTGGACCACCGTGCCTAGTTTTGGTGTGTGCCTGTCCACACCACACCCCCCACTGCACTGAACTGACCCCAAATAGTGCTTTTTTTAAAAAAATAAATAAATAAATAAATGTGTGTCTCCGTCAAAGCCATGGAGAAGAAAAAAAAAACATTTGAGGATGGAAAAAGGACCAGTTTGTTAAACCTGAATGTTTATATTTTTAAATGAGGAAGAACTTAAAAGAAATATTACCTGAATGTGTGATTTCTTAGGTGTGTATAGATACAGTATGTAACAGTAATTTGGATATGTTACCTGGCTTCTAAAGACTAAATCAACAGTTCTGTAAAATATAATTAACCAGCCTCAGTACTAACTCAAGACATGATAAGCAAAATGACAGTGTGCACTACAAAGTCTGATGCATGAGTCGAATCAGTTGCAGCCACATTTTTAATTGAGTCTACCAAGGATTTCTTTTCACTTGGTTAATATTATAACAGGTGAAATATATATGCTGCAGACACATTTTCTCATGCGTTAATAATGTGGTAATGCAAGTAATTAGTGGATGTTTTTATTGAGTATTGACAGTAGTCACATTAAAAGAAGCATTAATCACATAAAGAAGCAACTCTGCATTGTGATAGCAAAGACAATGGCAGTTTGATATGTATTAGCCTGATAGCTCATAAAGTGCTTGATGTATCTTTTTCAAACTTTGCAAACGCATCATAAAGGAGAGTAATTCGAATCAATCAAATTTGGATATAAATTGCATTAGAATTGAAGCTACGCCACTGTGGCAGGAAAGCAGGTTTATTCAAAGTAAACAAGATTGGATCACGTATACAAACAGAGCTCTGTCTACTCAGGAAACTTGTGCAACCATAGCTGTGCCTTTCTCACGACAGGAACGTATCGCAATCAGGTTGTTTTTGTTTGGGGGGTGTGGTAATGTACTGCAGCAGGGCATGCTCCCTGATCTGACCTGACCTGACCTGATCTGTACCACCTGACATGAAAGGTTTCAAATTACGCCAGACTAAATTATTTTTTTAGTTACCTCAATGCCTGTTTTAATAGATTTCTTTTTTAAAACATATTGTAATAAGAATAACAATGATAATAAAATATAATAACCAATACATAACCACATCCACGATTGGTTGATCCGTTGATCTTGACTGTATACTCCCCTGGTCAACCTGACTATATTGAGTCAAGTCGGGCTTTTAATAAAGGTGGGGGAGAGTGTGTAGGTGGGGGCTGGAGATTGTAGAGGTCACAGGGTGTGGGAGGAATAAGGATTAGATGCTGGTGGTTGGGTCATCTGGGGAATACATTGTTGTGAATCAAGCAGAATCTAGTTATATATAAATACAATGTGCATAATTAGCCCAGTGTCATTTTGAACCGATGCAGTTATCAGTTAAAAACAAATCCTACATTTAAACATGTTTACCTTGTCAGCGTAACATGAATGTAGTCCCTAATACTGTGTGTGCTAAAATGAATAAGAATTACTCAAGATTTGATGCGAGGCCCACTGAGGGCTGTGACCTAACTGGGTTTCATTGTGTGCGTACATATGCCCTGTGATGGACTGGCCGTCCAGAGATTGTCCCAGATTTCTGTGTCGTCTGGGTTGGACTCCAGGCACCCAATGTCCCTGACCAGGGTGATTTAGTTGGAAATGTGATGGCAGTTTTATACATTTGACAACTGCCAGTGTTTATGGACAATTAAGTAATCTGGTTTTTCGATGGTGTTTAGGTGGTACAGTAAGTGAACATGCACCAGATTAAACAGACGAAGCACAAGATGATTGAGAGTCCTTAACAATAGTTATTATACTGATTAACTTGGATTAGGAATATTTTGTTCAGTCAGGCCAACTATTTTGAATGACTGTATTAAACTTCCTTCATGGTGAAAGACGCAGGAAATTTTGATGTAGGGCTTATTAAGAACGGATACAGAAGGCACCGAGTAGTATGGTTAACATTCTTTTGCAAATGGTTCCTCCTGCTGTCAGTTTAGCAGTACAACATTTATGATTCAAGCGTCGTTCCAGTTCAAATAAGTGCATACATATCTTGCCCAATAAAGTAATGACACATTCACATGGATTAATTTCATAGTAGTAAGAAAAGATACTCTATACTCTTGTATAACTGAGTAGAAGGTGTGAAAAGTAAACTGATCAATGGTAAAACTGGTCAAAGAGAAAAAGTGCAATTTGTATGTGTTCAGGGCCACTGGAGTGAGGCCAGGCGATCCCTGTGCACCATGACAGTTTGGGTTCCAGGTCCTGTCCAAACTCAGTTGCCTACCATCTCCTAGCCGCCCAAGCATGACAGAAGGCCCCCGTTAACCGTCTGCTAAATTTAGCAATAGTCCTTGACACTGGTGAGCATTGTGCCGATCAATGGAAGAGAATTGAGAGCAGCTGCGAGAACGTGGAGGAAACCGCAACTCAACGCGTATCTGTCTTCTTACCGTACTCTCCTGTCCAAATTGTCATCTGGTGTGACTGCTGCTAAGACTGCCTCCCACAAGGAGGAATGGGAAGCCTCTACGAATGATCCTCGCAAACCCCATAACATCTTTTCATCAATACTTAACCCACCAACTTCTTCGATGAGAAGATTGGTCAAAATCTGTCAGACATTCTCTCCCACCCCAACTACTACGCTACATAATAAGGATTTCCCTCCCCCCTCAGCTATCCCAATTTTCCAATCCAACAACAGAAGAGATCCTGCAAGTCATCTTGTCATGCAATCCTACCACCTGCCCACTGGATCCAGTCCCCTCCACGATGCTCCAGACAATCTCTCAAGACCGTTTCCACCTCATCACCACTATCATTATTATCTCTATAACATCTGATCATCTTCCAGTGACATTCAAAAAGCCACGGTTACTCTCCCCCCGAAGAAAACCTGTTTTGAATCCCTCAGACATCAGCGACTACCAGCCGCCTTCATTTTTCTTTTAAAAATCCTTGGAACGTGCGGTTTATAATGAATTGTGCAGTTTCCTGTCCCCATATGGGGCAACTCTATTTTATAAAACTCCGTGACTGCAATGAAAAGACAAAAAATTGTTTTTGGTTAGCATTTTTCCCATAGAACACTCATTTTTCCCACAGAAATGAATGAGCAGTCCCCAAAAAGATATAATTACACGACTTTGGGTGTGTGTGTGTGTGCATCACAATAAAACTGGCAGCATATCAACACTCTGCTTGACTAGTAATATAACAAAGAACCAAATATAAAACTAAGGGGCTGGATTGTGCCCGTCCTGTCCCCTTCAGCTCCTGACAGTCTCCTCTCTGACACATCTGGCTGTCTGATGATCATGGAGCAGAGCGGGTTGCCAACGTGTCTTCAGGAGAAGGTTAAGGCTGTTTGTACACGTCTCTCTTTTGGCACTTGTGTATTTACAGCTGCTGTTTTTTCTGTTTCAGCCATGGGTACCACTAACTCAGATCAGCTTACAGTGCTTGTGTGCACCCTCACACAGAACTGGCCCCTATATAGCGTATTTTTAATGTTGTGCTGTCAAAGTCAAGACAGAAAACCATGCAGTTTCTTGAGGAAATTGAGGAAACAATTAAAGGGAACATACGGCGTTTAGTAGTATGTTTCATACATTCCTTTGCAAATGGAGCCATCTGCTGTTAGTTTAACGGTACTAGTTTTTCTTCCAATATTTTTTTCTGTTGTATTTTATCGCGCTGTGGTTAGCACTGCTGCCTAGTTGCCGGACAAGTCTAAGACTAAGGTTTGATTCCCTGCTCTGGCTAAATGTGTGTGGAGTTTGCATGTTCTATCCTTAACTGTTGTCGTGGTTTTTTTCCCTCGTATACTCTGATTTTCCCCCACAGTGCAAGAATATAGAATATGCTGAGATTAATTTGAGTTACTAAATTGCCCGTAGGTGTGACTGTCTGATTGAATAGTGTGTGAATGTGCCCTGCGATTGGTTGACCCCCAACCTGGACTGTTCCCCACCTTGGGGCCGTAGCACCAGTCCCCGCGACCCTGAAACTTTCAGAAATTGAATGGATGGATAGATTTATGGGTGTCGCCGCCATTAAATTTGAGGGGGACGTGTCCCCCTCACATTTTATTATTATTCGTTAGGACCCCCCCCCCAACACACACACTTAACATATAATAATAGTTCTATGTGTACCCCCCATTCAAAATGCTTCTGACGTCCCTGGATGGATTATGGCTAATCATTTGGCCTGTATTAAAAAATAGGTAGAAAAGATGTCACACTCTTCAAGATGTCACGTTTCCTCTGGTTGCTAGTAACCAGCTAATGTTTAGAATGATATTGATAAGAACTATAATTGGTTAAATATATACGAGGTTTAAAATATGTTAAAGTAGGATTTATCAGTTTATATTTTTTGAGTGGGACAGAGTTTCTTTTATGTTGGCAATTTCAAATTGTTTATAGGGGAACCGTTCCTCATCCCCCCCTTTATTATTATAACAAGTAACAACACAGCATAGACACCCTGATTGATTATAATCAGGCACTAGTGCTTGGCGCTATTTTATGACGTTTTCTACACGCGCCCTGGTTGTTCCCCTAAAGCGGAAGGAGCGTATGTCCGTCGTTAGCGGCGTTGTATCTAAAGATGGTAATATGCCTTTTTGTTTTTGATTTACGTAGTTTATCCCTTTTTATTTTTCAGAAGCTCTTGAAAGCTTACATTTAATGCCGACCGGTTATCGAATAATGGGATATATTTCCGAGTGTCTAATTTATATATGCAGCTTTTCGCATATTTAAAACGTGATTGCATTGGATAAAATCGTGCTATCTGTCGAATAAGTCGTTTAGTGTGTTTTTGATAAAAAATATCTTTTTTTTCAAGTGAGTTATGAATTAAATTAATGAATGAATTATGATGAAAATGTATTTCATGTTTTCTTCAATTTCCATTGCAGCTGTTCTACTCATTTTTCAAGTCGTTGGTGGGAAAAGACGTTGTCGTTGAACTAAAAAATGACCTAAGGTTAGCATTTCTGTGCTTTACGTGGTGGTATCCGAAGGATTTAGACTAAATGTAATCTCTGAAACCTTTATCCTTAATGCTATGTCTGACTCCCCCCCCCCATCTGATTTTTTGCAGCATATGTGGGACATTGCACTCAGTTGATCAGGTGCGGTTACATACGTTTCTTAAGGGCTTTTCTAAAGAGTCTCTCTGATTTTAAAACGGCCACATAATGTTCACCGATGAGCCAAAACATTATCACCACCGCCACGTGGAGCGAATAACATTGACTGTAGAAGATTGGCGCGCGTCAAGGTCTAAGATAGCCATATAGGTGAGCTAACATTTGGTACTCGAAGTTGACGTGACGAATGCAAAACAAATGGGTATTGGTAAATGTCTGAGTGACTTTGAGTAGGGCCAAAGTGTTTTAGCTGGACAACTGGATCAGAGTATCTGTGACGCTGCCAGGATTGTGGAGAGTCCTCGCTGTCCGACTCTCTGGCAGTGCTTTGTGGTTCACTCATTGGATCACTCTCAGTATTCGCCAACGCTGCCTTTGACTTATACTGTTTTTACGAGATGGTCAACATTGTTTTACATGGAGGTAGCCATAATGTCGTGGCTCATTGGTGTAAAAATGCATTTATGTAATTCAACGGTAGTGCACGTTAATGGACAGTTAATTGCAATTCGTATTTTTCCCCCCTTACAGTACCTGAATATTAAACTAACAGACATCAGTGTGACAGATCCAGAGAAGTATCCCCATATGGTGAGTTTTGATGTTGCATTATTGGTTATTTCTCTTGTGAAATGCTGGTTACAAGGTTGTCATATATCTTTTTGCCGAAATGGTAAGTAAAATAATGGATTCATTAATTCCTGTAATGATAACAAGAGGGACATTCTCTTGTTACAGCAGAATTAGCAAAATTTAACACCATACAACATACATGGCAGCAGACGTGTTTGAAAAAACACAAATAAAAGAAAGTCAATAATGGGCTGACAATGGATCATTCACCTCCATACATTTAACTTTTGAACAACTTAGTTGCTAAATACTTGAAATGTATAAATATCATTACGTTTCAACTTTTCAAGCACTTGTATTTAGTTACAATGTGTCTTTTGTTAAGTTAAGCATTTCTGTTCAATCGATTTAAATACTTGGAATATGTTTACACTTTAGGCACTTGGATATTTAATCTATTTAATTTATTATATATAACTAAAATTTTAATAAAATTAATATATTGAATATTAATAGTGACATAAAATATTGATAGGGCTAGGAAATATGGTTAAAACACTATTTCCAAAAGTATTATGCAGTACTGATGCTGTAATTTGGAAATCTTGGTAATATGTACATGGAACCAGACAGTGCTTGACTGTTCAGCCTTAATTAAAAGTGACTTACAAGTCTGCCAGACAGGTTAATGTGCGATATAAATGATTCCTTTGCCTTTCTGTACAATGGAATTGGCAAAATAGTTCATTGTAAATTTTAATGATGCATGGTACAGCTGGTTAATGGTGTCTAAGAACTAAGATTCCTATGCTGTCAAGCACACTTTTGCTTCATGGAAGTCTGCCTTGATAGATTTTAACTTGCTTTTCCATGTTCATCAGCTGTCCGTGAAGAATTGCTTCATCCGTGGCTCGGTGGTGCGCTACGTGCAGCTCCCTGCGGACGAGGTCGACACGCAGCTGCTGCAGGATGCGGCGCGCAAAGAAGCCATGCAGCAGAAACAGTGACGTGCTGCCCTCTGCTGGCCGCCTGTTGCAGCTGAACTCGCATCTCCAGTGACTGTTTTGAATCTGACAACACTAGGGGCAAAGAATAACTTCTGAGGAATGTTTGCCGTTTTATCTTTGCATCATCTGGTTGCCCCAACAGGCGTGGAGCCTGTTGATAGCACACTGAGTATAGTTCCCATTTGATATAATTTGATCTCTCTAATGTCTTCCTATTCAAAAATCCCCCAGATAGGAGCTGCTGAGAACTAGCTCTGTAAGAAGTGCGATGAGACAATTGGGAGAATTTATTTTTTTCCCCACTCAAAAAAGGTTACAATAAAAATAGATTTTTCTTTGCCCTCAAAAAGATTAAAATAAAAATAGATTTTTTTTTTCCTTCAGCAGGTCTAAATCAAAAGTTTATAACTCTCTATGGGATTAATTTTAGTTATAAACGGAAGAAGCCCCTAATTTTGTTATGTTAAGTGTTGTCATACTCTTTGGAGTCATGGGGAATGTTTTTTTTTTTGTGTTAATTGTTTCCATCATTTTGTTTAAAGGTTTGAAATAAACATTTTTTTTCATTATCATTTGCCTGGTTGAGTGTTAAATCACTTTAAACAATAAGTAACAAATCTGCATGTAGAACAATTAACCCCATAGAACAGAATAAATTGGTGTGATTGTAAATGTGGCTTTGTAAGAGATATGTATGTTGTATGTGTTGGTTAGTCCATTTTTGTGAATAATTTAGTGCCCAGCTATAGTGATTTTGGCCTGCTCCAGGAACTGCATTGCAAAAGGGAGGTCAAAGTTAATGAAGATTTACAAATTAGACTTATTTAAGGTTTTCAGAAAATGTTATGGTGAATGTATGCAGCCAGCTGTGAGGTGAATAAATTGTTTTTTTTTAACACTTAAATGAACCAAACATAAAACTATACCTGTTATTTTGTGTGTTTGCTGAAGTAGTCCGAGACTGAGTTTTTCATTGTCTAGCAGGCTCGTTGAGGATTCTCATTGTAAAATAAATAGGATTAAAAATAGATCCAGCTGTAATTCTTTTTTTACAATACGATTGGTACTTTTGATATTTTTCGTTCCCAATTCTTGTGGGCTTCACCTGGTTAAATATACTAGTAAATACTGGTGTGTGACTTTTAAGTTGAAGGCTGAAAATAGGCTGTTACATCATGCCTACGTAAACCTAGTCCTAATGAGATTATCAATGACCAGCTGACAAATCTACACTCACAAGGTCAAAGGTCACCGTGACCATTAACCGCTATTAGGAAACGCTGCTGTTCAGCGTTTCAGTATAATGGTTTACTGGTAAGCCCAGCTGAATCTAGAAAACCTTTCGCGTTTCTCCAGCAGCCAACTAAATACGACGTGAGACGAAATAAAACTAAGTCTGAGTTACTGGTGGCAGAATTGAGGATATAAAGGGATCGTTGTTTCACTTTGAAGTCTGTCAGCCAATTTAAAATGGCAAACGTTTGAGTTTAGTGTATATGTCATGTCTACAAAGGGTTGATCGCAGGTGTTATTTTTTAAAATGCCGGAACCTGGACCTGACAGCATTATGGTAAGCAAGCAAATTCGTATTCATATAGGCATATAAATATAAATTTATTCCCTTCCTCTGAAGGCTTAATTAATTCTGACCAAGTCCGCTGGTTGTGAGCTATTTTTAACTTTTATGTTATTGTTTACAGAATAACGCCACTTCCGAGGAATTAAAAACGGACTGTAGCGAAGGACCGGCTGACAATGTGCTTTCTGATAACGAGGTAAGTGATTCCATTGCGTTTTCTTTAGCTTTAACTTTGATTTTTTCATAACAGCGGAGTGATTTTAAATTAGGTTTCATCACATTGCTTTTCTTCTCCCCAATCGGAACTCGGTATGTTGTCCTCATTGCGAAGTACCCAAACTTTGCAGCCGCTGCAAGTGCTTCAAACCGTGGCTTCATTATTCTATAGGCCAGTATTTTGTTTCCTAGGTTTAAAAAGCTAAACTAGCCCCGGTTTAAAAAAATTGTGAACGTGATCTACATGTGAGTCTCCTTTCAGATAGATGGGGAAGATGATGGTGATGTCGGTACAGTCTGTGTGCGCGACTCGTCTTTTGAGGATTTTTCAGATAACGAGGTGGATAAACCGGATTTTATTCCATTGCCAGCCAACTATAGTTAAAAAAGCACCCACTAGGTTTCACAAGCGGTTGTTTCCCTTTAGATCTCAACTCGGAAAGAGTTTCACTGGAGACTGGGGCCGGCCGATCTCAATGACACGCTGATGTACGACTTTCCGGAATTTCAGGCTGAGCTGGAAAAGGGAGCGAACGAGGAGGCGGCGCACAACCTGACATAATAGTCATTTAAAAAGCTGCCCTTAACGCTTTTATTGTATTTTCACAATTCGCAATAAAGAATCTGTATCCGCGTAAGTGGTAGTACTTATTCTGACCACTTTAAGCGCCGAGTTTTGGCTTGAATTAAGCTGCTCTGTTTGCATGATAAAGCAGAGGGTTACCGGCTTTGCTCAGCTGGCTGGCGTGAGATTTTCAATTCGAGACGAGACTGCGCACACATGCATACGCAGTTATATGTAACGGTTTTAATATATTTTGTAAATAGTTTGTAGGGTATGCAAGCTGCCCCAACGCTTTTAATGTAGTCGAGTTTAGGTTTATAATGGAATAATATAGATTTGCCACTTGCGTAAGAGTCTGAAGCGCGAGTGTCGTGCCAGATGCGTGAGAGTTTGCAAATCCTGGATAAAAAGATGTATTGCACAACGGGTGCCTGTATGTGGAAAGTTCATTAAGCCATCCTGGCAGCTGTAAGATTATTGATGGGCTCTTCAGTTAGACAACAGGTTAGGAAACTGGGAAATAACATTTAATACTTATTGAAAACGATGCCGAGAATATCCGAACTGAAGCAACAATTTTCAGAAGTGCGTCTACTTTTTGCGCGTAAGCAGGATGTACAGTACTACAATGAACATCCTTTTTAGGATACCTATTAAATTTCTCCAAAAGGTTTAGTTTCGGCAGAATAATTAGAGGAAACGCACTTTAGAAAATAGTGGTGTTGCTTCTGCACGTTTTCGAAAAAGGGCACAAAATGTAACCAAAAAAGTTTAAGGTACAATCGACAAGGAAGTGTAGTTGAGCGACAACCTCAGAGGCGTCTAGACAGGAATGTGTTCAGGGAGGCGCCCATCGAGCGTTTAAGGATATTCCACATGTGACGATCGAATGCAGCGTCCGCCAGTTTACTCAGAATTAACGGCGCAATAAGGACTTCGTCCGTAGTATATGTTTCGCAGTGCATTTCAGCTCTTGGAGATGTTAGGCGTAAATATGACAAGTTGCACATGCATCTGGAAATGCAGCTTGTGAGCAGAAATCCCTTGTTTCTTTGGGAATGTATAAGCTTAATTCTAGACTAATGGGTATAAACATTGAGTGTATCTAAGACCCCTCTCCCATTTGATTGATTTGTATTCCACATTCACTAGAGCTTTACCCAATTCCTCAAACTTATGGGAGGGTAAAGGCTGTAATGAAACAGATTTCATCCCCGACTCGTACAGTACCTGTTCATTAAACAACTAACATGCAACACATTACATAGAAATTCAGTTTTATTTTACATTCATACATCTATTTTACAATAAGCTTAATGCAGTTTACAAAAACTCACTCCCCGCATAGTTCCTGGAAATGTACAGCTACAGCAGTGTCATGAATTTGTGCATTTAGCAGATGGACGAGCTGAAGGGGGGGGGGAAACCATCTTAATGCAGTTTTAAACTGAATGGAACTTTTAGAACTATGGTTGCTTTAAAGAAAAGGCACCGTCAGCACAGTGTATTTACAAAGGGTCCGGACACTTTCGCCTACCTTGACTTCAAAACTGATGACAGAACTTTTCACTTGGCAAGAAACGTCACACGTGTACATGGGATCGCGGCTCGAACGATGTGTCCTGTTTACAGAAGAGATCTCTGGACGCCACTCTGCCAGCAGAGCTTTAAGTCATCTCTGAATGACTCTTATGCCACATTCATGAAGCTCCTTAGCTTGTACTTGTATAGACATGGTTAAAAAAAAAAACTCTGCATACATACATACATATATATTATAGCTTTTCAGAAAACCCAATTTCACCACGCTCCCCCCCAGTCAGTCTCTTAGAGTGTAAAATTAGCTTGAATGTTTATCCTTGGGGGGGGGGGGTAAAAGTACCAGCCTTCAGTCAAACATCTCACTTTTTCAGTCGGCTCTGAACGAAACCTTTCCTTGATATAAAACATTTCATCCTCACTGGATATTGAAGTCCATTTCATCCAAATCCCCCACCATTCACACATCAAAATAAGACTTTTTGTTTTTTTTTTTAAAAAAAGCATAACTCCCAACTTGACATATACACAAAATATACATTTTACAAGTACACTTCACACGTGACCAAACCAATTTTTGGTTCTACATTCCTTTGTAGAAAACCCATTCAAAATGCCCCCCCCCCCCCAAAAATTGTGGCACAATTTCACAAGTGTACAAAACAGTCTGTGGTTCATATTTCAAAGTAGGGGGTTTCCCTCCCCAGGCTCTGCTCAGCAGACTTTGGGAAGGTCGCCGGGCAGCTCGGCCGTCGATATGCGATACTGGACTTTGGTGTTGGTGATGGCGCCGTGCTTTTGCCGTAGGTGTAACCTCAGCTGGCTCTTGTGGCGAAAGTGCAAGTTGCACTTCTCACACTAAATGGAAGCGAAACATTAGCCGGGTTAGAGGCGACTGGCGCTCGTCAGTTTACAATTTGCACTTGACTCGGCAATGTGACGTTAAAGCGGGGAACAAAGTGGTGCAGGCTCACACTCGGGGTGGGTGGGGTATCGCTTCGGCGGGGAAGGGATCCGTCAAAATATTCGGCGCTGCAGAGGATGTACTTACATGGTACGGCTTCTCTCCTGTGTGAATACGCAGGTGGCTTTTGAGCGTCTGCAGGTGGCGGAAACGCGTCCCACAGATATCGCAGGGGTAAGGCTTCTCCCCCGTGTGGATCAGCACGTGAGCGCGGAGGTGGGCGACCTAAATTGAGGAGAACGTCTAACTGAGATCTAGTGCAACAGGAAGGGGTGTACAACATCTATTTAGCATCGCGGCGGGGTTTATCCAGACTGGAAATCGACTGGTGTATCCGTTTACCTGGACGAAGCGAGCGCCGCACGTCTCGCACTTGTAAGGCTTCTCCCCAGAGTGTATGCGACTGTGGGTTTTCAGGTTGGCGGGTCTGTTGAACTGAGCGCCACAGATGTTGCAGCGGTACGGCTTCTCCCCTGGACGTGTGGAAACGGGCCGTGAGAACCCCGGATGGCGAAGGCCCGTCGCCGGCCTCGCGGACGGCCGCGGCGCATGCAGACCTACCCGTGTGGACGGTCTTGTGACTGGCGAGGTTCCCTTTGTAGCGGAAGGCGGCCTGGCAGCGGTCGCATTTGTACGGCTTGTCGCTGTGCGTCTGGAGAACGTGCCGTTTCAGGGAATCCTCTTCTGTGAATTTAGAGTTGCATTCGTTGCAAAAGAATGTGCAGTTTTCTGTTATTTGAAGAAAAAAAAAAAAAACACAAAAAAAAAATATAAAATTACATCTTTGACAGACAGATCCAGCGTTACTCAACAGTAGACTTCGAACTGCTCGCAGTTATGACCCTTGCTACGTTTGGCGGGACGCATTTTGTGAGCCCACAGAAATGCGGGCGCGCGGCGCGCGACATGCGGCGGACTGACGTACCGCAGCTGGAGTCCGAATACTCGGAGTGCAGCTCCGACGTCTCCTCCCCGAAGCTGGAGACGGGAGTGTGGCTGCACGCCTCTGGGTGCTGGGGGGAGCGGGAGCCGCAAGAGGAGCACTTCAGGTGTCCGGGGTAGAGTGAGGAGCAGCTGTCGCCTCTCTGACTCGCCTCATGGGTCCTTCAGAAAGGAAGGGGGGGGGGGGGTTTGTTAGCATGTATGACAAAATCTGGCACGCGGTTCTTAGGTTGTGGCATGCCAGGTCTTGCTAACAGGATTAGATTGAGAATAATTTTGGCAGATTATAATCTGATCTCGGATTACACTGGCGCGCTCCCAGAAAAGTAGCTCAAACTCAAGTCCAGAACTTTTCATACGTTGACGATTCACCTGCTGCTAAAACTTGTACTGTGGTAATGTTTGGCCTCTAAGGCTTCCGTCGGGCTTACCTGTTGATGATGCTGTTGAGGCGGCTAGCCTGCGGCGCCGGGGATTCCTCGCTCCGCTCCGTCACCTTGCTCGTCTGTGGGTCCGGGTGCTCCGCTTCGCCGGTCGGCGGGTAGGCGGGCGATCGGGCCTCCGGCCTGGGACTGTCCCCGCTCTCCTTCGAGGCTTGGTTGACGGAGTTGAGGACGATGTACTTGTATTTCTTCCAGTTGCGGGCCTTGGGGTCAGCCACGCCCGGAGCCGTGGGGGAGCCAGGGGCTTGGCCGAGACCAAGGGCGGCGTTCTTGCTGCTGCTCGACTCCGTGGGCGAGTTTGGCTGGCAGTCGGACTTTAGTGGGCTCTGCGGGCTGCCCACAGGGACCTTGCGACGGCTGGGGGGAAGGCTCTGTGGGTAGTGAAGGTGACCCAATTCCCTACCCTCTCCTTCCTCCATCTCTTCTTCTTCTTGCTGCTGCTGCTGGTCCATAGAGGACACCTCTCTGGTTGCCTCTTGGCATCCAGTTAAGTTCGGTCTCTTGAAGCCTAAACTTATACCAGATGATCGGGCTTCTCCCGGCGTTTCTTTCCTGGCCCCCTCCTCTCTAGTAACCTCCTGCGAGGGGTAGAACGTTAGATGACTGACGCTAGGGGCGGCGGTGGTGATGGCGCGGTAGTCGACCCCTGCGACGCTGGCGCAGTCGGACGGCGAGGAGAGCTTCTGGTGGAAGGCGCCCCCTTTTGGAAAGTCTGGGAAGGAGCTTTTGGCGTCTGGCAGCTTCCCTAATGGGAAGGAGAAGCCCTGGACGGGAAGATGGCCGTAGAGATGGTAGGAGCTGCTGGGGGTGTTCACGCTACCAAACATGCTGGGACAGTAGGGCCTCCCATCCCTGAAGGGGGCGACGCGGCTCGGCAAATTCTGATCTTCGTGAGCCCTGTAGGCGTGTACATCCTGAGATAACAGCAGGGGACTGGTCAGGATGTCTTCTCTGGACAGCTTAGCAGAGGAGTCCCTGGAGAACAGAGAGAGCCAGGTTTCAGTATTATATTAAACCAAAACGCACTACACACACACACACAAACTCTATATTTACCTGGATTTGATGAATCTGTGGCACGTGTCCACAACATGGTCCATCTGCAGATAGATGGCAGTGTTCAAAGTCGCCACAATCAGACTGTCCTTCAGTGACAGACATGACGTGTACATGAACTCCAGCAGAATGGCAAAGCCTTCTGGGTCGACCTTCGGGTCCAGGCTTATGGCACTCAGGTTGCATTTGACGGAGTCCGTGAATATAGTGTAAAACAGCCGGCTTTGGAAAGAGAGAGAACATTTGTCAGTATCATTCGGTAAGCAAACTATCCCCCCCCCCCCCCTTAAAAAGGGACGTGACATTCAGATTACGCCAAAATTCCACGTTCGGCGGATATTCACCTGCATGCCATAAGAACGGTCTTATGGGCGCGGAACTGCTGTCTGTTGACCAGGATGGTGACGTCGGTGAGAATGTTCCGGCTGCGTAGCCGATTGAAGTTGAGCAGGACGTCACTCGCGTGCCGGGTAAACTGAATGCAGCTGTCTGCTGCACAGGCCATTTTCTCAAGATCTGTGAAAGTGCACGTGGAGAAATTAGCCATGGGATCAGAACTGTATGAACATTCTGAATAATGTGACGGGCTTTTTTTTTTTTTTTTTGGGGGGGGGACAGGAAAATGACATTGCTATAGGATGAAGTAAGAACGGTTACTGTGAAATGTTTCAGTCTAGGCAAGTTGCTGTTCAGTGGATTGTAAATGAGGAAATGGAACAAAATAAATCGTGCCTTTCCTACGATAAGGAGTTTCCCCCTTGTCGAAAGTGAGTAATGTATAATTATCAGTAAATACTAGGTGCGAAAGCCAAAACACTGCAAGCTGATTCTGAACTTCTCCATGAAATTTCTGATAAAGCTGAATGTTAAAATGGAAATGCATAAATGACTCTTGTAGCGATATCTCACGGCGGGGGGCGCTGTTCCCTAACAATAATTCACTTATAGTGCTCCTTAATGGGACAGCAATCATTTCTGAAGACTGAGACAGCAGTTTACAGTTTATATAATCAGTTCACACCATGATATACCTTAGTCAATGGCCCGCGTCCGCTTGGTGTTCAAGTAGTTATCGGTATTGAGAGAAGCAGATGACCTGCGTATGCACCAGTTATTTATTTTTATTTGGAGAAGCGCGACTCATGAAAATAAACGCTAATAGATTGCGCCAATAGCATGGGGAGATTACGTATGAGTGAATTTTAGGTGGAAATTTGATGAACAAATGAAAGTTTGTACAGAAGAAGCGGCTATTAAGCAGGTAACCCGGTTCTCGATTGTGGTATATATATATGCTAACGTTCAAATTCCAGATAGGATAATCATTGAGTATCATTTCAGTAAATGCGATCGCTTTAACGACTTGACTATAAAAAAACTGACTAATGGAATTATCAGTAACATTTTGGAACTTGCTGCTGTCATTCTAACCATAATGCATTACTGTCAAATCTATATTCGGTACAAGATTATGACTGGGTACACGTCCGTCAGTATTTACATACAGAGAACTAGAATTCGCTGTGGTGATTTAAATTATCGCCGAACCTTCTGTTCCCCTAACTCCCCAAAAATATCGAGAATATGCTGCGAAAATGTTCTTTATTAGACTAAAGTTTCTGTAAGGTGTCCTGCCCCCCCCCCCCCAAATGGGCAGCAAAGTATAGACTGACACTAGATGGCAATAAAGACCTTGTATTTCTTCATAAGTCAGAATGCAATACAAGACAAATAACGGTATGAAGTTTTTGATTTTGGAATCGCAAACTAATTTATATAGTGTTAAGTGTGAGCACTCGCTCTCTCTCTCTCTCTCTCTCTCTCATACACACACCTATCTCAAACAGTGTTGAACTTAATATCTAAGACACGCATAAAATCCACTGACACAACCTGTGTGACACGTCAAGTGTAACCTAATTAATGTATCGAAAACAACTCTTAAAAGGCATCTACACTTGGGCTTCCCGGTGCTTATACCTGCAGGTGTTATTTTTAACATGGAAGAAATGCTGAAGAAGTTTAATCGCCATCCGTCTTCTATCCGATTATCCTACTCATTTTTAAAGAATATAACAAACTAAAATAGCTGAATTACTACAACAAACACACTCCCTTGCGGAAATTCCTGCGGAATTTTCATCTGGTTTCAAACGGGTTTTGGACACATTTACTAGTCTGTACTGGAATTAGTCACCAGAGATTCTGTTCTTTTGATATAATTATCTGTCCTGTACCATTAAATCTGCTGGCGAGTACAGCGCAGCTGCTCAGCTATCCAAATATGAAGTCGGTCAAGTACACGGTTTTCAATTGTAATTTCCATTAGTGATGCCCACGACTACAGATGTTTTACAATTAAGAAAAAATAATAATTTAACTCTGAAAATGCGGGCTTTATTCACATAATGCTAAATTAGTAATCCATGACGTCTATCCGTCTCTATTACGGGAAAGTCATTTTGGTCAAATTCTAAGTTTCTATACCACATTGGGGAAACGCACCTACATGCGGTACTGATTTTTTTTTTCTTTCATGAAGAGCGATATAGTTTTTGCAGCGAAAGTATAGTTTCTCATTGGGCCCCTGGGAAAAAAATGGTCCTCAAGTTCACGTTTGGAGTAAATTGAAAATGATCCCCATCTAACTGACGTCTGAAACCTGGTAGCTCGCTTCCAGAAATAGCGTGTAGGCATTTGTCCAACATCACGGTGCTTCTTTCCATCAAGTGTGTCTCGCCTGGGTACTGAACTAATACTAAAGACGATGAGAAAGTAGATCGAAGACTACAGAACACAAAACCCAACGTTTATTAAAGTTAAAACACCAATTGATATTTTGAAGCTTTGCCAGTCGCCTAAAATGAATACACCGTTATTTAATCGTTAGCGACACGCAAACTTTTCCACACGCATTTGTGATGCGCCTGTTTATTGTAGTAGAAATAATATCTGATACATTGCTAGCGACGAGCAACAGGAATATAACCATTGGTTACCGCTGTCTAACCATAAACAAACACATTTCGTACATTTTTTTCTGCCTTGACACCCCAGAACCCACAGACATATGACTGAGTGGAAATATACCAGTCGATAAAGCGGTTTAAGTCCAGTGATGGCTGAAAGGGCCGTAACGCAGTTGCGAGCGATCTGCAGCCTTAACATTGCATCCTCGGTTAGCGCATTTCCCCCCCAACAGGAGTCAATGACTTCTGAACGTCTAGCTTCATACCCAAAGAGGAGTCACACACATTGTACAAAAAAGATAGACATCTTTGCGAGAAGTTAGCAAACACCTTACAGAAAGAAAGTCCTAGACGTTCACAAACTTAGGACATTCATCAAAGCGCAGTGATGCAGGCGGCGATGCCAGTCAAGCATTCATATAACATTTTATGCGCATCTCATATGTTGGGATAAACAGATCAGTCACAACATAACGCGCTCTGGCACGCATTCATGGCTGCGAGAAGAAGCTGAACTAATCAAGAAAACTGCAAGAAACTAAGATTCCGATTTTTCGGTATAATCTATAGAGCGCAGATGATTCTGCAGCACCGCGCTCTCGCATGTCAGCCGAAAGTGACAGCAGACCTTTCACAGCCCTACTGCCGCAAACCCCCTTCTCCCCGCAGCAGGAATATCAGAAACCGACGGAGATGCGTCAGAGTACCGACAATGGCCAGGCCACTCAGTACCAACAACAACACACACACAAAACTTTCCCAAAACACCTTGTTATACATTTCAATAAACATCCACAACTGCTAAGCCACCTGCTACAGAAAGGACAACTTCGCGCCAAATAATTTAGCCAAAAAAAAGAATTTAAAAAAATCACCTGGTAGTGCTTTCCTAGAAACTCCTTGCATCACCACTTCTAAGAACCCCAGTTCTAAGAATCAGAAGAGCTCAATTCTCGGAATTTGAGCGTACGACTGTACCATTTTTGGAGGACAGGGGAGGACAATGCTTTGCAGTGTTTCGTTATAAGGACATGCAGGGAAAATGTTTTTTGGAAGCCATCAAACGTTCTGATATTTGATTCAAATGTAAGCGAAATATTTCGAAATTGATTGAGTAACAGAGCTGTATTATTGGTAAAGTTGGATAAAACTTATCGGTCTTAACACGAAATTCTCCCTTTCTTTTGGACGCTTCCAAAACAGACGGTCACATGAATGGTCTACGTAGACCTTGACTTTAGCCCAGCCTCTAAATTCTCAGAACTAATTTGCTATTCCGTGACATAAGCATAGTGGCTTTGAATTGCTTATCCTTGTTCTTAACCCACAGATTCAGCATATACAGAACATTTCTAGAGTGGTTATTCCCTGGGACACACGTACTCGTTTATTCTTTTTTTTTTTCTCTGATTGCTTTTTCGGTTTTCTAGACAAAGGTATGTCTGTCTGTATGATCATGCGCTTTATTTCTTCCTCCATAATCATCGTGGACACAGAGTTCAACATGACGTTCGTGTGCGAAGGAATTAGTTATTTGTTGAAAGGCATTGCTTGAGAGCTTGTGTTTCCATTAGGGAAGTTGGTTGTTGCGTGGCTGAATGCACATGCACATGGCTGTGGCGTGTGGCCTGATCGCGAGTTGCCGATGGGCGCTTCTTGCTCTGACTATCCCGTAAGGTTTACGTGTATCAGAATGTTTCCTTTTTCACTAATTGGTAACGGGTGGAAAATTGTGTTATCGTAGCGTTCGATGGTCCAAGACCGTGCAAACGTGTAATTGTAAATTATCCGATTTATATAGTAAAATATATCTAAATAGTTTTGCATGACTTTATTATAAAACCAATTCCATGAAATTGTGAAATGTTTGTCTGTTTGTTTAAATCAGTTTATTCCCACCAAGGGGAAATACGAAAAGCTCCGTTATTTGTTCCAACACAAACCAGTCGGGCGTGAATAGACACCAAGTTTCTGCAACAGATATTGGTAAAAACCCACATACAGAACGCTCCGACAGAATGAGAATAAGCCTTATTTTAGGAGTACCTCTAAAAAAATGTTTTAATTGCTCATGACTGTGCAATGCAATAAGCAATGTGATCCTACTTTACGGATACTTTTTAAATCACGGTATTACATTACTAATTTCCATTTACTTACTAAAATGTTCTTGCCTGTGCTATAATCCATAGCTTAAATTCTTTTTAGTTCCGGACATGGTCTGTAGGTTTTCTGAGAATATGAAATTGGTTTCTAAATCACTTTTTTTACCATATATGAAAAATGACGTATTCCCGGAAGTGTATTGTCAGTTTCTAAATAGGATAGTCAGTGTATCCCTCTTATTTACCGGAATTGGGTGTAATAGTCATGTGAGTTTTAATAGGAAGCGTCAACAGGGACTTGGTAAAAACCTATATAATACCTGAAGTTTACAAGTAATGAGAGCGTTTTCAAATCATATTTGTCCTGGGATGCTTTTATGTTATGTTTACTCTGTCCATGTAACGTCATAGATTTCACGGAGTACGAACTAGGGCCGTCATTTCGTGTTGCTTCGTGGGCCATAGCGCTAATGTTTGCCTATGAAGACTGTAAACAATGCTGAGTTGCCAAAAAAGATTAGTTGTCTATTTATAAATTTAAGCGCTTGTTGACGTCCTTGCGCACTTTCTCCAAGATATTAACCTTTTGAAACTGAACCAGGAAAATGTGCAAAACAAGACATTGATGACAAGATCATTTTCATCATTAAGTTTAATTTGCTAGGCCTATGCTATTTCGGGTTTAAGATTTAGAACATGTTAAGATTTTTTTAGCGTGTTTGTTTTTTTTTTTCTTTCTTGAATTTCATTTCCTTGTCACCAGGCCCATACTGGTTATACGTTATGCTTATGGTAAGACATTACGTTTTTTTTTTCTGCTTCCATACCGTGTTTAATGTGTACTGTTGTGTCCAATAGTTACATTTTGAACTGCGACATGTGTGAAGAACATGAAACAAATAAAGGATTTACTACTATTGTAATGAGTTGATTTTTCTTCACAGTGCTTTTTAGACTTTAGGTTTTGCTCTCAGGAAGCACACGTGGGATGTTCGCATTATAAACATCTGGGCTCGCAGTCAGATGTTAAGCGAGTTCCATTGCATTTCCCGTCGTGAGTCATGTGGATCATGAATCAGATCTCTGCTTTCGAGTTTCCAGGTTCTCAACAGCACAATACTATATTATACAAGTTTCGATACGTCCTTAACGATGAACTACATTCTAATAAACTGTTGCCACCAGTATGTACACAGGCATTTATCCATGCTTTTACAATGCAGATGCTCAGCATGGGAACGACACATTCAATACCACCACCATTCAATCGCTTGAGTCGTGTGATGCTACAGTTGGGGCGACTGCTTCCAAAAAACCGCGCGCGCGGGGGGTGGAATAATGGTTTATGTTCACTGCCAAGGCCCTTTCAGGCTTGCTCTGTCGCATAGCGTTGTTTCTGTGCTTTTCCCCTGGTCTTGTTGGAGTCGTCTGTCTGTCCACAGCAGTCGTAAGAAAAATGACCATGGGTTTAGTTAAATTTTAAAAGTTGCCATTCTTGTGGGCACATGTTGATGTTATTTATATAGGCTATTATCGTAATGAGTTGTCTAGGACTACGGTAATTTAAAAAAAAATATTTGTTTAGAAATTTTGACAATGTTTGCTTATAACTACTGAACTTAACTGTATAGCTATAGACGTAAACCTGACGCTTGAATTCAATATTAAGCGCAGTGGCAGGCTCAGAAGCGTATCGGGACAGTGAAATAAAGCGATCTGATTTAAGACAAGCGACACAGATTAAATAAACACGGTAAGGCATCAAAATATAGCCCAGTGAATTGTTATATTATTATTAAATGAATTTCTGGATAAGGACATGCTGGCTACGTTGCAGAAAAAAATAACGGTTTTTAAAAACCCTCTATACCGTGCACAATCTCCGTGGCGAACCACCTGTAAACTTGACTTTGAACCCGAACCCCACCTATTGGCCCATCAGGCGCTTTCCCTAAAACAAGCAACTCCTGACTGCCTCTCGCTGGGAATCACTGTTGCACTATATTGCAATGTTTTCCTTATATTTGAGCAACAGCTGAATGCTATGGAGCAACACTGTGCATCGTTTTCTCCCTTTTCTGTCGCACCAAGTCTGAAGTTGCTAAACCGGAATGCTCCACTGTTGCTTTGTCAAAATAGGCAGTCTAGTATAGGTGTCCTCGAAAACAAGTGGCTGTTGTGGCTTTCGCTGATAAATGTTTGACATGGGCACAGTTACCCGTTTACTATGCTGTGTCAGCTGTACAACAGCACGAGTGTGTGCATTCACGAATAACACCCATACATTAAGTCACACTAACGGACATTTTCTTTCGGATAAATTGTGATCGTCTAACAAACAGCCTGCGTTTAACACAATTGCTGACTTATAAAGTGTTTTACATTTTGTCTCAAATTCGACTGAAAGCGTAACCATGTATTAAGTTCTCATTTTGTTACATGTTCTAACCTAGACATTTTTGGCACTGTTAATAAATTACATCCCTCCCCACAGGAAGGGATTATGACAATAATGCATATCACAAATAAAAGTCAGTAGGCCTACTTTAAATTTAATCTCCTCTAAGCTTTTATGTTCCGGTACAGGCAGGCATGAGATTGCTTAGGTATCATAAGAAGGTAAGGAGATGGGCCTGGATTATAAGTCTTTGGAGTGCCGTTCGCTTTATCTTCATGTGCTGATTCTCTGATCTGGCACCCTCCTTCTAGAGATGTACACCCGCATCTGGTTTGAAAAACAGATCTGGATTTTTTTACTGTGTAGGCTGTCCTGCCCTTTTATTTTCCCCCGTAAACAACCATTTCGCATTATTTAGATTTATTTTTCAAATGCACATCAGCACCGCTGCCAATCCTGGCATCCCATGCAGCACGGTCGTGCGCGACGCCCTGCGAATTCTCAGCTGGCATTTCCCCAGCGTCTTGTTTCCCAGTTTGCACTGGGCATTTGAGTTGTTTGGCACCGAGTCGTACGCAGCACGTCGCAGTACCTGTAGCCTGCGGATGGTCAGCACCTTGCCTAGCCTACAATACCAGTTTGCCTAGTACTACCAAACACTCCTTTCACAAACAAAATATTCCATCGGTTTTCCTTTCAACTTCAAATTTCTTTCTGCAACTCACCAGCCTAACTACGCACTGTTTTTTTTTTATTATCACATCGAGAACAATGTATTGAAATATATTTTAAAACCATGAAACTGCAGTGAGATCGCGTGACTTCTAGCGCTTCGACTGACAATTCCTAAAATTTACCGACACTCTGCTTATCTACGATAGACGCCTTTTTTTGTGGTTGTAAGCAGTGGGTTAAAGAAGGATAGCTTGTTTAATGTGTTGTGTAAAAAAATAAATAAATAAATAAAAATTAGCACCTTTTCTTTCCCGATGTCAAATCGAATTTTCCTTGTGAAAAAAAATCTGATACGTTGCTGTATACGGTGGATTTTGCACTAAGGAATCCTCTGTGAAATTGTTTGCTGTGTCACCCGGCGCGTTATCCTTTGAGTCATCTCCTCTGTCATTCGTCACTCTGCTCACCAGCTGCCTCTTCTGCCTGCACCTTCTCTACACGGTGCTTGGGCTCGACGACACTCGGCCTCGACGCAGATGACCCGCTTGCTATTTGTCTGCTCTCCATCCTGACCAGACTGACCACTCGGCCACTGCAGATATGTGAAATGCCAACGTTGAAATTAAATTCCGCGGTCGAAATAATTAAAACTGGGCACTGCAGGTTTGTGAAATGTTACGGTTAAAATAAAATTTCGCAGTTGAAATAAAAATTATTGTTAAATTAACTTTTCAGCAGTGGCGTCGTTAGGCCTATTTTAGGGGTGCTGAAGCCTCCCTTAAATATTCTTAAGCCCCCCTAAATAATTT
>JAABNY020000043.1:12093281-12104603 GCA_015164015.2 Brevimyrus niger | reverse complement strand
TAACTACGTTCGTTCATATCGTATGCATCTCTTGGGGGCTAAGCCCCCCCTGTCCTTAAAACCTAGTGACGCCCCTGCTTTTCAGGTTTGTATTGTTCGTAATAGCACCAATTTTATTTATTTATATATGCTGCTATATATAGGCCTGGAGCTATAGGGAGCGTGATTATACATACGCGCAAACACAAGCAGTATATTTTCTGTATTTTGCTGGTGCATTTTTTAAAAAATAATTTTTGCAAGTTTGGATATTCATTCTTGAGGGACATGTTTCACTTTGTTTAATTTATGTTGTAATATGGGCAGCACAGTGACTCTAAGTATCCCAGCAGCCTTGCATCCTGTGATTTGTGGACTTGACTCCTAGGCTTGACTCCTGCTCTCAGCCCCGTGTGTGTGTGTGTGTGTGTGTGTGTGTGTGTGTGTGTGTGGCATTTGTATGTTCTGTCCCTATGCATGTTTTCTCCCACACTTGGAAAAACATGCAATTAATTAAGAGCTGCCTCTCTCTATTGCCCATAGAGTGTGATTCTCTGAGTCTCCGCTCTGTGAAGAAATGACATCACACCTGGGCCGCTTGCTGTGGATGGACTGGGATGGACATCAGGATGTGTGATCCTGTATTGCAGGGGTGTCAACCTGCAGTCCGGGGGGGGGCGGTGCAGCCCTGTGTAGTTCCTTCCCTGCTCCACTACAAATGAATCATGAATCGGCTCAAGAGCTGTGTGGTAATTGGCACAAGGAGTTGAAGCAGGTGTGTTAAATGTGGGGAAACCCAAAAATGTGCAGCCCCCCCCCCCCAGGACTGTATTGGATAAGTGGCATGGAAGATGGATATATTAAGCCATTCAATTTAAGGGATTTGCTCAGGCCAGATGTGGCATCTGTCACACAGCTGGTTTAGAATCGAGAAAAACGAGAAGAGTTTCACAGATGTCACGGTGTAAGGTGTGAAGGTGCAGGACTCGTCAGCACCGAAGATGCGCCCCTGGACCGCTGCCTGCCGCCCTCCCCTGCAGAGGCGACTGCCTGCCGCCCTCACGCAGGGAAACTCTGAAGGCCTTTCCGTGTCGGCTGGTGCAGCCCTGCCCGCCTACGGCCCGATCCGAGACGCGGGCAGGGAAACGCCCTCTGTTGGGGCGATGAAAACAGGCCTGCTTCTCACAGCCCTCCCTGCTCACGCACGAGGGCTCCCACGCAACAAAGATTAACCTACATAAGCATCCACACTTTGTTACACTACAGTTGTTGCAATAAAAAAAAAAAAATGATGACGACAATGAAAAGTTATTGTTTTCTGTTTGCTTCTAGAATTGCGCATAACCTGACTTAATGTGAAGTGTAGAAAACCATTACGCAAGATTTTACTTTTGGTTTAGGTTGTCTGGTGTGTAGTTAGGATCTTTTAGTCATTTCGACGTCATTCACGTTCATCAACACCAAAGGGACAATCCTGACATTGGGCTGATTTTCCTGGTTCTATTTCAGGGTGGAGCTGGAAGGGGTTAAGCCTTACTTTGTGGGCAATTTCTTTTTGGTTACGCCAAGGAATCCTGCGCCTGGATTATGTTCGCGAGGACACAATATCCCCCAAACTATACCCCAGATGTTTCAGAATCCCAAAGAAAGATCCGGAAAATTAATTAAGGCTGCGCTAATAAAACAATATCTCATTTAGCGCTGCCAAATAAAGAAGGAGCGATGCCAAACAGAGTGTCGTCAACCTTATTTTTAATCCACTCGAGGGTCGCTCGCGATGCTGCGACGGAGTTATGAATAACGGCGGCCTATAAACCGTTCGCACTTTTAGGAAGAAATGTGTAATTTACCAAGCTTCCCCGCTGTGTCCAGCAACAAGAGCCTGAGATAATTACTGCGAAGCCTTGGCAAACGCCTGCCCAACAAATCCTCGTTGGAGAACATGACCCATTTAGACGAGACGCTGAGGATGTCGAATCAATACGCGCATCTTTGCGATCCGTTGGTTGATCGAGAATGACAGGCCCACCCACATGGAGTACATGAGAGTGATCGGTGGTTGTTTGTGTTAAACGGTGACACCGACAGCTCAGAAGGGGCCACCTCTTCCTCTGCTGTCACCTCTTCTTTCGTTTTCAGCTTACATAAGTCCCCGTGCCCTTTTGGAAAAACTGTTCAGGAGGTTGACATGTCTGTTTCCTCTTTCCTGCAGAGGAATAGGAGGGAGAGAGAGCGAGAGAAAGAGAGAGAGAGTGAGTCTTCGATTTGAGTATGATTCCATCTTTCCAAAACACAGATGAAGCTTATCGTCATAAAAGCAGTTTTAATTTGAATATTCAGATCGACGTTGCCGTAAAAGTTAGATTCCTATCAAATGATATCGGCGTTATCTGTTCCCTGTGGCCCGACGAAAGCTGATTTTTATTGTGCGCCGTACAACTGCAATTTCGCGGTGAAAGAATAATATTGAATATGTAAATAAGAGCTACACATTAGCTTTCCGTTTTCATTGTAGAGGCTGCGACAGGAGATAAAAGATGAAACTTTGCAAACTATACAGTTTGCCTGAAAGGCATTAACATGTTAAGATGCTATTTATCGACGTGTTCTTAGGGTGAGGCTTGTGCGTTATCAATCTTAACTGCTCAGAGTGGCTGACTTTTGAAGCAAATGTGAAAATGGAGACATCTAAAAAAAAAAAAAATACCAAGAGCTTCCACTGCAGGTCAAAAGTATATGTACAGACAAACTCACGATGACCGTACATCATCACATCATTAACAAGTCATTTCCTGACTCAGTGCGATCTAAGTCTGGTCGAGGGAGCATTTTTTTTGTGTGTGTATCCTGCTGTTACATTATATACTATGTGTTAAGAAAAAAGGTAAAGAACGTCTGCGGATGATTTCAAAGTCTGAGCTAAAAATAAGTCCGTCATTGCATTTCTGAAAGCGCGCTTTATAAATAGTTCAAGCTGCGCCACTGACCACTGACCTTTCTTAGAGGGAGCTGCTCAGTGGCTTACTACCCGGATCCTTCCTCATTCTGATGATCAAACACACCGCTCGGTGCGTGTGGAGAAAGTAAAAGTCTCGCAAGAGGAGACGGTTCAGAAATCCCCACCTCGCCGTTTTTCCTGGAGATGCGAGGCATTACGTAAACGCAAAGCAGGAGCTGATGGGAATGAGGCCTTGAGTGCATAATGAGACCCCCTCTCTGTTTGGCCCAGCTGCGCAGATTCGGCTGTTCGTGCGGCAGATGCCTCTTTGTGAGTTACAGTGATGCTGGAGAGATGTCAGAGCAGCGTTTCCCAATCCCCGTCCCCAGCGACCATACTTGCCCCATGTTTTTGCTCCCAACTCCCTCCCAGACGGTCCACATTTTTGCTCCCTCCCGACTCCCTGCCAGACTGTCAACAGACTGCGGGTCCCCGAGGACCAGATTGGGAAACACTGTGTTAGAGAGTCAAGGGTGCTTGTGATGCAATACAGCCCCAGGCAAAATCACCTTTGCTAAGTTGGAGGAACTATTCAGCCAACGCCAGTAATGACCTCCTCCTTGCCAAATCACCTTCCACTCCTTCTCTCTCTCTCTCTCTGCTTGTTGTAGGTGCATGCTAGACCTCGCGTTTGCACGTGTGCATTGCTGTGTGGTGAATTTAGCGGTCCACATGTCGCCTTCGGGGCACTGTGAGTGATGTTCAGAGATAAACACACTTTTTTCCAGCAGCCCTTTACAGTTACTTGAGGAAAAACTTCGCAGGCAAAGCAGGAAAAAAAAGGCAACATAGTGCATTTAAAACTGACATTTATTATATTCTTCCTGAACATATATACATTTAACCTGCTTTGTGTAATGCATTGGAACTTGTCATAAGTAGAAATATGGGCACAGAATTGTGGTTTGATGAGTGTTCACAATGAGAAGTAAAGAATAAATAAATAAACAAATAAATAAAAATGATAAAGTGTCTAAAAACTGACCAATAAGATTAATGGGGGGGGATTTTTATTGACTGCATTTATTTTTGGAAAATAACAGGAAAACTATAAATGACTGGCTGCTATGGAGCCTGACATTGAAAATAAAACAGATGAGTAATATTTCATAATGCATCTGAATGTACCACCGGTGCATTAGTCAGAGCTTAAGTGAAGAGGCGTTTTAAATCCCATGTTTGTTAAAATTACGCATTTATTGTGCCGTGTGCTTCAAAGAATCAGTTTTGCTGACCTTTTTGAGGAAGTTTAGGGTTCGGTGACCTGTAGATCTCGAATTAGAATTGATAAAATGCTCGACGAAATAATACTGTACCAAGTTTCATGCTTTTTTCTTTTTCTTTTTTTTTCATTAAACTGTCATTTTAGACTTCGCACCTTAAAAGGCACATTTATCCAGAAACAGAAACAAATGACTTTCATTGCAGCAGAATGACACCCCCAATATTTATGAAAAGCCACCAGATACGCTGAATGGCGCGTCGTGTGAGACTTACTGGAGTGTCCTCCTTGCCCCATGTTCACGTCTCAACAGGAATATGAAACCTGCTGTCTTTGCGTGGGTGTGCCGGCTTCACGGAGAGAGGTGGAAGCCTGCGTTTTGGAACGTGACGTACGGGCATCACCGTTCGCTATGTTTAGCTACTGGAGCAAACGGCGTAGTTCAAGCTCAGGTGGGTGATTTGACTTTTTCCCCCTTCATCTTTATTTGAAGGCCGCAACCTCCTTGTCACCCAGACTGTGATGGCGGCCTGAGTGAATGAAACCTCTTTTTTGGCTGACAAAGTGTTGTGCACACACACAGTGCTAACGTTGTGCTAGGGCTGAAATCCAGAACTGGACGCTTCATGGAAATTAAACGTTTTCAATCTGTCAATATTTATTCTGCTGTCCTGTGAGGAAATACCTTACCTTATTATGACGTATTTTGCGTTTATGCTTCTGCCGCTGCGTCCAAACGAGTTGCGCTCCTGCACTGTGGATCCTCTTTATTTCTCGAGCTCGGCTGCCCCTCTCTGGGGTGATGCTGTCATCAGTCAGGAAGCCGGTGACTGTGAACTTCACAAACTTACTCAGTGCCGGCGGTATAGAAGTCAGTATGGCAAAAAGCAGGACTAGAACAGCCAAGGTAAGAGCAGATCAGCAGGAACCGCGGGGGAATGGGGGTCCTGTGAGGCTCACCAACATGGACTTGTAGCCTTATGGTTGTTGTTTCAAGTCCCATGAGCTGGCCTGATGTAGCACGTTTTAGAAAAGTACCCAGCCTGAAATAGCGTAATGAAATATCTTGCGCTTATAAAAAGATCTGCATATAACATTAAAATCCATCCATATTCTGTAAACTTGTGCATTACAGGGTCATGAGCATGAAACCTGTCCCATTAACCTGCAACGGGATGGGATGGTCAGTTAAACTGGGCTGACCAGTGAGAAGCTGGCATTCAGATGCCCACTAGAAAATGCTAGTTGGTTAAAGTTTGTGGCGTGGTGCAGCGTGCAGACGGTTCCCATAACACCCCGGTCTAACCACAACTCAGTAATGTCAATACATCGAGACCAGCAACGGATTGTCAACTTTGGCCGGCTGGCAGGAGTGACATTTTCAATTTCAGAACAAGACTGCGCACACCTTTACATGCATGTAGCGGTTTTATTGCCTTGTAAAGAGTCTGTAGGGTTTGCAAACTAACCCCCGACACTTTCGGCGTAGCTAATTTCGGGTCTATAATGCGTCGCGATAGATTTGCTGTAAGATTTCTTGCGTGAGAGTCTGAAAGTGGGAGCGTCACGCCAGACGTGTGAGAGTTGGCAAGGTCTCCTCCGTGTCTGTGACGAGCTGGCGAGGCGGCGGGCAGTTTTTGTGTTCTTTAAATTTTAACGCGCTGAAATGGCGCGTGATCGCATTTCAGCCGGAGTGGGAGCGAACCGGAAGCGACGCGTGGCGACCCGGCGATGGAGCGGCGTTGCGGTGGATGCTGGTGCGGAGCCTGAGCTGTTTCCAGAAGGGGGGGGGGGGGGCTGGGCTGGGGAAAGCCCCCTCACCTAGCGCTCAGTGCGAGGTCAAACACAAGCTCAAATACAGCACCGAAGACCTAAAAAAGGGCATTTCCACTTGGTTAAAAATGCTTCATCTAACCCGCATGCTGTTTAACCTCACCATAAACCTACGGTACTTGCATTAAACACGCTAAACTGCACTCTGAGCCCGGGTTTGCAGAACGAGTCGACTGACGGTTAGCGTTGCCCCTGGTTTGCACGTCTTCATGTGAAGAGTGAAGTGTTGTCTCAGCATGTCAGTCAGCTTGTGTCACCAAAGCGAACAGAAAAGGGAGAAAAAAAAACAAAAAACAGTAATCAAAGTCTTAGGGTTTTTCAACAAAACTGCATTTTCCAGCAGTGCCATGTTCACTGCCAGTGTCATCCGCTGTAAATATCTCCTCTGCAATATCAGAATTTGGCTTCCTGAAAACAAACCACTATCTTGCACAATAGCTTGTTGATGAATGTCTGAACCCGATGTTATGTTCCAGCAGTATTCTTAACTGCCATGCCGGTTATTACCAAGTCATTTTTCAGGCTAAGACTTTGACTCTGGGATAAACGATTGTGTGTGGTTTTTGAAAGAAGCGTCCGTCTCTTGCTTCAAGGCTTTGGCTGGTAATTTTTGAGGGGGGGGGGGGACACCCTTTCTCACGTGAATGTCGAAGGCGAAGGCTTAACTACTCCGCAATTGTCTTGCGTCCCAAAGTGTTTGAGTGACTTGCGCGATGATTCCTGATGTTATAGAAACCTTTTAGCGGTGATGCCAGGAAAAACCTCAGGAAAAACCTCAGGAGAGCCGAGTCCTGAAACGGTGGGTGCAGTAGCTTGTGCAACAAAAACCGGAAATCAGAATCCATACAGGGCCGGGGTGATAATAACTAGCCGGGCAGATCTGTAGCAAACGATCTCGAAACTGTTCTGTCACCGCGCCATGTTGCTTCTCCGACGGTTTTTATAACCCGGACAACCTGAAAACTGTTAGCGTGTTGAAAGGCTTCATCACGTCGTGGGGCAATATTTGGCAATTGTTTCCAAACGCGCTTTCTGGCTTCCAACCTCCCTGCCGAGTCACTGGGGTTGGTGTCAGTGCAAATAACATTTAGAGGAGAAAATGTACACTGTTGAAGGTGTTGGGCTTCTTTAGAGATCCACATTTGAGTGTTCAGTGAGGGTCTGAAACTTGCAGGTCACTTGAACACTTTTTTTCATTCAGTCGCCATCCAAGTCGCACGTATGGAGTGGAATGATTCACCAGTTGTAAAACCAGATCAAGACACACAAGGGAAAATGACTGAGTCACACTCCCGGTCATTCTGACATTTTGTTGTTTTGTGTCTTATAACAGCACTGACATGTCTCTCCTCTTCTGAGCTAATACACCGAGTTCAGATTCACGTGGCTATTATTAATGTGTAATTTTATTTGAAATGCCACAGCGAAGTATGAGAGGAGTGGACGGCACAAGTACTGCAGATCCGGAGATGATGTCGAAGCCTGGAAATGACGGAGGTGGAGATTTTGTAGAACCTGCAGAATAGGCTGTCTGCTGTTGGCCTCGCGCCTGCTGCCCTCGCTGCTGTCTTCCCAGCCTTGCTCACCCTTCCTGGGCCTCCTCGCCCCTGAGAGGTCAAACCTGTCCACTCCCGGTTGGGCTTGGTGTGTGTGTGTGACCTAAATCGGCACAATGGTGATCCATCAGGCTGTGGAAACTGTGCCTGTTGGGCTTGTTTTGGTGATTTTTTTTATTATTTTTTTTCTACACCTCAGATTCCAACGCGGTATGCTGACGGTACTGGGTGACTGTAGAAACATGATCTCGCCTATTTCCTGTCTTAAATATCATCACAGGACTAAGGATAAATTTAGTTATTCACTGTCTACTCCCTAGTAGTAGCTAAATGATTCAAGTAAAACATGTATGTATAATAAGCGGTTGACTTTTTGTGATAAAGAAACATTTAAGATGTTTCACTGCATGCCTGTCAATTCGTCTGCTTGTCTCCCTTTTGTTTGATCCCTTGCTGACATTTCTGCGCCATTGGCAAGAGGGTCACGACTGTTTGTTAATGTGTTTCTGGGTTGTCCTGCGTCGCGCCCCAAAGGAACCAGAGACTCCGGTGAGGCGAGTTACTCCCTGTGAGACACACACATGCATACACACACACACACACACACACACACACACACACTGCGGGTCACGTTAGGCCACGAGAAAATGAAACAATGAAACAGGCCCAACTTACAGGGCAAGTAAACCTTTTTTTTTTTTTTCAGGAAATCGAGATAAAACTTTTAAATAATAATAATAATAAAAAAGGCTTTTAAAAAGTATGAACTGCATTATGGATCAAATGATTAATGGCTGAGTGGCTGAATATGATAACAGTGATGAATATTATCTTTACTGAGCCTTAAGCTGGGTTCAGATTCCTTAAAGCGCATTTAAAGAAATTCTCTCCCTGCAGGCACTTTTCTGAGAGGAAAATAACATTTCAAGTGGGTGAAGGTCAGCTTGCCCTAACTTTGCTTTCACTGAAAAAGGGAAAATATACAGATCGTCTTTAGCTGAAAGAGTGTGGACATGTCTTTGTCACGACTGGCCGAACGGATCCGAGGCTAGTAAGAGATTTAGATCAGAAATGTGTTGTGGTGAGACGGACAGTGTTTCCTGACTTTTCTCCCCCAATTTCCTGGATCTTGAGAGCGCCCATCCAGCTGGCAGTCACATGAATGCTGCAATGTGCTGTGATGTGAATGGGGGGCCTGTTGGACACTGCGAGAACAGCAGTACTGCGGGCTGAGCAGTCATGGCCGGCGGGCGTGCCCGTGTGCGCGCGTGCCCGTGTGTGTGTGTGTGTGTGTGTGTGTGTGTGTGTCTGCGCATGGAGGCTGAAGCCTGCTTGTACAGCTGCAACCAGGCCAGTCCAGACAAATCGGAGCTTGCCGAGCGAGGATATGCATGCGTCTGAGTGGGTGGGGAGGGGTGAGGCCCTCGTGGCGGAATGCGGAATCCTGAGTGGCGGGACTCTCTCCGACACAATCAGCCACACAAGCTGCCACCTGCTGGTTTGAAGTGAACACCGAAAGTGTGTGTGAGGGTGTGTGTGTGTGGGGGGCTGTGTGTGGGGGTGTGTGTGTGGGGGGGTGTGTGTGTGTGTGTGTGTGTTTTCCTGTTCAAAAAACCCCTCACCACTGTCTGTGGTGAGCTTCACTTCTGATTGGAAAGGCATGAACTGCTGAAATATAGTGGCCCCCATTTGGTATTCACAAGCATCGCCTATTCCTTGTAGAATGGTATCTAGGTTAAGTTAAGAGAGGCAGCGAATATATATGTATATAAAAGTAAATATAGATGTAAATATAAATGTATATTAAATGCAGTAATCGTCCCCGTCTCCCCTCCCCTTAAATTATCAGCGTCACAATCTTTATTGCCACACAACCAAGGCTGGAGACACGGCTTGTCACAGTTGGGGGGGGGGGGGGACAGGGGACACCATGACATTAGTCAGTTAAGAAGTACATGCAGAGAATAAACACAAGACTTCGTAGAAGATGCACGATGGTGAGGAGCCAAGGTATGTGATATATACAGAGGTTTGTGCAGATGTGTCGAAAGTTGACACGGGTACGACACGCACGACACACATTTATGCTTCATATTGTGCTTGTCATACATCGCACAATATGCAATTATGACATGCGACCAGATTGTTGCGAATCTGTGCCGACGCAAATGTAAATGTTGTTATTGAGGAATCTGATAGTAAATAATGTTAATTACTCAAAAAATGTTTAGCACTGTAAGGTCTGTCCTGTTGGGAATGTTGCACTGTGGGTTCAGGATGAACATTATTTAGTTTCACTGTGTACTTCCAGTACCTAAGGTGGCTATAAAGCTTTTCTTGACTTGATTTGACTTGACAATGAACCTTTACCCTTGCTTATTGTTCCGTTACTCGTGGAAAGTGATGGAAAAAACTTTCCATACCATCTCCAGCTCATTTACCGATTCAATGGAAAGTGTCCTGGATGCTTCTGCGGGAGATTTGCTGGATTAAGGCTGCGGTTTCGGAAAGAGAAGGAAAAGCTGTCTTGAAGCGCACGCTGGCCCTCTGCTCTCAGCGAAACATTTGTTCCCCCTGGGAGACCGCCACAACAATCACTCGTCTATCTGAGAAACAAAGCGATTTCTTGTGTAGGCAAACACATACTTCAGCTTTGTGATCGATTCTCAACAGGACAAGGTACAGAAAAACAACCAGCGATCGAATACATTTTTGGAACTCTATCTTCACCCGCTATTAGCAATCTCGGGGCTAAGTTATAAATAGGTTGAAAATGATCAAAATGCAAATCAAATCAATTAATAAACACAAACACCTGTCTGTATGTCAGTTTTTCATCACGGTGAGAATTGGTCTGTAATGACTTATACAGAGAGATTATTCCGGAACTGTTAGTGATCAAATTAGCGGCCCATGGAACTAAATGTTCTAATATGAACTAATGATGTTTTTCAGACTTTCATGTGTTTTTGCTCTGTGGGTGACTGACATCCCATCCGGGGTGTTCCTCTGCCTTGTACCCAAAGCATCCTGAACAGGCTCACCACTCCCCAACAACCCTGTACTGAATTTACTGTACTGCCTGGAAATTTTCCTCTCAGAAAATCCATTTTGTTAAGTAAGCAGCCAGATTCGCGTAAGTCATGGTGAAAATACTTCAGGCTGTTGTTCAGGTCCTGAACCGACGACGTGTCCCTTTTTCTTTTTTCTTCTTCTTCTCTCTCCAGAATCTAGGATGTTTTTTCCTTCCTCCAGAATCTTTAGCGTACTTCAGAAGTGAACCCGTCACACTTTTCCAAGACCCCATCCAGCGTAAAGATACCACGACGACGTTCATCGATATCTGCATCATTTGTGCTATTTGTATCTGCCCCCTAGACAGCGAGAGTCAGGTCTTCCCTTTAACTGCACGCAGGCACCCGTCCGGGTGACGCTACAAGTTCATGGCCTTACAGGTACCTTTCGGCACCTGAGGACGGCCCATCTCACAGCCATGCACACACATTTTCCCTACGCTTCGAATTGCGTCACTCGATTAAAATGTCAATCTGTGGTTGTTGCAGCTGGATGCGCGTCCATAGACTCCTGGCCATGGGTGGGGTGGGAGACCTGGAGCGTGTCGCAGGTGGCGCCAGGCCAAAGGGCACGACGGCGGAGTACGCCACGGATAGGATGCTACTTCATCGCAGGACGCACTCGTGCACGAGCTCTCGCACTATCCCGAGGAGCAGAAT
>JAABNY020000043.1:12077240-12089231 GCA_015164015.2 Brevimyrus niger | reverse complement strand
GTACTAGACAGTACTAGACGGTCTCCAGGGGACCGCTTGTGTCATCACTCGTCACCCAATGAGCTTCAGCGAGGGCACGGGCACTGCCACCCCAATCAGGAATTCACAATTTCACATGTGGCCATTAATCTTGAGCTTCCGCCTCATGCGATGCCGTAACATTCTCGGATCCACTGTGTTTTATGAGAAAGATTCTGAGATTGATGGCCAGATGACTCCAGCTTCCAGTAAATGTTATGGTCCCCTTGCAAAATAACTGCAGTTTAGTCTCAAGAGGGGCAGGTTCACATGCAAACATGTGGTTGCGGTCTGTACTTTCGCTGAGGGTCTTGTGAACTGTAAACCTCTTTTTGTTCGTGAGCTCTGAATAATCTTCACCCCCTTTTTTTTTTTTTTTTCTCGGGCCCAGATGCTAAACGGTACCACTGCACCTGCTTTGGAGTCAGTGTTAAAAAAGACAGCTACAGAGCAGCGGGCACCGGTCGCTTCATTGTTTTGATCTGGTTGTTGAGGTTTGAAATGTGAACGACGGCCCGGAGGAAGTGATGAAATAAAAAAATAAGAAAAAAAGAAGAATATCAAGGTTTTTCAGGTCGTCTGTCAGTCTGAGCCGCCTTATCTCTTCACGCTTTGCTACATGGGCTAGTTAATTTGCTCTCAGCTGAGCAAATTACTTGGCACTTGATTGATAACTGGAGTTGCTGTTTTTTTTTTTTTTTTTTCCTTTAGCATTGGTAATTTTTTGAAATTTGTTCAAGGCCGCCTCTCGAAATCAGTTTTGAGAGATGTGTTACTGCAGGCCCATAGCAAATAGGGGGTAAACAAGCTCTTACACAGTACAAATGAGATTACCTTTCACCATACCCTCTAAACCTGCTCAGGAGGGGAACCAGAATTGGAAACTTCAAAAACACGATCGCCGCGTTTATCTCGGTACTCCATCTTTGCTGTTTGACTGCGGCTTTAATGCACGATGCGAAAGCAGTTTACAAAGCCCCCGCAGCAGAAGGTAATTAGTCGTAGGCAACCTCTGAAGTTAGCGGCGCCCAGACAATGCTTTGAAAAGCTGTCTGAAAAAACTCACCACTTGCTTCTTTTTTCCAAGCTGTTTCAAAATGTATCCACTCAAATAACACATCCTCAGTATTACATTTGTGTTCCCATTAATACATTCTAAGCTAGTTTAATGTACTATTGAAATGCCAGTGACCAGGTTTAGACCTGATTTTTTTTTTCAAATTCTAGATGTGACGCACATGAAATACAATAAATTCCCATCTGTTTTCATGTGAGAAATAGATGAACATTCCCATCATTGATTCATTATGTGTCTGTGTATATATGATGCATGATATTTTTTTAGGTTGAGCATATCCTTGAAATGGTTATTTCAGCAACTGGCAGGGCCCTTCTCACCAGCACAAACGATGTGTTATGATAGAATAATCTTCCGGAACATTCAGGCATTCGGATACTTCTGTTGTCAATGGTGTGACCTAAATGTATTTTGAGGTGTTTGAGGTGTGCAGTGGCTACTTGGAGTGCTAATATGAGGTGTTGTAAAGGCGGAAAATCTCCAGTGCAGAAGGCCCTACAACCACCACACTCCGGCCTGAGACGGTGTATAAATGAGGCTTTCAAAATGGTCCAGACAAATTGAAATTGCACCTGGTGACATATCTGTCTCGGATTTGTGACTCGCTATTAAAATCCCGCAACTGCGTCCATTTGGGAACAGTTCCCAGCTGAAATATCACCATTCCTACCTACACAATGTGGAAGCTGTCTCCTTTGAACAGGAAGCGTCGGCCGTCCAAGTGATTCCAGCCACCAAATGCTAACTAACCAACTCGCCTACTTTGGCATGATTCTGGTACTTTATACATAACAGAAGCAAATTACAGTTGTTTTTCAGAAAAGCAGAAACACGAGTAAAATGATATTTCATTTCATGATACTAACCTTAACAAATAAGGAACAAAGTACCATGCATGCAGTACGATACAATTAAAGCCACATTGTTCTACTGCTGAAGCAAACCTAAGTGAATATTTTATTATAGTGACATGTTCTCACATGCAAACCCCCTTCGGCAGTATTCTGTGAGGCAAATACGTGGTCAACTAAAATACAGCTTGTGTCTACATTTGCTGCAGCAACATTGAGGGAGATCCAGAGAACTGGGACACTTATATTGGTAACAACTACCGGCCACTGTCGATTCATATTGGTGAAATGTAGTTCATGTCCTAAAATTAGGTTTGAAAAGTTGCCCGATTACTGAAAAGGAGCGATCATTCTTCGTTTTGTTTGTCAGTGTAGAATTCCATCGAGGGCGCGATAGGTGTTTCCTAATAAAAATTAACTTCCCCGCTTTGCAACTGTAACTAGCGGCGTGAGGCATTTTTTAGTCCCAACTCCACGGCTATTTGCACAACAATAATATACCCGATATGACGAAGTGAAGCAATTGCATGTGCACTGCCTTACATGGGCAATTTTTTGTACTGGCGCTCAGGGTGTCTCTGTCGGCTGGAATTTAGACCCGTGACGTCACTGCCTACAGCTCCCAGATTTGGGGAAAAAAAGTTGTTTCACTTTTTGTGGGATTTGAAACTCATTGATTCTTAGAAAGCGAGGTAAGAGAAACGGGGGCTATCGCAAAACGCCGGAGTATTATTACAAGAACCGGATGATTACGTGGGCCCGTTCCGACGTGCACTGCAGCCCGGTTAATAAGACGGAACGTCAAATATCGCCTTTTGCCAAGGTGATTTAGTTTTACTACAGCCTGGTATAGAGACGGAGGGCGTGGGCAGCGTACGGGAAGGGGGTACCGTGACTTTGGCATTACTCTCGGGCGATTATAGAGAAACTGTTTTAACTTTGCGATCGCATAACGTTTGTTTTATGCTCATATTGCGACTGCCAGGGTCGGTCTTTGCACTATCTGCCTGTCCGGCGTTGCGTTGTAGCTGTAATTTTTCTTCATGGCACTTTGTGCGCTTTCCCCAGCGCGAGGCCATTCAGCTCGAGCCGGAAGTGAGCCGCCAGCCCTTCCACGCTGATAATGTGAAGATCTTTCTCAGTTTTGGTGGCTACCGCCTTTTCTAAAAAATATCACGGGATATTTCTTATTTAGTTATAACGTCACGAACGTAGTAGTCTGTACCATCCGCATTTTTTGGTGTGTGGCTTGGTTCATTTTGCAGCAGCGTGTCTTTGATGACAACTCACCGATACTGTTGCTGCGCTAAATTAGCTTTATCCTTTTAAAGTCAATGCTTAGAAAGCCGACCGTCGTTTAACCTTTTGCCTGTATTTGCTATTCGGTTAGTGTTTGTTTTTAGACGTGGACCTAACAGGCTTCCGCATGGAACTTTCAGAAGTTAAAAAAAACTATTTAAATTTCCCCATTACAGTCACTCATTCGTGTGTGGTTACACGAAGGATAGTTTTCATTTTAAGTGAAATGAGAAAATCTTTCTCTGGTCAACATTTTATTCATGGCTATTTTGAAGTGCTGTCATTTCTTGAAGGCAAAGCAGCGAATTCAATTCAAAATGTATCTCCATTTTTTTCTCAGTCAGAATATATTTCAAAATATTAAGCTATGCACCTTTTTCATTTTAAGTGACATGATTATTAACTTTTAGGTGATACTACACATATCTGAGTTTAAAATCAAACTTTATTTCCAACAGAACTGGATTCAGGTACTTTTTTGTAAAATTGCAGAACATCTGGAACTCTCTGGTATGAAAGCCTTCTTTATGGGATGAAACTTGCCCCCCCCCCACACACACACACTTGCCTGTGTGGATTATGGGCTTTGATCACTTTTTGTGAAAAATACCTTTTATAAAAAAAAAAACCGAAACAAAAACAACAACAGTGTTACTGGTGCAGTCTCTAGGTTTGCTCAATTCTAATGACACCCATCGTGATGCAGCTGAAGTATATATTTCGTAAATGGTCCTTGTATCAGATACATGCACATCTGGCTTTTAAGAAATGTTTTTTTCTCTCTCTCTCCTTTAGAGCAACCTGCGTGTGACCTGTTCTCAGGACTGTAAGCAGAATCCACTTTGGAAGTAGAAGAGGTATGTAAGCTAGAGATAGAAATATAGAGATTTCAGATGCACACTGCTTGATCCTCAGGCTATATAGGTACTATGGATGCTTTCCGGTGCGGTTGTTTGTTTGAGTATATGGTTAATATAGTTGTGAAGGATTATTTTTCTAAAACTTTTAAGTTCTGCACCTTTGACTTAGTGCAAGAATTCTAGCCAGCGGCTGCCAGTTTTGTTAATCAAGCCAATAATTACTGTACGACAAGATCTGTGTATAACCATGGGTTTATTTTAAGAAGGGAATGATCATTAAATGTGTGGGGGCAGGAAGCAGCAGCAGTAATGGACTCATCTTGCGGAGGCCGTTGATGTTGGGTAAGAGGGGCCCAGTTTTTGTATCACCTGGTAGATATTTGACGTCAAACATCCAGATGAAGCGTCAGCTTAAGAAATGAATTTCGAGAGTAAAGAGACTCGCTATCAGCGGCCGCCCTCTCTTCCTGTCTGTGTATCTGTATGTCCTGATCTGAAGTCTTGCACATTTCCCGGTAAAACAGTGGCCAGCGTTGAACTCTCCACACATGCTTCATTTGAGATTTCAGGACGTGATTATTCGGGCTAATATTATCTGTAGAAATGTGTGTTATCTCTTTTTATAGTTCCCTGATGAGACATAAGATGCTTTCACATGACTGGAACTTTTTTTTCCTGGACCCAGAACCTTTTTTCTGCACCCTGGGACTTTTCATCGTATTCACACCACAGGATCTCGGCTTAACTAGTTCCTCGAAGGCAGTTCCAGAACAGTTTTTTTTTTTCTTTTTAGTGCCTGCTCTAGACTAGTTACTTTTTGTTGAACCATGAACTAGTGAGAAGGCACTTACAGTGATAGCTTGATGATTGGTTAAGCACAAGCGCTGGCGATTACATGGAAATGCAGAAAAGGAGATGCGGCGGAGCAAAAAATCAGCAGATGGAATTATTTTTGTACCCATATTACATTTAATGCATCAATTAATACATTTTTTGCTTGCATCTCCATATTTCTGCATTGGAAAATTCGATTGCTGACCAATTTACTTTTGTCTAATATCCCCAATGTGAGCACGTATTAGCAGAATAACATTACATCGTTCTTTATTCTGTGGAAAATGGAAGATCGATCTGCTGGACAGATTTAATAATAATCTTGAACATGTCGTGGGTCGTATAAGTGAAATATAAATAGAAGGCTGGGTTGATCACGATCGATCCACCCAATAATTAACAAACAGCGAGTCGATGACTTATCTTCCGCTGTTTTGGCGTGATGGTGCTTCGCATGAAGTTATGCGTGAAGGTTAACTTTTTGCATCTCGGATGCTTATTTAGCGTAAAGGTCCCGGTTCCTGTTGTGTGGTGTGAAAACGACACATGAAAGTGCCGAAAGGAGCCTTGTGAACCGCGGCCCGGGTTCCGGAACTTCAGCGTAAAAGTGCCTGTAAATTGCAACATTTAAAGGGCTAATCTGTGATACGGCTTTGTGGCGTGTGCCTATTGTGCACGGTGGTGACAGAAGTCACGATTAACGGTATGGTATTGAAAACGCCTCCATATCCATGTCTGAGCATGGAGCTCAAATCTTGATAAAATGGCAGCACTTGTTATACCCCCTTTTCTCCTCCCCCCCCCCATCTGAAGCATTCCTTTCAATTCTATAGCTTGGTTTTTAAACCACCCCCCCCCCTCCCCTAGCTTCCCCTCCCAGGTAAACAAGCAGAAGGAGTTTATCCCAGTTTCTTATAAGCATTGGCCTTTGTTTTATCTCCATTTCGCTGGCAGAGTGCGGTGGGTGTGCTAACCAGGTTACAGCTATTCTGTGGTTATTGTTATTCGATCCCAGTGCTGTTGGACCCAGCCGTATGATGAAATCCAACCCGCTTCGCAGCTAACCTCCACTGAGAATAGCGGCTTCATTTAACTTGACATCATTTTCGGCGTGGAAGTCTCTCTGAGCAGGAAGGTCAGTGTTGACTTGCTAGTGTAGTCTTGCTAAAGGTCCCACAGGGATCGCATGGATTCCGTCTCTCCGCGCTTGGGTTTAGGAGAGAGAAGCTTGCCGGGGTAAAGGTTCTGGATTTGGGTAGATTGAGCCCTCAGCTTCTGAAATCCCTGGTGGACATCGGTGATTTCTGGGTCGTTTTTTTAATTACGTTTATTAAGGTAACTAAAAGTGGGTAGTTGTCACTCTGCAAGACCTTCTCTACGGTCTCATAATTATGGTCCAAGTCACCTTTCTTTGCACCTTAGGAAGGGCCTACATCTGATCTGATTGAAGTGTATGCCCCCCCGTCAGCCTTCATCCACAACTGTTCTTATTCCCCGAAGGCAATGCTTCTCATTTTGATGTTTTGTTGGAGTATAAAGATTCTCGAAGCACAACGTCTGTAAACAAGCTTTCTTAGCAGTACTGTTATTTCAAGGCACTTCTCTGTGTTTTATCTCCGGACTGAATTTGGCGTCACTTGATGCAATAGATCTGTTGTTACGTTTACGTCGTAAAAGGACAAACTACTTCCCGTTCTTGTCTGTAAATAGAAGACATGTACACATATCCTGCAAACGGCTTCACAATTCTCCGCTCTGCTGTGTTTGTTGCACGTGCAAAGATTGAGTCCTTTGTTAAAAGCAAAAATTTAGGCCTCTCAGCGTCCATTTTAGCTTTGACACTCCGCTGCATAGAACTTTGACTGTTACTCGTCTACAGCTGTTGAGTATCCATTCATTATAGGAGCAAGAAAAATGTGTAGGACGACTTTTTCTCCTGGCTTTTGCTATGTAAAGGAATACTATGCAAAATAGATTCCGAAGAGCTTGACAGTTGAAAATGATGCTTAAAGCTCTTGCCGGTATCTCTAGAAAATGTCGGTGGCGCATACTTTCCTAGTGATTTCTTACAGTATTTGAGGATATGAATTATTGTTCTCAAGATTGTTTGGAGGGCAGGGACTCTGAAACATACCCACCAATCCCACAAGGCAAAATGTAATATTATTGCCTGTCTGTAAGTGTTTGGGTTGGGTATTTTCCTAGGACCCTCGTGAGTTTTTGGGTATGTTTATGTCCACTGACTTCGTTTAGGGGAATCGATAGCTTTCAGCTGGGATAAGAGAGGGTGGTTCCTTGCGTGGTACTTTAAATTTGCTGAGTTGTGGTGGAAAGAACGGAGAGGCAGCAGCGTATGGGTGTTGGCCTTTTTAACTACCAGGATGCCATATATAATTCAGCTGAATAGTCGTGCTATTTGGTTTGTACTTCCCTGTTAAGTGCCACGGACATATTTGGCTCGAGTGTAGCACTGGCAAGCACACATGTAAAAGTATGCTTTAACAAAATAGGGTGGGAGAAAAAAAAAAAAGAAGAAAGTATTAACGCTGATTTTTGCCCCAATCTGCTCATATTTCTCCATATTTGGAAATGTTTACCTCTCTGTGCTAGTTGAAGTGGGCTGGTGTGGGGAGGTGAGTCAGACAGAAGTGCAAAGCGACCGGGCTTTTGAGAGGGTGGTCCTGGGTGTGCTCCCAGTGGTGCAGGGGAAGTGTCCGGAGGAGAGCCTGCAGGTAAGCGCCGCGTTCCCTTCTTAACCACCCGTGTCTGGGGCCTTCTGGACGCACTTTCACAGCATCTCGGGGGGCGGGAGTTTGACCTGATGTGCGTTTCTCTGTCTGTCTGAGCGAAGCTGCAGATATTTACGTTTTGTTTAAGCCCTGAAATGTGCCGTTTGAGGATGCAGGCCTTAAATGATGATTTGAGTGAACGTTGTTTAATGGGTGTTTTGGGAGGGGTCAGGGTCTCCGGTGAGAGGATTTCCACTCGCGCGTTGGTTTACATCTCGCCAATGTGGCCAATGACAGTGGCGGGGATAGGCAGGCGAGGCCTTCTTTACTTATTTGTTGCGAGCATGAGTACAGGAGGGGGATTTTTATTTATCTATTTTAATTACCTTCCATTAAACTGTCAATCTGGACGGCGTTTAATCAGTTAGATGATAATGACACTTTAGTCATATCCGTGAGGTTGAACTGAATGACTGTAAGCGGTTTAAGCAAGCAAAGCTTTAAATTTTCGCCGCGTGTGAAGACGAGGCTTTCTCATTGGCCGTGAGGCCGAAAAAAAGCAGAACTGGGAGCGAATGGGGGCTGAGACTCGGCACGGCTCGCAGCCAGCTCATTGGCCACCGGATCAGTTTTATAGCACCGTGTGCTGAGTGCTGTTTGTTAGCACATGTCCTCCTTCGTGTCTTTGCTGTGGGTGTTACCTTGTATGTAACAATGGATCCAGCATAGTAGTGTTTTACAAGCAAGTCTGTATCTAAGCAGTCCATATGCTTTGCAAAGTATTTAAATGCCTATTTATGTATTTTATGATATAGATGTATCTTAAGCCTTCTGCTTCTTGTGCTGTATTGTGAGCAGTTCATCAGACATTAAGTATAAATACTTTTCATTGTTGTATGAACCGGTTGAGGTGGAGATGTGTATTAGGCAATTAGGTTTGGCTTTCTGTATAGACATTTACCTCGAGGCTTTGCATATATCAAGTTATTCTACAGATCTGCTTTTGTAGAAATTTGCATAATAAGCAATATCAGTTGGAGTTTATTCTTCAGCATTAGCAAAGCTGTTGTTAGTGTCGTCCTATAGTAATAGAGCTGGGCCTCTACACCTGCGGACCAGGAAGAATGTCAGACATGGTAGAAAGGCGTCCGCTTCAAGTGCTGTCCTCAGGGTGTCAGCTTTCTACATGAGCATGTGCGAATCTGTGAACCCACTGTCACATCCAGAAGCATCTCTGGCAACCGGTGCCCTCACCCCCCCATCCCCCGCTGCTGGTGACCCTCTGCATCCAGCACTGGGGCCTACTGACTCATTCATTGCACTGCAGTTGGCCTGAAAAAGCTGGCAGAACATGTGGACATGTGGATGTTCCAGGTGATTTGTACCATCATGAGATTGGCGGGAAATCTACGAGAATTGCAGAGGCATTAGAGAGGAACGCGGTGAAGCCGTAATGTGCACATGAAGAAAACTCTACCGAGAAATTTGGCTAAAGTGCAGCTGCCTGCAGTCAACTGTGGTTCCTCATACAACATTTACCATCCAGGACCACCTCCATCCCCTCGTGCTGCCCGAGAACTTGATCACGTAAGAACCTGGACTAAATTTCCCGGAATCCAGTCGTAGTTCTCTCCACGTGAGAACCTCCTAGTAGGTACTCTTCTACTGCTTGGTATTTTCTTGCTGAAGAAATTCTGTCCTTGCAGCCCATGTAAGAATTCTGATTCACATCTTATGGGATGGATGGGGTTCTGCGGTCTGAACACCGGTGTTGGCAGCAATGACTGTACACATTTTTGCATCTTCTGTGTCCCTCTTAATGGGGGCAATGCCGTACGTGTGTGTGTGTGTGTGTGTGTGTGTTTCACATGTGTGATTTTTTTTTGGGTGCTTTACCCAACACAAGCGGTTTCCCATTGTTATTATGAACTGAAGAAAACAATCAAGCAAATATATGGCATAACTAGCCAGTTGTCTGGTAGAAATACTTGACTGCAGCCTTAATAGAATAATATACTATTAAAATTGATTCTTTTTTGAAGGGACCATGCGGCGGGTCACGTTCTGGAAGGCGCTAGTGTCCGCTGTAATCCCAGAGCCTCTTTTGGCCCACGCTTCAGATGCCGTGTTTTCCGGCCCTCCATAAAATGTTCTTTCTGGATTAACGCGGGATTGCGGCTGGGACGGGGACTGCGGTAAAGGGATTTGGGGCGGCTGTGAGTGGTCCGCCACGTGTTAGCGGAGCGTGGCGGGATAATCTAATTACCGCTTGCTTAGTGGGCAGATACGTCGCGGGCCTGGAGACTCGCTGCTGGCCCCACTGCATCACTCATCGTCGTTAATTAGTTCCCGCATCCAGATCCGGCGCCGTGATATTTTATAAGGAGGCATATTCGGTGTGGCCCTAACTCGTCCAGAAAGACAAACACTAGTTGGGGCAGTTTAATTTCATTTTGTGCTTTATTGATGTGTGTCTTGTGCTTTTGTTGGGGCACAGAATTCCCAGCAGTATATGTGTTCATCGTGAAGCAAATACGTTTATGACTGATGGCTAACGTCGTGAAAATCACCCATTCGTCTTCTAACCACTTATTCTTCTCAGGGTTGCGAGACCAGGAGCCCATTCCTGGCAGGGACCAAAATATATGAAAAAATTGGTAAATATATAATGCCCAGCAATGTATACATTGAATCATTTTTTAAAGAAACAGTGGAAAGTATAGCAATTTCCATCAGTGTTCAAACCACTTAACCTGGTCATGATTGGAGTAAAAGCAGGGCTAAACCCTGGATCACATGGTAAACACTGAATTTTTCAAAGTTCAATGTTTTGTACTTTAAAAATCCAAGCTAATTATATTTCATGTAGAGATTTAACATCATTTTGGCCGTTGTTGCATGAAGCCAGTGTTTATCTGCAGTCCCAGGAACCAAAAAGCTTAACTGGCTGATGTCTCTCCTAGAGAACCTGTCATCACTGAAGGGTGAATCCTCATTACCCACCAATGATGAATAAGAAGGAGCAGATTGCATCTAACCAGTCAGCTGACAGTTATATACTTCAGAAAACGATTAGGGATTTGTGTTCTTTCTATTGTGTCTACGGTACCCAAACATCTCCCACCCCCACCATTTTCTCAAAAGGAAATAATCATTTAAATAAATATTTCCAAACTTTTGATTATGTGATAGGATGATTAGAATTGTCAAGTTGTGTATATTATTATTATTAATAATAATATAATAATAATAAATGATTGTGTGTTGAGTATGTATGTAGATACATTTGTGCATGTGTTCACACCTTAGGCCAGAAGATGCTGATGCATTATGGGATTCATGTTCTGACTTAGGCCTTAGGCCAGAAGATGCTGTTGCATTATTGGATTCATGTTCTGACTTAGGCCTTGGGCCAGAAGAAGTTGTTGCTCTTCTTGTGGACTCGTGAAAGGATGCGAGCTCGAAGGAACATATGGATGTTAGATTTTAGACGGGGCAAATTCCAGACTCCCGGCCTGAGGTCGGTTTTGGCAGCTTTCAGTAGACAGGTTCTGGTGTATGGATGGTTCCATTGTGTGGGACTGTACTTCACGGCCCAGTATACTGTGCAGTCCAGGAATTAAACTGAGTAAGTTTACCCACTGACCCAGATGCATGCCTGGCAGTCAGGATGTACCTTTAAGAGAAGACCTCTGCCTCCTATGTCTGCTGTCTACCACAGATGCACCCAAATCAACACAAAGCAGCTTTTTGCTTTATCCAGATAATTTAACCAGTTATTTTTAACTCTGGGTAAGTGTTTGGTGGGACATATTGGCATAGACTTGCGTGTGCTTAATGTGCCAGACCAAATTATGAAAGTGGGGAAAGATTAGCACTTCCTTTTAGCTTGTTAACTCTGAAGTTTTTCATGCATGTTGGGTTTTAGCAACCGCGTCATGAACTGCCTCCCATTCGGCGATTTTATAGAGTGATACTAATGTATGTCAAGCCAAAGGTATTTTTTTTTGCGAAGACATAAAACAGTGTTTGTGTTTAATTCTCCCTCCTTGGCTTGTTCTTACATTTAATGTGAATAGGCAGCTCATTGCATGCATTTGCAGTACAAGCAGCAAAGGCCATGTCCAGAAATAGCGCAGCGGCCCCTTATTTGCAAAGCAAAATGGTAACGTGGGAGAGCTGGGTTTTGTGCCTTGCTTGCATGTTTTGAACTTTGGTCCCATGCACAGCCATGCCTTTTGTCATTGTTTGCAAACCGCACTGAGCGTTCAAAGGTACCGGCCTGTGAACCGTCATGCGTGGGTGCATTAAAGCGACGTGCG
>JAABNY020000043.1:12065659-12077140 GCA_015164015.2 Brevimyrus niger | reverse complement strand
TGTTTGCAAACCGCACTGAGCGTTCAAAGGTACCGGCCTGTGAACCGTCATGCGTGGGTGCATTAAAGCGACGTGCGACTGCGCAGCCGGCAGTGCAGCCGGCAGTGAGGAGCCTGTGCGCTGCCAGTGTGCCCGTGTCACATGGGTGTGACTCGGTAGGTCTGCTCTGCAGTTCCCTTTGACTATGATTGGACAGGGATCTTTGCAGGGGAGGAGTTTCCCTGTGAGGTGGGCGTGCCCTAAGAATAATCAGTGTGGTCGAGTTTATGGGATGTCCACTCCACACAGGATCACGGTTAGCAGGAGCCTTTCATCAAAGCCAAATTGGATGCGCAGTCACAGCTCTTGACTCTGCTTAAGCGAATTACTGGTTGCCAGATAGGGATCCCTGTTCCACTGCTTGGTTTCCATTCTGTGTTCTGTCTTTGATGGAGGGTAATTTGTTGGTTCGATTTGCTGGTCCGAGGAGTATGCATCAGATTTTAAAATAAACCGAGCGCAGGCAGGGATTTACCTAGGTGAAAATGTCTTTTGTGAAAAGCAATCCTCACAACTGGGGACCTGCAAGGCATATCGAAGAGTGCCTGACTGTGTTGGCTGCTCTTTCCCAGTGACTTGACTTCGGTCTAGATGAGTTTCCCCGACACCACCTGTATGGTCACTTCTGACCGATACTCGGAAGTGTGTGACACTCGACTAAGTTGGATGAATGTAGGTTGAGTGTTCGCGGCATTACCATGGCGATTAATGAGTTGCAGGTTTTGTAGCTTTGCCATGGCGATTAATGAGCCATTCATTTATAGTGTCACCATGGTGATTAATGCAGGAAAGGTATTAAGGCAGAGGAGAGGCTATTGAAGGAGTAATGGCTTACATGATGCCAATTTAGTGGTTATATGAGGGATAAGCTGCTTAATGTCCATGATATGGATTAATTTTTTTATGGTGCTAAAATGGTTCGTTGCGTGGAAGAGGAGTGAGATTCATGGGCTGTGGTTGAGGGACGGGTTTGCGGTGTTTGAGAGTTTGGCTGCGGGAGAGTAGCGCAGTTCAGAGGTTCTGAATGCGTCATTGTCATTGTTTGACAGCCAGGTACAATCCCTTTGTGCAGTCTTGCCTGGAAAGGGCTGGAGTTTCACAGCACTGCTTCAGTCCATGATGGACTCGCAATCTGCGGCCTCCAGCTCTGCAGCTGATCGACGGCCTGCCGCCAGTTATATTGTGAGATGCATGAAGGGCTCCAACATGACCATGCTCCCTGTGGAAACGGTCTCTCGGCTTTCGTTCCCACTGCCTCAGGGATGTCGGCTCCTTTCGTTGAAATCCCCAGTCCAGCGGGAGACCGTATTCAATCGGCAAAAAGCAACACACACACTGCAAGTTTCTCCTAGACAGGTTTGTTTTCCCGTCCCCACAAACTTGGTAGTTCATCGTGCCGCGTAAGCGCATGGATTTAATCCGTTTGTTTGCAAAGGTGTTTGTCCCGGTGCCAGACTTTTCCCCAACAGATTCTGTTGAGTTTGAGACCTTTGAAAGCTAATGAGAGCTTGTCATGGCTGCTTGTGATATGGAGAGGTGTATGCGGTTATATGCGAGTATCAGTGGTAGTGATCTGAATCACGCTTCCCCCAGTTTGGTGCCACTGCTGTAGCTTCTCATGCATTGGTTACTTCACGTTTAATGCGTTCCGATTCTCTGCAAATTAGCTTTTTCGTTCCAGATGTCCGTCCGCGTGGACTTTTTAAACGGCCAGTGAGCCTTTAGTCAGCGTTTAGCGCGGAGGGGTCACTGGCGCGGTGCCGCGTGTCATTTTTGTCATTTTGTGTCTGTCTCTGCGAGACCCGTGTGGCGGGTGCAGTGCGGATGTGTAAACAGGAAGGGGCCAGGTCCGGCCGCTCGGCCCGCGGTTAATTCCATATACGGGAGAAGGAGCCGCTGGCCTGCCACCGTGGCCCAAATTCCTGACATATTGGGAATTCTTTTCGGCTGGGAAGGGAAACTTGAGTCTCTGTTATATAAAAAAAAAAAAAAAAAAACGTTAATAACTCACAGTAACCAGAGGAGCCTGATGTGTCGAAATAAAGTCTGAAGTGTGACCGCCGTGTCGCAAAGTACTCCTGACGCTTAATCCCGTTTAGGCGAAATAACCTTTTTATTTTATTATTTTTTTATTTTATGGTACTGCCCCCAGGGATTCAGAGGCCCGGCTCCTGTTTGTTTTCATGAAATCGATTGGCGGTGTGTCTGCGGAACCCGGGGGGCTTCTGTCATTAGTGGAGAAAACCTTGCTCGGGGCTCCCTAAAGGTGATAATGTTACCGTAGGTAATTCAACACTCTGTCTAATCTGACGTGATGTCGCTTTAAAGGGGATCTAATGCGACGTGGAGGAGAAGGGCTGCCAGGTGGGGATTGGTTCTGGTGGGTAACACACACACACACACGCACACCATGTTCTCACCAGCAATAATCAACCTTTTCCAGTTCATGTAATAAACAGCAGCCAAATAGGCCTTTCTGCAAATCCAATGGCTTGGGAAAAAAAAAGCTGAGGTTTATTTAACAGGTATGAGGTTATTTAATTTTATGTGTGTTTAAATCCCTTTGGTCTCCCTCAACACAATGGGGCTCTGCAAGAGCAGCTCCTGCAGGAGCGCTTCTGCGGAGATTGATGACGGCACCTGTGATGGCGTCGTGGTTTAGGATGTGCCCCCATGACCGGGCACTGTGCAGTCCCAAGGAGGGGCCAGCCTCACTGGCTTCATTAAAGCATCCAGCCGTTTAAACGGATAAAGGCTCCCAGTCGCTTTATATCAAAGGGTCAGCTCGGAGAGCAGGTGTAAAGGTAAAGCTCTCCTCCCATTTCAGCTGGATTTCTGTGCATCCCCCCCCCCCCCCCCCCCCCCCCCAATAAGCATTTTGGGACGTTTCTGCACAACTCCCAGAGTGGACTGTAAGGGTCTCCATGCTGAGGACCCCTTGCGAGGCGCTCGCCGCTCTCCCGTTTTATACCTCATTGCATTAGAAACCAGAGCCCCGGGAAAGGCACGGCTGGAACATGAGACCTCTTTACAAAAGGCCAATAATGCAAGCGATTTCTCAGAAGGAGAGTTTTAAAACTGCCGACACAAACAATTTAATTACCATTAAGTCAGCTGTAGCTTAGCATCAAGAGACATTGATTATTTTCATTTAAAAATGTTTTGGTTCCCATTTTTCCTGAAGCCGGAGGAAAACATGACGTCGCTCTGGTGTTTGCCAAATAGGCCAGGATGCCTGCTTTCGGCCTTCGGTGCTGATTATGGAAATGACCTGTCGGGGGGGCCTTGACTATCATTAGAAAGAGCCTTATGCAAATGCCTGTCGGTGTCTCCATCCCACCTGAACTTCATGCGAACTTCATTGAAGGGACGGTGGATTCTGCTCCAGAAGGTCATCCCACTTTCACGACCTTTTGGGTGAACCGTCCTTAAGCTGCGAGCGCATCCCCTGCTCTCGAACCTCGCTTTTGTTTTTGTGAAATGCCACGAACCGCCTTGACTAGTCGTGGGACCATGACGCACATTTCTCCGCCAGAATCGGCTGCCTGATGTAAGATGCTGCTCTTTGCCCGAAGACCTGTTTTGGCATCGTTTTCCCCTCAAAGCAGTTTGTTTTGTAATTACATGTTAATTCAAACATTAAATACAAACGGCAGAGAAGAGAGTCCTCTGCTACGACTCTGTCCCCTAGAGGACGGGACTGACTTAGACTCTCACCGTACCTGAGTGTGTGTGTAGTGATCTAATTTTAAGCCTTTATAGAAATAGGTTGCAGAATCGCTTGTGTTGATGAAATACTAATAATGCTTATTTAAATACACAAGGGGGTATCTTTTAAGATCCTTCAAGGCCCAAGGGGGGCAGCCTTGAAATAGCTTGCATTTTTAGGCCATCTGAGGGTGTGATGGTTAATAAACTAGGTACAACACTGAATCCCTCTCCCATATAGTTAGGGTGCTGATTTAAAACTTGATTTACCCAATTCTGCATTTTTAACAATTTTGATTAGTAACTGCTCTTGACTAAACTGAGTTGGTTAAACTTTTGTTTTTGTTGCTTGGTAAGGTAGCGGCGCGTCGCAAAACTGAATGAATGTGTCGGTCAGAATCCTCTTTCTGTCCGTTCTGTGCCCCTCAGCCCAAACGTGTGTAATAGTGCAATGTTCTCAAACGAAAATAGAAAATATGGAGTTTTTATGGCATGGCCTTTTCATTTGGTTCAAATGCTTCTCATTTACCTCAATTGGAGTCATCAGTACATGTCTTGCATTCCAAGTGATACATAGCCGCCTAATGACATTATGTATATTGCATTCTGCGCTTTAGAAATAAAAATTGGTATTACCGGTAATTCATTAGGTGTAGTTGCCGTTTTATGCTATTTTTAGTCTGTGAATTTTTCACTCCAAAAATAATTGGAAATAAAAAACGCCATCGCTGCAGAGTTAAGGCCGCGGAAAAAGTTCTTACGTTTTTGTTAGGAGTATAAACCCTCATGCAGTCTGTTTTTGAATTGTATCATTTCTACCGAGACTGAATATTAAGGTGAGCTTTAGAGTAGAACTGAAGTCCGTCTTCGGCCTGCACCGTCCCTCGTTTTGAAGCCCGCGCTCCTGAACCCGGCGCGGCCTCCTGTCTCCTCCAGATCCCGCCGGCTCCCTGCGTTCGCCGTTTCCCCTCCGAGGCCGTTTGCCATCCATTGTGCGCATCCCTGGTCTCCTGCCAGGTGCTGTCTGTGCCCGCCGCTGCGTTTGGCAGGTCAGCACCCCTCCTGATTGGCGCTCGTCATACCAGTGAACGCTGCTCGAGCGTCTGGACTGTCGGTCCGTCAGGTTTTGTCTTGTTGTACTATCTTTGGGGCTTGGCGGTAAGAGAGGGGAATTAACTGGCCCAATTTACCTTTATGTAAACTGAGTCAGATGTTCTGCATGGACTCTGGGTTATGTAATACGACCCGTGCTCCCAAGCGCTCGGACTATCGTCTGCTAAGGTTAAAAGGTTACAGAAGCAATAACTCCCCCCCCCCCCGATTATTCCCAGTTACCAAGTGAGTGAAGCACCATGCTGACAATTACATAACTGTCCAAATTTCCTCTAAATTTAATTGGATTAAACCGATTGAATTGATTCATTGAGTGGGCTGATGGAGAGAGGGTTTTCGGACTTAATCGGTGTATTACGACCGCTCTGTGGAAGCGGCATTTGCGGATCGTACAGATTGCAGGAATCAATTTATGATCGAGTGTGAGCTGCAGCTGTGAGATAAAATACCAAGATAATCGCAGCGTTCTTAGGCAGAACACGCTGTACAGGAGTTTCATGAGCAGATATTAGTTCATTAGTTCAAAATTACTGCTATCAGTCTTGTCAGATTAGAATGCCTACAGTCTCCATGGCAATAAGGGTTGGTGTCTTAAAATTGATATCACGTCTGACCTAACATCATATCTGTCTAGTTCTTTTAATAGAGGGAATTTAGATGTCAGTCAGGACGTAGGGGTTAATTAAAAAAAAAAAAACAAAAAAAAACGTAAGATCTCTATTTAGGGTAATGAATCAAAAATCTTTATTGAAAAGTTTTTTGGATTGATTTTTGAGTTTCGGGTCAATGAGCAAAAAATGTTTTTTGTGCAGTCCTGTCAGGACGCCTACCTGGAAAAGCTGGTGGCCTAGTAGTGAGAATCATTGTGACCAGAAGGGTTTCTGGTTCAGGCTTCAGTCCCATCTGGGCCCCTGGAGCTGCACCCCCGCGGTACACGGCTCGCACCTCTTCAGCGGAAACATCCAGCTGTGTAAATCGGGTAAAGTACAAATGTACAAGATGTGTATTTCTCTTTGGATAAAAATGCTCACTAAGCATCTAAATTAAATTAATGGCGCTATAAGGAATTTGCCTCGACGCCCCAGAGCCGAAAGTATCCTGAGATTAATGCTGCCTTTTTCACACCGTTACAGTTGATCTAGAATTTGCATAAACACATGCTAAGTAAGTACTCTTCCCTGCCAGCCTCTCCATTCTATGTTAATTGTAGGCAGCAATTATACCAGGCCTCGTTTTCCTACTGGTATGATGTTATTCCAGCACTTACTGTTTGTAGTCTTGCTATTAACACCTGTGGTAGTTGATAGCCAACTAGAAATCACTCTCTCTTGGTTTGTTTGTTTGTATTTTTTCCCAAAAAAAAAAGGCGATTCACCATTTAGTACTTTGTTGTGGTGTGTGTATGGGGGGCTGGTTGGTGGTTGTGACATCTTTCTGATTGTCATTCATATGCTTTGTCATTAAGGTGCTTTATATATGCAGCTCTGGGGGGGAACTGCGACCAACTCCATATTGTTATTGTTAAATCCTGGTTTAATCCTGGTCCTGCTGGCTGAAGGCTCCACTGAGCGGCAGGCTGCTTCAAGGCTCATAATATCCAAGACTGCAGCGCAGAAAAACAATTTGATGCGGGAGATACTGGCGTGTCCAACAGGCAGCCAGGTAGAGGGCGGAAGCGGCTTTCTAATGCCAGAGATGACTGTCGGCTTATCCCGAAAGTGCCTCGTGAATCGGAGGGTGACATCGAGTGACCTTCAAAAAAGGATGGGGGACGTGAGATGGTGTGAGGCGCTCTGCTAGGACGGTGCTTTACAGGCTCCAAGAAGCAGGACGGAAGTCCCATAAAGCAGGGAAGAAGCCCTTCATTAATGGGAATTGGAGAAGAGCCAGACTGCAGTTTACATAAAAATGCTTAGTTTACATAGAAGCATGTGCCCATAAATTGAGAAATGAGTGAAACTAAAAATGTTGCTCTCTCTCTCTCTCTCATATATATATACACACGCACAAACACACACACACACACAAATGCATACAAAAAGGGTTGGACACAAACACTGGCCAAGCGTCGAGGTTTCATGCTTATATGTGCGCGTCCTGGTGGCCGGTCTTCACTGACTGCACATTCCATCAATAACAGCGGAGTGTTAAGTGAAGGTTAAATTAACAAAGCAATAGCGCAGCTTTACATAAAATACTGCGATCATGCATCCACGCAACATAATGGGAGACATACCAGACCTCAAGAGAGGACAAATTGTTGGTGCATGTCTCACTGGTGCGTCTGTGACCAGACTGGCAAGTCTTTGAGCTGTATCGAGAGCTGCGGTATCCAGGCTGATGTCAGCATATCACCATGGTGGATGGACCACATCCATCAGGAGTAACTGTGGATGCAAGAGGAAGCTGTCCGATAGGGATGTTCGGGTACTGACCCGGATTGTATCCAAAAAGCATAAAAACCATCGTGACTCTTGACGTTTCCACCTGACGCTCTGGAGGGTCAGTATATATGGTCGGGCTGCTGTAGCCAAACCTTTGGTCGCTCATGCCAATGGCAAATGTCAGTTTCAATGGTGCCAGCAATGCGAATCCTGGGCTGTGGACAATGTGAAATATGTATTGTTCACCGAGTCCATCTCAACTGTCTTTTGCACATATGGGAGAGTTACAGTGTGGAAAAGCCCTAAAGAGGCTCAGCACCCGGACTGTTACAGACCCAGAATGCAGCACGTGTGTAGATCAGTGATGGTTTGGGCTGCGATATCATGGCATTCCCTAGGTCCACTACTTTTTCTGAATGACTTCCCGGGTTTTGATGTATAATTCCACCTAGTTGACAGATATTTTCTGTAACTGTGGGACTGTTATCTGAGCAACCTTTGGTTTGCTAATGAAGACTGGATGCTTTGTTGCGCAGCCCAGCAATGATTTTCCTCGTCATTTGGTCGCCTTCTCCTTGCGATCTCTGGGGCTCAGAGCACTTGAAATGAAACAATCCTTTATTTGCACAAGTATAGGAACATCGGAATCCCATCTTGCTCTCTATTGAGACATGCATGTAGGCTGTCTTCACACCTGGTATTAACATGCATCCTGGGTGATCCAGTCACAAAGGGGATAGCGGTAAATACGTACGCTATAGGCGCATTCTCGCATAAACAAACCACCCAAGATGTTTGTATTGAACGCCATAATACTCAAAATGAAATAAATACATCTATGAAAGAATATTTCAATTATTAATGTGTCTCTTTGTTTTTATGTAATCCCATAAAGGGTATTATTTCTTAATAACCTTTATCTTTTACGTATAATCTTTTAAATTGCATTTCAAAATAATGTAGTTTTCATTTGACAGTCATTATTGTAATATTTCACATAATGCAAATGTGATTTCAATAATTCAAACTATATTTTGCAATGGAGTTCAACTTTTCACGTTGAAGGCATGCATTTCTATACTGCATCGACACGATATTAATGTCCGGGTTAAAAGGGTCTTTGAGTACATACGTTAACACTCTTCTATTAAACGGCAAAGGGTTCAGTCTGTGGTGCATTTCTGTTGCCGTATGGTAATATTTGGCTTTTAATGATAACCTTTGAAGCTCAAGATTTGCACAAGTTTCAGCAAAGAGGTTCATTGTTTTATTTATTTATGTTCATTGTCTTATGCTGAATTATGTCCGACTTGGAGCAAGTTAAGGGAAGTAGTCAGGAATGGAGTTCAAGCCGCTGCACCTCCCAATATAAAGCTATAAAAACAATTAAACTATTATTATTATTATTATTATTATATGTTTCTATTAACATATACATTATCTAGGCTACTGAACACTTTAATTTTGCATTCATGTAATTTTTACCAGCACATTTCACCAGGCTTGCAGCAGCTTTGCCATAAATTAGGAAGCTTCACCAAAGTATATATATATGATCTGTGCAAATTTCAAAACATCTTTAATAAATCACTTCTCACACAATTAACTTTTCTCGAATTTGCACAGGACATTAATGATGCTCGCTGACGTTTCCATGCTAATGGGTTGCGACAGTCCGATATTAAACCAACTTCCCAGTAGATTCAAACTTATTTTTTGGTGTGGGGAAAAAAAAGACGTGTTTTGTACCCAATGGCTCACTTTGGACTGGCATACTTTCTGGCATGAATCATATGTCAAATACCATTTGCACGTTTAATGCATGCGTATGTACTTCTGCTCAAACGAGGACATCAGCTTGAGTAGGCATTCCTTCAGTGTGGCCTGGGACACGTTTGCGTTCACACTGCTCTAAGAGTCTTGGCCCCGTTCTCCGAATGTGGTTAGAGCGATTGAATCTCGATGCGTCTTCAACCCGTTTTGGGTGCGTTTACACCTGTAATAAGTGGCATTCACCTGTTGAGAGGATCACCCAGGATGCATGTTAATCCCAGATGCGAGCGATTGAAGCTTGGAGTCTGAGCGCAGGGTCAAGCCAGGTTCTCCTGGGGTGTTTCTTTGGGGGGTAAGGTGGGGTTTAAGGGCTCAGCAGAGAGGTGTCCTTTCTGCGAGGGCTGGTGCGCGATCCAGCAACTTTCTGATTACAGGCCTTAGAGGCCTAACGCGTTGAGACGCACACTGCCCCCAATCTCTTGTCTATCGCCTGCTTCTTGGAACATCTGCCCCTCTCTTCTCGTCAGTGAGGGGTGGACATGTCGGCAGGTGGGTTGCCGGCTATGGGAAGCAGGAGTGAGCCTGTCAAGAGGCTTTCCTTGTTCCTCAAAAGCACCCTTTGACCCCCGACCTCCCCACCCATCACACTGGCCTGCAACTGATCCTGCCTTCCTCACTGCCGTTTAGTTTGGTTCAAGCGAGTTTTTATTTTGAGATCGGCACAATCGCATGCTTTCCAGCTCCCACGCGTTCAGAGTCTACTGCAGTTTTGCTGTTTGGATCCAGGAAGTACTGCGTCTACCCTACCCTAAAGCAGTGCTTCCCAATCTGGGCCTCGGGGGCAAAAATTTGGACCGTCTGGCAGTGAGCTGGGAAGAAGCAAAAACGTCGACTGCCTGTGGGGACCCTGAGGACTGCGTTGGGAAACGCTGCTTTAGAGTAAACTTGAAGTAGGGCTGCTCGATGATCGTTGCATGCTCGAAATCGTAATCACGATGATTTTGGTCAATATTTAGATGACTATTTAACATGATTATTCATTGACTTTGGAAGTATCATGCATCTAATGAACCTTTTTAAAATTGTCGTAACTGGATTTCCTAATCCTGAACTCTAAATATAATTCAGTTGAGAAACAAATAATAATAATAAAAAAAGAAAATAAATCCGATAAGCTTTTCCAGCCATAACTTGAAATAACTGTTCAGTTGCATGCAACAGGTAGCCCTTTGTTTAAGGTCAAGGACATTGGACTTACATTTATATTTACTGTATATAAGTGCTTAGAAATCTCATCGGTGAATAAATTCTGATATTGGTTCCATAGAACCTGGCTAAGAATACAATCACTCTAAAAAAAAAACTCTGTTGGCAAATAATATATATTTTTAATGCTCATCCAAGTACTTCCAAAAGAAGTAGGTTTTTAATTGTCGTTTGAAGGCACCCGATGACTCTGTTCAGGCATCTTAGGAAAAGTTAATCTTGATGCGGCCAGCTACAGGAAACTACAGGAAGCTACAGGAAACTACAGGAACGTTGTGGGTTCAAATCTGAAGTCCCTGCCTGTGAGCTTGATCAAGATTCCTGGCCTTAATCTTTTTCAGCAAATGACCCAGCCACACGTGAGGTTGTTTACTTACCTAAGCCGCCGTCTTGGAGATGAGCAGCTGCTAGTGCGCCGTAACTGTTGACACGCTGCATTATTTATTAAAGCTTTTTGAAGGTGAAGAATGCCTTCAGCTGTGGAGGCTGACTGTAGGTAACAATGTGGCAAATACTCAATGATCAGAGAGACGGGGCAGATCAGAAGACGGTCCAGAATGCCGTTCTCAAGTCAGGGGACACAGAAAGGAATGGAAAGGGGTGGCTGTGATAAATATTGTGTTTATTTATTATTTATCATTATGAGAAGCCCCCATGAGACGACGTGAATGTGGGAGAAAATGTGCTTTAATCTGACTCTATGGAGATTTTTTTTTTCCTCCCCCTGAGGGTTCACAAATAATCTTATTTACCAACATAAGATTAAGTTTAATGATGGTAACCACATGATTCAAAATTTAATTTCCCTGCACTCTTCCCATAAAAATGTAATTTTAAATATCTGAATTCCTGAGGGTAGCGAGCTCTTCAACGTGGAATCTCAGTCCAGGTGAGAATTCGCTGAAACCCCCCCCCCCCTCACCCCACCTAGACAGAATAATGCGGAGCGCTTCTTAACAATTTTAGCTGCCAAGCTAATTAAGCCTTTAATGGAGTTAAAGGGGTATAAATATCTTTTAAGCTGATTGCAGATGAGGTGATGCGGGTTAAGTGGGCGTTTGGGAAGTTGGCCTGCATTAGTTGGTCTATCCTGTTCTACAACCCCCCTTCCCCCCCCCCCCCCTGTTCCCCCCCCCCCCCTTTCCTCCACTCTACCTCGTCCCGACTCTTTCACCTCCGTTTCACCGCCCTCACGCCC
>JAABNY020000043.1:12014549-12032558 GCA_015164015.2 Brevimyrus niger | reverse complement strand
CTTATTGTGGGGGCAGGCCCCCCCCCCCGACCCGAGGAAAGGGGGGGGGGGGGGGGGGGTTTTAAAACCCAACCCCCCGGCCCCCCCCCCCCCCCCCCCCCCTCCTGGTGTAATGCTAGAGTTTAACTTCTGAAGTTGACTCAGTGATGAAACACTGAAGGTGGGATGACTTAAAGACATCACAGAAGTCGGTAATGAAACATAACATTTTGCACGAGTCCCATGAACTTTCTCTTCGATGTGTCACACACCATTGTCACGCGTGGCATTTCGCCTTCCAGTGTATAAAAGCCCGGGGCGGGTTTTTGAAAGCTGAAGTAATCGGGGTGTAATCATCCACGTTAATCTGTCCCCCAAGCTTTTATAGTAAGGCTGTGAAATCCATAGTTGTACCTGTAGGGGTCCAGGACAATTGATATGTGAACATCTGTGAGGTCGGCACAAAGTCTCCTCCAATAGCCATCGTTAATTAAAAAAGGAATGAGATTGTTCTGTCCAGTATTATTCGGCTTTTCATGACTTGGCATCCAAAGGCAAAGATTCAAGGGTCCTTTATTCACTGAGGCCTTAAGGTTAAAGTGGCGTATGCTCCTAGAGAGGTCTTTAATAAAAGCGTGTTTGCTGTGCAGTTCAGAGCACACAGATGAATATTCCAGTAGGCTTCCCATCTACTGTGGCCCTGGCCCCCATTCATTCTATAGCACAGCCTCAGCTAACATGTCAATAAGATCTGTGTTTTTCCGACGTTTGCAGTGTCCGCAGTAATGCTATTGATGATGGGTTGCGTTTATAGTAGAGCGATTGAGGTGGAGAAGCCTGTGATGTTTGTTTCATCATCTCTGATGTTTAGCATCCTTAATGTCAGAGAGAGAGTGTATATTCTCACCGGAGCACGTGTTTTGTGGTTCTGAGGTTGATTTAGTTGCTTAATTTAAATTTTGATTTGTATCCTCATAATCTGACAGGCTTTATGGCAGTTTTCAGTTGTGACCCAGTAAACACTTGTAAATTGAGACATTACTCTTTGTGTTTAACACTATTTGGCATGTCAGGTGATCAAAAATTATTTTCATTTATCGTATGTTTCATTTATCAACATATACTGGATGAGCCATCTTCTGACTTTTTGTCTTGTAAAAATGTTTTAGTTTTCTGTGGCAGTAGAACAGTGAAACATTGAGTTAATGTAGTTTAGCTATTTGTTTGAGGTAGGTAGTAATTCTTTGGGTTGTACAAAACCCATTTTGCTCTTCACACAAAACACTGTTTTTGGGATCAGAGCACATGCTCAGCCAGCATGCAGTACCCCTTAAGGAGTTGGGGTTAAGGGTCTTGCGCAACGGCCTAACGCTAATATTACTCTTCTGGCCGTGGGATTCAAACCCACAACCATCTGGACACAGACACTGACCTGCTTGCCGCCTCAGCATTCCTTTAACAACAGTCTAGATATTCTCAGTTTTCTTTTTTTTTTTTTTTTTACTCATAAATACTTATGATCGGGAGTTAACGCTTTGGATTTAAGCTGAAATTGGAATGAAACATTTCGATATCTTCATCCAGCGACGTCAGGCTGCCATGTTTGCCCAACGCAGCACAGTCAGTGAAAACTTGTTTGATTGGGCTTAGGGGGGGCCACAGAGCGGAAGATGGCCAGGCCTTCTGAGCCCCATGCAGCACATCTTGATTGGTTTGGATCGGAGAACCACTGATGTGACAGATGGTGCCCCCCCGGGGTTTCCCTGGGTCCTAGTTGCTCTCTGAGAACTTGACTCACATGGCCTATACGTCAAAGCCCTTGCCTGACCTTGATTTCCATGGCAGTAGTAAACCTAATGATAGCAAACTTCGGGGTGGTTATTGTTAAGTGCTGCCTCATTTGTAGAGAACTTGCTCATATGAAAACAACCACATTGAGAGAGTTTTGTGGCTTGGTGGTGAATAAATATTTCTAGTGAATTGTTACGGTTACTGCTTTTGAGCAGTAGGAAAAATTTACTGTATTGCACTGTCAGGTCTTGGGTTTTACTCATTTTGATGCTTGTGGGGAGATTCTCACCTGTGGAGGTACTTTGATATCAGCTAATGATTTGAAGTATGAAATGTTGCAGTTTTAATGCTACTTTATCTACAATTTGGAGACCACAATATCTATTATATATTAGTGATAAATTCTTTCCAGAAATATTATGCTTAAGTAAGTCATGCACCTATTAAAATGGCATATTATTATTTTTTTTGTTTTAAAAATCATTATCAATGCAAGCTGTTTCATTATAACTTGTACTATTATGCTATTAATAATAATTGATGTACTGGGCACAGTGCACTTAGCAATAGTTGTTGATGAGGCAAATCAGAGTCTATGTTTTTATACCTGATGATTGAATCCCTCCCAGCAGGGTTCTGACTTTGACAGCTTGATGTTTCCTTGCTGATTACTTGCCATTAATGTCATTGGATGATAATTTATACAAATTTTTAATTATACGTTGCATTTGCTTTTCCAGTTAAGGGGAAACTCTTGCATCAGTCTGCAGAACATTAATAATCCCCTTTATGAACTGGCAGCATAAACGTGTGTGTCCAAAAATATATTAAGTGTAGTTCGAAGAGGACTGATTGCCTAAGTCTTGAAGAATCAAACTGCTGCTCTTAATATAACTCTGAGAGGGAAATAATTGTGAGGTAAGTAAGGGACCTTGTGTGTAGATATGATTAGATTAGGTGAACTTTATTGATCCCAGGGGGAAATTCTTGTGCATACGGCTCCTGTTTGTAGGCAGTGAAAAGCAGAAAAAAGCAAAGTGAAAAAGCAATATAGATGATGAAAACTGATAGCAGCAGACTTTTACTATTGCAAAGGTGGGATGTGTTAAGTGTGGTTCATGCTTCTCTGCACATTCAGCACTCGTGTGTCCGCACCGCGTATGCAGACACGTAAACACTTCCAAGATGACGCCTCTCGCGACGCGTCATAGAGGCGCATTGTACGCATGCGCACGTCGCATACCTGCTACATCGTTCCAATGCGGATACGGAGGAGGATGAGCATGCGTGTGTGAAGTGTGTCCAGGGCACCGTTAGTACAGACACAAGTTAGGAGTGTAGCAGGCGGTTTGTCCACGGAGGAGCACAGTGACGTCAAACGTGTTATAAAAGTCCACGGTGTACACATGCAGAGGAGAATGAAACTGCCTTTATAGTGCCGGCCGGTGAGAGATATGGTCCTCACTAGGACCTCCTGGCGCACCCTGGTGGAATGAGCCCTTGGAGGGAACGGGCAGAGTTTTTGACAATGATGTTTGCCAACTCCCCCTCCCAACCATCTCCGGTGGGTCCAGGCAGACCCGTGATGGAACTGGCCTTGTTCAGGTGTTTGGCATCGCCTGAGCGGACGGCACTTCCCCAGCGGAGCACAGCGTAGGAAAAGCACGCTGGCCACTTATAGACTGGTAAAACATGCACAGAGACCTGCCACACACGTTGAAAGACCCGAGCCACCTCAGAAAGCACAGTCTGCCCTGGCCTTTCTCATTCAGTACCGCTATGTCGTCGACCCAGTCCAGTCTGCCGGTCAGGCTGGGATGATTGTAGCACCATATATTTAGTGTCGCCTCTGTTTGCTCTTTGTAAAAGCCGTCCTGCATTGGTGGTAATTGTTCAAAGACAAAATTGGTTCAGAATGTGCTTCCAGTGTGGCCATATTTCCAAACGAATGCTGAAATGTTCAGAGGCAGTGTCAAAAACCAGTTGGGTGGGTCGGTTTTAATGTCAGTTATGGGGCCAAGTACAAGAAGCAGGTCAGTCCAATCGCTGGCACCGTGAAGGTGAGGGACCCAGAGGGGATGTCAGCCAAGAACCCCGAAATGCATCCACAGCCCAGTGGAATGAGCATATCGGCATGTGGAGAACCGGGGGTGGAGAGGCGAAGCAACCGTGCCACCAGTAGGTTTTCACAATGGTCCGTCCTACTTGGGGGGTGTGGAGGCTTGGCGATGGGCGGGACCATCTCCGGGCTGCTCCCCGAGAGTGTCACCATCCTCAAGACATGCGCTGGCTGGTTTCGGCCCATTCCCAGGACTGGAAGGACGCGAAATATTTATAATGATTCAAAAACTTTCCTTTTCAAGAAGTACAGGTGCAAGGACAATGAAATACTTACCTGCAGTCTGAAAAAGCATCTAACATAGGGCACAGTCAACTATACTTAAAATAAATACAACACAATTAATACAATATACATCCAATAGGTCTAATGGTATATATATGCAATATATATATATATAGTATGCACAATATACGCTATACATACCCAGCATACAACACCAAGCAAGGTGCTAAATTAGAATTGAAATGCAGAATTATTATTATTATTTATTATGAATTAACATTATTGCATCTATTGTATGAGCTGATCTTCTTTCTGCATTTCTAAACGGTAACATTAGTGTTATTTCTTGTGTGTATTGATAGTTCTCTTTTTGAGAGCTCCCCCTCCTTAATGATGATGATGTTTTGGGTTCCGGCAGAGGTCGTGCTCCGTTCCCACGCACCCACCCTTCTGCCGGAGCTACGCACGTGTGGGCCAGCTTATGTCGGCCTTGGCCGGATGATTAATAGGTTAAAGACATTAGGAAGCAAAGGATTAAAGGGGCAAAAAAAAAATATAGCGAAAGTGGAGCAGCGGCGAGTGCGGCGGCGAGGAGGCCGCTCTGGGGGGTGGCGGCGGGGCAGGGGTGCGTTTAAGGCGCAATGCCGCGTTCATTCTCCATCTGTACGGCTTAGGGTTAGGGTAAGAAGCAAGAGGCATATGGGAGGGGGGCGTATGCAGCAGCGAGAGCCGTGCGCTGAATAAAAGATCCATTTCCAAAGCATTTGTACTTTTACCTTTATCTGTGAAAAGAAACCAAGCTTCAAAACTTCAAAGATTTTTATCTGGTTTTGCACTTCTGCTTTGGGACAGGTGCTTCCTTTGATCAAAGGTTATTTAAGTTTCTCTTGCAGCTTCATCCGTTAATTAGCTGAAAAGCGATCGGAATGCCCTTCCCCATTCAAACAAACACATACTCAATTGACTGCGCCTGGCTTTTTAGTTTGGGATTGATAGATGATTGATTGACTAATTGGCTGTTAATTGCTAGGTGCCAGCAAAGTCAGGGGCCCACCTTTGACCTTTAGGTTAATTTAGAACCGGAGGGGGGAGCCTGACCCATGGACGGCCGGTGAGGGTTTTTGGCATGACCTCTCAATCAGCCAATAATAAAGCAGCGGCCCTCAGCTCCAGTCCTGGGGACCCACTGTTATTGGCTGATTGACAGGTCATCCCAAAAACACATTCGGGCCCTCCATGGATAAGGATCCCCACCTCTGATTTAGAGGTTTTTGTAGAGGCTTTGACTATTGGGCAGAACGATTTGTTTCCTGTAACGTTGTACTTGGAAGACATTAAGGTCAAATGCATCTGGCCTCCCTATCAGAACAACTTGGCCCTTGTCTGCCCCGCCTCCCCCAGCAGAAATGGTCTAGAACTGCCACTTATGTTTGGGAGATTCTTCATGAAACCCGGTGCTGTATTAAATAGCAATTTTCAGGTGCAGTCAGGTTCCTTGACACTGTGAAGAAAGTAAGGGGAATTTTTTTTCCCCGGCTCCAGCCACTGGCTCATTCCTTTGAATAAAAAAAAAAAGGCCTTTATGAAGTCTGAAGCTCATAGAGAAAGTAGTTAAGGCCTTTGAAGTCTGGGGTGACAGTCGCGTAATTAGGAAATCCCATTCCTGTGGTGGCCTGGGCCCACTTTTCCTTTCGGCGCCGGGGCTTTGCGCTCGCCGGTGAGGTGTCACACATGGAAGGTGGATGACAAAATGTATGAGTTTTCACCTTGACAATTTAAACTTCCTTAAAGGGCCTTTGAGGCCGCCTGCGTGCGGCGTCCTTCAGATGCCGCTCGGCCGGGGAGCCCCGCTTGACACATCCACTCTTGTCCTGCTAGGAGTTAAAATGGCAGGATGCTTGATTTGGCTTCTGCTCTCCTATCCCTGGGCCCTTGGTGTTCTGCCTTAGCAAACTTTGCTTTCATTCCCTTATTTTGCCTTGGAAGGCTTTCCTCGTCCTCTGCTGTTGGCAGTCGTGCCTGCATTTTGTCTTTACTTTTTGCCATTACTTATTTATTGCTGCTGTTGGATGTGGGGGACTTTTGTGGTTTGTTCCTTAATGTTCCCCGGCAGCTTTGCCAAGGCTGGAGACTTTGCGGCCTGGTTTTGGGTTTTGGTGAGAGCGGTCCCTCCTTCATGGCTTGTGGAGTTTTATACGCCCCACTGTATCGCTACTTGGGGAAAAAAAAGGGGGGGGGTAGCTTTTTTCAAACTGATCAGCAGATACAGAGAAAAAGAGGAATTTTAATGCAAGTTCAGTTTGATTTATCTGTTAGCCCCATGCCATACGGAACATGGTAAGGTCCCCCCCCCCCCGGCAACGATTTTCAGGGGACGTCTTTAATCAAGCGTAATGTGTGTTATCTCGGGGCTGTGTTTTTTAAAAATGGCATTAATTCCACAGTGCGTGACGGGGTGGGGGGGGGGGGAGTGTTGCTGAGATAGCGGCCACGCCGGGGCCCCCACTTGGTCACACTTCCTTCCAGCCCAAACGCCACAGGAAATATCCGGAAAGATGGCGATGCCAGCTCGCCATTGGTCCCCCCCACCCCGGAAAATGGTAAGAGCGGTCTCTGGAGCTCAGGATGTGTTGCAGATGAACAAAAGAGTGAGTGAGAGAGAAAAAAAACGTGAAACTGCTCTTTAGGGCGCTAAGGGAGGCCCCCGATGGAGCGGCTCGGAAGCGCCGGGTCCCCTCCTTTGAGTCGGAGCTGTGAGATGAGCAGGCAAATCTGCTGAAGGTCTTTATTGTAACATGGGGGACTCGCTACTCTAACCTGCCCTGTACATCCTCCGGGCTTTTGTGACGTGACCGGCGACTAGGGAAAGGGCCACAGGTTTTTACAAAGAAGTCATGAAGACTCTGGCACATCTGGGACCAGGGAAAGGGGGGGGGGCGTGGGTGGGATTAAGGGGGAGTCAGTGAACCTGTTAACGTCCCAGAGGGGCACATGTCGTTTGGCAAGCTGGGATTTTCCTCTGAGCTGCCGTACTATAGACGCTTAGCTTGGGAGGGAATTGTACTGAAACTGCGGGAAATGAACGAGTGTGCTTACACTGGCGGGGGGGTGGGGTGTTAACTAAATTAATAAGAAAACACTTGTTGCACTGCAGGAGGTCTGGTTGTTTTTTTTTATTTATTTATTTTTTTTTTTTAAATTCCTCTCCCTTTTTAGTTCCTTTTGCCACCTAACCTGTCTCGGCTCTGGGCCGTAGGCTGGAGCACAGAGGTCTGTTTTGCGGCTGCCCGGCTGATTGCCTTAGACTAGTTTATGGGCTCACACCTCCTTTTAGTGTGACTGAAGTCTAAAGGAGACCTGGAACTGCGTAACACTCAGGAGACCTGAGCGGAGCTGAAAAACAGCCCATCTGGGTTCAGCTCAGCCCGTGCTGCATATCACATCTGTGTGGCTGGTTCAAAGCAAATCCCGCACTGACATTAAGCATACAAACTATTTTGGAATATTATATGCTACTGACTAAAAAGTCGGCGCAATTAACAAAGTAGTGGAGGAGGAGAGTTCTGGAAAGTGGCCAAATGGTTAACTGCCTTTTTTTTTGTGTCAAAATGCAGTTTGCTGCAGTTTGATACCTTGGGTGCGTCTTGATTATTTAGCCAGTGTAAGAATAATATTTACCACACTGCTCTATTCTAGATCTTATCTTGTTCTCAGTTTCATGACCTAGTGATTAAATTGTCTATGAGGGGAGATGGGGAGGGTTGAGTAATTGGCGGAAAATTTACCGTGATGATGTAATATTTTCGGGGCCTATTTGCATTTGCACAGTGCGACTAAGTAAATGTTAAGTCTTAACGGCCTTTACACATAAATTAATGATGGGCAATTTTTAACAACCGTGAGGCATTTAAGTGAAGTGATTTGACTCAGTGTAATACTTACTTAAGGATACAGCTCAAGACACAATCTTTTTATTCAAACATTGTCTGATTTTTTTATTATTTTTTTTTCCCCTCCACTTTTTCTAACTTCAGCGAGATGGTGTGTGAGAGAGAGAATTTCCGTATCTCCTCCGGTGCTCCTCATCTCCCATCCGATAGATAAACTTCCAAATCCATAATGGGTGGGATTACCGTGCGCCATGACTCGCTCACCGGTTTAACCCGATTGGAACCGGTACAGGAACTGGGGAATTGGGTTAAATGGTCTGGGATCAACTTCACAATAATCCCTTCGACCGCGTCTTCCCGAGTCTTACCACTGCGCTAATCACCGGCCTTGATGGCCTGTGAGGAAACAGCCTCGGCATTGCCGCAGATCAACACGCTCCTGTGAACCACAAAGGTGTGGGGAAATCTCCCCGTGCCTGTCTTGCACCACTGTGGTGGTCAGCCATTGGCACTTCCATGCCTAATCCTTATATACAGCGGGATCCACGCTGACCTGGTGGGACTGACGCCCCTAAAGGTTGTGTAATGGTTACCGCTTAATGGGGATTGTGGATCCGTTTTTTTTCCGCTCCGGGAGGGTCGTTCTGCTCCATTTCGGCGCTACATCTTCATAACGTCGCCTTGGTTTGAGACTGAGCGACTTTGGGAAGTGGCTTGAGGTGTTAAATTTGTCTGAACGGGCTAATGATATTGCCGTGTTGCGAAGTCTTTGTGTTCATACTGCGGTAAAAATTGTAATTGAATTTTTGGCTTAAGGCAGTAACCTAGAAAGAGCCGCCTGGGTTAATGACATGTGGAGGTGCCTTATTTTAGTACAGCTGTGGATCAGAGATCTCTGCCTGACATTTAGACATGCACGGAAAGGCCAGGGATTGTATTGGGTGTAGATCTGTCTGATGAGTGGTCATCCACTTGTAGGCAAGACCCTGGCGTTCATGTTGGAAGATGGTCTTGAGAAACGCAGTGTTTATCTGGAATGCTGAGAAGGTAACCTTCCTGATACCAGAGCATGTGGGAGTCATGTGGTCCGCATCACTTCTGATTCACAACAAGACCGAAGCAATAAGATTTGTCGTCATATTCTTACCACTTCTCTGGTGTGGGCTGTGGAGGCAGCATACAGAGCATTTCACACCATACCTCTCTTTCCAAAGCCACAGACTACCTCCGTCCTTGTGGGGGAATCCCAGACGGTCCCATACCATCTGTGAGTTATAATTCCCGTGAGGCGTCCTGGGCCTGCATTGGGACCTGTTGCCCATCGAGATGTGCCCTGAGCAGTTCCCCATGGACACAACCAGGTTGGCATCCTTATGAGATGCCCCGAATTGCCACGACCGAATCCTCGATCTGAAGGAGCAGCGGCTTGATTTTCAAGGTCCTCCGGATCTCTGAACTCCTCACCCCATCACAGAGAGAGTGCTTGGAAACCCTCGAGAGAAACCTGATTTCCACCTGGATGAGAAACCTTGTTTCAGGCTGACAATCCTGCAAAGAAACCATATTTCTAGGCTCGAATAAGTAGGTGCTCATTAACCACAGGTGAGGGAGGTGACATAAGTTGACTGGAAAGCCTTTACAAAGGACCAAGTGTCCCCCTCTCACCTGAAGGAAGCAATCCAGTCTTGCCTGGTTGGACACCATGGCCAAGGAGGATTCTCATCCCCATGTCTTCACATTGAGCAACAAGTGGCTGAAATGCATCGTAGAAGTCCTGGTTGGATGAGACTGAAAGTATGTCATCTAGACCCCTGTGCAGTACATCCTTCCAGCTGCAGCTGTGCCTTTGACATCCTGTCCGTGAAAATCACAAGATTAGGTGGAGATGAGGCTCAACTTTGTAGGAGGTCAGTACCCACTCTGTAAGCCTTCAATTTAGTGTTAAGGATGCAGACACGACTCTTAATACCTGCACAGTGGGACTGAGGAGCAGTATCCCATATTGTGCTGGGTCAAATTGTAATATGCAGACCCTCACAGCTAGAGAAGGAGAAGAATTGATCCTCTGTTTTTACAGTCAGGCCGATTGCATATTGTTCCTTCTGAATCCTGATCATTGAAGAGAGTCTTCTCTGAAGGACCCTATAAGTTATAGGAGGCAAAGTTGTAATACATTCTCTAGTTCCTCCTTTATTAAAACATTCCCAATAAATCTGGCTGCTCTTGCTCTATCTGGTCTCCTAAACCTGCATCCAGCTGTCACTAGGGCTTGGTTACTATATCTGTCACTCATCATCATCATCACTCGTCATTCATCGAAGTATCCAGCCTCAAATCAGCAAATTCAGCTGCAAAGTTAATAAACTCAAGAGTAGGAGACAATCCACTCCTAACCAAAAGGTTGAGTTGCCGAGCCCACACTATGCAAGGAAATATATACAATATCTCCAGCATTAGTTTCTTCCCTGTCATGTTCCCAAACCTGTTGTCCATTGGCAACATCTGATGGACCCCACTCATGTTAGCCATGCAAATGAGGCTGCACCTGACCTCCACCTTTCACCTCACAGGGGTCTCCGACTCCAGTCCTGGAGAGCTATCGCCCAGTAAGTTTTCTATCGTACCTGGTTTCTGCTGAGCCACGCCTGTTCTCAGGTAAATACAGGAACAGGTGTGGCTCAACAAGTAGGACAGAAAAACACCTGGATAGTAGCTCTCCAGGACCAGAGTGGAGACCCTTGACCTACAGGATGAGCCGGTCCAGGTTTTGTGGATGCCCTGGCACTTAGTAGCCAGCCCTGGATTTCAGAAGTGGATTCTGGTAGTCCTTGGCTGGGTACTCCAGGTTCTCTTGGTAACTATCATGTGGGGTTTTTGTTTGACTTTAATTTTCCTCTCCTATCAGGAATGTAGACTCCAGATGACTTAGAACTGTGGATTGTTGATGTATACAACCCCCCTACATCACACCATAGTCACTATCCTTGGGGGGGGGGGGGCGGGGGAGCGGTGTTTGTGTGGGATTTCCCTCTGGGGTCATTAAAGTTTAATTAATGATCTAATGTAATACACTTTTTTGATGTGTAAAGGAATCGCGTGCGTCAAATGTGCGCATCAGTGTTTTTAGGCCACTTAACGGAAAACTGTGTTGATTACTTGACTTCCCATAGATTGTACTTGGTTTTCGTTGATTTCTTTCATATTTGTGGTATGGGGATGTCAGAAACTTTAGTGTGTTTGTTTGTTTGTTTGTATGTATATAATATAAAGATAAATAAGGCTGTAATACTGTTTTTATTGTTAAATTCTATGGATGATTTTGTCAGCCTTTGCAGCCCTCTGTCTGTGGGTTATAAAAGTTGAAGGTTATTCACAATATGCCTGTCATTTCAAGAGGAGGTACAGATTTTTTTTTTGACATAGGGCGAGCTGTTGTTGTCTGACCACGATATAGCTCTGTATGATCTGTGATAGCCCGCTCCTTCCCCGAAAGCTAACGTCAGCACAAGTTTCCCAATGACTGTAGGCACCCTCTATCTGCCAATATTCCGTGATTTCTCCCTCCAAAAGGCATCGATCCTCACCCAGAGGTTTTTACGACGTGTTCGACCTGGAAAGGGCCCAGGACCACCAGTCTCTGGTGTCCAGATAGCCTTGCTGTAAGTGCTGGGGAAGCAGGCCAAATTGTTGGTCGCCCTCCAGGAACAGATAAATAACTCTGTGCAGACATGGGAATGCCGACATGTGCAGTTGGTCTGTCCCACCCGCTGAGAGCTGAGCCATGTGTTCGCAGAATGTACTGGAGGACCTCTGCACTACCCTGCGAGCTTATGAGGAGATGACGCCTCTGCATTAGTGCGTGCCCAGTTAGCCGGAAATAAGGGTGAAAGAACAACCTTGTATGTTGCGAGTCAGCATTACGTTGTTGGTTTTGTTGCTTTTGAGGAATAAAATCAGTTGAAGTTCTTTCTCTTGAAATATGGGTTCACTTGAAGTGCCTGTACTAATAATGTTGTTGCGTTTCAGAACTATGGGGTCCCTTCTGGGATTGGTCCCACCTCCGCACCAGTCATCGGACACAAGAGCATGGTGATTCCCACCCAGCCTCCCCTGACGGCAACCAAGAAGTCTACAGCCAAGCCTCAGACCCCAACTGCCTCTCCGAGCACGACTGCCAAGCCCCAGGCCCAGCCCCAGGCTCAGCCTCAGCCTCAGCCCCAACCTGTTCCAGCCTCCTATACCACTACCTCCACCCCCAGTCGACCAGCCATCAATGTCCAGGTGAAGACTGCCCAGCCCAGCCCCCCACACATTTCCCCCCCCCCCCCCCCCCCCCCCCCCCCCGCCCCCCCCCCCAGCCCCCCCCCCCCCCCCCCCCCCCCCCCCCCCCCCCCCCCCCCAGTGAAGGACACGCCCCCCCCAGCCCCCTCACCAGTACCATCACCAGCCCCCTCACCAGCCTATGCGTGCCCCAGCACCAGCCCCGGCCCCATACGGAGCCCCCCAACTCCGTAACAGTGCTGATTTTGCCTATGGGCCACCTCAGCCAAGCTACACTCCTCAGCCTCTCAGAGGGTACCCCGAGCAGCACTACCCGGGGATGGGGCAAGGTCTGGCATATGGGAACCAGAACACCTGGAGGCCTGAGCCGGGTCATCCTGCTGCACCCTTCAGCCAGGGCTGTCATCCTCCAGGCCCAAAGAAGACCTACATTACCGACGTCCCTCCTGCCCTGGCACCTTCGACAGGCCCACAGTTCGGGTCCGGTCCTGTGGCCCAGCAGAAGGTAGGCCCGCATCTGTCGGAACATTCTGTTCCTTGTGCATTAAAAACGCCGTAAACGATTAAATGATGCAAGCAGAGACGCTGATGTGGTAAATCGTATTACCCTCCTGACCATGGGAAAATCCACCTTCAGCTGGGCATCCTGGTTATCAGTCGGCTCATGGATTTCCCTTTTTTCCCCTCTGGAGAGTTAGAAGCTCACTAGAAGGCCAATAGTAATGAAAGTTGTTGTTGTCATTCTTGCAGTTTAATCATCTGTGCGCAGTACTGGCTTGGATACCATGGGAAATACCAGCCTTTATGCCTGATCCCTTTTCTCTTTGAAAACGTGTGCTGGACCGGTTGTTCCATGTGTCTGAATCCAGCAGAAAACACACCTCTTTGCCTCGTAGCATTGTGATTCGCAAATCGCAGTATAAAGAACCACACTTTAATTCACTTTACGGCGCTCTTCAGAACATGCTTGCCCCGAAGTCCTTAACGAAGACGTGCAACAAAACAGTACGGTCAGTTAAAAATTCATGCTGGTTATACTGTAGGAAAATGCAAGAAGATGATGAGTCAGTTGTAGGGGGGGGGAAAACAGTCTGTGGGTCCTACTGGCTTCCCGACACTCCCAGGCAGGCCAGACTCACACAAGTTTAAAAACAGATGCGTAGGTGGCCCAAAGACTGTGAGTATAGTGGCGGCCTCGTGTTCAGGAGGGTGAGGACAGCCTGGGATGCTGAGCAGCTCGGCCTGTGGTGACACCGTATCTGTGAAGTTAGTCAAGGTTGCGGGGCTTCTAGGTTCTTTTCGCCACAGGCACCGGGGGCATCAGGGAGAGGATCTCCGCTTCCATTGACTCGAATAGCAGCGCCAATGTCTTCACACATTCCGTCCATCCTTTATTTGCCATTATCTGGGGTCGCAGGGGCACCGACCTAAGTAGGGGACGGCCAGACCTCCGTCTCCCTAGCCAGCTCCTCCGAGGACAGACTGAGGAGGTTTCATGCCAGCCGACAGACAGAGAACCTCTCCAGCTTGGGTCCTGCCCCAGGGGCCTCCTGCTAGCTGGACCTCCCCAAAACACCTCCTCAGGGAGCCGATCATAATACATTTATCGCCCGTAATTCCTTACCCGGTAGAGGGTCTGTCTGAGCCTTTTCCTGTCCCAGGATGCAGAAGGAACATGGAAGATGGCACCCTGGGGTGGATGCACGGATGGATCAGGGAGATTCAGAGGCCCCAGTATACCGTACCACATGTCCTTAGACTGAGGGAGTACTCCAAGTGGGTACCTGAAGGATACCTAGTTACAGACATGGGGAGAACATGCAGACTGCACACATACACAGCTAGGGGTGGGAAGTTGGGGTGTGAGGCGATTGTGCTGTTTATTTACCCACCACGCTGTCCTATTATTGTTACAGGTATTATGATCAGGGCTGGGAATTGAGCAACCAGTCTTTGGGGCATGAGAACCAGTGAGTTGGTTTCCTCAAATCTGGTCCTGGAGGGCCAGCCCTGCAACGCAGTTTGCAAGTTTTCCCGCTCAAACAGACCTACTAAACCTGGCAGTTGCCTGGTGAGCTGAACAAAGTGTATCTGAGTAGGGAAATCTGCAAACTGTGTTGTAGTCTTGCCCTCCAGGACCAGAACTGGGGAACCCTGCCCTACAGACGCCTTCAAATGATGCTGAATGCTGAGAGACACTAGCATTACTACTCAGTAGATGCGAGCATTTTGTCCTGGATTTATTATTAATATGTTTGTTTGCCAACTTGGTGGTCGATCCTGTAATCGTCAAGTCAGAGATTAAAGCAGATCAGTACAGTAAAGGACGACGTGTTTTTCCAAATTCCAAACAGAATAGGGAGATGGGGGCACTGCAGGCATCATTAATTGATGTAAAGTGTAGATAAGTATTAGTTTGCTCACATCAAAGGTGCTCTTCTCAGTGCTTGAGAGCCATGGCAGTTGCCTCTCTGTAGTTAGATTGAGTCTTTTTCTTCATTATTGCTGTGGCAAAAGAACATATGGATGAGAGGTCAGAGGTCATGGACTGTATGAGCGTACATGAATGTGCTAGGAGCGAGAAATTCCGATTAAGTTTCACTCCCCCCCCTCCCTCCCCCCCCCCACACTTCTTGCTTGTCTGATGTGTAGTTAAGATACAAGACTCATGATGAGGAAGTGACTGATTTAAATCCCAGTATAGGTAGCTCCCAATGTGGAGTGACAAACGTGCTGCACAGCTGCTGTCGCCCATGCCCTGCCATGGCTTTGACTTCCCTCCATGAGGCTGTCACATTAGTTTCCCAGCAGTCCTTTGTAGCTGATGTCACTGAAGTCTGGCTTTGCAGCCCCAGCTACCAGACTTACCCCTTTTGTTATTCAACAGGGGAATAAAAAAAAAAAAAACTTTAACAAGCTTGAACCGGTAAAACGGGCAATTTGAAATTAATTATAACTGGAGCCATGGAGCTTTTGAACCCCCTGACTATCGTTTTTTTTAATGCATTTTCCATCCTTGTTATAGATTTGTCTTCCTGTGCTTTTATCATGCCAAATAGGGCTGAATTGGAAGATAAAAGCCTTAGAATTAAAAAGAAAGATTAGAATGAATGCAAAATCTGCCAGTACTGCCTCTTCATTGCCACTCTAGGCTGATTAAATTGCAACATTTCAACTTGGACACAGAAGGACTAAAATGTATTTTATTTAATTAAAAGTATTATGCAAGTGAAAACAATCTACAACATTAAGTTATGACCTGATAAATTTCAGTGTGGTTTGCTGTACATGTTATCAAAGTCAGAGCTGCTCTCTAGATATCCTCTTTCCGCCTTTGATTTCTTGTTTGACTTCTGGAGATAGTTGGTTTTAACAAACGCCTGACTTGAGTCGCTAGGTGACCGGGACTCGCACCTCGATGCCTACGTGACTGGAAACGCTCACGATTCGCCGCTCCCCTGCACCGTGAGTGATGCGTTCGGTTCCGAGTGAAATTATTGGCTCCAAGTGATGCGATTACCCAGCTTCAACGGTGTTTGATCTTTTTTGCATTAAAGGATGGAGTTTTTTTTTTTTTTTTTTTGAGGAAAAAAAAAAACAGGATTTCATGGCTGACAGTTAATTTAGCAGTTTCTGTGGATCTTGTGACGGCCCTAATCGGGGAAAGGCTTAAGTTGGATGGTGACTTCTGTTACTGCTGAGCGTGACTGACGTTTGACAGGGGATTATGCTGCGGCCTGCTCTGCCTCTACAGGAGGGCGAATCTTCCGGAAGGTCATTTGCGTTTTGATTGGGTAACATAACACACAGGGTTGGCTGGGGGGGGCGGCGGTGGGGGGGGGGGGCGGTTGGGCTGGGCGGTATCAACCCCCGACTGCCCTGCGGATAAACCTTTACCCCCTGCGGCCCCGAGGTTTTGTGTCAACAGCTGCTGAAAACATTCTTATTTATTTCAAGCATATTTGTCTTTCAAACTGGCAAACATGCTGTGCTTTTTTTCTTCTTCATGATGGTACATTTTGCTCGGGATGAACTCTGTCTACTTCGGAATCCACTGGGGTCAGGTAATATCATATAAATGCACACAAAATGTTGCTGGTTTAACTCCCGACATGGGATTTAACCGGAGTTACCCCAGTGAAATATCCCGCTGAAATATATCCTTAGTTGCTTTAGGAATGAAACTCAAGTGTCCCGAGCAGAGCAGTAGTGGTGTCTTGTTAGGTGGGTATACTGTTATACCATATAATTAGTTATATGCACTTCTCCTCTAACTGATACACATTTCTGACTGTTTTTAGGAGCAGCATATGGTAAATCTATTGTTGTTTCATAAGATAACATAAATCTTTATTGTCATTGTCACTTGAACAAGGAAATTTGGATATGGAATCGCCCCAATGTAAGGCACAAGAGTAATAAAAAAGTATATTAAAATTTTACAAATTGCACGAACTATACAAATTGCACTGATGAAATGTAAAAATCAACAGTTCTATCTTGAATTTAAAGCCATGATTGCTTTGGGATAATTTTTATTTATTTTATTTATTTATTTATTTTTTAGGCGATTTCTGCTGATTTTCACTGCTCTGTATGTCGTGCCTGATGGCAAAGGCTGAAAGAGTCATGTGATGAGTCATGTGATCAGCTTTTTTAGAGGTGGGGGTGAGCTTGTGCACACCCACCTCTACATCTCTAGAGGCAACTTTGTTCTGGTGGCCAGAGCCTGGGACGTGTTAGTCCGTCCGTCCCCCCCCCTCATATCAAACTCTCTCCTTCACCATTGGTTGTGCTTTGAATCAGCTGTATGCTGGATCAGGGATGCAGAGGTGTTAGGGCCGACGACACCTGGACAGTATGGAGAGGGGCCACACAGGGGCCCCAGCCTCGGTCCCGCCCTACTCGCTCGCTCCTTCCACGCCACGCGCCATCCTCATTAACTCTGATGCTCTTCCCTCAAGTGGATTAGAGTAAAGGAGAAAATAGCTATTTTAAAAGGTACGGCGCATACAATTTAATCAAATCGGTAGCCTCAAGAAAAATAAGACTAATTTTAATTTAGGACTCCTTACATCTATATTTATCTTTACTGGAGGAATGGGAAGCTGACAATCACTGGATTGGAAAATATGTCGATAGGGCAGACCTGCCTGTTGCCAACGTGCAGGCTGTCTTAATACGACACCTCTCACCTTCTTGTTCCTTTCTCAAGAAAGGCATCTCTGTAAATTCCTGGCCAAAAATCATTTTAAATATCCCTACTCCTGTGTAAACATGTCCGTTTTTAAACCCACTGATTTGTATTACGTGTTTGGATGGGTGTTACGGTCCCTGCTGGCCCGGTTTTACCTGGGTGTCACTGTCATGCATTAGAGAAACCAGGGGTGATTAATACATTTAAAAACATAAAAAATCCCTGCCCGTCCATTTATAGAACCTTCTTCGCGTGGTCAGGTTACCCTTGATGGTGAAAAGACATGATGGGATTTCAGTGCTAAACCAGAGCAGCTTCTCTGAAATGTCACCGCACGTAAATGGAAGAGGGGTCCATTCGTGAAATGTCCCGGTGGAAGCAGCCATCCGTATTTTTGGTGAGCCTGGGAATCTGAACGGTGACAGGAACGCGGTCTGCCGATGATGAGGGAATGGGAGGGGGGGGGGTGGCTGGGGGCTGGAGGGGATAAATCCGGAGCAGGAGCGGCAGGCTCGAGGAACTGTGTC
>JAABNY020000043.1:11875617-11897971 GCA_015164015.2 Brevimyrus niger | reverse complement strand
TCTGACAAGAGGGGTATTAAAGGATTGACGTGGGCCCAGCACCCCCCCCCCCCCCCCCACACACACACACACACACACAGACGTCATTACACCGCCAACAGCGAGAACAGCTAATACAAGGCCGATCTCGACCATGGATTCATGCTATTTATGCGAAATTCTAACCCCACCATCTGTATCTCACAGCAGAAATGAAGATTCTCCAGTTCAACTAAACTGCCTAGTTAGAAAAAGAATTCTTGGATCATCAAAGATGGGCCACTTTCATTCATGCACCTTCTGCCCCCCCCCCCCCCCCCCATGCATTGTTTTTTGCACTGGGCTGCTGCCATGTGATTGGTTGCTTACATAGTTGCTTGAAGGAGCAGGTGTACAGCTGCAGTAGGAAGATATATAGAATTACTGGAAGAAGTACAGCGACTTGCATTGTATTAAGATGCAACGATAATTATTTTAACCCCTTGCCGGTGGGTCATTTTTTTGTCCTTACTGGTACAAGCCAAGCACTGCTTGAAAGGGTATGGTAACCCCAATATTACATGCAGTCTTGTGGGGCTTATTAGGGAGATCTCTTGGAATCATACTTGTTATTTTGCACGTGACAAGTATGATGATAGAGGCAGCATGCAGCTCAGTGGGCATATCCTCTGTGATCAGAAGGTCACCAGTTTGAGCCCCTCTTCAGCAGAACTGCCACAATCTGTGGGTGCTTGATCAAGGCCCTTAAGCCCCAGCTACCCGGGTGCTACAAGATGGCTGCTCTTTCAAGTGAAAAGAGAATTTCCCCACGCGGAGTAATTAAGTATTGATGTTATAATGATAAGCATTTCAGTATTACATAATAAGTTAATGGACGTTTATAACAGCATGGACTCCCGGTGGAATTTAGAATGATCGTAAATCAAACGGAAGCAATTAATTGACTGACACAACGAGATCAAGTAGCCGAAAGGATCACAGCCGATAATACACAGTTCCCTTTGTTTTGTACATTTGAAAAAAAGGAAAAAAGACCCAGTCAAGTGCTCACCATTCCAAACAATATTTCACGGAATAAAGCTGGTTTGGGAAAAACAAGGTCTTGTGGCCACCGTTACACAATAGTTCACGAAGGGTTTCAGCTTTTGATTGAACAGGGATTACGACGATTATTCTACTGTATTGTTAATAGTGACACATTTCTCTCAGATTAAATAAACTATGCAAAACTTTATTAATTTAACAAGATAAATCTGGTTGTTACCTAATTTTAACTCAAATGCATTAAAATTGTCTAGGGGTAAGCTATCATTCTTACATTTTTTCCATCTGCATATATTCTGCTTTCGGTGTGCTGGGAATATCTTACCTTATTGCAAGCTAGTTGCAGAAATTCGTGCGGAGTTCGTTTGCGGAATTCTTGCGTTATTTCTTCACTGACTTTGTGCAATGACTGGGGACCGACTTTCTCTTGCATGCACTTATTTAAGCAGGACGCCCTTCGCATCGCCGAGCCGAAGAACTGCGCTGCTTCCGAGGGATGCTTGTCCAGGCACAGCAGCCTACAGTTTATTTTAGTTCGACGAAGTTCATAATAACTGTGCAGAGCTTTCTCTATATAAAGCACCGCGTTTTTAAAGTCATTTCTGTAAAATGCATCAGCCCCGTCTTGGTATAATCGGTCAAATGGCTCCAGCAAAGGAAAAACCGGCGAGAGCAACAACAACTGAAAAAGCGTTGATGTTAGGACGAAAAGTGCACTTGGAGATGAAATAATATCCATCTTATTTGATAGCTGTACTAGACAGAAGCAGTTCGTAAACATTACAAGTCAAGAGTAAACAGGCTGATCGCCGAGACTGACGTACCGTAAGTGACAGCAATGTCAGCTTGGAAAAGTTCCAGAAAAATCTAATCATAGACTTTCCCATATAGGCAATTCACTTTCATTAGTTCTATCCTTGATAAATCAGAACCCAAAGGAACCCAAGCGAATATTAAATTAAATGTTCTATTCACTAAATATATTTTTTCACAGACCCAGTCTATAGATAATTTATAAGTAAAGGTTGAATAAATTATAATTCATCAGTGTAACCAAAGCTAACAAAAAATCAACAAAACAAGTGAAAAAATATCAGTGTTGTTGGATTTAGTGCGCAGAGCCACATATTACACAATAAGCCACAATACCAAAATAAATCGTCACTGAAGCGGCGTAATGGTCTTTTTTAGACACTAGAGGGGGACAGAGTACGCTAGAAATTTACCACGAACTTGCATTGTGCTACTTTCAGTGGAACGAGTTTGAAGAATTAGACGATTAAACAAGAAGTTCAAAAAAGAGCATTTTCACCTATTATTACTCGCTGAATTTTGTTGTGTCTCTCCATTTGAAAATGAAACTTGGCGCGAGTCAGTTGTAGTCACCTGGACAGATAATGAATAGGCGGGATGATAAACGTTTAACTAGCATCCTTACCGTAGAATAAAGTGTAGGCTCGATCAACACATTTTCAGATTAAAAATGTTGGAATGGGTACCCTTAAAAGCAGGTCTAACAGAACGAAAAATATCTTGTTCGAAACAAGGAAAATTAGGCTACATTCCTCCCCGCAGGCACTAGAAATTTGTAACTTTGATCTTTTAACGACAAAACAACACCTTAATATGCATCTGCAAAACCTGTATGCAACATTCCGAAAGTCCACGTCCGCGTAAACTCTTCTTTTGCCTACATTATATCCAGATCTTGCGTAGGTTCTGCATAATCTGTTATCTTTAAAACAATGTACACTTTGGTTTCCTACTGCTATGTCAAGTGAAACAACAGCATAAAAACAACATGTTAACTGTAAAGCTTGCCTGTAAACTCTATTTCATTCCGAACAAATATGAGCGATTTTTTTTTTCTGGAACGTCTGAATTTCCCAGTCGACTATTAAGTTGCGATTAAGAGAAATCTTACATTTTTTTAAAATGTCTTTGTATCATGATGCACTGGCATTTCTGACCGATACCAATATACAAGTCTTTGCAGGTCTCTCAGATTCAAATCTCTGAGTTGGTACAACCCATTATAGTCTGAGTCAGGTCAACACCTGGGTACCTCCTCTCACTGAACTGAGATCAGTTACCCTATTAGTCCAGGCATCAACCACTCTCCAGAACAGGGGTGGGCAATCTAATCCAGAAAGATCTGCTGTGTATGTGGGTTTTTGCTTAAACTCCCTAATTAGATTACTAATTACAGGATTGATTGGCCAAAGGGTCCTCACACCTGGGTTTGGACAGCTGACCTAAAGGTTATCCCAAAAATCTGCATAGAATTTTGTGGATATGATTGCCCCCCCCCCTACTCTAGAACCTTCTCGCCATTTTTTTCTCTCACAGATCAAGTGTCTGATGAGTCCTACTGGAGTCCCTATCACCCTTTGAAACAATCTCCCATGACCCCCCCAGAAATACCTTCCGATAAATCTGCTGGCTCACAAACGTCTATGTATGACATGGTTCGAATTGCAAAGAGAACTTACAGAAGAGCATCCTTTACTCATCTAATACCCTTCCCAAATTCGAGATGGGAGCATGGGGGATTGCTTTCACTAGGCTTGCCTCACTATTCATTGTGCTATTGTTCCCAACCTGATTGTGGGGCTTATGGTGCAGGTATAATTTTCCAGGGCACAAGGCTGGGGTAGGCCTACACCCTCGAAGCTGCTGAACTATTCATTACGCTGAAATACCAGCCATTTCACAATTATTAACTGTATGATCCCACAACATGTTCTTGGACATGAACTGTCAATCACAATAATCTCAAATGGGAAATTAATTTATTGCAAAAAACTGATTACTTCCAGTTTAAAATTTTAGCTAAAATTCAAAATACGAAATGCTTTGTATTTTGTGGTGGTGCAGTGGTAAACAGTGTTGCCTTACACCTCTGGGATCAGGGTTCGAGTCTACGCCATGGCTCCATGTGTGTAGAGTTTGCATGTTCCCCCCATGTCATCGTGGGGTCTCCTTCGAGTACCCCCCCACCCCAGTCCAAAAACATGCTGAGGTTAATTGGAGTTACCAAATTGCCCGTAGGTGTGCCAGTATGATGAATGCTATGTGAATGTGCCCAGTTATGGGTTGGTGCCCCATCCTGGGTTGTTCCCTGCCCGGCAGCCATTGGCTCCAGGCCCCCTGAAACCCTGACTAGGACAAGCGGTTACATAAAATGGATGGAGGGATATTTCAATACAACCAATAGAAGCTTTACTGGGCTTTGTATTAGCTGAAAGAAAATAAATCACAAATCTCATTTTACTCCAAAAAAGCAGGCAGCACAATCGTGAAAGAAAAATGACTGCAGGGCCTCAGCTGCTGATGATCCACACAATGATGTCATCAATACTGGACCACTGAGCATGGCCTGAATACGGCGGCAGCGGTGTGGGATAAACGCCGGAGCCTCAACCTCTGACCCACAGCTTTGCTGTCATCTCGACACGCAGTGCGTGTCTTGTAGGAGAGCAAGATGCCTATATTTGTATTGTTATCACAATAAACAGCATATAGAGAAGTTAATGTTAAGGGACGGTACAGAACACCTCAATCTATACACTGCGTATCTGATACTGTAACGGCGAGAATGTTTTCATCCCAAAGATAAATCAACTGATGTAATTATCATACAGATTTTAACAAACATATATAACAATAACAGAGCCAGAAACACATACCTTTCGACATAATCATTGTATCGTCCTGTATCGCTTCTTGTGAGCGTTGAGTGTCATCTGGGTGGGCCGGGATAATGTCGGCCCGGCCTTGCTGCCTTGGGAGATCTACACATCTCAGAGTGGCCAGAGATTCCAGAACTTGTGTTAGATGAGACGTGAATTTAACTGGCGGCATCCTAGAAACATCACAAACTATGTAACTCAGAATTCCTTAAACCCATAGCCTTGCTTATTGGCTCTTAATGAACGATTTAAAAAATTCTTGTTCTGATTATTATTATAATAGACATTGTTTTTGCTACACAAAACCATGTAGAAAACACAGAGATAGCCAGGTCCCTTATGGTTGGGATCACTGCGCCGATTATAAGGAAAATAAGGAAACTGTCACAACTACTATATTTCCTTCCTCTGTGGCACCGTGGATTTTAAATGCTTTATCTAATCTGGAACTATTAACAAGAAGAGCTTGGGGGAGATGGGGCCAGATGAAGACCTTTTCAGATGCCCTGCTCCTTCTTTCTAATCATTATACGATTGTCTTCTTCCTGCTCACCAGTAAACACACCTGGATGATCCTATACGCTATTATAACCCATCTGCATCCCCGTAACTGTCTTTTCGTATATGTTTTCCCTTGCACTGCTCCAATAACAATGATCTTGTGTCCGCCCCCCCCCTCCGCCTTCCTTAAACCCGGGGCCACATCTATCCATGAATCAAGTCTCTATTCCTTCCTCCTACCTCTGTATCACATGATCCTGCTTGCCATGCCACCCAGCCTTACACCATCCAGACCGGCACCAGGAAACAGCAGAGAGAACCAGGAGCACTAATGACGCCTTGCAGCCAACTGGGACCAAGCTACCTGCTTGTTGTTAAAGTTAAAGTGCTAGGAACCCACAATATGCGAATCTAGAAACTTTTCTATGACTAAGAATAACCTCACAACAGTGTCTACATTGTTGAGCAATCTTCCTAGCAAAAACACTAAAGACAGGATGAGTTTGTGGTCCATGATCTCACAGATTATTTTTTTTCCCCCAGCTGGGTGACTGTGAAAAACAATGTATCACAGTAACTATTTTTAACACTTTGGCCGCTGCACTAAAAACAAGTTTAAATCGATGTCAGAGGTCTGATTTTTAAACATCTTTATCTTAGAAATCGTTAGAAAACCCTTCATAAAATTCTAAACTCGCTATGGAAACAAAATACCACAGATGCATTTTTTCACAAGAAACAAAAGTTACATAATCAGTGGCCTGATGCAGGATTTCAAATTACTTGCACAAAGGGAAGAATTCAAAACCAGTGCTTATCTTTGGAGAAATCATAGTGTTTTCCAGTTTATTCGTTTAAGAAAAGTAACAACATATAAGTAATATCCCCGAGAATTTGTGCTTGTGACAATTTTTACAGCACAGAATACTATAAAACTTTGTTGCCCCAGTTAGAAACTACAGCATTTATGAACCAAAATCTGCAATGTTTAAGTACAATTTCAGTTTATATTAGCATTTGGTTGATATCGTGCATGTATATAAATCCAAATTATACACATCATTTTACAAATAATACACAAATTATGTCAACATTTTCATTCAAGCCATTCAAATTGGGATCTGGGCACTTTAACATGTCACATTTTAAAACAATTTATACTCTCAACTAAAAGGATGCTTTCCTGTGAATGATAAACAAGTGATAAGGAACAAGTCAGCAAACCAGAAGAGCTATACAAAGAACTGTTAGAACCTAACATCAGAAAAGCTCGTGAAATGAAAACTAGGAATAAAAACTCATATTTATAGGTAAACTCTATAGTTTATGCTTTTATCTAAAGCCATTTGGCTATATTAACGGTATACTTTGGTTTGAAAGTGATTGTTATTGTCTGTTCTAGCTGTTATTTTTCGTAATTAGCATCCATACACGTTCATATATGCGCACAAAACGTACACATATTCATACACTGGACAAAGTAACATCAATTCAGTCATGATTCAAAGAAATAGTAATTGAAATGGTTTTATTTGTACACAGGTTTGTTACGAAATGCCACAAACTGCTACAACCCTTGGCAGTAACCGCCGTCGCGGTCGGCCCTCGAACCGAGAGCCGCGAGGCCTCTATACGTAACCCGAAGCTGCAGGCTGGCTGGACTTGGGATACCGTGCGGAGGACTTGGAGCCAGCGCCGTGACAGTGGCAACACAGAAAGCCCCCACCCAGCATGGAGAGAGCGGCGGCCCCCCACCCCACAAACAAGGCGGAGCCAAACTCGTACCTACAACACACACACAAAAAAAAAACAAAACAACAATTTATCTTCATGCGACAGCTCCTCCGCAGTATTGGTCTGATAATGGCTGAATTCATAAATTCAAGCTTTATGGCTACAAGATATCTTATCTGCAAACTCACTAAACAAGTTTTTATCAATGTGGATGTGCGGTTGCATTTTCACCTGAGGCTAATTGAAAAACCGCTACAGAATATTTCAGTGGGGTGCCTGTATTTTCACATCTTTCGTGACCTGGGGCAGCGCATAGTTTGTCCCTAGGTGCATTCTAGGGGTGTAGGAGCCCAACCACAGTGAAAATAGTAACGCAGGGAGCATGCTCCGGAATTTCTGCCTGCATTTAGAGCATGGAGCCACTGTTAAACCTAACGGAATTACGTTTGTACCTGGCATTGGTGGGCGTGAAGGGGTTGTAGAAGTCTGAGGCTATTTTATTACCATACCAGGAGGTTCCAACCAGAGCACAGAAGCCTGCAACAAAGAGGGGGGGGGGGGATTTAAGAGATGAAGCACTTTAACAACATTAGCACCAACCTCAAAGGTCTAAACGCATAAAGATACGACTATGGGCCGTCGATAGTCTTCATCTCAATACGTGCATCTATCTGAGACTTTGCTGGATTTGAGATGCGGACAGAACCGCTGACCTGCCACGATGAAGAACACCCCACCAGCGATGGCCACCTTGTCCTTCTGCTCGGGGGAATCCGCCATGCAGGTGGTGCACTTCATGCCCACCATGGCCACCAGCAGACCCAGAGCCGACAGCAGTATGCCGCTGATCATCAGAGCCCGGGTGGCCTGGATCTCAGCTGAAAAGTCAGAGCAGAGGACGGTCACCTTCTCGGGGGTTCAGAGGCCGAGGCCGTTCCCTCACTGCTTGGCCACTCCCACTCCCAGCTCCCAGCCAATGAATAACATGTGGACTGTCGAGGGGGTCGCCAAAGACTGCGTTAGGAAACACTGCCCCTACAGGGATATATCTCAATTGGGCATCAGGTTAATGTTTTTCTTGCGAGTACAACTGCAAGGAGGACTTCAGGCTCCCAGTCAATTGTCTGAATGTTGTGAGTCTTGCATCGAAGGCAGTTTTTACTGACATAACGCTTGTTTTGGAGCTTCTAACTGCACGTTCCTATTGTACGCAGCACAATACATCCAGACGGCTAGTATGGATAAATAATACACTCTTTGCCTGCACCCTCTGGCTCCAACAACATTGCTACAACGTTCCTAGAGCACTGGGTGAACGTGGCCATTTAGAGCTCTGTAGGGGTTGGTGGCGGGGGGATCAAAGGGTTACTGTGTGTCATAACAGGGTTTGCTCTGCCATTTCATGTTGGAGGGGCCTGGCTATTCCAGGAATTCACCTAACGTGTAATTACATGCGCAGGCATCCTAAAGTGAAGTAGCGGAATTACAAGGGGAAAAAAAAAACGCTATCTGAAATAGATGCGCTTTTTTAGACAGTCAAAGTTACTTTTTAAATGATCAGCATCATTCACTAAAGTGTGGTGAGAATTTGTCGCTGATGCGAGCACAGTTACACACGTCTGTCGATGAGCATATTAGACACACGGATTCGCAAAAATCTATTGCTAATTTTCTTCAGAGGCTATAATACTTTTACAAAGTTACACCTACAGTATAAGCGGGGATTCTGAGTCTCTCTGACACACAGAAATACACAAAGTAATACATGCATTTAAAACAATTTAACGTGAAATACATGAACTTGCCTAACATTTGTCTACTCACCGGGCATCTGGAGAAGTGAGTCATAAACTTTGCACTGGATCTGCCCGGTGCTCTGAGACACACAGGTCTTCCAGAGCCCCTCGTACATGGCCTGGGCCGTCACGATGTTCTGCCCCGCGTAGGACGAAGCCTTCCACTCCACCATAGCGGTCGAGGCTATCAGACCGATCAATCCTATGACAGCCATGGAAAAGCCAAGCATCTGGACCCCCAGGTTTGCCATTTCACCTCCTTAGAAAGTCACAGCTGCCGATGCAAAAATGAAAAAATGAGAATGAAGGTACACAGAGATACAGAAAAGTAACTGTTAAACAAATAATGTAAAAAGGAAGAACAAAGTGGTGGTGAAAGAAAAAATAACAGTCCGTGAAACTATTCTGGAAAAACTACAGATTTTGGAATGAAGGCCTTTGAAATACAATCAGAGCTGTTCCTCAGTCTCCCCTAGTGTTGATCTGAATGGAAATGTAGAGGGACTCAAACCCTAATTTAAATGAGCAGAAAACAGCTCACTACCTCCCCCTGATGGCTTCTGCCAGCTACTGCAAGTCTTAGCAAAGGTGCATGTCAGTAGGTCTCAGTCCTGTTTCTAAAGAGGAGCCCCAGCCAGAATGATTTCAGTCCAGTCCTATGTGTTAAGCAAAGTCCTTAATAGGGTAATAACTAATGTAGCAGGTTTAAAGAAGTGAAGGTTGGAAGGAATACATTCTGGTGTGTGTGTGTGTGTGTGGGTGTGTGTGGGGGGGGGGGGGTACCAGGAACAGTATATTTTCCTGGGTGATGTGCACATTAAGTAAAATATCTCAGCAATCAGTTAATACAGTTAGTAAACTGGCCAAAATCTTTACAAGTACTGTTACTGTAAAAACAAAAAAATATTACTAAAATATAATATAGAGGAGAGTGGGGTGAGTTGTGCCAGTTTTTAATTTAAAGTGACTTTAAAGTGACAATAATACTTCCATCTAAAATATGTACATATATTTCAGGATGTGGTGCATCCCTGGGAATGATCACTTTGGATCTGAAATACAGTATTTAAGAGATATAGCTTTCTGGAAAAAAAAAAATGGCTCTCGTGGCACAACTTGCCCCCGCTGTGGGGTAAGTTGTGCCTTTGGAGAAAATACATTGGGGCAAATTGTGCCATTGATTAAGAAAAACAGTATATTTTGATTACAGAAACTGTAATTATATATATATATAATATAATATAAAATCTATAATATAAAAGCTAAAAAAACTTAGTACAAAATTGCTCGTTTAAGGTTTATTTTAAATAATTTTACAACATCAAAGGTCAATTTTCTACAAGCCTATTGTGGCACACGAGTCCAGAACAAAATTCAATTCAATTGAAGACCAAAGTGACTGCAGTTCTCTTCACAGATATGGTCGTCCACATGACATCCCACTTGTTTAAGATACAGGGGAATATAGATGTCTGCTCCCTTCCGGCTGTACCACCACGTTTCTGTGGTGAGGGTAATTTCTCATGTGCATCTTCTCCAGGGATGACTCCTTCATTTTCTTTGAAAGTGAAGATGGGCTTTCCATCCACAGACCTCTTACTACTTCTCCTTCTCTGCCTCTTTCACCGCTCTGTCCCTGTCATCTACAGGAGTGGAAGTCCTGCCTAACCCTAACCCTGCCTGTCTTCCTTTTATAACTCCGTGGCACGATGGCCTATTTCTATTTTTGGTATAAAAGTAAGAATGCCACATTGTATTCTTACATTTTATCACTAAAACGATGTACAATTACAATAAAATAATAGGCTATGTTTAAAATATTCATAGGTGGGGGTGACTTGTGCCACTGGCAGAACTTAACCCAGGCCCATTGGCACAAATCACCCCAAAACCATCCTTTTGGGAAAAAAAATGCATCATCCAGCAGTTTTGAGCTAACATCATGCTAGCTGTATAGGCTCATAGTGTCTTACCAAAGCACTAAAACACGTGTAAAATGTTTTCAAAGTTGTCTATAACTGTTCACACACTATGGGAGGTATTTTGTGCAAAACATAAATTGAAAATGATAAAAAGAAAATACAATCTCCACTTTGCCATTTAGTTTCCAAAGTCTGTGCGCAAAAATCCTGCAAAAATTTAAATAAAATACCGCCATTTGCATTTTAATTTTCCACTCATGTATGAGTTAGATGTGAAAAATAATTAATAAATAAAATTATAAACCCTTTTTGTCTTTTCATTTTCAAGTTCACTACATGCAAATATATGTTAATCGGAGCTGGGCGATTGGCGAAGCTACGGCTCACCGCTGCGCTTTTTCAGTGCGTTTGCCAATTCCGTTGCCTTCGTGTTTCTTGGCCGTGATCAACCTTGTCGCTCAAACTAACGGCAAAGTCACACGTGGCTTAAGTTAGCTACTTATCGGCAGCTTCCGAGTCGTTTATCTTATTCGTAGCAACTTATTTTACGGCTTAAGTTACTTCCAGCTTCTTTATAGAGGAGTGTTCGCGGCTGCACATGCTGTACAGTTTTTAGTTAGGACTTTTTGAAAATACGTAATTAGATATTATGTCGTGCGATATAATGGCAGGTATACCATTGTAAGGAAACACTGAAATTAGCCTGGGGCAGACTGCAATATTTTCAAGCTAGGTAGCTATCTGGCCTAGGCTAATTTCAGTGTCATTAGAGTGGCATGCCTACGGAAGTCAGTAGAGGACATGCATAAACTTTTTTTTTCTCCTTTTTGTTATCTCGAGATCACGACTTATTTTTCTCGTGATCACGACATAACCACAGTCGTTATCTAAGTGATAAAAATAAGTCGTGATCTCGAGATAACGAATAGAAAAAAAAAGTTTATGCATGTCCTCTACAGATTTCCGTACATGCCTGGTGTGTACTATGCATTTCATATTTGCCTTACCCAAGAGGAATAAGACCTCCACATTCCATTTGGAAATATTGCTAATTATTCAAATGAGTGTGAACAATTGATAAAAGTGTCATGCGACCAGTTTACTGTTACAAATGAAAAATCACATTATGCCCCGGTAATTCCACCATTTTCAATGCAGGAAGACTTTCTGATACGAAACAAATATACGTTCTATAGCTCAAACCTTTGTGCTTAATTATTATTATTAAATCGTACCCTCGATTTAGTAATTCGTGCCCGGGAATTATGTATTATTGCTACCTTATTGATCATTCATAGACACAGGGTCAGGGAACGTTTCGATGTAATGCATTCCGGTGTCCCAAGAAATAAATATAAAAATATGTCCTGGTTTTAACAGGCTGCCCATCTAACAAACTGTGATATTATACAGCAAACATATTTCAGTTGGTATAGAATTAAACCACCAATTGCACAAAAGTAAAGCCACACCTTTATTATGCTTCAGACTGTGGTCAATCACAAAATGCAATGGCTTTATAAGACAAAACAATAATGCACTATTTACTGTCTATGTACTATTAAATACACCGTTTTGTACGTGAATGCAGTGTATTAAAAAAATATGCACTGATATGTTGACTGGAGCATCAGAAATGTTTAATAGACTACATATAATTGCATTTTACACATGTGGAGAGACTTGTTATATATGCATACGTGTTTATTTGCGACAACGTTTTTGACGTATCCCTGTGTTTTAATGAGACGAAGCAGACAACAAATGAGGACAGGAATTATCTGTGGACATGCTACGCAAGTGTCCGTATTGTACGCATTTTTGTACATTATTTTATCATCTAAGTGCCATACAAAGTTAATTGGGACCATTTGAGGAATATCCCCTCCGGTTAAGGCGTCTCGTAATTCGTGGGTACATTTAAGTTACATTAAGCCTTTTCCTTACAATGGGCGTCAATAGAGGGGAAAACACTTAACGTAGTATAAAGTCCATATTCCTAGCATTTAGGTTTTGATTTTTTTTTGTCAGGTGAAAGTGTTTATGACCAGATATATGTGTGAGAAGTTTGGTGATTTTTGGTGGCTGTCTTGGAACTTTAAGTTACATTAAGCCTTTTCACACTAAGCGTTTCAGAATGTCCCGGTACGATTCAGTAATTCGAGGGTACAATTTACTAAATCGAGCGCACGAATTAGGAATTCGAGGGTACGATTTAGTAATTCGAGGGAACGAAATATTTTTTTTTCTACCGTAACACTTAAGGGGCTCCGTACTGATAAATGGTAATTTGTTTTATATTTATTTTGTGTGGTCTCATCTACTGAAGGTTAATATATTTCTTTCTGCAACAAACTATATGGAAGGATATTGCGCATGTTAAGCCAGGGTTCAATGCTGAGAAAAAGCTAAACAAACAAAAACGTTCCAAGCTGTTGCTTATGTGTTTATGTGCACGTGAAATAAACTTATGTCATGTGTTACTCTGGGGGACGCTGTGGGAAAATGCAGTTTTCAAAGGGGGTTCGCTTTTCGCTGCATAGATATACAAAATAACACAACTTCGACATACCGCAACACATTATGGCAGATTTTAAATTGATATTCTGAATGCGGAAATATTAACCGTATTTGTCTGACAAAAAAAAAACCCACTGCACACGTATTAAATCGCTAGACATTAGACATCGAAAGCGTTGCCAGACTCACGAGGCCACTAACAGGCCCCTTCCGGTGGGGTTGACGAATGCGCAGACTGCTTAAGTGTCGTACATCTGATGTTTGAAAAAATATCCTACGCATATATTTGCGAATGATCTGTTTCATAATTGTCAATCTATTCTAAATATAAACGTTTGATATATCATTGTTTTTTTTTAAGTTTTACTGTTTATGCATATAAGAAAAACACAAATAGCATTTTGTATTGATCAGCAGTTGTCTATAATTATTTGTCAAAATTCTTTCTAGATATTTATTGATCATTTTTAAAATCCGAAGCATTCTGGATATAATTTAGGTATAATATTCTTCATGATATACTGTTTTTGAAACATCTACTGCGTTATCTATTGCGTTATTCATTCCGGATACATGAAATACATTTATATCAGGATTCAACCAGTACTGAAGCAATGCGATCTTTTATTTTACTCGATGTTGCGCGTGCCGGGTCCGATATGCCATTCAATCACGGCGCGCTGGACACGTGCGCACACACACTATCATACAAACATGCCTAATTTGGAGATGCCAAAGAACTTACCTGCATGTCTTTTGACTGCGGGAGGAAATCTACATGACATAATGATAACTCTCAGAATACATGTAAAACATAAAGACTAATAAACAAGTATACATTGATGTGATTTTTCAGAAACGTACTTATGGGGTGTCTGCAAGCCTATTAACTACCCTTCTCAAAAAACACTATCATGACACTCCCTTACATGGCTTGATAATTTACAGACCAGCAATTAAGATGCAGCCACAACATATGTGGCCTGTTCTTGGACTTGAACCAACATTTTGTAGTTTCATAACCGCATTATCATTTAAGATAAATTGCCAACAGGATGTGTTAATTCTTTATGTGTTTTTTTTTCCTGCAACTCCCAAATTAGATTACTAATTAGAGGACTGATTGGCTGAAGAGTCCTCACACCTGGATTTGAACAGCTGATCTATAGGTTATCCATAAATCCTGCATACACGCCAGCCCCTTGGGGATAAGACTGAGCACCCCTGGTCAATGTAGTAAGGATGCACAGTATAATAGCATATAATACCTTCTGTGCTGAATTAACTTTCAGAAACGGAATGTTTACATCATCCTGGGCTCTGTGCGCTTTGTGTGAAGGAGTTGTGGCATGTCATATGACATCCAGTAACCACAGACTAGGGGGGGAGGCTGATAAGGCTTTTTTTTTTACCATCCCCCCAGCCCCCCAGCCCCCACGCATAATTTGAGTTTAACAAAAACTTGTAGTTTTTAAATTGTACCATGCCAGTAACCTCAGTACTGTGTGACATAACTGCGGCATTGCATTACTATTGCAGTATTTGGAACTGCTTAGAATCAGGCTTTTCATTATTTTACGCTAGTTTTAGATAGCGACTAGTCTATTCCAATTTACAGCAATTGTTAAAATTTACTGGGCTAAACAGGAACTTACTCTATGCCGCTCTTAGTCACAACGCGAAGTTCCAAGTGTCTTGAACACAGATGTTTAATCACAGCACCTAAGCACCGCCGTAAACACCGCAGAACTAAAGATGCAGGACAAATACAAAGAAAATACATCAGTTACATATTCGCTGAAAATAAGATACAAAGAACGATAAAACTCAAAGTACAACGTACCACTTTTGCCTGCTTGTGAGCTAAGTGAGGGAAGTTTGATACTGAAAAACCTTGCTAAATGCTTCCTTTAACCCCTCGTGCAGTCCAAAAACTCCAGAGCTGTTTATGTCAACTTATTACTCTCCCGCTGGTATACAGGAAATGATATATAATGACCGCAGTTAAAATACAGACAAAAGATACTTAAACAACCCTTAATCAAATAAAATTACTTTCCATTTTGAAACGTAAACACTTAACAATATTAAATATAAATGTAACAGAGGAAATGAATCAAATTCAGATAAATCTATTGAAAAAAAAATGTTTTCCATCTCTTCTGAAGGTAAAGGTCTTCCCTTACGAACTGTCCAGGTGGTGGTGCAATAATTGAGGATTTTATCGTCAATAAGTGATTCAGTATTAAGGGCTCTGGTCCTGTCGGATCGTTAATGTTTTCTGTAGATAATGGTCGGCTGTTCATGATGGCCATCACTTCATACATGAACGTTCTTAGTGAGGAGCTATCCAGTCTTCTGGCAGAGTGGTCTAAGATTACAGTTAGGACCCTCCGTACAGTCCGGATCTGTCTCTCCCAGACACCGCCCATATGACTGGAAGCAGGTGGGTTCATGATGTTGCATCCCAACTCCTTCACACGTTCCGGTTCCATTCCCCACATCAATTCCAAGAATTCCTTCCTTGCACCTACGAAATTGGTGCCTTGGTCACTTTGGAGTTGACTTACATTGCCGCAAATAGAGACAAAGCAAAGCACATTTATAAAGGCATCAGTCATCCAATACTTCCAGATGGACAGCCCTTGAGCACATGCAGGTGAATAGTAGCCCATATCTCTTCAGCTCTTTTCTCCCATCCTTAACATAAAATGGCCCAAAGCAGTCTATACCACTATAAGTGAATGGAGGGGTGGCTTCCATACTTTCTGGAACAATTGGTCAGGTATGGGTGTTGCCCCTTTCTTGTACAACTCGGTTGGAGGTTGCTTGCTTAGATTCTTGCATTGTAGCTGGTTTAGATCCCTCTTCTCTAGACTCTTGGTTCATCTTTGGTAGTTCTTGATAGGTTCTTACTCTTTATTCTTTATCCTTCTTCTCACGATCCTGGTGTAAGCATGTGGGGTGGTTTTCCACATTTTTCACGTACACTTCTGGATGCGCAGCTATTGGAGTTAAGACCACCCTTAATACAGCTAAAACATAACTTCTCCATTTGTGCAAATTTAACTCTTTCTTCAACTGGCTTACTCATAATCCTGCGATAATTATGGAAAATATGGCCTTGTTTCTTGCAAAAGTTGTTCTCTTGGAGGAATTGGTGGTAAGCGTTTTTGCACCACAGCTGCGGGTCCATTGAGTTCTTTTTCTTGCCTTCTCCGCTTCAATTTCCCTTTCTTCGCCCTCTCTCTGCCATTAACCTTAGATCCTCCACCTCAAGAATTCGATTTTCCTCCTCATTATGGTGTTGTGCCTTCATTATCATAATTACTTCTTGCGTGGCTTCTACATCAGCCGCTGCTTTTTCTGTAGTAACTTGTAGAAAGATTGCTTGGATCCCTTAGAACCAGCCTTTGACTTACTGTTAGTTGCAGAGATGACACTGGACACTGTGGTGTCAAACACTGACTCAGCATCAGGCCAGGGTAAGATTTCAAGGCCAGAGACTCCATCGAGATATCTCCATCGGGCCCTTTCGTTGGCAACCCTAGTGATTGCATGTGTCATTTTTTTCTCTCCGAATTTCAGGTTCTGGACTCGCAATCTATCTGATTTTGTCATAAATATGATTGTATGATATGAATCGTGCTCACAACCTCATTAATTAAATCGGCATCATCATTATCCTTAATGGATCTTTTCAAACCGTTGACATGATACTTCCACCTTCCGTACAAGCGTTCAAAATCAAATCCCTTTTTAGATCATTCAATTTGGCACCTAGCTGCTTCTTTCCCTTTTCGGTGAGTTTACGTATGCGTTGGCTCCTCCGGAAATCTGGAGTCTGCTGTATGTTAACTACATATACAGGAAATGACGTACAATGACCGCAGTTAAAATATGGACAAAAGATACTTAATGAAACAATCCTTAATCAAATAAAATTCCTTTCTATTCTGAAAAATAAACACTAAACAACATTAAATATAAACATAACAGGGGAAATTGATCAAATTCAGATAAATCTATTGAATAAAAATGGAACCAAATTATAATTTGAAACAAAGTTTTACAACTGTCAGCACGTACTCTATTGCCTAAATGCTCCCCCCCCCCAGTAAACTATCTAAATGCATGTTTACACAGGATAGTCGCATTCCTTTGACAAACGATCAAGGGAACAAAACTGAAAAACATCCCTCAAAGATGACGGTGGTATGAGTGTGTGAAACATAATTTCCCATATGTTGAGCTGAAAAACAAGGATTTAAGCACTATGCAGGGAAGTAAACACATGTTGTGTATTTCACAATGGTGTAATCGAACTCGAACCGTCTGTCCCCCGAAACACACACAGTACCCTCTCAGTATTGGTACAGACGTTTCCCTACTACACATACACATATACACGCGCTTGTTTCAGCTTTGGGCTTGTTTTGCCTCTCTACGAATGGCTTTTTTTTGACCTAGTCTAGCCACTGGTGTGAGCTGTAGCAAGCGCTTGGTGCACCGAGGGCATGTGCTGACACGCACCACCCCGACAATGAGGTAACTCAGGAATGTACGTGTAGATGCGGGAAGTATCCGGCGCATCGAACCGGTAGAAAACGGCGAGAGCACCGGGGACGTAATGGGATCGTGTCCCAAGAAAAATGACTTTCATCTCTGACATGTACAGTATAGGGACCTCGGGGTAATGTCATGGTTGTAAGCTGCAGTTAAAGCTGCGGCATGTTTTATGTTGTCAGTGTCTTTAATGAGGTCTGTGCTGACAACATGAGGGTCAGGGGGAGTTTAGATTTTCAAAATAGCAAAAAAAAAAAGAAAAAAAAAAGAAACAGCAAGTCAGTCTCAACATTTTTTTGTCTGAATTCAAATGTGTATTTCTCATTTTTATATGTGCCTAGTGAAAAAGAAAGTGTCACAACAATGTTATATTCAATATGATATTAAAATCAATGACAATGACAGTCAAAATTAGTGAAGAATGTAATTGTTAATCTAAAAGGAACTGAAACTACAAAAAAATATTAAGGTAAAAGGTCTTAATCTGTCAACATTTTTCCTGCCATTATTCCAGTAGAAATTTAAAAATGCTGTCAAATCATGTAAAACATATTTTGTTTCTGTTAAGTAATACGACATTTTATATATTTCTTGTAAAATCCATTATTTTGCTGAATGATGTCTTTCATTAAACTGAACGAGTCACTGCAACTTCAATGTGCCAGTGCACATAAATGTAGCCTTTAATTTTTAAAAAAGTCCTCCCAATTGAACAATAAATGGTTTATTGACATTACAGACGGACTGTCGGCAATCTCATAACCTCATTCTTCATTCTCTTAATACAATAATGATTATAGACAGCTTAAGTGTTCTTAAGCGCAGTATGAACAGTAAAGTGTGAAGTGTTCTGTAAAGTGTGCTTTACTCATTTAAGCTTTGGACGACAATGCATACCATTATAACTGTCATATGCTGTGTTTCAGTCATACCATTGTAACGATCATATTGTGTGTTTTCTTTACTTTACTTTTATAAGCCTGCTTTGCCTTGCGGTAACCTGTATACCCGTATACTTCTACTCGAGGCTAATAGTTTTGTACTCACAGAAAACTTGACAAGAAAAAGAAAGGCATTTTCTCTCAGCGACAAATATAGACTCATCGAAGTTTATGATATACTAACAAAAACAAGCAGCGAAACTACAATAAGTTATAGGCCTATTTTATGTACGGTACTGTACTGTATTATAGTGCTTTCGAATTTTATTTGTATTGTATATCATTTTCTGTATTCTGAAAGAGTCAAATTCAGTCAAAATTCAGTTTTATTACCATATATTCTTGAAATATATACAACTGTCAATTAGATGGTAATCTGACTCAGACATAAAGGGGAAAAATTGGTTATAATGATCATAAGCATATAGTGATCAATTTCACCAAGACATATGAGACTATATGAGAAGCAGTTTCCACTGTAAGTCATGTTAGTTAGTGTTAATTGAACTTATTATTATTTTATTAATTAAATTATATTTGCTGCACTGATTTTTTTCAGATATTAGTACATCATTACACCTGTGGGTAGCCAGCTAACAAGAAAGTAATTTTCTCTTGGAATTAAACGGAATAAAATTTCTGTAAGTAATCATGCGTATACACTGTAATCCCAGATTTTGTACTTAAACAATTAAGTAGTCATTATTCGTCCTTTTATTTCTAAAGGGAATTACATTTCATTACTAGATCACATTAGAATATAATTGTAAGGTGAATTATTCAGTGTAATTAATGCTAATAATAATTAGCTGTAATAATACGCTGGGATTACGCAATAAAATGCATTTTCCATGAACAGTAACTGATATAATAAACGTGTATTTAAGTGCCGGCATCCGGTTGGGCACAGAGTGATATTCAAATGTATCCATTTGGGCCGGAATCTTTGTGCTGCAGGATGGATAAGATCCATTATTTAATGAGTAAAATCTCAAGGTCACGCCAGTATGACATTCTTTTTTAATCAAGTGTCGGGTGATGGTGACTCATTCAGCCATCTTCCTATTCTGACGTCTTTGACGAGTGCAAAGGTGACTTTTTTTAACTGGATTCAAACAATCCAGCCTCCACTGCGAACATCATTCAGGGGGAAAATTGTGATGGAAAATGTTCAAGACCCTCCACAGGCAAAGTGCGTCGATGCACGAAACCTGATCTGCTGACAGCTGTACTGATAATTGTTCTTTTTACTTATTTCACAGTATAATTGTGAGTAGCCAGTAGGCCTAAATGGCGTTTGTCTTGTGTTATTTACATTTCAGATAATGTTGCCTACCCAAGATATACACTTAAAGCTAATAATTGTGTTTAACATTGAGGCCATCATTTTGGCCTAGTGGCCATCATCGTTTCATCCTCCAGCTTTTGGAGTTTTTACTTGACCATTTGTTGGTTCGATTTTGAAAAGTAAATACAAGTTGTTACGGGCAACAATAAATCATTTGCAATGCTTAGCTGTATTGTTTTTTTTTTTTTTACCTAGTTTAAATTGAATTTAATTTTCACTTAGTACAAATATTAAAGTAGGAATAAAGTATCAAATAGTAATACAGTAGTAATGAAACATAAATAGAAAACATTTGATTTATATAATTTAAACCAGGAAATGGATTTTTAAGTATGGGTAAGAATCTTAAAACTACATACTGTATACTTTGTTGATTCATAAACATTTTAAAATATGCATGGGAACTATCAAACCATGAGATTCATGCATTCCAAGGTATAACAAGAGAACTTACAACTGGTGTAATAATGCTTTAATTTATTAAGAAAATATACACATTTTGAATTTGTTTGAGACCATCTTTCTTACAAATATTTCCTAATAAATTAAATTAAATTAAATTAAACAGCTGTATAACAAAACATATATTCCCTTCAGTTAGTGGCTATCAAAATTAACCTCAGCTTTTTAACCAGAAGCCGAAAGTTTAGACGAAATACTGGCTGTATTGCTACAGTATATCTGAAAATGTCCCTATTCACTTGAACGCCACACTATACAAGCTGGCAGCACGATACATTACAGTGTGTCTGCCACAGCCTAGATGAGCGCTGGGCACATCACGTGTTCTTGAACTGTTTTTAAAAAGTGCCCTCTAGTGGATTATGTAGGAAAAACTGTTGCTGCCAGCTGAACGCTTTGAAAATAGCTGCAGGGATTTGAGTCGGTGGTTAGAGAAGGGATCATTCCTAACCTGGGAGAAAATATTAGGATTTTTTTCATTAAAATACTCTGACTAAACTGACATATTGTTAAAATGAGATACCTGGCAAAATTGGACAGTTAAAGTTTGCAGCGAATATACTGTAAATGTTTAGTTGTACTTTATTTTCTGTTCTGTATAGTGTTCTAGGTGCATTAATGTATTTAGAATGGTATCGAGTCGGGGCTCAAGACAAAGGGATGATTCTGCAAATTCTTCCAGAAAGCACATTTTGTCAGAAAGTGTCCCATTTTAAAAACACTGGCCCTGCCAGCCGTTCACATAAACGCACATTTGGAGTTTTAGATCTTATTTACCAAGTCATTTAAGGTGTGAAATGCAGTGATATTGCCCACAGTGCGCTCGCCGGCTCACCCTATGCCCCAAGGGCTGCAGATCGCTGCAGAAACGTGTCTGGTGTCATTCCTGTCTAAGGGAGCCTCCCCAGGCTGAAACCGCGTGTCTCTCTTACGGGAAAGATGGGAGTGTCCACCCACCCGTTTCTGTGCTACAGCTCCCTTTAGAAGACATGCTGTCAAACTTGTATGGCTCTGAAGGTATCAGCAGAGGCTAATGTTGTTTGTGTGTGTGTGTGTGTGTGTGTGTGTGTGTGGCGGGGTGGGGAGGGGGACTGCCCAGGGAGTGGAGTTCAGGCTTACCTGCCCCCCCTTCATAGCAAAACCTGTTCTGCAGAAGCTTTTACGTTGGGCTAAAAGACACCGTGATTAGAAAAAAATCGCGCACAGGGACGGTGATCATGAGCTCCCTGTGTTTGCGTGGAATAGGGGGACTATGGCCAGACCACATGTCGCACGGCGCCACCTAAAGGCTGAACACTTAAGGCTCTACCACAGGACAACTGAGGAATCTGTGTCTGTAACGCGTTCTGTCATTGAAGCAGAACGGAAGTTTAGAAATGGATATGAGCCCCCGAAGAGTGCACCATACATCTTGGTCTTCCAAAGAGAAATCACACTATATACAATGCTACCATGTGGTACCAGGATACGGAATTACAGTGCCCCTTGTTTTTCTCTACAAGACCTGTTACGATGATCTTCTGCTTCATAGTAACATTTACTTTACATAAGGAATCCAAAAGTAAATGTGTCTGAGGGAAATTGTCAGACAATGTAAAATAGAGTATCTATTTCTTAGATGTATATTATTCAAAAAGTCATCAAATGTGTATGTTTTGTTACCTGTCGGAGTCAGTTAGTGCCACTTTACTTACTGGTACAGGCCTGATCACACACCAGTACAACCTCGCCCATGACCAACACCCACACGGAAAATGTCAGGCAGGAGCTTCTGCACAGCCTGTGACGTTGGGGCCTGACGTGTCAGCCCCAGAACAGATCTGAGTGGCAGGCCCGTGATTTTCATGGG
>JAABNY020000043.1:11856724-11868493 GCA_015164015.2 Brevimyrus niger | reverse complement strand
AGGATGAGGAAGACACCCCCCCCCCCCCCCCTCTTCCCACCCCCCTCCCCTCCTCCCGCTCCCCCAAACCCCCCCCCCCCCCCCCCCCGGTAAATTTACTGAACTCCCCCAACGCCAGTCCAGGCCTACATATATGAACAAACACACACATCTCCTTCCTTTGAGGATCATGCATGTTAAGCGAATAGGTTTTCTTTAATATTCTTCCACTATCTAAATAATCAACCCAATGTTATTATGGTCACTTTTTTTTTCCTTTAAGGTTTTTTTTTTTTTAATGGTTCCTTATCCAACCGATGGAGCTTCCGTACCTCTCAGGCCTCGGTTTCTGTGATTTCGGGTGTTCAGATTCCTCCTGCTGCAAAGGCATCCAGTCCTCCCGTCTCGGCTACAACACACACCCCACACACACACCATGAAGACGCACGAGTCTCTACGGCCCTGCCGGACGGCGGAGCCCGGGACAGGTCGCAGTCGCCGTTTTAACCCCAGCTCTGTGTACTTAGGCAGTTTATTCAGAGTACAGCCACTTATCAATGTTTGACAACGCTAAACGTCAGCGGCCAAAAAGGACAAAGACAAAATAAATAATGCTATCTGACTCGAACAAAAAAAAAAAAAATGCAGTACCTTCCTGTCTTTCTTTGAGAGTCTTTTATCCCGATTCTTGCACTTCTTGTATTTCATCTCTTCCTCCTCCATTAATACCCAAGCGATTTCCTGCCAAGTCAGATAGAAACAGCAGATGACAAAACGCTAACAATGACACCGGTGCCCCATTCGCCAAAACAGGTTCTGCACGTCTCCCGCCTTCTCAGTCCACCATCCTCAGATACATTTTTTTCCAATAACATGTTTGCTCTGTTCAGGTAGCTAACTTCCAAGTGAACATTTGCACCTCACATATGCTTCATACGCGACAAAAACCTGATCCTACAGCTGGCTTTGCACCTACATGTCACTGTACGACAGGGGTGGCCAACAAGGTCACTGCAAGGCCGACACACAGATTTGGCTGTAATTGCAACATTTTAGTTAGCATACGCCGTTATTAGCCTCAGAATCGTTCAACTGATTTATGTTAGACCCATGTATGTGAAAAGGTGCGCAGAAAAAAAATCGGCTCATCCCCACCTCATCCTGTGCCACCTGAGCTGCCTGTTTATCAGCCCGACTTGCCTGGAAGAAAGAAAAAAAAAAAAAAAGAATAATTTTTTTTTCTCCCCCCGAAATATGTCCTTTGAAAGGGCCGGCTGACAGATAAATCGATGAGCCAAAATATTATGACCACCCCCCATGTGAAGAAAATAATGCTGACCATATAGTAAAAAACGACGCACGTCAAGGTCTGGGATATATTGACGGCAAGCTAACATTCGCTACTCGTACTTGACGTTTTCAGTGCGGAGGGAATGGGGTAGGGGTAAAGTGTCAGGAAGCTACCAGCCAATCAGACTGCCCAGGCTGACCCCTGTCCACCATCAATAACAACAATGAGCACGCAAGGGTTGGAGGTGGACCTTGGAGCAACAGAAGGCGGTCACTTGGTCCTATTAATCCCAAGTTATATTGCTTCATGTGGATGGCCCAATAGGAATCAAGCATCTGTGGAATGTGTTGGACCAAGAAGCCCAATCACAGCTATGTAGCCCTGCTAGCAGCTGCGTGTTGCGACACATTTCTCCCATCATTAAAACAATCTGCAATTTGCCCCACAATAGCCCTTGTGTTTATACTAGACGGGACAGCCCAAGTCCATATTGTGCATCGACAAGTCACCAGCTCAACACTCCATTGTTGGGTTGTGGCTTTTTCCCCCCTCCCCATTCTCAGTTGGGACTCGTCATGGCTGACCGTGAGCTCGACACAAGCTTAGCCATTTCAGAGATGTTCCGACCCAGTCATCTGGCCATATCAAGGTGACCCTTATCAAAAGTGACTCGGGTCTTTACCCCTACACCATCAAATCCCAAATATTAGCTTACCATCCAATATTTCCCAGACCATTACATGTGCCATTTTACAAGAGCACGCAAGGGTTGGAAGTCAACGTGGAAGACAGTCAACGTTGTTTGCATGACGTGGGAGTGATCATACCGTTTCAGCTCATCGCTGTAAATGCCAACGAATTATTTTCTTACCCTCACCATTAGCTCCTCTTCCTGTATCCTTCTGGCCACCTCCATGTCTCGGACCTCTTGAACATCTAGGTCGTCCAAGCCCTGGGTCACCTCCTTGATGTCATAATATGCTTGCTCATTCCTGCCTGCAGGTGGCACAGTACCATAACTAAGCAATTGAGGTTTTCAATATGTTCACGAGAAAATTAGGTGTTGGCCAACTCCAGTTCTTGAAAGTCAAAGGGTGCGCTGGTCATTGCTGCATTTGATTTCTGTATAGTCATTTAAATTACCTGGGATTTCATTATCTGTTAGTTTACGATTGATTCTCACACCTGAGGCTCTCAAGGACTGGTTGCATATTAGAAAATGGTCAAAGGCTTTAAGACCACCCCCACAATAGATTCACACACAAATGAAATCAAAGAAGCAGAAGTATATACATGCTTCCTGAAAGCCCAACACATCTGAATTGGTATTTTCAAAGAACTGGCGCGGAGACAAAACTTCTTTGTGATTAGTGGCTTGATTCGGGGGTTTGGCTGATTTGTTGAGTGGCTGGAGAAAGATTTTGCACCAGGATGCTTCCGGCAAACAGAGCGAAAACCCTTAGGCCCCAACACCTCCAACACACAGGGCCTAACTGTACCTGGATCTCTAGGGAGAAGGTTTGGGAACCTGCCCTCTGGAGAAGTAGGACCAGACAGGGGAAGCTCCAGCTGGGGCTCCCAGGGGTCTCCTCTTCCCCCCTGCACTGGATTTGATTGCTGGTACCTGGACGGCTGTCTTTGGGTTTGTATGCTGTGGCTGACAGAAGGCCCCTCCCATTCTCCATATGCGTGGCCTGGAACTGCTCCTTTATCCGTATCCCACATCATCAAGGGGTACGTATTAGGCGGTAATTCTTCAGGGTGGGCCAACCTGCCCGCTTCCTTGCCCCTGTCCCATTGCGGTGGCGGCGGCCGCGACGGCTTCTCCTTCTGCCGTACCGCCTCGGCGTCCAGAGAGGGCTGCTGCCGTGTGGACCGGTACCGGCCGGATCCATGTCCGTCCCAGCTGACTTCAGGGGGACAAAGTTTGCAAAGTTGTACTTTTTGGGGGCTCGTGACGGTGGCTTGGAAGAGCAGCCAGTTAAGTCAAAATGGCAAGAGGGCGGGGTGTTACTTGGGTGGGGATGGCAATGTTAAACAGGCCTTACGAGGATGACAGAGCTGAAAAACAATAGGGCCAGCAGGACCGGCTTGGGCTGGAATCCCATGAGTCAGCCAAAGAACTATGGTTTTGGTCACGCGACTACATTACACACAGAAAAATGCTACCAGACAGACAGACAGACCTGCATTACAGAGGCCTCAGACACTCCCCGGCAAGTTCCAGACTGTGAGAGCTGCAACCTGCCCTCTAGTATCACATCCATTTTTACTTACACCTAACAGATTTTTATATTGCCTACAGCATATTATACTCAGGACTGGAGACTACAGATATACAATTCGGAATTAAAGGCAGCCATAGCTGGTTAACTGCCAACATGGCTTCTGCTGCACCAATAACCTGACAAGGCAGTATCTAGGAGCAAGCTCGGAGCTGCTGGTGTGAGGTCTGACAATGAAACCACAACAGTTTAGGCAGACAACCAGGAAAACCAGCCAGCAGATGCATACACCCAACATCACCTCCAACCAATAAGTTCTCACATAAAAATCTAGATGCTAAAAACAATGAGACTGGCTAACAGAGGATGTATGTAGCAGACTTAAATGCAGGGGTATCCCTATGACTAACGTTATATGCTCAACGCTAACATTGGACAGCGACGTCAACGCATAGAGTGTTTCCACCTTGGTCCTCATAGTACTCCTCCTCAATGATGGGCTCCTTTTGCTTCTTCCTCCTCCGCTGTTCCTTCATCTCCTTTTCCTGGAGCTTACGAGCAAAGGCCTGTGGAAAAACGGATGATGCAACGTCAACACGGGCTTCCACAGTAAAACTAGCGGACAAACAGGAACAGGAACTTCAAACAAAGCACCAAAAAAGGCTGACCGGAAAAGGTCTTGGCTGCTGAGAGATCTTGTGATCCCCAGAAACTTAAAAGGTCCATCCCTGATACTGAAGCATACCAAACACTTACAAATAAATTCAAATAAGTAAGAGAGTTTTGGGATCTGAGGAACCGGTTGTGACTAAGGAACTTAAAAGTTTAGGCAGATGGAAATGAAGGAAATGACATTAAGAGTTAAATTCAACTATTTGTTGGGAACTATACCCATCCCTGAGAATACTTGGGGAAGCAAACACACAAATTAAATTCAAAAAGCAATTTTCTCCATTGTGGGTGGATCCAGAGTGAAGATAAATGGCGACGGTTCTCACCTCATCCTTCTCCTCCAGGTGCTGAAGCTGCCTGGCCTGCTTTACCAGTCTCTCCTGAATCTCCATGGCCACTTCATTGTCACGACCCTCTCTGACGGGGGAGAGACGGGGTCTTATCGAAAAGCCAACAGTGGCCCAGCATGACTTTCGTAATAGATTGCGGCGAAACCACATGACGCACGAAAATGAACGTCTTGACAATCAACAGGATTTCGGACCATTCTGAAGCCCCGTTGGGTCCTTAATCTTTACCCTCCCAATTGAAAACATAGAAGAGCCCAAGGCCAAAAACCGCACAACAAGGCTGCAGACGTTACTGATAAACCCACCCAACCCATCAACCCAACCAATGCCACTCTGCCAAATACCCTTAAAACGCCCAAAACAACCAACGTGAAGGTCACAGACGCCAGAACATTTTGCCCTGCCTATCAATGCAAAGCTTGATAAACATGGAATCCAGAGAATTGCCTCAAGCACACGTCTACTCCCTCAATTCCTATGGAAAAACAACGTGAGAAAAAGGCATCATAATACAATTACATTTCATGTCAATAGACATAGATGCAAGTATGCACCCATCTTTAAAATGCTATACATGCAGCATCTGACTGTTATAACAAATGCATATGTATTTTATGTGCATTTGCACAGACATGACGAAATTACTGTGCATTCTAACAATGAAGTATACAGAGTTTAAAATGCACAGTAAATTCTTGTCATATCAGAGCAAACGCACACAAAATAAGTATACATTCGCACTGTTACAACAATCAATTCCCACAAATATCGCTTTCAAAGGCAAATGTGTACTTGTACAGCTGGTAGGTGCATCCCTGTCAGAGGAAAACACAAGAGGCAAAAGCGTGTTTTAAAACCAGACCTAGCAGTGTTACACCCCCTACCATTAACCTCTTGATTTTTTTTTATTATTATTATTATATATTTTTTTTTAAATAAACATTTGCGCTGGGATGGTAAGCACACCCCGCGCGTGTGATGTCATAAGAACAACAGGACTTAGAGTGGCATGTGCAGTATGAGAGATACGAGTAGAAACACAATGTCCTCTGCAGAGAACAAACATACATTGCTGCATCTGAGGAGGATTAACAAAGCTCCGTGGATTCCGGTAAAAGTGAACCTACACCGCAATAGGAATGCAGTTATGGTAGCGTTCCATTAAAGGTAGGTAGGGCTCGGCACGCGTCCGCATTGTTAGCGATCAAACGTATTCCACGTCATCCTCTCCTGTCGCGGGGGACTCCGCTTGGCTCCCCGTTTCCGGGGCGGGTCGTGGACCTACGCGGCCTGGTGGACCTGCTGCCTGCGGATGCTGGCCCGCAGGTTCTCCTCCTCCTGCAGGCGCCTGGCGACGCGCAGGTCCTGCTGCATGAGCCGGCTCCTGTGCACGTTGGAGGCCAAGTGGCTCTCGACTGCGGAGAAATATCGAGTCGCATTACTAATTCTGCAACAAAAAAAGGCCTCTGTCTGGATGCGCCTCACCCACACCCTCACGCCTTCTTGTGAGGGCGAATTAAGGAAAAAGGACACGAAATCCATCTCAAATACAGGCTTGGCAACAGGATCATCTATGGTTCTATCCCTTAAAAGAACGTGTGTGTGTGTAATATGTATTTTTTTTTGTTTGTCTGATCTTTACAGAATCCTATACGAATACATAATGCATATTATATACTAATTATATACTATATGTATACTATATACATTACTTCAGCAAAATAAGATTTAGAAAATAGAGGGTTTAATATTTGTTTTTATTTTCGTTCTAGAAGCAAAATGTATAGTTTATGCTTAATTGTTTTTTTTATTTTATTTTACTTGTATCTTATTTCAGTTACTGAAAATGTATTCTTATAGGTTCAGTTTTCTGTTAGAATAATGACCTGGCGTGTACGTCCGCACATGCGTAACGGCAGCCGTCAGCCTCCGAACGTAGCTTGACGTCACTCGGCCGCGTTAGTCAGCTACTCTGCGGAATAATACGGTAAATCACCGTCTCAGGGGTGCAATGAATCCGTCTGTCCCGCACATCTGGGGCCCCTTATAAAGCTGCCGACGCCCCAAGGCCAAAGCAGAGCCTCTGCGTCTGCGTCGCCCGGCACTAAATCTTGGCCGCAATTTGGTGGGTCACCTGTCTGTTAAAACTACTGGCCTGAAACTAATTCCCAGTAGCCTGTAGGTGCAACGTAGGATATTAAAATAAGCCACAAATTGATAGCCCTTATATGGATGACAACCCCGTAACAGCAAGAAGATAAGAGAAACCTAGGTCCCGATAAGCGAAAGTTGAAAAACTAGGAAGGAATTGTGTGGTGGGACTTAACAGGGCTTTCAGTTGCGTTTATAAATGCAGGAAATTGGTCTGCAGGTATGTCACCCCACTGAACGGAACCAGCAGCCCTGGAGACAGCTGTGGCCTGTCCCTGAAATTTCTTTACAAGGTCAGTTTTAAGGCTGGGGGAGTGCAATGGTGCTGGGGAAGAGGGGGCGATGGACGTTAGGCAGAACCAGAGGACGAGGCACGCAACCGTGGGGAAGGAGGGAGACCGCTCAGTAAGACCGCAAATGATGTAATGGGAGGAGAGATGGAATTAAAAGCCCAGCGGAAAAACTTGCAGTGAAGGAAGGGGGAGGGGGGGGGGCAACCAGCCATGTTCTCCTGAGGGCAGTAAACAGAGAGCCCCAATTTGTTTAGTGAGCTTGCTAACAAGGAAATCCTACAGGACATTTCAAACCAGATCGCAAAGCTGGTCTTTGCACAAATAGGAGCGGGCATTTTTTTTTTTTAGTGTGGAGGAGGAGCATGCTTGATAATTTCCGCATGCGAGCACGTAACTACCTTCATGCATGGCTAGACGGATTTGCTCAGTGGGGAGCAAAAAGGTGGACTGTCTGACAGGGAGCAAAAAGGTGGACTGTCTGACAGGGAGCTTGGAGGGAGCAAAAATGTGGATTATCTACAGGTCCTCAAGGACTGGGTTGGGAAATATTGGGATAGAGCATGTCGCTGGTGGTCAGACTTACTCTCCTGGTCCTGGAGACTCTGCGCCAGCGAGTGATCCTCCAACAAGGCAAAGTCCCGGCATACTGCAGGGAGGAAGCACAGGAACAGAGGTGTGAGAGGAGATCTCCGTGGGGACCGCACGATGGTGGCAAGCTGCGGCGCTCAGTTAAAGATGCAGGGGCTGCGAAACTGGAACTCGGTCCCTTTCTTGACCCAAACCTGTTTCCTCTGTCACAATTCTGTGTTAGTATGCTCACCCTGCAGAGAGTCAGGGGAAATCACCCGGCATGTGCGATGTGTCTGAAGACATACGCCATCTATTCCACAGCACATCAAGAGGGCATCACCTCTGTGCCGGGAGACGGGATGCTGTGACTCATTGCTAATTAAACACCCACCCCCCGCCCAACAAGGCATCTGACTGACGGAGCCTTGTACTGTCATAAGTGTCAAGAAAACAGACGAAGCGTTTGCTCCCGTCTCTTTTTGGCTAATAAATCTCTTTGTTTCTGGCTGATAGTAGTAAATTAGAGAGGAATCGTTTTCAGCAGGACAGGGGAAGAAAATAAAAAACATTTAAATCTTTATTGGATAAAAAGAGGGTTCAGGACCTACAGCCCCGACGCAGCATGGGTGCTACAGCATCCGAACACGCATGTGTGCAAAGCTGCAGGTCCGGCGACGACAAGTCTGAACTTGCGATCCGACATGTCATTAAGAAAAAAAACCACAAACAAGCAGAACAACAAAACGTGAGAGGCCACGAAGCAGGGACCGATAAACAAGGTTTACACATTCACACAAACATCTTTTATGCGGCTGCGGGCGCTTTGTGTTCGAGAAACAGTAGCAATAACAAAAGCATCGAGTTTCAAAAGAGAATTCAGTTCTTGAAACCTGTTTCTGCAGAAATCTATTCAAAAAATATCCCATCTGTTTAAAATATCACTGACTGACACGTATTACAAGCACACACACATGTTGGCAGCCTGTATAAAGATACCCCCTATTTCTTGTTGAATCAAGCGCAAAACAGCTCCTTCTGATGTGCTCCATTGGCACGCAAGCTAATCGCTAAAGCTGCCACTCAGTGTTTTTGCCACTCGGCGAGTTCCCCCTGCCGTGAGGTCATTTGCATATCCTTTGGAGCAGTAACGGCGCAAGAACATCAGAGGGTAACGACAGCAAATGCAGTCGCATGCTTGCAAATCGAGCTAACATGTTTGCAATCTGGAAGTAGTTTACGCTTGAAGCAACAACTAGCAATACTGCCATTTATAAATGTTGTAAAAAAAAAAAAAACAAGTTCTGAGAGGTGGAAGTAGTGTTTAGTGGAAAATCCCGCTAAACAAAGCGCACGCAATTGTGCGCAACAACGTGAGTAGTATGGAAAAAAGGGAGTCGTTGGCTTGGGGTGTTTTGCGCACTCGCTGCAGTTTGTCGTACAAAGTGTCAATGACGCCGTTGCCAGTGGGTGACAAATTGTGGGGTATTTTAAGCATTAATTTCTTTTATATACTTGCTTGGAAGATATTCAAATCGAAGTGCAAATGCTTCAAAAATGTTTAAAACGAGATGTACGAACAATTAAGGTGGAACAGCACGTTCTGTATTTTTCTAATACCTTAATTAACAAATTTTTCTCTTGGTATACATTTTTTTTATTTGTACTTTACATTTTTAAGTAGTTTTGGTATCCGATTAGTATTCATATCAGCCAATACCCACTGTTCAGGTATTGGGATCGGATCAGCACCTAAAAAGTAGGAGCAAAGAAAGCACTTCCAGAAATTAAATGTGATGCATAATTGAGTCTTGATCTAGGTTTATTTAATCCTGATATGAAAATGCAAGTGTTTAACCACAAGCAAAGAATAACTAAAAAAAAAAAAAAATCAAGTGATCATATTTGCTTCTGCTTCAGAATAGTGGCAACAAGGAATAGATGTAATTAGCTGTAATTACGTCAAAAGCCACGTTCTTAAAGAAAAACGAATAGGCAGGTAATATCAACAAGGAAGATAGGGAGGCAATAGATGAGGTAGACAAACATTAGACAATCTGACTTGTCACCGAAGCTGGAGGGTCATCACAGACCTGTGAAGGAGAAGACTCATTGCTGCAAGCAAATTAGACAACATCAGGGCAGACGACAAGAATGTAAATACGTATGTAGAACTGACGGCAATGGAATGAGTGATATGCCCCTTCACCGGTGACGCAAGGCAGCCAGTACGTCCAGAAATAAAAATAAAAAAGCCAGATTTCAGCTTTCTAACTTTCTTTTCACTTCCTTCTTTTATTCCACTAAATTTTGAGTTCGTACTAAGAAAATCAAATTACCTAGAGTTATAAATCATCGTCAATATTTCCACAGTTAATGACAAAACGCAACCTAAATTAATTTTTATATCTTGAAGTTTCCCTTGCAATGTTCTCCATTTTTCGGATGACTTAAGGTCTGTACAGCTGCCAAAGCACCGAACTCAAAAAGAGGACGCCGTACTGGTACATGTCAAGCGGGTGGTGACCGTACCGCCGGAGCCGCGCCTCACGCATCCCTGTACGCGGTTTGTGCACTTTCCCTTCTCAAAGCCATTTGCTGCCGCAAACTAAACAAATAATTAAATAACATATAAAGAACACATTTTTGCGTCCCTTCTTGTTGTCTGCCCCTGTTGTTCTCAAGAATTGTAGTGCAGTAAGCACTAGCAAATGCCCTGACAGACAACACATTCAAACACCTAGGAGACCGATTTCGCATCTGTCTAAATGCATCGGGGGCGGGGGGAGCAAATAAAACAAATGAAATGAAATGACACAAAATGAAACTCGTTTTCGGAAAGCGTACTTAACTAAACATATGCTGTTACCGCGGTGTGGTAATGACGACGATCCCAGTAAGTACGTATTTCAGTTGAAGGTGAAAAACATTAGAGATAAAACAAAAGTTTCTACCAGGAAACAAACTTACCTTCTTTAACTCCAGGTAAACAATTGTGATCGATATAATCAGCCATACTGGGAGTACTTCGAGAACTGCCTGTTCTGAATTATATTTTTCCCAAGAAAATTTGCCAGCGATTGCTGTTTTATTTTTTAAATAACGTGTTTGATTAATTGCAGGGACCAATGCGCCACTAACAGATTTGTCCCTCCGTCCCTCCCACTTTTGCACTTTATGTGTGAGTTACGATTCTCGATTCTCCTTCGCTACGGGAGGCCGGACGGGTCATGCTGACGAAGAGCGTTTCGATTTAACCAAGCGTTAGCCTGTGCTAATTAGATTGCCAGTGCAAGACGCGCATAATCATTGGTTTAGCACCTGTCTTTTTAAAAAAGTTGAACATGTGATACGCAAATTGCAATAATATGAAAAGCGCGCTCGTTATTTACACCTGTTGCTTAACAGTAACATCTATTTATAGGAGGATGATTCATTCACTGATGATTGATTGACTGATGATTGATTTTAAAAACAAGTCGAAAGGTGTACTGGAATCTCTACGAATGTTGCTTTTTCAGTTCATACACCTTTTCTTCCTGCCTTTACACTTTTGGATTGTATGTAATGAAATGCAGTTTGTGTTTGTGACTTAATGATGATATTTGAGAAAAACTGACCGAGTGAAATAAACTGATTGATTGATTGACACCTACAAACAAAATCAACTGGATTTCGATTTGTTTCCCTGCAGCAAGATTTACATCTACAGTTGCTGCTCCTTCTGGTTTCTCACATGTATATTTTCTTTTTAACTTTCAAACAAACAAAAATTGGGACAAAGATCCAGCAAGAATGGGAGGAATATGGGGGATATACTTCCACAGAAAGCACATTAGCAAGCAAGATATCTTTTATGAAAATGTGGGGGTTGGTAAATGGTCAGATGCATGGGTTGATGGAAAGATGGATGGATGGAGGGATGGATGGATGATACACAACAAAGCACTAGCAGTAATAATAATAATAATAATAAGAAGAATAATAAAAAGCAATAAAATGCTTTTTAAAGTCAACATAATCAAAAAATAAGTATTGGAATGGTCCAGTCACAACACAGATCTGGGGGGGAGGGGGCACATAGCGGGGCTAATTTATGGTGTCCTTGGTGGGTGGGTATTTTTTTTTGGGGGGGGGCACTATGACTCATTTGGGGGGACATGGCCTGTGAATGCACCCCCCCCCCCCCCCCCCCCCCCCCCCCCGCCCCCCCCGGTCCGCGCGGGGGGCCGGTGGCGCGA
>JAABNY020000043.1:11834513-11847079 GCA_015164015.2 Brevimyrus niger | reverse complement strand
GGGGGGGGGCGGGTGTGGGGGCTTCCGACCCTGTCCCTCCCCTCTCCCTCTGATTAAAAGGTGGAGCTCGGGATGCAGTGAAGAGACAGACGAGCCCCCCGGTTTGGCCGCGCACGCCTTGGAACAGACCGTCTGCGGCGACATGGTCCGACCCGCCTCTGTGACCTTCTGTCCCACGCTGGTGGTTCTGCTGCTGGTCCACATCCCCGGTACCGATTGCCGCAGCCTCCCATCGCCAGGTACGAGTGACGTGCACCGCTAACCGGAATTGTGATCCGCAGAGTCACCTTGGGCACTAGTGCCGTCTGAAGCTGCAGGACTTCTGCTGGTGATGCTACAACATAAGATTATCGGAGTCTTAGACTTGGAGTAATTTCACCGTCTGTCTTAATGGCTGATGATGGAATTTGTAATGGGCTGACTGACTGCAACAATGCATTATATAATTACTTGACAAATTGCAACAAATTTTAACACATGATGCGATGTTATTACACACTGTGTTGTTACACACCATGTAAGAATGCATTATGTACTGTAATAACACCGAATTTTGTAATAACAACAAAATGTTACAAATGTATAGACTACATCCTAAATTTATATCGCAACACTACCCTATAATTCTTATCATCATCATCATCATCATCATTATCTCGTTGTTATCTTCATTCAATTTGCTACATTCTGTTATTACACAATAAGTTGTTACACAGACGCTTCCGAGGATGGGAGCTCAAATCCCCGCGTGTAGAATTTGGCCCGGTTTCTTCCAAGTCCTCTGATTTCCATTCATAGTTCGAACATATGCGGTGAAGCTAACCGGCATGTTTAGATTGGGAATATCTTACGCCTGCGTGTGCAGGTGCCAGAGATGGACGGTTCAGGTCGTGGAAGTAGAAGTCGGGTAACTCTGTGACTGACTCTTAATACGCAACTGTTGGTCAAAACATAATCTCGGCCTCGATCTGCACCCCGTCCTGGGTCACCTTCACCTTCCGCCTTGTGCTGCTTGAGCTGCAGTCCTGCCCATGATTATGTTCGGGATAAATGGTTGAGAATTGGTTGGATGGCTTGTGTGGCGTAACACTCAAATAAACCCGGGGTGAGGAGCTGTGGACATGCCAGGATTCAGATATTTTATCTATGCAGGATAATCGTATTACTTATCTTTTACTTTGGATACAAAGGGAACCACTCCTATTAAATCTCTAGTAATTCCTTCTTTTCTAGAAACTTGATCATAAATTTGACTGCTTGATGCTTTAGTATAATCAGTAAAAACTTGCGTAAAAAAAAAGGTAGCAAGAAATTTAGTAACTCAGACACTGCACAAGTACAAATTATCATCAAATTCAGTAACTGCATGAAGTATGTGAACCATTATGATTGATCAATGAAGGACGAACATGTGATTAGTATAAAACTAACATGTAGCCTCTGGTTAATTAATACAATGAGTAAGAATGCAGTACTACATTATTTCGACATTATTATAAAAAAAGTGTTACAAAAATTCTGTTTAATTTCTGAGGAAGAGTAAGGTATCAGTATCAAACTGGTATTTCCAGACTGACAATGTCTTAAAATGGTAGATCCCTTAGGATTGTATTCAATATTTAATACAATCTTTGGTTCCTTGCGTTTGTACATGATTTGGTATCTGAATTAAAACAATACAACAACCCGTTAACAATCAGAGCCTTGACTGATCTTGTTTTCTTTTACAGTTAGCCATCAATTTCCGCCGAGACAAGACACAGATGTCCAGAACAGGCTCATAGCGTTGTTGCTCCATAAGGGCTTGGTTCCCATAAGCAGAAATGAAGTCATTGGTAGGCAAATCGTTCACTTCTTCGGGTGTCTGAGCTTTGTCTTCAGTTACAGACATGGCAAAGGATAACATAATGGCTGTTCTGTGTACGATCATCTTCTCCTCATAGGTTTGGAGATGGCACGCAAAGTGGAAGAGCTGGAGGAGGTATGGACTCAGTTTTGTTCTTTCAGAATCCCTAAATTCTGTAAATAGCTCACTAGATAGTACAGCTGAACATTTTGGCTATTTTTACTATTCATACTTTGTTCATGGATTCGATTGCAGTTCCCTCACTTAGCACCTGAACCAACAACCTTGTGGTTATAAGATGTAGATATACCACACCTGGCGCGCTGAGAATATCCCTCATCATTCGTAAGCAGGGGCATCTTGGTTGGCTTGAGGGTTGGAGGAGCTCCTTCGGCCGCGTTCTCCTGGGCTCACGCAGATGTTCTGCTGTTTCCCGGCCGTTTCTCGGATTGTCAGGTGACCAGTTCAATGTCTTTCAGCTGGGGGCCTTGAAGGAGGATGTGGATCTGCAGAACGAGATGATCTCAGATGCAGTTGGAGCCGGCGTGTCCTTGCCAAGCAAAAGAAGTATGTATGTGTGTGAAATGGGAAGCTGATAACTCATCAGGACTATAGCGTTATGTTCTACCATCAATATACCCTCTAATATTACCCCCTAAGAGGGTTAGCATCGATTCCTCAGGTTTGGGGCCTCGAATCCGACTTCTGTTCTGCATGAGTGAAGCTGGCTTGTTCTCCTATTTCCTCCCAAAAAGGCACACAGTTAGGCTAGCTGCCACTTCTGAATTGCATGTAGTGTGGGTATATGCCCTCTGATGGACTGGCATCCCATCCAGGCTATTGTCCAGTCCTGCTGTCTGGGACAGAGCCTGGGCCCTCTTTGTTACTACCATCATAAGCAATAGGACGGTGGACGGACTGGTATTTTACTACAACACTATATAATCTTCCAACACTAGTAGTCCTTGCGTGTATATGTTGAGTTAAGTATTTAAAAACCTCCAAAAACAGCTGAAGATATTAAATACCTGAATCTTGCTGTATCACTGAAGCATGTATTTGCCATAGCGCATGTTGAATGGTGTTTGCCATTACGGTAATGGCACTCTGTCTCCACCTACAGGTTGCTTCTGGAAGTACTGCGTGTGACGAGGCGACGGAGAGAGGGGTGGAGACAAAAAACATATGCACTGCCGCTAGGGGGCTCCTTCTTCTTCCCCATGTCATGACGTGCTGCTCCGCGTTTCCTTTCATTCACATGCTCTACATGCTTAAAAACACATTTTTTAACATGTAAAAGGTTCTCATTCCACGTTCGATGTGTTTTACCTAAAGATATTTTTCTCTGTTGTAACCGTATTGGTATTACTCCCAGAAGGATTAACAGAGTTGTGAAGTTGGTTACATTTCTGCATAATTATAATACAAAGCTGTGCGAGGAAAAAGGTGTTAGACTCTATGTTATGGTATGTTGTACAGCTTAAAGAATACATGAATAAACTAACAATGTCATAGCGAAATAACTGTCGTGCTCAGCTGCCAGTTCATTGGGTAACGCCCGTTTGATAATACGAACAGACAATTCCTCCAAACAGCAAAGCATGACACTGCAATATTCATACAATACAGAGATTTTACCAAGAGGTTCAGCTACTGTTTGGCTATAAGCATTAGATTATCTCAGACATGTAATGCAAGCGATTTATGTATGTGTGATCATCGGTGCAAGATGCGATTGTGTCTGCATCTCAAAAACAGCCACTTTCCTGGGATTTCCACACATTAGAGTGTCTAGAGTTTACAGAGAATGGTGCAGTTAGCGAAAAAAAAATAAAATAAAATCCAGACAATGGCTGTAGGGCCAAAATAATTAAAACTGCAAAAAATAACAGGTTAGTATAACAGAAGTGTGCAGAAAGGCTCCTGTGACACTGCTCACCTACCCTTGAAGAAGTTTTGAAGTTCAAACTAGGTCCTACCCAGTCCTAGCTAGATTAGGGATGGGCTTATATAGAAAGGGCGATTGTGTGTGCAGGTTTTCGCTGCAACTGCATAAGTAGATTACTAATTAGAGGACTGATTGGCTGAAGAATCCTCACACTTGGGTTAGGGCAGTTGACCTGAAGGTTATCCACACCTGATCGGCCACACCTGAGCTAGATGAAAGTGGCCACTGAATGGACTAACTTTCGGTAAAAGCAACAAAAGTGAAGAAAGTTGGTACTTTCAAACCCACAACTGTCAACCAAAACACTCAGCTGAACTAGGAGGAGCAGGTAATCCATGCCAGGAAGGATAATTTGAGCTACTTCAGGTTTTCCAAACTACTTTAAAACAAAAAAGGCCAAAAAGTGCAATTCTTCTTCTGCTGTGACTGGTTTGTTTCCTTGATTGATAGACTCATCCAGCTGTTTCACATTAGCATTAGTGACACATGTATGACTGTAGGAGACTGACCAATCAGCACACAGCAAGAACTCAGTGCATAAGTGAAGTACTTCTCGTTGAAATGTAGTCTACAAATCCTGTCCTAGCTCAAAAACAAGAATTCCACATGGATTATCTGGTCACCCTTGCAGTACCAAATTCCTGATAATAGCACTTTCCTCAGAATTATTACATTTTTTTAAATACGGAAAAATGTATATTGTATTAATGTTAAAACATTGTGGAAGCTACGAAAAAATCTATATAAAAAAAGCTGACGTAAACTGAACTCTGTCGCCCCCTGGTGAGAAGAACATTAAGACGCAATAATGGTTGTAGGAATCTGGATGCTCTGTCGTTACACTGCGCTAGTTCATTAAATGTACTGGGCATTTAGACGAAATTTCCAGTAATAACTAGCTAACATTATTATGAAAAAGAGAATGATAAGTAATGTAAAGGAATGAATGTAATTACTTTACTAAAGTATCCTGCGTCTCCTCCCTCTCTCCCCACTCAGTAGGCTGCCCTCTGGAACTGTATTCTGTTTAAATGTTGCGCGCTTCATTTCGCACACTGTGGTTTAGTTTTGTATTGTGTGTTTTGTACAGTATTGTGTCTTATATCTTTTGCATATGTACAGTGATGACAGTTTTTGCGCGTGCTGCTGTAACTTTTGCGATTTCCATCGGGATCAGTAACGTGCCGCTGTTGCCGTCAGCCTCACTGCCGTTAGTACATGAAGTCTTCAAATAAGCGGGTCAGTGTGGCTACAGTTTGCCCGCGATGGCAAAATATGGTTTCACAGATAAGCATGTATCTCAACCACGGAAATACAGACGCCCAGATCCCAGAGGGCGTAGCAGTGACTGCAATAAGCCGGGAGTCCGGAACGTTCCGTATAACTGCTCAACAGCGATATACATTAGGTTTCCTCGAGCCTTTCCTCAAAAAAATAGGTATTTCAGGTATGTATAAATTAAGAGCCGCTATGCTTATAAATAGTTTAATTGAATTTATGGATTTTGGGATGTGATTTCACAATGATAGGCGCTAGTTTTTAACTAAAAAGACTGTAATCCAGTGTTTATTACAATAAACACTGGTTGATAAAATATATTCATATATGCACACTGAGGTATTCTTTATGCATGTTTTACAATTGTATGTTTCTATGCAGTGTCTCAGATTTTCATATGCCACTATTTTGACAATATTTTTCACCTTTTTTTTCATCCTTTCCTTAATGTACAATTTCAAATGTTACAAGGAGGCAGTTTTAAAGATGCTTACTCATATTTTAACCGTCGAAGGTATAGGGTTAAATTATGGCTAAAATATTAAAAAATTCATCATTTCTTAATGTTTTGCTTTGTGAAATAAGTTATTGTGATGGTTCACACCAACAAAGGCCATTTTATTATATTTTGTTATATATCTCATTCACACAGAGGCGCATTAACATGGACAGGGGTTTCAGAGCTGTTTGAGTTGTCATGGGGGGGGGGGGCGGGGGACCACTATCTTCTACTATGGTATGGTTCTCGGGGGGTGATAAGATTTTATAAAATGTTCAAAATGGGACACCAGGTTTTATTTTTCAATACTGGACAGGTGGAAACTGCTGGTTTAAAATTTCATTTGACAAGGTTATTCGAAGCCCCTTTTTGGTGGAGCCCCTGGACTTCAGCCTGGGTAAACCGATGTATTAAAGTGGCCTTTCTTATATACTAAGTAGCTCTGACTAGGATATGCAATTGGGTGGAAGCACAATTACTTGTTTACTAACTGAAACAATTAAAGTAATATTTTCCAAATTACAGGTAAGGCTCCTACATATGCAATTGAATGCAATTTAAATGTGTTAAGAGTTAAATGAGTTAATGTAAAATGTCTAAAACTAGCTACATCTTTGATGTAATGTGATCAGTTTAACTACTCTGAATCATGCGACTGATTCAGTGAACTCCAGATTCTTGATTCTCACACAAAGTAAACTTTCAGCATACACTACTCACAGAAAGTCTTGGGATATGTACTCAATCCAGTAGAAATATTGAATGAATGAGTAAACCAGTAAATTTAAGTATAATGTCCCTTTAAAGTAGTAAGCGATACCTGCGTCATAGTTTTAAAAGAGCTGTTCTGAATTAAAAAGTTCACTGAAGAATGGTGTCACTGGGTGCTTGAGTCACTCAAAAACCTGATGACATTAAATAAACAGAATGCTTGCCAATCGACTTTAGTTATGAAATCAATACATTTTTACAGAATTATGCAAGCGTACCAAGAACAATATGAATTGTTCCAACAGGGACTATGCAGGTGAAGGAACAATGAAATAAAAATGATATCGCCTATCATTTTATTATTATTTATTAGTAAATATGAAATAATGCCGACTCATTGTTTCTTTTTGGCTTTTAGGTTTCTTTGTAATAAATCATATTTGGAGTATGAATCCGAGAGCGTACCTTTGCATGCTGTACAGCGCATATGCCATTAACGCCGTCCTTGGAAACTGTCCGGGGAAATGCCAGTGCGAAAGTTCAAACAAAGTACAATGTCAAGACGAAAGCATCACACAAATCCCCAGTAATATACCACCTGAAACCGTTCATCTCTTCATAAGTAGAACAAGGATCTCCGCTCTTAACTCCAATGATGTTGCACTTTTAGTCAGCCTTAGACACTTCACTTTTGAAAAATCTGAACTGAGCACCGTGATGCCAGATGCATTTAAAAACAATGTACAACTGAATGATTTGCGTTTGATGGAAAATAAATTGCAGGACCTCCCTGTACAGCTATTCAGCAGCCTTCAGGATTTACAGAGCCTCTTCCTCAGTGGGAATAACATTAGCCACCTTCCGCAGGAGCTATTTCGTGGCCTTGGTCAACTGAGACAACTGGACCTTTCTAAAAATGCACTGGGAGAGATTCCAGAAGGAATCTTTGATGGCCTGATCAGCTTAGAGTACTTGTCTTTGAAGGACAATCAGATCGAACACCTCCCAAGTAATCTCTTCTCTAGACTAGAGAATTTGGAAACTCTATACCTGTCTTGTAACAATCTGGTTCATCTTCCAGAAGGCATTTTTTTGCATGTTACGAGGCTTCAGAAATTATCCCTCTTCCAGAATCGACTGGAGAACCTTGGTAATGGTGTCTTTGGCCCACTGTTGATTACTGAACTCTGGCTTTACAGCAACAATCTTACTCGTTTGGAAGATGACATTTTTCGCAACTTGACCAAGCTTCAGCTCCTTGTCCTGAGTCGGAATTCCATCAGCTCCGTCTCAGCGGGGGCTTTCGCGGGCCTGAATGAGCTGAGGGAGTTGTCCCTGCACACAAATCGCTTGATCAGCCTTGAGGAGGGCACCTTTGCGCATCTGAACAATCTAGTCAACATTTCCCTGAGGCACAATCAAATCCAATCCCTGCCAAGGGGGATTTTTTACAACCTGCCCAGATTGAGGTGTGTTAACCTGCATGACAACTCCCTGTACAACCTTCCCACAGAGCTCCTGAACTCCCTGCAGGACACTGAGGAGATAGCGCTTTCTCAAAACCCCTGGAGATGTGACCATGATATCATTCCTTTCAGAAACTGGCTCCAAGTCCATTGGTCGAAGGTGCCAAACCTCACCTCAGTTGTCTGCCAAACACCCCCTAACTTGAGCAGGATCAATATTGCGAAGTTGACTGACCAAGCTCTTGGCCGTTATAAACGATTCTTGTCAAGCGCTGTGACCCTCATCGCCATCACTTTAATCTCCACCTCGGTGATCTCAATTACCTTTCTCTGTTGCCTTTTCCGGATGAAATCTAGACAGAAAGCGATGCCTGTCAAACTTTAGCAAGAATTCGTAAACATCAGCCAGTGTCCAAGTACCATAGTAACTGGGGAAAATAAAGAATGTGTTTCATTTCAAGAATGTATAATTCTGGATTGATTAATTGGATTAATTGAATATGAAATATGTTATATCAATGGATTTGAGATCAGCAACATTCACACGTTAATTGTCAAAATGAAGAGATTGGATGCGGACGGCTGTGCTCAGGACTGGACTGGGATTGAAAATCAGCCCAGGACGTCTGCCAAACAGGCCCCTCACACATACACACCGATGAGGATTTTTCTCAGTGGGCAGGGAGGGAGTTCTGGTCGCCCACAGACTCATCAGGAAGATGCCAGTACAGCGGATGGCCAGTCCTGCCCCGGCGGCGCTAGTTTGTTTTAGGGTAGCTTGGCTACTTCATTTGCCTAAATTCTGGAATTTGGATTTAAAACATTGTTATCAGCATTTTATTAGTTAATGTTAAGCACAACGTGGTAAAGAAGAAGTTAAACTTTTTCATTAGGTTGTAGTTTCCATACCTTCATTTGTTGATATTTTGTCTCGTGCCGAATAAATAATTGTGATCTTTTTTTTTTTTTATCAATGAACATTTGATTTTTGTTCGTGTTTTTAGTCTAGTTTTTTGTGAGACAAAATGTAACTGAAAGCAATTAAATAATGCGTTGCTAATTTATAATTTTACAATACCGGTTATTTCGTTGCATCAACCAATGCAAATGAAGTTAACTTAAATGTTTCATGTAACAACGAAAATATCCAGTTTCAATAGACCAACGGGAGCTGTAGACAAACATTGAGTGGTATCCCCTCCGGCAGATGAGGAGTACAAAGTTCAGGTTCGCAGTCAGTATTTACATTTTAATCACTGCTTTTTCTCCACAAATGTAAACGCCCTCCTTTAATTTCTTTTCAGAGGAAACACACAAAAACAAATATTTCAGCTCATTAGCAAAATACAATATTTTGGGCACTTCTGTTACCAATAAGACTGATCCCAAAGACATAAAAAATACACTCACATATTTGTAGCAAATAATAGCTAGTTAAACACAACCTGCCAGTGTTTGCCAATGTGACACACCCTCAAGTTCATTGGTGAGCGGAATTTTGACCGTTGCCAAAGTTCTGGGTGTTGCTGGATTGCAGGCGGCATTAACAGTTACTCTGGTTCAGTCAAAGTACATTAAAATATTATGTCGCTTTTCGTTGAAGGGGCTATAGCATTCAGGTAAGACTTCCTGTTGAATTTTGAAATTTAGTGGAAGCTACACTCTTCAGATTCTATTGTTTAGAATCTGCTGTATGTTGAAAGCTATTAAAATCAGTGCCTTTCTCAGAACTGCTTGGCAATTCTGTCTTATTTTGATTATTGCTATCAAATTGTCTTTCTTCTGTGTTTAAATCAAAGTACATTCAAACATATACATTCATAAAGGTATATGGGGGATATCTTGGTTCTTTTGTGGGTATGATTAGGAGATCAGATGAAGTGTATTCCTGTGGCCTGTACTACGAAGCGGGGTTACTGGCTTATCGGAGTAATTTGTCAGATTTAATGTACCAAAGTTTAAATGGAATTCATATTTGTTCACTTACATTTTGCCCAGAATACCTTAAATCCGACAAGTTACTCCGATAAGCCAGTAACCCTGCTTCGTACTACAGGTCACAGGTAACTGACTCTTGACTTGAGAAACATGATGAAAAACATGTTTTTTCATGTTTGAGAGAACTTTGCAATCACCCTTAACTTTTATGTTGTGTTTTGTAGATGAAAAAAAAATGACCTGGTCATTTGGGATTTCTGTATTTCTGCTCCTCCAACTCTGCTACCATGCTGATTGTTGTCCAAAAGGCTGTCAGTGCTTCACTCCATCGAAAGTCTTCTGCTCAGAAGACGTTCTCAAGGACATGCCTCAAAACTTATCCTCTGAGGTCCAGGAGTTGGTAATCATGACGACAAGCATAAAATCCATCCACCCAGAATCCTTCCCGCTAAACTCCAGCCTCACGAAGTTGATGCTCCTTAACAATCTCCTCAGTGATGTCTCTGAGATGGCCTTCAACCGGTTGGTGGAGCTGAAAGAACTGGAGATCAGCGGCAACCCTAACTTCAAGGTGCTTGGCACAGGAACCTTCCAAAGGGTGGGCAATCTTACCAAGCTGCTACTCGACTACAACCAGCTCAAGACCCTGAATGACGGTATATTTGATTCACTACAGAGGCTGGAGATCTTGCAACTAAAGGGCAACGCCATCGATCGCCTCCCTAGGTCGTTATTTCAGCAGCTCCACCGGCTCCGTTCCTTAGACGTTTCCGAAAACAAGATTTTCACACTGGATAAAGATGTTTTCAACAGCCTCCATACGCTGCAGACACTCAGGATGAACCACAACCTGATAAGTTTCCTCCACCCAGACACATTCGTCAACACGCCCCGCCTAAAAGAACTTGGACTGCAGGGGAACAGAATTGAAGATCTTCATCTGAATCTCCTATCAGGGCTGGAATATCTAAACAAGCTGCACCTCCGGGGGAATCTTATTACCAAAATAGCCCTGGGGACATTCCCACCGAACCTGAAAGAGCTGAATCTAGAGGACAACCGGCTCGTGGAACTCTCCGCTGGAGCGTTCCAACACACGCCGTCCCTCACTGACTTGGTCCTGACCAAAAATCGTCTCTCCGCCATCCCCGAAGATGCGTTCAGAAACCTAACAAGCCTGCAGCACCTCAGCCTGTCGGCGAACCATCTCCGAGCTCTGCCAACAGCAGCTTTCGCCGGACTCTCCAACCTGATAAGCGTTCACCTAGACAGAAACAACATTAGCGGCGTGGAGGCCGAGCTGTTCGACGACCAGGAAATGATGGAGAAGCTCTATCTCTCTGACAACGAGTTGCAGGCCCTCCCGGAGGGGTTTTTCATACCCTTAATTTCCCTTCGCATTGTGCGCCTGCATGGCAACCCCTGGAGGTGTGACTGCCACGTGCGCGATTTCCACGACTGGCTGACGGGTGCCGACGGGCTGGTGTCGGACGCGGGGAAGATTCACTGCGCAACGCCGAAGTCTTTGAAGGGGCGTGGCCTGGGCTTACTGAGCCGTGAGGAGCTGGTGTGTCCAGAAGGTGCAGTGAACGGTTACCCCGTGTCTACAGGAGACAGGAGGCACAGAACGAGGAGCTGCTCCCTTCACGAAATGAACGGAAAGGTCTCCATGCGCTGTGCGGTGTCGCGCTGTCCGGCGGTCAAGTTACAAGTTCAGTTTTCCGATGAAGACGGCAGGAGGCTGACCTTTGTACAGGAACAGAAGTGGTCAGACTCCACACAGTGCAACAATGCCACCATCATTCTTACCTTTTAGCCTGCGTCCTTTTTTTAACACCTTAGCCCTCCCTGAACGTACGAGTAAGACGGACCTGTGAATTAAACATTCACATCGAACTTTTGAGATGGGGAAAGTGTTGTTGTACCTTCGGGGGAAGAAGACCTGAAACGCTCGAGTAAGGTATCCTGTGGCATCGGTGTAAGTCTTACAAAATTGAATAAAGTTCCAGTAAAATCAATCATGATTTTTCAACAAAGATCATTGTTGTTATTTCCTTAGCATGTTACGGTTTTAATATTTGGACTAAAAAAAATACAAAGTATGAAACTTTGAACACGAAATATGAAAAATATAACTGAGATAGAGGTATAAATAAATTTTAAATAACTTTATGTAGTGATATATAAATCACGGGTCGCAACCAGTAAAACCAGTAACTCGATGAATCTTCCAATGGCCGTGTCTCCCTCATGCTTCCATGTGTGCTTATCAAACCTTCATCGGGATCGTTGCTCATGTGAGTTTTACTTCAGTTTTCCAGTGTTAATGTCTGTCAGCCGGCAACAAACATCACGGAGGAATGGATGGAGTCATGCCCCGGCCTTTGGACACTGTGGAGACACGTCTGTTCGCGACCCGCTTTAATGCCCCAGTTACACCTTCCCTGGATAGTAACTCATCACAGGTGTTTGCCAATGGCCACCAATGATTTCCACTGTGCCGGTTTGGTGGACTGTCATCACATATAACTGGAAACGTGAATAATGCCATTATGCAAAAGAGGCACATTATTCAAAATAGATATTTGGAGTTAATATTGGCAGAGCACATAACCCCATGAGCAAACCAAAACCTATATTATGCCAAAGAGTAATTTTAAACTTTGACTACTTCAGCAACGGATGTAAGCACCCTCGCAACATTATTTTGAAAATATTTATCCCCATGCAGTTTTACAACTTTCCAATAGATGGGGCTAGCTTCTTATCAGTGCGATTTCAGCTGAAAATAAGGAGTTATAATCAGGGGCGTCACTAGGTTTTAAGGACAGGGGGGGCTTAGCCCCCAAAAGATGCATGCGATAGTGCACGAAGTGAAAG
>JAABNY020000043.1:11740710-11752178 GCA_015164015.2 Brevimyrus niger | reverse complement strand
GGGGGGGGGGCAGGGCCAGCAGGAATGTGTCAGCGGACAATGCGGTCGAGCTGGATAGACGTGGGGGTTGAGGTGGGGCGGGGAGGGAGGTTTCGTGAGGACAATGCGGAGAAGCCTGGAGCAGCTTTGCGGGGAACGCCGCATTCCTGTAGGTGAGTTTCCCTGAGAGGTGACGTCATTCAGAACCTGTTTATCTGGGGGGGGGGGGGTTCCTGATCTCCTGGGGCTGAGCAGTAGAGCAGATGGAGGCAGGGCTGAGGTCAGCTGTCTTATCCTGAGTCTGGTTACGTTTATCTTCCCGTCAGCGTCGGAGTGGACCCACAATGGTGGAGACACAGACAACCATTCGCTGCTTTACAGAACCTTCACAAAAATGTTCAGTACAATCGATATACACTCAGTGGTCCTTTAATTTGGATCCCGTACGTAATACCGGGTTGAAGCACATTTCCTTTTTGTCTCCAGAAGCGCTTAATGGGTTTCCAAGTTATGTCTTTGGGGTTGCCTTACTCTGTTGTACTGAAACTCGAACATGTTGCTGGAAGCAGATCCCTCACGCTAAACCAACTGAGACGACATCATCTGAGTGAGTGACAGAGCAGAACAAGGCGAAAAACAGCTTCTGCAAGTTAGTATCCCTGTGGTTTTATCAGGAAATTTGTACTGGGCTAAAAAAAAATAACTAAGGTTACTGGAGTATCTGTTGGTACTGAGATGTGGCAGTTTCCTGGTGGGATAACACAAGATTTAGTCCATTATGATTAAAATTATGTTATATATGTTGTGATTATATTATATAACACATACTTTATGCAGGTACTGTACGCTATATATGTTTGTATTTATATCTTTGTGGGGACCGTCCATTCATTTCCATGGGAAAAATCCTAATCCCAATAATGACGCTCATATCCGCTACCTAACCCTAAACCTAACCATAAGTAACCAAACAAAATACGCAACTTTTGGCTATTTTTAGTTTTGTTTTACAGCAACAAATGCTTCCAATGCAACAAAAGGTGTTTTTCTGGGTTTTGTTCTCAAACAAAAAGTTGTAAAACTTTTAATTATACTTTTAAAAACAAGATAGTATCCACACAAGACCAGCTTTACCATTTACAAAAATCGTTGACAGTCCAAGCAAGGCTTAAGTTGGTCTGGAAAAACTATGCATGATTTTTTTTTGCCCTCCTAAAGTTTGGAGTAAAACTGATATACACTCAGCGCCCATTTCATTAGAATCTCCTCTGTAGAACCCGGTCATACGACACTCCCCTTTGTCTCCAGAACCACTTTATGGGTCGCCAAGATGTCTTAGCGCAGCCCATGTTGTACCGAGCCGTTACTTTTGCACTTCTATCCTCCTCATTGGCCATTTTGCTCTGAGCTCTTTCATTAACAAGGCGTTTCCACACACGGCCGCCTGCGTTTTTGTTCGCGGCACCGTTTCTCCGTAAACTCCAGACAACGCAGTGCATGGAAATCTCAGGAGAGCGGCCCTTTCTTAGACCCGGAAACCAACACGTCTGTCAATGGCAATTGTGTAACATATAATCGCTGCGGTTGTAGCCCTTTTAATACTTAGCCAAACAGTAACTGAACCTCTTGTCCCTTCCTGCCTGTTGCATATATTCAGTTCTCGATGCAGCATTCAGTATTTGGTGCTTAAGTGAGTAGGTGTTTCCACTGAGCATGTATGACACAAAATCTGTGAAATAGAGTCTCCTGTCTGGCGACTGTTGATGACAGACCCACGGGTCCTCATCGTCCCTATTAACAGGAGGGATGGCGGTGTTACAAAGGTGACAACCTCCTGCTTTGACCCCGGCTCTATCTGCCCCCTCCCCCCTCACATCAGCTTGAGTGATGGGACCCAGGGAAGGAGAGCGGTTGGGGGTCAAAGGCCTCATCTGTCCAAGCTGGGGCAGGTGAGAAGGACCTCGGGAGGCGGGCCTCTCGAGTGATTGATGAGCGGCTGAGAACGGCTGTGAGTGGTCAGACCAGCTGTCACTCAACAAGCCTGTGGATCTGCAGGACATACTGACGTACATCAAAGCATCACCTGTGAAGTCTGCGCCTTTTTAGGCCCCTGCTGCTGCCAGGTTTGCGTAGCGACTGGGTTTGTAATGGCTGGAGTTCTGCCGCACACTGTCCTTCATGAATCGCCATTGTTTTTGGGGCACACTATGGAAACAATCAGAATGTTCTGGAAACAAGAGCGTGGCGCGCTGGTGTCATCACACGAAACCTGTGTCTGTTACGGCACCATTAATTTGTAATAAATGTTGATTTTGATGAATGACACAGGCAGATTGGGGGGGGGAGGCTCACAATTTCCTTCCTTTTGCGGTATGCAAAATCCAAACCCCAGGGAATGATGGGAAGGGCTGCCAGATGTTCTGGGACACGCCCATGGAGCTGCCATTCAGGAAGGAGTCGGCAGCTGCTTCTAAGTAGCGGCCTCTTCCGATTGCCACGGGCCCAGAGGCCTCCGGAAGGCTGTGTGGGTCCCGTGTTTTTTTGATTCCTGCTTCCCACAAGCCATCCTCAGGGGATGGGGGTGGGGGGGGCAGGCCACCCCCTTGGAGCCCCCCCCGCCCCCTTCCTAATTAGCCATGGCTGCAGTTCGTCAGCATAGCAAACACCCCCAGCCAGTCGGCGGAGCAGGCGACGTTCTGAACGCGACTGGAGGAGCGTGTAAATGTGACGCACGAACCAAGAAATAAATAAGCGCCTTTTTTTTTTATAATTAGTGCCGGACTCATTTCCAAAACCGTGGGCGATGGAAGAAGCTCTTCCAACCCAGAAATATGTAATTATCCACATTCCTGAAAGCTCATGCAACCCCCCCCCCCCCCGACCGCCCACCCCAGTGCAGAGCCTAGCCCACACACCGCACACACGCACAACCGACCACTGGCAGGGCTCCCGTGGCCGGCCGAGGAGTTTCCCCTTTGACGGCGGAGGACGGTGATTTAGGAGCGTCAGGGGCGCGGGGAGGGCTTTGTCTGAACTGGAACCCGTCCAGGGGAATTCTGGGTGAGGAAAGCGCCCTCGCTCCAAGTGCAGCTGGATCGTCTCGTTCTGGGCCCCCGGAGAGCACAGATGGGGCGCCGAGGGGAGGGGTCCAGGGCAGGTAGTCATCCTGAGAATGCGGAGGCGGCCGGTGGGAGTCTTAGCTGGGCTGAATTGCATATAGCGCGACCCCCCCCCCCCCGCCCACCCACACCAGCAGAGGGGGGCGGAGTGGGTAAGCAGTCTGCCAGACTGCCTTCTGTCGCTCACTGTCCACCTACTCGGGGATTTCCGGTACGCCCCCCCCCCAGTCCTTACGCCCCCACACACCATCATCAGCATGCAGACATCTCAGGAAGCCGTGACGCTGTTAACAGAGACTGTCCCCTGGGACTCGGGGGTCACCCACCAAAATAACTAAATCTATGTATTTCGACTCTAAGTTAGTTAGATATTTAGTTAGCAGCAGTAGTTTTGTTTAAACAAGTTTAAAAATAATGCCAAAAGCACACCTTTAACAGATATTTTATTAAAAAACGATCCTGAATAAGATTTAGCCACTGTTGGGAGGGCCTACAAGCCACAAAATTTATTTAAATGCAAACAAGCTATGGGAAGCAAAGGATGAGAAATCAATCCAGCCACAAGGTTAGCTGTGACGCAGGAAGGGCCATACAGGGACAGGCGCGCGCACGCACACACCCAACCATCAAACACATACACACACACGCGCATACGCAGACGCACGCATACGCAGACACACGCATACGCAGACACGTGCATACGCAGACACGCGCATATGCAGACACACGCATACGCAGACACGTGCGTGGCACGCATGTTTACACGCTCAGCTCGGCAGCTCTGACAGTCGACCCCGCCAAGCTGGCCTCACGCTCCCAGCATGAAATCCGCCGGCTGTAAAACATCTCGCCGCGGTTCCCGCCGTTGCCTGGCACGCCTTCCCGGCACTAACCGCTGGAGGACACCGCCTAACCCGGCGGAGGGCGAGGTGTAGGGGGCGCCAGAGTGCAAGAGCGGGAGGGGCGGGGTGGGCCGTAAAGCCTAGGTGCCTGCATGGAACTGACGCAGCGGTGCATTCTGGGTGACGCCGGGGTTCTGAAACAGGACGCCGCGTCGCAGCCAAGCGTGTTTGGATCTGTTGAGAGGAGCTTAACGACTTGGAGCAGCAGCTCGCCAGCTGATATGCTTGATGGCTCTGCTCGTGTCCCGTACGCGCGGCCAAAACGTCACGCTTAGAGCTGGGCCAAAGTGCAGGTTGATCTGCCCGCCAGCCCCCCCCCCACCCCCAGCCTCTGCACTCCCACTTGGCTGCCACGTGGAACGCGCCAAACGGTGAGATTGCCAGGGTGCGCCCGTGCGAAAGTGTACGTGACGAGCGGCCGCCCACACTTCACTGCGGGCTGTGCGGCGGAACAGGAGGAGGTGAGGATGGGGGCTTCCGGGACGGCTGTCATCAGGGTGACACGTCCCCAAGTGGCTGCCATGACAGCTGTTTGGCCTGCCCCCCCCCCCCCCTCCCAGTCCTAAATAGACATGTATCATAAAAACATTTAAACTGCATAGTTACATACTGTATATACAAGCATTGTAAGCAATAAGTGAAAAAACTGCTTTGGTTGATGAAATATTTCCAGGATGTACAATAATTATGAACTAAAAAGCTGGATACCAAGGTCTGATGATTCTTTTTTCATTAGTTTGTGCTGGATTAAGTTAGGGTTAGGGGTTAGGATTAGGGTTAGGATTAGGGGGATGCTGATTGAAGAGATGCAGGCATCTCTAAAGACATGAGCTGACTCTTTCTCAGAATTTCTTCAGAAAATTGTCCTCTCTTCCGATCATTATCAAAGGAGAGAGTCCACTGGCTCTCAGATGGTGGAGATTGGTGGAGCTCCAGTCCCACCCGAGTCCATCATCAGAAGGACATGACAAATGGGATTATTCCCCACTGACGTGGCCTTGATCTGTGGGCGGACTGGACCCCGAACGTGGCCCCCTGCCCCATTCCGTTAGCATACAGTGCCCTGAAAAAGTCTAATCAATCAAGTCTTGTCAGGACACTGACCACTAAATCCCCACCCCAGTCTGGAGCTGCATTTGCCTAATCCATTGAGTTAGGCTCCATGAGAAAGAGTTCCTGGTGGGTCTCACTCCAGGATGCGTGGTTTCCACATCTGCGTCAACAGCAACCCTGGAGGGACAAAGATCACAACAAGAGGCTTGATTCCTCTCCACCCCTCCATTGTCTCGGAACAGGAATGGCCCTGCTAGAACATCCTGGTTCTGCTGGGATATTGGAGCATCCTGGATGTGTAGGAATATCCAAGACCTTCTTGAATCCAGGTCCTGCTGGTGTAGCACATATGCAGATTCTTGTTCCACCATAGCACTAAAGTCAATACCAATAGAACCCAACGTGGCACCCTAGGCAAGCTACGCTGCTGGCTTGCTGTGCCGGCGGCCCCCAGAAGGGGGCGCTCAAGGCAGTCACCTTTGTCACCTGTTGGTTTGACCGGCTCCGACTGAAGTAATCAGCAATTCATACAACTGAAGTACTTCAAACTCCCGTGAGTCTGGTACTGGTTTAACGGCGCCCTGTAAAAGCTCAGTGTAGACCAGTCTGCCGGCGGCAGCATCTGAGAGCCCCTATCGGAGGCCCAGGCTTTCTCCTACCCAACACCTCCTCTTTAATCGGGTCGCAGTAATCCCTTCGGCAAACAGAGAAATGCGACGGCTTTGTCCGTTAGACCTTGCACAACTGAGTCAGCCTTGACGAGATAAAACAGATCAGACACCATAGGAAGTAATGTGTCACGGCAATACCAAACTCAGCGACAGCTTTTCAGTCAGAACTTTTATTAAATGGAAGTAGGTAAACGCTGCATCTTCCCACTTATATCTTAACATCTGGCATCTAAGGAAAAAAAAAAAACTCTTTGCTGGGCGGCGGGGGGGGGTTTGCGGGGCGGTGGGGGCACTCAGCAACATGTAATGATCAAAGTCTTTAGAGCCTTTTGTAATGGATTTAAATCCCATAATAACAAACAGAGTTTCCATGTTTCCCTCTGGCGAATTACAATTATAATATCGGTATCCGAGGATCCGGCAGTCAGCAAACAGTATGGCATTCAAATGCTTTTTTTTTTTTTTTAAAAATATACATTGCTTCGTTTGTGTTGCACTCTGAAGTTGTGTTACTTGGCTCTGTGGAAACACAAGGGGTGGTTTTCAGAGAGGTTTATGACGCCGGGGAGTTACTTCGAAACAATCGGGGCGGGGTGTTCTTTGGCCACGGATGCGTCAGAATCCCACGCGGGCGGAAGGGCAGCAGGCAGAGGGGCGACCCAGGACGTGCACGGTCAGGCAGCCACCGGCCCGACCGTTTTATGACCCAGCGCGTTTGAAGGCAGATTCTACACGGCTTTGTCGATTCTGTCCAGTTCCACCCCTGGCCTGTTTCTCCAACAATGGGAAATATAAGCCATTCTATAAAAGTGTCACAGGTGGGAAACAGGAAGTACTGTAAGTTTTATATGGCAGTTGTATTAATAAATTCCTCCTTTTCCTTTATTTATAATTTTCAGATCTGACACCTGGACCCTCTTTTCTCATCACACAAGCTACTGCTTCAAAATGTCCCTTTGAGAGTAGATGTCTGACCCTGATTTTGAGCTGAATAGCAGATTTCAGAAAGCACTACATTCACAAGCCGTATTATTCTGCAATTCAGCTTTTTAAAATCTGTTATTCTGGTCATTTTCTTCAAAGCAGGTCCCATTTTTTGCACTGGAAGAAAGACTTTAAGTCAGACACATATCTCTGCAACGGCATGCGCATTTGGATATTAATCGTGACAGGACTTCTCAGTCTGCAGACGATTCAGCTGTTGAATTGCATTTTTCAGAGGAACATTTTTTTTTTTTTTCCATTGAGGGACATGTGTGCTAGATTATAACGCCACTGGGACGCTATGGGTAGTCAGCACATCTAGAACATTCCCCATCTGCTGGTGACACTGACTCCCAGAGCTTGGGGAGGTTGCCTTCATGTAGCACAAAAGCATGTGCAGGAGTGGAGCTTCACGCATCTCCTGTGGACCTTCCCCGAGTCCCCTTGAGGAAAATGCATCCACAGTTCCACAATACTTCCGGCCTCTTCAGAAACCATCTTTCCTTTCCTGTGCTGCGTCCGTAAAACATTGCCGGGGGATAGACTGCGGATTATCCAGACGTGTGCTTCCAGTGGTTTGCGGTGTATTCTGTAACACTGCGAAATGAGACGTAAGGAAAGGTACGGGAACGAAGCTGTATGCATAACTGTTACACTCATGTGTGTCTCTTTGGAACAGGTCCAAGAAAGAAAAAAAATATACAGACTTCTGACGTGAAAAGGTTCTCCACAGCCAACGGAGTAGCAATGAGGCTTGAGAAGTTATGGTGGGACTTGATACAGTACAGTGTCCATCATTGGCCGGCTTAACCCAAGAGGAACCGACTATTTAACGAATGGGAAGCAGGTCCAGCCAGTCCTGGTCCACGGTGAACAAATGCGGGGGGAAGCAGGTAGCGCAATCCCTGGTTTCCATCAGAAGTCCTGCACCAAACGCCTCACACAAGGAGCTTTAACTCCTTTCTCGAAACATTCAGCTGCATGGCCTGTTTGACACTGTGTTTATGCTTCACGTTTTGTTCATTTTTAGCGACAAAAAAACGAAACAAAACAAAACAAAAGCTACCCAGTCAGAGAGATAACCACTTGACCGGCAGCTGCACTGGAATCAGACAGGCATAATTGCCTGCAGCTGAGGTAAATTACTGGCGTGTGCATGGACACACACACACACACACACACACACACCCATGCGCACACCCAGTATTTCCTCTGCAAAGAAGGCGCACCAAAATCTGAGTGTCGTGAGCAGTTTTGCTTGGTGGAAAAGGTCCAGGTTTTTTTGAGGTGTATGTATATATAACTCCGGACCTTTCTTTTTTTTTTCCAACCAGGGTTATCCCCCTTTGGATTGATGACCATAACTGGATGCTGTGTTAATCAAGAGCCAGCATCTCCCTCTTGTGGACAATACATGTAACAGCTGTTCGTGGACAGGCTGAACAGGAATAGATCCAGCATTCATGCTCCCAACTGCATATCCAGAGCAGAGTCATTGAGAACCTGGAGTTTATCCCAGGAAACACCCCAGTGGGACGCCAGTGAAAGGCATGCAGGGGCTGATGACTTCCTGCATCACTGCACACTTCCTGGTCTCCTTGTGCGACTCTTTCCCATCCACGGGATGCGTTTCGCAGTATTTACAGCGACCGCCTCATTTCAGGCGCGTTCTCAGCCAAGGAGATCGGTCGTCATGACGGATCTCCGCTCACGCAAAACAAAGAACAGGCATTTTAGGCACGACGACACGCTTAACCCGGTATTGCAAAAGCGCAAGAACCTTTAACTCTGTAAAAACAACAAAACAGAAAGTTGATCAAGCTCTTTAAAAATAAAGGCCTTTAAAAATGTATTCTACGGATTCACTGGGTCAAGCCCTGTACAGAGCAGAGAGGGCACATCATGAGGAGTAAAAAATATGGGGAAAATGACCCGCTGCAGCCTTAAATTGCAGCAATCGATGTTTCTGAAGATGACTCTGTTCTCACAGTGATATCATTATTTAATCTCGACCCCGCGTTAGGCAATGGCTTTATTTCACATGCCGCAGATTTCCCCAGTGCGCCTTGACACACATGTAGGCCCTAATGACAACGTGACACAATCCCCAAGCCAGTGTGAGCTCATCCCCTGACTGAGCCGCGGTCGACCGGAGAGTCCACTGCAAAAGCTCCGCACCGCCAATCCCCCAGACATCCACTGCGTGATGTGCAGAGGTGGACATTCCAGGTCCAGAGAGTAAAAAACTCCAGACCAAGATTTTGTTGCAACCGAGCAGTTGAGCATAAAGAGTCACATTAACCGAGTAACTTAACTTGTCGGTTGATATGGAATCCTGGACCGGATTTTAACTTTCTGGACCTGAAACGTCCACCTACGGCAATAGGTAAGAGAACGTATGGATTCTGAGCTGAACACGCCTGAATGTATGTGGGGGCATTGAAGAGTGTTGGGTTTTATACAGGACTGGAGAAAATTCAGCTGCATTTCGCATCATTTTATCAGCTCAGCCAAATGATCGCGAGCAGCTTGGCAAGGGCAGCCACAGCGTCGTCAGCTGACAGCGACGGAACAGCATGATCCGCGCGGCTGTAAACATGCCACTTTAATACTTCGAGTTAAATCGGTGTGAACTGCAGCCTCGCGGACGGGAACGAGGATTTCACGTTTGCGAGAATGTAAAAAAAAAAAAATGTGCGTAACGTCAGCAGCCAGTTTGGAGATGGTACCAGTTACGTCTCAAGTGCATTTCTGGCTGATTACCGGTGGCTGTTTTATGGTTCGATCATTGGCTGTTCGTCTAGGCGTCGTGCTAAACCTGTCACGCGGCTCCCCCCCCCCCCGCACCCCCCCGGCCTCTGTCGCATACGGGCTCTCCCGCCCCTTCCCCCCGGCTGAGTCACAGTCGACAGAGGGCTGCTATTTCTGCTCCGACGGGCGTGAGCAACCCGAGGCGTTAACTGTGGGAGGCAGCATCCGAGGTCGTCTACCCTGAGACCGACAGCGCCTGGCGTGACGAGGCGGGGCAGGAATGCGACCCTCTGGTCATCGGGAGCATAAAGGAGGGGGGGGGGGGGGTTTCCCTCGTCCCAGCAGTGTCTTCTACCGGAAACTGTGAATTAGCAGGGCTGTCCCGTGCCTTTGGGTAACCCCCCCCTTTCCCAATGACCAGTCACCATTATGGGCGTTTCATATTTCATGCCCCCCAGAGTACAGTCCTGCAAACTCCACGTACAGTCACGTGAGTTCATAGATTGACATGACAATATGTGAAGGAGGCTTCTGTGGAAGAAAAAAAAAAAAAAAAAGGTTCACATTTGGAACAGTTGGGGCCCACTTGTTTTATTTTCAGGATCAGAAAAGAGGATTATGGGAATCTCACCATCTCCATGCGTTCATCAAGCACCCCAGTGATCTCTTACACCAACGGAGCCGCACACTCGAGAACGAAGATTGTTTCCAGGCAATAAGCACCTTGGCAACGTGGTGAGAGAGAAAAAAAAAAAAAAAGGACGGGTCTCCCAGAAGCCTTCACTTCTTGCAGAAGGATGATGGCAGATTCCAATCCAGGAGTAAAAGGAGCGACGTCAGCGTCTTGTGGAGAGGACAGGGTGTTAGGGTTGGTCGGTACACACTCACAACAGTGTGGGCAGGCATAGCGCCGTGCGCAGGAAGCTGCAGCTGCTGTAAGGAAGAAAGCATCACATTTTCCTCACCAATTTACCCTCTCCCTCAACGGAACAGCAACCCACCTCACTGTTGAGAAGAAGAGATCGACGTCAACACACCTCTGCAGGTCTCCGGTCAAACCCACACACCTGTCCAGCATGAAATACCTCACTTCCTGTTTCCTGCCGGCGCTCCGCCTTGGATGCACCCTGATGTCTTTACAGACTTGCCAGAAGGGAGAAGACCAAACAGATTTATGTGCGATTCCCCCTTCTGCCTGCAGAAAGCACCCCCCCCCCCATCCCCCCCGTTTGAAGTTTAATGGGCCAGATCTCTGCGCATAACGTACGATCACTTGTCAAACTTAAGCTTGTTAAAGTGGACCCTGCAGTTTGGGACAGGAAGACACAGACAGTACAGTGGAATTTTCCATCGAAACACTCATTTCTCCTGAAAAAGGTAAAGACATTAACTCGCCTGAGCTTAAACTTCTGCAACTTCTACCATGTTGATTTCTTGTCCTTATTTCTTAAGTTTAGACACTGGACGCGGACGTTTTAAACGTAATAAATATAACCTGTCGTGCATTTCAGTTATAATGTGCGAGTAATAAGAATGAAAAAATTTTATGAATTCTACACATTTGTAGGATGTTTAAAATCTAAGAAATTGTTTGTTGTATGGCCCTATGTTACTTTAGCGTGGTTGATGCGATATGTTACAAAAGAAACAGGCACATATAAAATGAAATAAAGAATCTGAGTGGATTAGAGGCCTTGAAATTATGCTTTATTGGTCATTGTACATTAGAATACTAATTTTCCCATATCTCATCTCGCTCTCCTTTGAGACACACAAACTGAGTGCAGGATCGTTCATTTGTCCAGCATCTTCTCCCCATGCGCTCTACAGGCACCTGGTCTTTACACCTACAGGAACTTTCATGACATCCCAGTCTAAATCCATAGGCATCAATATAGTGTTGGTCCCCCCCCCCCCCCCCCCCCCCCCCCCCCCCCACCCCCCTACCCCCCCCCTCCTGCCTGCTCATGCCCGTCTCTGTTTTGCTGCTGCTTTTTTGGTGTTTGGTT
>JAABNY020000043.1:11691349-11712681 GCA_015164015.2 Brevimyrus niger | reverse complement strand
CAACTAGGGGCGAGCCCACCCCCCGCCGCCCCCCCACCCCAGCCGGGCCCGCCCCAGGGTCTCCCCCCCCCCCTCGACTGGGGTGGGGTAATGGGTTTCCAAAAAGGCCCCCCCCCCCCCCCCCCAATCCATTCCAAATCCACTCCCATTACCAGTAGACTCTCTGCAAAATCGTTTTCTTCCTCGGGAATATAAACAGTGTCGTATCCATTGTATCCGACGCCATTCGTGAGATAACTTGGACACCTGCCTACCCAAATGATGTTTAACAGACGATTAAACCAGGAAATTACACATCCCTGGGTGGGATTGTTAAACCGCGGAACTGGGAGCAATTCATTACGATAAGGAATGAGCGGACACGCCTTTAAAGAGTCCGGCGCGGAGCACAGAACCGGCCGGCTTCTTACCAGTGTTTGGGCGTCACCTGACTCAAGCTGACCACTTCGTCCAGGATTTCATTCTTGGCCTTTTCAAAGAGCTCGTTCTGTGAAAGCAAATGTAATCGTTCGGTTTACACGTTGAAAAGTCTAAAACCTGCTCCAAATCATACATTTCCAAATTTTAGTACGTCTTGTCTTAACATATAACTGATCTTTCAGCCTAATTACTGCACAACATACCGGGACTTATTAGGATTTGGCTCACAAATCAAATTACTTTCCGTTGTATCATTTGCAGGTGGTAAATCTGATTTTAACACACTACAATGCAGAAAACAAGCATCCAACCAGCTACCCATTCTCTTACCCGGTCCAACTCTCGCAAACGAGGGTAATTATTCTTCCATTCTGTCTCCAAGTTAAACCGGGACGCTAAAAAAAGAAGGTGAAAACCATGAAGAGACAAACAGCCACTCGTTCAGCGTATGGATCAATACCGTGCCTCCTGGTCCAATCGTAAATCGGCATGCCAGGATGACATCATCAGCTCAGAGACGCATGGCGGTTATTCACTGCCCCTCTGAAAGTGGGGGGACAGGGTCAACCTTAAGCCCACCGCCCTCGTTAGCGACGCAGATTTCATCATCGAAGCCCCCCGGTGATCCCATAAAGGAAGACCCACCGGGATGTTTTCATGCCGTTTATCATCCCATTCTGCTGTGGATATGCACAGAACTAAAGATGATTTTAAATATGCATGTGCTGGCTGCTTGCAAGTTCAAACTCCATCTGTTATAAATTAAAATGCCGTACCAGATATTCAGGGCTCATCATGTGCATTTCACATTCTACAACATTAACACCAATTGCTGTATTGTACCCATGTCAACTTTCAGCAGTGAACCACAAAATATTGCACAAACCTCTGCATTTATTCCATACATGTCATTCACTCCTCTCTGTTTCGTGTCTTTAGTTTCTTGTTGCCATTTCCCAGGCCGCCATTGTAAATAAGAAATTTGCTCTTAATAAATAATTAATCTCGTGTCTTATACTCTGTCTATGTTACGCCATAATTTTTAACTGTGAATTGCAGTGTTTCCCAACTCTGGGAGCACTGGGCAGTCCACATTTTTGCTCCCTCCCAGCTCCCAGCGCACCTGTACCAGGGATCCTGTGTTCCTGATTGGCTGGGAGCTGGGAGGGAGCAAAAACGTAAACTGTCCGGGGTTTCGTTCTAACAGTAGCAAATAGTGCCAACAAAGACTTCCACAGACCTTGATGATTGTTTGGCAATAAACATTACGATTCTAATTACTATCCAAAACAATTTCAGTAGGCTAACGATGGATTGGGAACGAATACCCACCGGTCCTACAGCTGATCATCATTAAGGTGTAGTAATAACAGCAATAGCGTACTTCACGTTGCCATGGCAACCAACCGTGTGACGTCTGACGGGTGTGAGATAAACGTGATGTATGTGAATGTAAAGCAGGGGCGGGCAGGGTCTTTTTTCGTAACAGGCCAAGTTAGACTCCACTTAATCCCCCCGACACTTTAACCTGACTGCACATCCCCCCCCCCCCCCATGTGGCTTCGCTTTGAGGGGAAGTATCGCCAGACGGGCGCCCTGCCCCGCTAATTACTTATTTATCTTCTGTCTCCAGCAGGTTTCCTTCAAAAAAATCAATAGGAGGACAAATAAGGCGGCTGAGGTGGTGAACTGTGAATCAATACGAAGATCACCTGGAGTTCAGGCGTCTTATGATTAGCAGCCGGCTGGGAGGAAACCGCGTCTTGGCCAAACAAGGGGCATGTGACCAACAAGAGTTACAAAGTAACTGGGAGTGAGTGAGACCAGATGGCGACTAGATGCACGACTACCGCCGTGTCACGATACAACAGGGGCGGCCAAATCTTATCCGCGAGCTTATGCAGGTTTGTGGGATAACCTGTAGGTCATCTGTTCAAAAGTGTGAGGACTCCTCAGCCAATCAGTCCTCTAATTAGTAATCTAATTAGGCAGTTGCAGCGAAAACCAGCACACACACTGGCCCTTTGCGGATAAGATTGGCCACCCTTGCGATACAACGAATGCAAATTGGTTATTACTATTCCATAAAAACGAATACACACACGAGCAACAAGCACCACGATATAAAAGTTATAAACAAAACAAAGACACCATGCCGGTAGTGAACAGAACCCCTTAATACCTTTGAAGGCATCTGCTTGCTGTTCCACAGACTCGCTCACCATCTTCCAGAAGCAATCGGACACGGCCAGACTGAGGTTCTTTGTGGTCACCTGATGAGCCATCAGCATGCCATTCCTGGAAGAAGAATCAAGGGGGCATATGGAACAGCCAAAAAAAAATCCTATAAGGACTTCGGTGGTGAAACAGACACCCCCAGACCTACTTGAGCAATTTGGAATTCTGGAAAAACTCCTCCTCATAGTCTTTGATGGCGTCGATGTTCTCGTTGCTGCTGCCTAGAAGAGAAAAGTGCAGTTTCATTGATTCACTGGAGATAAAACATTTGACAGTGATCAAGTCCAGTTTGATGGGCTATTGATGGGCTATACGGACTTTGTTGGACTCTTTCGCTTTACCTTTGCCTGTTACCACAGCAAAGTACCCCAAAGCTTTCATGGGAAACAGCCTTCCTTCAACAATCTGCTGAATCTACAAAAAGAACATTACAGAAGCACATGTGGGTGAATTCCAAAATTGCACGTGGGTTGAAAGAGTTGTGCTGTTTTGGTTGGAGTGCAGTTTAGTGCAGGGGTGGGGAACCGAGATCCAGGTAGGCCTGGTGTCAGTGCAGGCTTTTGGGATGAACCCTCGAGCAGCCAATAATAAAGCAGTGGTTAAGAAGCACTACCTTATTATTGGCTGGCGGAGTGCAGCATCACGGCTGCCTGAAATCCTGTGGTCAAAGGTGTGTAAATGCGGCCGGACATTTTGAACACGGAAGGCACAGTACCCTGCTGGGGCTAGCCATGTTCTTCTCTGCGAGATCCACTTTGGTCAGCACAAAGATGGTCCTCTTGCCCTGAGGGTCCATCTGGCTGACCAGGTCTGTGACGATGCTACGCTCTGCATCCACGGAGCCATCTGGAAAGGACGCGGAGAACTTCGGCACAGTGATACGACTGGTGCGTGGAGTTCAGTACAAAGAGGTTCATGCATCACACTGCTCACTGCCAGGTCCGTGGATCATCTCGAGGAACCGGGCTATGACTTTTTGATAAGAGACATTGCTGCTCAATATTTTTGGCACTTCAATCACTACAAAAAGACTGCCATTATATTCAAGAGAACACAACTTTTTTACAGCCAATATCTCCAAAACTAGGCAACTCGCACCACAACAATCTAGATGGATAACTAACCCCACGGCATCTCTCAAACACATTTTTTTTTTTTTCCCCTTTGAGAGAGGGGGGGGAGGGTGTAAACTGCCCCTTTAATCTAACAGGAGTTGAACCTGCAGCATTTGTTGATAGGAATTCCTTCCTCCCTCTCTTGCCGCAGAGTCTTTGTTGCTGTTCACCAAGTCTCACCTTGAATGCAAAGGATGATGGCATTTGGGTTCTGCATATAGGCCCTGCTCATGCTGAAGATGCTCTCCTTCGTGTCAGCAGCCATGCCAGTGGTCACAGTCTAGGGACAGACACCCAGATTAGCGTCCAAGACGTAGGAGCAGGATTCAAAAACTCATCCGAAGTTTCACTACCTCAGGCTGACGGAAAACAAAGGATTAAAGCTCCTCAAACGATACTTACGCTGATGACTCCCGGCAAGTCCACCAGAACCATCCTCTGGATGCCAGGACCCGTCACAGTCAGGGAGATGGTCTAAAATCGAGGAGAAATCAAGCTCTTTGAGCAATGTTCTCAAACGTCTTCAGGTCAATGCCCCAATGTAACCAACGTTCAGTAAGTATCTATGGCGTGGTAGACGAGGTCAATCTTTACCTCCGGGCTGACCGTCTGTCCATCCTTCACGCTCTTGCGCATTCGAATCTCGACCTCGCGACGCAAGGCGGCCAGCTGTGAAGTGCACAGAGGAGCCAGAAGCTTAGGAGATACCAACCGCGGCTTCATCAGTTAGCAGAAAGAGAGAATCCATTCACCCCTCTGCCGGAATCATGGCGGATGACTTACATCTTCCTCCTTCCCCAAGTCAAACTCTCGGGTGCTGTCTTTGAACCTGGCCACATGATGAGGTCCCTCGCTTAGTGTTACCTGGTAGAACAACAGACAAAAGGCGCCTATGTTGCTACCGTTACAGAGGCGGTACAAGTCTATCAACACTCAGACTGCACATCATCTCCATATCTTCATTTTTAACAATATCCTGCTCCTCAACAAACTCACCAAGGCCGATCCCCGCTCCTGCCCGTGCCCAATCTCAACACATCCATCCAGTCATATCCCCGTGTTACATTACTTCTGTTTTTGGTACATTGATGTTGTTCTTACCGTTTGTTACAATGTATAATTGTTTCTGTTTGCACTGTTTTGCATTGTGCATTTGTTGTTTGTCCACTAGGTTATATAGTAAGAATTCTTGCACCTTGTTCTTTTTGTATTTGTTTATATTGTAAATTCCATATTTGTCAGTAATGGTGTATTACATGAACATGGTCTTACTATCCAAACTTCTTGACCTACAACAATCTATACCCACTTCTTGTATGTTCTACAAATAGAAAATAAAGGACGCCAAGTTGTGAGTTTTGACTCTGATCAGGGTTGGTTTCCCCATAGACACCAAAAAATGGCGTACGCATCCACTTGCCTTAACCGGAGACCTGGTCATCATTTCGCCAGACCCCCGGGGGAAGATCCTCGCTTGTGCAATCATCTCCAGGACACTGGTCTTTCCAGCGCTCTGGTCCCCCACCACAACCACCTATAGACCCAAAAGATGAGAGTAAAGCAAACAGCTGACACATCGCGTTATGGGATAGGGGGCATTTTACCTTGTTGATGGGCAGGATTGCTTTCCTGCTCAGACATAAACCCTCAGCCTTTGGTTCAGAAATCCTGTTCTTTCACCACCAAATTACTCGCAGTCCCTGTCACATACATAACAGTGTGCGCCCCCCCCCAGCAGTTCAATACATGATACTGACATACCCTTGGCAGGTGATCCTGGGTATTGTAGTTGGAGTCATAGTCAGAGAGAATGTCCAGGACTTCAGAATACATCTCAATGAGAGACTTCTGGAGGGAAACAGAGGGACAGCTTCGATGCAGCAGCTTTGAGGGGATGTGATGTTGATGCAAATATCTCCTCACAATGTTTTGGATCGAAAATGCAAACCCTACCTTTTAATACGGAGATCCAGAGAATGAATATAGCGTAGCACAAAATACAACTTCCAAAGCAGGACGAGCGGATCTTGCTAAGCGGCTAAGCAGAAAGGGACACACCTTAACTTTCCGCTGGTGGATGCCCTTGTCGTCCTTCTGGAGAACCACCTTCCTGAGGTCCTTGTTTTCTTTCTCCAAGCGTTCCAGCATCCGCTGGTATTTCAACTGTGGGGGGGGGGCGTTGCCATCAGTGAGACGCACAGCAGCTCTGACAAAGTCCCCCTGGAATCCCACTCAGATCCAGCCATGAATACATATGACTCATGACCACAGGTTTTATAAGCCATCCATCCATCCATCCATCCATGGAATATGTGTGGTACCTGTGTTCGCAGGAGCTCCTCCTGTAGCTGGTCCACCTTCTCCTTGTCCGTGGTCTGCAAGCACAGGATTAGAGCTGCTCTAGTGGGTCTGGATCATTACGGCCAACGCGTGACACGCTTCTGAGATCAGACACGCAAAGTGCTTTGTCACACGCAAGCTACCCAAGCGGTCATGGCCACGGTAAACCTTCCATGGACGTTCATACCTTCCAGACAGTACATCATGGTATACTGTACTTCACGGCATTTCAAAAAGCAACACTTTTCCAGTCATATGAAATATTGGCCATGAAATAACGGCGGCGTACCCAAATACACCAAGGTATACCGTATTACTGTAATACCACCAAGCCTACTTTGCACACCATAGAAAATGGGATTAAATGGGATCGGACATGGGGAATTGGGTGGAGGGGGTCACAGAGACATTAAGACAAACCGGCTGGTGTGCATGTTTAAAGCCCCCTCTGCTCCCCGCCCCCCCCCGCCAATGATCGTGTGTGACTCATGACTGGTGTTTGCACGCATCTGAAGGCTCCCTCGCCTCGTTCACACCAACACGCTGTGTGCCTCTCGCCGTGGGGGTGCGGCGTGTGAAAAGCAAGCCACGGCAGAGGGTGGCGGCGCGTGGACGTGGCTGGAGACCGTTTAAGCGGCGCAGCGCGGCTGCGTGTGCGGGACGCGCGTGTGTGACGCCGGAACTCGGCCTTCAGATTTTTTTTTTTTTCCATCTTTTGGGGACAGCGGCGGGGCGGCGTGATGGAAACCATTACAAAACAGAGTGCAGAGCAGGGTTAGGGTGACATACAGCCAAAAGGGTAACAAATATTATAACCATGCATAAGCACAACTACAAAGAAAATATATTACAGCGGGGGGTTCACAGCAGGAGAAAGAGTAGGAGGTTCAGATGCAAACAGGCGAGACACAAACACTACAGACAAGAGGAGGTATACAGACATGCTAACCATACCCATGCTAACAACCGTAGCCTACCATTAAGCTACAAAAAGCTAGCGCTGCACGGCTAAAGTAATTGTAATTTATAAAAGTAATAAAGGATAGTGAGAAAAATCAGGGCGGGATTAAAGGGGGCCGCCTTGCTGACCAGCGGCAGGTCAGACGCCGTCTTCAGGGCCCGTGTATCTGTCTACCGCTCCGCTTCGCACCCGCAGCCGTTGCGACCCAGATCTTGCATGTCACTTTATTTCCGAATGTAGAGCTTGACAGGACGCAGCCTGAAACATTCTGCATGATCAAGCGTCGCTGCGGGTAACTGGGTTGGTGGAGGGGGTCCACTTTTTACCAAATTAGCAGCAACTCGCTGATAAAAAAAATATGTTGGACCGCCAGCTGCTGAACATGCACATGGTGAATGTATCACAGATGTAGAACAAAATGTCACAGATGTCTATGTCACAGATGTAGAACAAAATGTCACAGATGTCTATGTCACAGATGTCTATGTCATAGATGTAGAACAAAATGTCACAGATGTCTATGTCACAGATGTCTATGTCACAGATGTAGAACAAAATGTCACAGATGTCTATGTCACAGATGTAGAACAAAATGTCACAGATGTCTATGTCACAGATGTCTATGTCATAGATGTAGAACAAAATGTCACAGATGTCTATGTCACAGATGTCTATGTCACAGATGTCTATGTCACAGATGTCTATGTCACAGATGTAGAACAAAAGTCATAGAAAGGCTACGGTCAGTAGCTCTGTCGCCTCAGGCCTCCAGGGCTTGGAGCTTTGAAGCCAGGCCCAAATTTTCATGATGTATTGGTAGGTCCCCCTCCATACAGGGCGGGGCGGGGGGGGTTCCAAACCTGTAATTTGACTACCTGTCCACATACCCGTCTGAAATCCACCCCGAGGCTCTGCGTGTGGAGTTCGCATGTTTTCTCCATGATTGCATGGACTCAACTTACAAGGAATGCAGTTGTGTGGTGCCTCTGCCTTGCCTGTAATTCTGCGATCGCGTGCGAGTCTCTGCCCAGGGCTGCCAGACTGGTGCCCCAAGCTTGTGCCCCGTGCTTCCTAGAATAGGCCCCAGGCTACCAGTGAGGGTCCAGGACAAGCGGTTACAAGAAGGTCGTGACACTCCAGAACCAGGACTAACGCAGAGAAAACTGCCCGAGAAGACGACGAGGATGCTGATGACGCGGGAATTTACAGCCGGAAACCAAACCGGGCGCCTTACGCCGTATCGGACTTGGGTATCTGCTGAAAGCTCGATGGGCAAATCCGAAAGCAGCGAGGGAGAGGCAGAGCAGCCAAGCTGGGCCGCGGCTCACCTTTCTGTGCTGCTTGTCGCTGGTTTCAGAACCGGTGTCCTCCGCTGGTTTCGGCGAAGCTTCCCCAGAAGTGTCTGAAAGAGGACAGCGGCGTAACCGCGATCGTCAGAAGAAAAATAAACAGACTCTGCATTTGCGATGAAAGTCCATTTCAGACGGCCGTACTTTCACTAAATACCTCCCATGTAGCCCTGAATGTCACCATTAATTTTACCCATCGATGTGGCTGAGACCGAAAATACAGAAATTCCAGTCCACTGGAAACCCTGTCAATAAATCAATCATTCGCAGCGCCAGAAGTGACAAGGCGTGGCCATCCTTTGCACATGACCTGTGTAAGCCAATCAGAGTCCTCACGAGGTTAACTGCATATTCCTTACAGAACCCAAATGAACCCATTTAGGCTGCGTCCAGTGCCATCCAGTAATAGTCACTCTCAGGTAGCCACAGCAACAGGACCTCTCTGCTACAGGAGAGCAGCACTGCAGTGGTTCTCAGCCGCCACCAGGTTAGCAGACATGCCGGTACGGCCGTGCACAGCAGATGCACAGCGAAATTGGTGCAAAAAGGGATCAAGGGGACCCTGGCCGTCTTAAATTTTGTTTAAACTGCAGCAAAATCTAAATGCATATTCAGTGACCTTGATTTGGGGACGATTACCACCAGATCTTCTCCCCCTCGCCGCAGCAGCCATAACTCAACAAACGTTTCGCAGATTCAATTAAGGTCGACCACATCAGAGAAGGGAATTTTCCAGTGACTCATTTTCTGGGTCTGTTTACCGACAGCTGAGAGGCAGCAGATACTCTAGTGGACGAATCAACTTGATCCCATGGTGCTTCTACGGGACAGATCTGTGCAGATGTTTTTGCAGTGAACCTTTGCAGTGAAGCACGGCATCAGGAGTGGATGCGACCCAACGAACGTCTGAAGAAGACAAGCGAATGTCAGGAACTCGGAGGCGAGCAGAGGGCTTGGTGTGACCCCGCTGTATTTACACGCCTAACAGCAGACGGTGACCGGAAGCTCCATAAACTGCGAAGGATTCACAAAACGGAAAATGCACCAATATAAAGGACTTATCCTTGTAAAAGCTTACTCACACATCACTTTGCGTCATGCGTTTACAGAGACACGTGAGGGGAGGGCAGTGAAGAGATAGGACCACCCACCGTTTGAGATCAGGCTTCTGAAAAAGGAGAGGTTCTCGCCCATCTTTGTCAAGTCTGGAAGGAGCTTGGACAGTTCCTCTAGGTCTGGCAAGGCATTGGTGATCTTCTCTAATAAATGATAATAAAAAAAACACACCGTACATATGTGTGTCACAAATACACAGTTCGACATATACTTTCCACAGCAGCAAACAATTAATTTTAAGTTATAGTATTAACAATCCTATTAATAACATTATAGAAACCTGTAAAGTACTACATGCAGAACAATTTCAGTGCATATTGAACTTGTTGGATTTTTTTTTTACGTCAGAAGTACCTAAGTCAATATGTTCATTAAGATCCCAGACGAAATCAGGCACCATCCACTTGTACTCGCTAAAATCTGGAAACATGTCCTTCCATTCCTCATAAGTCTGCAACAAAGCAACATTTGCTGATTAATCAACACTATTTAATGGGCTGTTTCATTGAACTAAACATTAATTTCAGGGATAAGACACTGGTTTCTACATGAACAAGTGTATTTACTGCCGTATAAAATACAGAGACATTTAAAGATACAGGAGATCAGTTCAGCTCGAAAGAAACAAGGTGAGCATCAGTAAATCCGGCCATATTCTTCCTGAAAGCAACTGAAAGATCAAGCCATAGGTAGAAAGTTCAGCTTGATCTCCTTCCCATACCATCACCTCCTCTCATATTTAAAATCTCGACTGTGACAAACACCATCCCACGGTGCGAGGAGCCGATTTGCAAATGAGCCGCCTTTGGCAGAGAGAGACGGGGTGAAGATTTCGTTAAATAGACTGGGGGTGGAGGAGGGGGGGGGGGACGCGTGGCATAAAAGGCAGCCATCTGTTCAGCATTTGGGACCCTGGCTTGAGACTGAGTCATGTGACTGGCAGTGACGCAGGCGGTGGGGGGTTTGAGACTCACAATGGAGTAATAGCACCACCGAGTCTGAAACAGCAGTCAGCACATGCCAGTTTGAAACCAGCTCAAGTCCAACACAGTATCACAGTATTGGACGACAAGGCCTCCAGCCTAGTATCCCTGAGATACACATCATGAGCTACTCCATCTTACGGGTTCCCCGTCCCATGACACCGATGACGGGACATTTGGCAGATACATATAATCCCCACAAAATAAGCAATATGTACATCCTCAAAACCCCAAGAAACACAATCACTACTAAAACTGCATTATTATACCTATTCTGTTACATTACCACTGATATTTCAGAACCACGTATCCCGGTGCACACACTTCATTTAAATGGGCAGCATTCAGCACTAACCCTTCCAATCAATGTTCCATGAAGCACATATATAAATCCATCAACACCGAATGGCATCATTAATTGAATTAATGCCTTGATATCACGTTCCTGTCTAAGTTCCCAAAGGAACAGTTAGCCATTTCCAAATTCATACAAAGAAAATAGAATAGACTGAGCAATAATCACCACCAAAGTAATGTATGGGCAAGTTTAACTTCAGGAAGAGTATGTGACAATTCCCTATGTCCCCCGAATAGATGTGTAGGCCCTGGGGTGTTGTTAGAGATTTTGGACACCATGAAAGCATATATCATATTAGCCCCCCAACTCAGATCAGTCTAGTTATGTTCTGATTTTTTTTTAGTGCACCTGCAGCTCCAGGGCCCATGGAATCATCTTGACTATGTTATGTAGTTTGAATGTAGGCCTATGTTGTTCTCATCCTCAGATCCCCGACACAAACCTTTTTGGCCGTGTACCCGCCTCCTACGGCAGATCCGAGAAGGAGGTAGCGCAGCTTTAGGAACCTCGCGGCCAGACGGGCCACCCAGAAAGAGCGACGCTGCTGGTATGCGGGGGCCCCTGGCGGCCGCCGCGGGAAGCGGTACGTGGGCCGCGTCAGTGAGCTGTAGCTTCGAGCCGCTGACCGGCATGGGACGCGGCTCGGGTTGCCGCTGGAAGAGTAGCGGTGGTGAATGGGGCGCGACAGAGAGGGCAGCTTCTGCAAGGGCAGCCTGCACCTCACCCCGCCGTGGGCTGGAAGCAGGACCCGACAGGCCATACTGCAGCGGAACGGAAAAGCATTTACCAACATGCAATTTGGATTTTTAAAAACATTCGAATCACGAAATCAACTATAGTCATTCGTATAAAATTATAAACGGAATTCTTTTAAAGCTTTTAAATTCACAATACCAGTTCTCTGTGTGTAGTTTTATGCTTTCTTAATTTAAAACGAGCAAAATTGTCCGTGAATTTATATTTATATCAGTGTTTCTATCATATTTAAAAAGTATGCTACTGCATACGTTAACTACGACGCAATTTGCAGTTTTATTAACGTGAATCTTAATTGTAAACACTGTGCAAGTAACATTCTGAAATGTTAACCATAATTGTAGCATTAGTCTTTTATATTTTATTTAACAGCGTCACGGTCACATAATTCGTTTTGTGTGTTACACCATATTCAGAAAATATAAACTAGGGCGATAAAAAAGCATTATTTTTTAAGAACTGTAGAGTGTTACCTGACTGGCATAGTAGTCAAAAAGTCCAGCTAATCATCTTTCCCAGCTCATGTTAGTATACGATATAAAAGTATACTCACCAGACCACAGCGTTTCCAGATCGCAATACAGTCATACTGAGTAATACTATATTTTTTCCTCTTTGAAAATTCACTCTATTTGAAAACCGGTCATATTAGACCAAACAAGGGCACAAGAAGAAAACCCAAATGACAGGTCTAATCAGCCACTTCCGGGTTTCAGTCCGAACGCAATAACTATCCGACTAGAAACTTTCTAGTAATGTAACGTTCCACTACTAATATTTCTCGCAAACTCGGCACTACATGAAAATACATTAAGTTTAACTACAACCAAAAGATATATATATATATTTTTTTAATTCCACTTAAAAAAATGAATAACTTCATAGTATGTATATTGTTGGCCTGCGTTTTTCTGTTAAGAAAGTCATTCATATTTTAGCGATTTTTAGGAATTAGTTAACTTGGTTATCCAGTTCTAGGTAATAAGGGACTGGAGTCTGTCCTTAACAGCATTGAAGGCATGTATATACCCCGGAGAGGATGCCAGACCGTCACAGGCTAGGTACTTTATCACATAAAAATCCAAATATCAAAATTCTTCCAATATCCTAGGTAATCTTATCTGTTAAAGTTTGCGTTTCATTGCATACAAGACAAAATCACCTGTTTCTTGATAAACTTACTGAAATAAAGGTTGTTCAGAAAGCTTATTTCAGTTAATGCTAAATATTCTGAAGCAGATTAAAAATTCAATATATCGGTTCCAAGCCCCCTCTATCTTCCCTATACATCGCTTTGTGACTTTTTGTCTGAGAAAGGCGCTATGTAAATAAACTTTACTTATTTACTTACATTCTATTTACATGAAAAATCAGAGATAATAAAAAGATGAAGGTGATTCTTTAAAGCAATTAATTATGATCTGTTATCGTACGCCAAAGACAAATAACTTTCACATGGATAGTGTGAGACAGTCCAGACACTTAAATTCATTTAATTGCCATTAAAACCAAAATCTACACACCCTGTTCAAAATACAGAAGAATTGCTTAATGTTAATACTTGACTTTACATACATGAATTCTACAATATATGTACAACACATACAAACATAGTAATCATTGAGGTAAAACATTATGCAATAGTTTCAAAGGAACCTTTATAAAACCAAGTGCAAACTAGTGGGATTATGAGAAATACAAAAACATTCTATTCAGTTGTAAATACACATATTAAGATTTACACCCAAAAACAATCATGAAAAATCTATGACATAAGACGATCATATTGACTTCATTTCCTTATGACAAAAGTGTCTTATTTGTCCCTAAAATCAGTACAAAGCTGATAACTTTATGGTCTAGTCTTTTACTCCTGAAATAAAGACATTCTGTCATACATTGTGATCATTTTTACTTGTATTGTAAAATAATTAAAAATGTCTGATTATAATCAGTTTTGATTTCTTCTGATTGAGCAGGGAATTGCAAAGGCACATCGTTTAACACGTAATTAGAGAATCAAATGGTGTTTAAATGTTAATTTACATATTTACCTAAAATATTTACATCACATCAGTATTTTACACTAAATCAGCTCATTAACATAATACGCAATGACTTGGATTAAAATGAGCTCCTGCAAATATTACTTTGCAGTTATAATATAACATGCAGTGATTTCAAGTCATTTATGACACTGGGCTGAATAAGTGCTGTTAAATGTACTTTAGATGCTTAAACAGGGCAGTTCTATGGTACAGAAAGATGATTCAGCATTCAAGAATAATGCACCCCGTAACACATTCTTCTACAAGGATACAATTTAGGCAAATTTTGATTCTGAGAATCAAAGAATTAAAGACACCCGTAATTTTTTTTCCTATTTCTTTTCTTATTCAAACATTACTACTTACGCCCATGGCTAGTTTTACTATTAGAGTATTTGTGAAGTGTAACTCCATCATTCCACAGTGGACTGTGAGTACAGGTTAGGTTGATGGTTATATTAAGAAATCACCGTCACTGAGTTATGCGTACAAGTGGTTTCGTAAGTTTAAACAGAGACTGTAGCCTCAGCTGCTAAAGTGATATTTTGAGGTATCCAGTCTGTCTCCTACTTAAATTAAACCAGGGGTGCCCAACTCTAGTCCTGAGGGCCGAATCCCTATGTAGCTTAGTTCTTTCTCTGATCCACCATAAATGATTCAGCTCAAGAGCTGTGTGGTAATTAGCACAAGGAGTCGAATCAGGTGTGTTAAATGAGGGGAAACTCAAAAAATGTGGACTGGAGTTGGGCATCCCTGCTTTAAACAGTGCAGGTGTGCCAAACATCACCTGCAGCAATGGAGGAAAAATCTCCATATCTGCAATAAAAGCAGCTTTACTTAGAAATGTAGCAGTTATGTAGCTGGAACATCACTTATTGGTCACAGAGAAATTAATATCTACAACTGAACAAGAAAATGATTCTGTTTGTCCTATTTAAAATTTACTTTCAGTGGATTAAATGAATGTGGTTACTGGATCCATGAAGGTAACCCTCAAACCTAAATGGGAGCTAAATGGAACTGAATGGGAACAGTTTAAGAAATTTCCCCATACAAGTATATGGGAAAAATTTGACAGAAAGAGGGATGAAAAAGATGGATGTGGATGGAATATAAAGAGAAAAAAACACTAAGGAGACTTAATGGGTGGAACATCTGAGAGGTGGAATAGAGTTTCTAGGTGAAAAACTGTTGTCAGGAGAGGGGTGCCAAACATTAAGGAAGAATGAAGAAAAAGTTAAATATGCGTATGTGCACAACAGTCACAAGAGGTGAAGACTTATCCATAGTTTACAATCAAGGCAACAAACGGAAAATGTTAATAAGCAAAAAGAATTCCAAGATGGCTTCAACTTTCATGATTATCAGACCTAGATTGTTCTTCCACAGGAAGAAATACCCATACACAGGGTGACAGTGAGTGGTGCAAATCAGGTCATGCGACAATATGAGGCACTGGTGAGCAATAAGGTAAGTTCACCATTTGTAAATCCATTTAATGATCATATTTCCAGCTTTTGTGCTACAGTGGCTGTCAAAATGCCCTGCGGATCAGATCGGCCTCTCCACAGCTGCTGTGAGAAACGCCCCCGGAACTGCAAAGTTTTGTGCGTGAATCATGTAACCACATTGTCCTCGGGTCGGGATTATCGAAACAGCAGTGTGCTGTAGAATCATCTCCTGTTAAAAACTAAAGTAGGTCACTGCTTGATTACATATTTACAGAATGGAAGAGCAATCGCTGCAGTAAACCTCGGACCCACTGCACTGATCAGTGCTGGAGGTACATTTGACAAACTCGGTCTCCAGCCTGTAAACTTTCCACCCAAGACAAAACAGTGTGAAAAATCAGAACGGCAAAAACAGAGGAACGCCAGAAGACACCACGACTGCCGGTACCAGGAATGAAGGAAGAATGTCTTTTTGTTCCCATCTTTTCATTCAGACTCGGCCTTTTCCGGCCACATTCACTCGATCGCCGAACGCTGGGACGGAGACGTCGTTTGGCTGGCTCTTGGCCTCGGTGGTGGTCTTGGGCTTGGGGGGCCAGTCGGGGTCCACCCGCAGCTCCTGGGCCAGGCACACGTAGCGTGCCCGAGGGGTCCTGCCAGCCAAGCGGAGTAGGGCCCCCATGCACCAGGAGCCCCAGTGGTCGATGGCTGACTGTAACAGGACGCAGCAAGGATGAGGCCAAGCGAGACACAGGGCTGAGTCCCCAACACTTCTCACCACCTACTGCAATACACCTTTTTTTACCTGGTTTGTTATGGGGTAAATCATCACCTTTTTCACCTAATAGATAATCTACGAGTCCTGGCTGGGCACTACTTAAAGGATATTAAAGACCTGTCTGTTTTTCCCAATGCTTACCTTCCGGAAGTTATTGATGATGCTATCTAAACTAGACAGACACGGCAGGGAGATACCCAGTCCTTCATCGCAAGCTCATTAACATATAGTACCCGGTGAAGGCCTGTTGCAACGCATGATGTAATAATGGCACATTTATGTAATACCTTGGCAAAATGACAATGTAGACATCCATCTTGGTTGATTATTACATAATGCACAGTATTACATTATTATCATTAAGACGTGGAACTCCTGCATTTTGGAATAACTATTGCCATTTGTAATAATAATAATAATAATAATAATAATAATAATAACAATAACAAAATGCAGGCAATTGTATTACATATTGTGTTCAAGCTGTCTATTACAAAATGCGGAAGATTATTACAAAATGCAAGTGCTATTACATAATGAAGTCAATACTTGCTACATTTTGTCGAGTTATTACATAGTGCAGTATTATTAAACGATGTAACAAGGCCACTCTACTCCAACGGGTACTGTAGCAACTGCAGGGTGAACCCATTTTAAATGTGCATGAGCAACATAAGAACCACTAGAGGGCAGTAGACAGCAGTGACAATCACCATTGCAAGGCCAGGGAATAAGGTGGAAGCGGGGGGGTAGGGGGATGAAGGCAGGAGTCAAAGCGACAGAGGAGAGCATCAGATTCCCGACCTGAGGTGTGCGGGCAGCAGCTGTGATGTCACTGCTGGGCCCCTGAGCGAGGCCCTTGGCCCCCAGAGTGATGTCACTGCTGCATTGCTTTCCTCGGCTGAACACCAGTCTCCGTAAGATGGCATCAAGGACGAAGGTCTATGGGATGCGGCAGCCAGCAGGAAGGAATTAAAGGCAGCTGTTGATTCAACACTATTAGTCCGAATCACTCATCTTGGACTGATTGTGTTTCATGGTATTAGTAAGGAAATATTAGAAATATTGAAGACAGTGCAGCAGATCATCTAGAAATAACATATCAGAAAGATTGTGCATTGAGAAAATTGATTCACAGGAAGCGGATGTAGGGAAGTGGGCCCTTCTGTGCTTTTTGGCAGGTTACTTTTACAGGGGCTACGCTGGTTCTTAACAGGATCAGAATCACCTAATAGCAATTGAAGTGTTGATGCACATATCAACAGCAGATGGCGCCAAATGATATGGCACATGCCCTCATTTTATTTCCTCCTTACGCCCCCCTCCCCCAGGACTGAATAGATCAATTATCTGAAAGTATGAGAAGCCAAACAGCATAAGGGAAAAGGTCAAAGGAAAAGCCCCACAGGCATCACCATGAATCCCCCCCCCCCCACCACGGGGGAACTATGGTGGCTTGTTATTAGGCAGCACTGTTGCCATATACCATGAACCGCTGAGGCTGGGGGTTTGAATCCCACCTCTGCTTGGTTTATGTGGACGTCGCATTTGCCAGTGATCGGAAGGTCGCTGGGTTAAATCCCACGGTCAGCAGAGTGATTTCCCCGCCTGCCCTTTGCACGAGGCCCATGACCCCAGTTTCTTCAGGGCCTGTCTGACCCTGCCTGCCTTCTTAAAAATGTACGATGCTTTGCATAGAAGCGTCTGCTACACAAATCAAATATAAACGTAATAATATTAAGCAGATGTGCAGCGATGACGTTCCAAGCATTGAGGCCCGTTTTCCTTGGCCTGTGGGGAACACCATAGGGGCAAAAAAATCCGACGTGAGTTCGCTCCTTCATGTACCTTCTTTGTGTACGGCTCAAACATCCAACCATCCCCGTACACGTAAAAATCTTCGTTTGATGATCCTTGCTAGTATCCTTGTGTCTGGTTTTTTTCTGAATGCTGGTAAGTATCCTTACCTCGGTCACGACAGACATCCCTGTGTTGAGCAGGATGATAACTAGCAAGGTCATGCGCCACTGGAATGGAATGCAAACGATCTGAAGAAGACAAAACCCCAGACCCTGAGGTGAGCGATCGCCACGGGGCCCCTCCAAAGTTCTGCTGATACTCATAGCAAGTGGGAACTTACGTCCAGGAACTTATCAATAGCGGGGACTGGATTCAACATGATGAAGAGAAGGAAGATGTATAATATGCATGCAGACAGGAGGAAAAGCCCTACAAAAAAATGGAACAGCAAGAAAAGTCAGCAAATAACCTCTTTAAGAACCTGTTTTGTGCGGCAAATGGGTGACTCTTTACTCCTATACACATTATCGAAGAACCAGTAAATAACTCATTTATAAATACAACCAAGAAGGTGTCTAAGGAAAGCAACGTCAACAACCAACCAAAGAACAAAAGGGGCTTTTAAACCCATGGTGGGCGGAACAATTGTGCGCTGTCATTTGCTGACTTGTGTAACTTTCATTTTCATTGTATTTGTAACTTTATATATTCTGCTAGGGTTTAATTGGTCAGTGTTCAATGGAGCAAGGTCAAATCTGAAGCCTAGGCTCTCTGATAACTACGATTTCAACATGCGCGGCACATTTCCACGTGACGGAGACGTACGAAAAACCAGACTCATCCAGGGATAGAAATTAAGCTTTCCGTCCCAAGTACAGAAAACTCGCCGGCCAGATATTTAACTGAGCTAGAGTGGGCTAGCAGATCATTCTCAAGTTCCACCCTCTGAACTCATGTGTATGTTGTAGGACATTCCATTCAGAGAAACTCACAGTTCTTGTAGCTGGGCTGCCTGAAAGGTTTCCCCTTGGAGAACACGATGGCCACAATGAGATACTGGAAGCAGGAGACGAAGAACAAGCTGGTGTTCTCATAGTTTCTTATGTTTTTGTCGTGGGGGTCGAAGGTCGCGCTCGTGTTGTGGACGGACAAGGAAGCAGCGCTGGAGGAATTGCAGGCACTGGAGAGACACAATAATGGTGATTTGCAGGAGAGGTCAGAAATGAACGGTCCACGGAAACGGCGGATTCCCAAACAGCCAAATTAAGATGATGAGAGCTAATGCGCGGAGCGGGGAGAAGCACCTGGGAGATACCTGTTGATTAGCCGCTCACACTGTACATGGAACGCCATAAAAATGAATTATGAGACTGGTATGGGGCAGAACTTCATAGATCTCCCGGTGGGGGGAATTTTGTGGTCTACCGGTATTACAAAAATCGATAAGCCCCCTCTGAAGATATAATATATATACGCATAAATGAATTTGCATAGTACAGCGCACATGGTGAAATAAAAACGGGCTTTGTAGACATCAAAAGTGCTTAACACGAGTACAGCGATAAGTCAAAGAGGTGAGTTCATGTCTTTCAAGCTGGATTGGGGAAGAGATGGGAAAAGAGGGAAGAGGCCCTGAGACTGAGGAGACTCCTCAGTCAAACCAGCTGTTTGTTGAGAGGGTCGACCTCTATTCAAAATGGAGTGCAGTTATAGGATGCCATACTTCCTTCCACTACCTCTTCTAAGTGCAGTGTCAGTCCTCTGACATAGTTAGGACTGTTCAGTCTACCCGCCTCTTAATATCGAAAACTTAAGAACACGGCCTTGGCTATGAGGAACTGGCAGATGCTGTAGCCGTTGGCTCAACACAAGTAAGGACCATAAGAAAAACAGCGTATTATTTTGCACTTTCTTGGAGACTCAATCCGTCTTGTCATCCACGTTGTGCCTTTCAGTGATGCAGACCTGCAGCATTGTAGCATTTCTGTGCTACTTCTTTTAATGGTGACAGTGGTCAGCCACTCGCTGCTCTGTCCGTTTGCAGGTTGTAAGTGGTCGCTTGTTTGCTTGTTCCAGGTGGTTCTTCATAGAAGACTCTCCGCCAGAATTCTCCTGTACTTCCATTGACTTCCTTCACTGATAAATCTCACAATCATCAGAGTTGTACATGAACTCTGGGGTGAAAAGACTAAACAGGAACAGTATTGTCTCCTGTGGTGCCCTTACAATATGTTCCTCATCACCCCACCAGAAATCCTTATGTTCCTCATCACCCCACCAGAAATCCTTATGTTCCTCATCACCCCATCAGACATCCTTGTTCCTCATCACCCCTTACAGTATGTTCCTCATCACTCCATGAAATCCTTATGTTCCTCATCAGAAATCCTTATGTTCCTCATCACCTCATCAGAAATTGCTTAAATTACATCCACAAATACTGATGGGGATGAACTTGGCCAGCTGATGAAGTCATACAGTATGTGATCCAGGCACCCAGTCTTCTCTCTCAGCAGGGAAGGCTGGATGGTGTTAACACCAAACAAGAAAATCATCTTGATGTTGCATGGTTTGTCCGGGGGGGATTCAGTTCTGTCAAACATGCACAAAATAGTGTCCTCCATACCGATGTAAGATTTCTGCATAAACGGTACCTGAGGTAAGAAATCCCTCGTGAGTGGTCTGAGAATCTGGTTTATAGGTACTGGGCCATTAAACATGGCTGCCTGAGCACAGGAACTACACTTGGTCTGTGACTAATGTCGTACCTGTTACAGACCAGGGTTAACACATCTGCCACCCCCATGGTTCTTGACTTCACTGTGGCTATTAAGTTTAACCTAAACAATGCCTTACCCCACCCCTTTCCATACTTCCTTCATACCGTTATTGTTATTTCCTCTACCCCACCCAGATCTTCCTTTTCAGGTCTATTGTACAGACTCGACTTCCTCTTCGTACGCCAGCAGGAAAACCATCTTCTTCTTACTGAGAAGTGTTCTCATATACTTGGCTATCCAAAGCTTTTTTGAAAGATGCAAACTATGCATCTGAGTAGAAGCTGATGTAATCAAGGGTGTAATGCAAGATCCCACTGATGACCTCACCAGGTCAAAAAACCGTCTTAGCTCATCCCATCCAAGCAGCTCTGAAGAGCTTCTTTTGCGTCGCGTTGATCACACTCTCACAGAATTCACAGCCAGAGCACTGCCTCGTGGGCAAATCTACACGACTGTGGTACCACTGGCCAATGGTACGGAGAGCCTGTTTACATCCTTCACGTTCACGTAATTAACCTCCAAGCCGCGTCATGCCATTTTGCACGCAGATTGAAATTACCGTGAGACAAATATGAATATCACATTATGTTGCTTATTTTGTGGACATAATGGGCTTGAGAAAATTTCGTTAAACACAGAAGAACCCAAGAACAAATCGAAATTCGAAGCGTGATCACTACGGAACGTGCGTCGGCGTCGCACCGCTGTAAACTCAAAATATCGTAAGTGGATCCATCATAAAGCGGGCAGCATCTGTGTATCGCGGGGGGGGGGGGGGGGGGGGGGCGGCGGCGGCGCGGTGCTTTTTGTTTTTTTCTCTTTGTGTTTTTTTGGGTGGG
>JAABNY020000043.1:11669775-11689407 GCA_015164015.2 Brevimyrus niger | reverse complement strand
GGTTGAGTCCTGTGTGTGTTTTTGGTCGGTCGGGGTTCCCGCTTTGTGTTGTTTGGTGGGTGCGTGGGGGTGTGGTTGGGTGGTTGGTGGGGGGGGGGGGGGGGGGGGGGGGGGGGGGGGGAAGTACCCATGCAGACATCAGTACTCACAGAGTAGAGCAGCGTGACACTGATGTACTGGATCATGCTGTAGAGGGCCATGAACTTAAAGACGCAGAAGGAGGTGATCAGGGCCGCTCGTCCCTCCCTGTCCGGAGACACCAATTGCTGTTTGTTAGTTAGACGCCATGAGAGTTGCGGGGAGTCTTCTGAGATGGACTGGCTATCCACAGCACCTCGTTACGCACGCGGGTAGATGACACTTCTTAGATAAAGCTATTTTACCATTGCTTACGTGTGTAGATTGACTTTCTAATCCGAATGTACTGAACATTGTGCTATTAGTGTATGCTGCTATAGATTTTTAAAGGTAAACTAGAGGTTATATAAAACCTCGTTTCCAAAAAAGTTGTGACGCTGTGTAGAAGTGTAAATAAAATCAGAATGCAATGATTAAACCTGAGGACATCCCAAAAGGAATGTCTCCCCCTGTCGGCTAACTGCGCCCCCTGCTGGACAGCGTGGCCTCACCTGATGAGGTTCGGCACGCAGGAGATATTGGCGATCTTGGAGGTGAAGGGCGAGGCCACCGAGGCTTCGAGCTCAGAGAGAGAGATCCCACTGTGGGCTCTCTTCAGTGCCTGGGGGATGTGGTGCGGGGTGGGTTAATCGACCAATCACAGCCAACCGTGCGCCAGTGATGTCAATGTCATAGCAATCCAGCACAGGCCGATTAAAATGAATGAAGTTACGCGGGCTTTCCTTTATAACAGAAGCATGGAACAATGAATGTTTAATAACTTTCAGGATGAAGGTCTTTGATCATCCGTACTGGGCTGATGCTTTTTTAAAGCCACGTCGTTCCTGGGTCTTTGGCTATAGAACTCAAAGTAAAAAAATAAAAACTCAACAAAACGTGAGGACAATGCTTACACCACAGTCGTTTGCTCCATCTCCGCACATTCCCACATAGTAGCTGTAGGGGAACCAGAGAGACGGACACGACAGTGTTACCTATGGAATTTTGCACTGTGCCATAGATAGGTTTCTTGTAACATTAAAAGATTTTGGAAAAACATTATTTTTAATAATGATCATTAGGGACAGTTATAGTTTCCACCCAATGGGACACAGACAGAATATGAGACAGACATTCATAAGAAAATTAAACTTGGGCATGCATCGCAGCTCTCTAGGCCGCTGTTACCCAGTCCGGTCCTGGGAGACCCACAGCCAGTCCACATTTTTGCTCCCTCCATACCGGGAGCTGGAAGGGAGCAAAAATGTGGACGGTCTGTGGGTTCCCCAGGCGTTTCTCCTGCCCTCGGCAGGGCTCCGGGCTACTCACTCCACACTCTGTAGCAGCTCCACCAGCTGGGTCTTCTGGTCGGGAGTCATGCGGGCGAACACCGTCCCCCGTAGCAACAGCTTCCCCAGAAAGAAGAGGGAAGGAGCATCAGTAATGCGCTGTACCAACGCAGGAGCTACCCCAGTATTACTGGGCTTACAGCAGAGCCTAATATTGCTAAAACAAATCACTGAATTACGATCTATGCCAAATATATTATCAAATTATTATATTCTCAAATATTGTAGAAGAGCAAAGGGTGTCTGCAATGTGTCCTTAATATGCACGTGCAGTTCATGCAATTTTAAAATATGCATTAATACTCTACTAATGGCACATAATTGTTGATGGTCAGTCTCTTATTTTGTATAACCTTTATAGTTTAGAGTAGGCCAGCTCTAACAATGACAAATAGGATCTCTTTCTGAGTACAAATACTTTGGTACTTTACACCTTCTGGAGTAAAAATACTTTGGCACTGTACTTAAGTATAGTAGTTTAGTTTCTGGATTTGAACTGTACTTGAGTATTTTTCGGTGTTTCGTGCTGTGATGTGATGACACTGATCACTAAATACTGATACTGGGTAATCACTCAGTCGAGATGGCGATAATCTTTCTTTAATACTCTTTTTCATTATATATTGTCTTTAAGAAGACTGAACAAACAGGAGCGATGCACATTATTATTAAAATGCTGAAAGATATTTCAGACATTTAATCTTTATTAATATTTAAACTTAGCAGCACTAGAGGTTCTACTAAAATAACGGAGATGATTGTAAAGGTACGATCAGCCATTGGCTTCAGAAGAGGACGAGTCCAGCTGCTTCACCCCTTATAACTTCCATCACCAACTGCTTCACCCAGCCCATGAAATGTTTATGATGCATTATTAAATCGGGCCCCGCAGACCGATCTTTCCTTTTCACGGAAGAAAAACGCATTTTGCTGGCCAGGCTCCACCGCGTTTTCCGAACACAAAGAGTCTCCGCCTCTCCTCCTGCAGCCCAGCTTCCCTCATTGTGATGCAGTGTAACCTGAAGAGCTGTATGCAGATCCGCCTTCAGTGAATGTGAAAGGAGAGGTTCCCTTTTACAAGGCTGACAGATTTTAATGAGGAACACTTTTTTTCTGCTTTTGATACTTATAAACTCTTAAAACCAGCTTTTTTTTTCTTTTTCTTTTTTTTGCTTCTACTTAAGAAGTACTCCGCTGTCTAACCTTCACTTTTACTTGAGTAACGGGTGTGGTTGCCTATATTTTTACTCAAGTATGAAAACTGAGAACTTCTTCCTCGACTGTGCAATTTGCAAGGCTCACCATGTCCACAGACACCCAAGCTAATCCCATCTACATGCCCCCTGAGCCGGCCGAGGGTGTTTTGTCAGTTCACCCTTCATTTCCTTCAATGTGATGAAGTCACTTAAATAAGACGAGGTAAAGATCATGGATTTGGCGATTTCTCCTCTATCGGAGCCATATGTGTAGCCCGACCGCTAATGGTAGCCTTTGCTATACACATGCCTGACAGGTACTGAAGCCCCTTCAGGAAGGCCGCAAAGCGGACAGCATCATTGCCGTTTCACACTAGTTTGCGCCAGGCTCTGACCTTGTAGACCAAGTCCTGGAAGTGCTCGGTGACCACGGTGAACGACTTGCCGCTCATGGCGAAATGGTAGCGCTCCAGGGGTCTGAGGTCTTCATCGGGGCCGGGGTCTTCCTCACCCATGCTGATCTGGACCACCTGAGAGGGGTACATCATTCATCAAAGGTCCAGCTTAGTCTTCATTAATTGCCATCTAAATGGAGCACAAATATGATTGCATCATTCTGCCTGTCCTATCAATAAAAAAATAAATTATCATACCCTAGACGTATAATCAACTACACTTAATGTAAAGGATAAAAGGTTATAGATTTATATTACCAGGGGTTGGAGGGGGGTGGAGTTCAGGGCCAAAAAACATCAATTCCTCACTATATTTATATTTTATTAACCAGAAATTCGCAGCATTTAAATGACGTTTTAACCATGGTGGTCTGTAAGCCTAACTTCATGTAAGTTTTACTCCACGATTCTTCGCAGAGAGTCTTCTCCAGTGTTGCTGCTCCAATCTGCAGTGTGATTGGGGTCACTGCGTGTCAGTACAGTGCTCCCTTGTTCTCCAGCGTGTAACATTCTTCAGCCCGGAGACAGAGACATTCAGTTTATCCCCCGTGCCGCTTCTGTCACAAGCTGGCCGCCCCGTGTTCCGTCCAGTCACCATGCGGACTGGGGTCACATGGGGAGCCGGGGGCTGGGCTAACCTCAAACGGAGTGCCGTCGGAGTCGTGCAGGCCGGGCTCATCCATGTAGTGCCACTCGATCCGGGCGGGCCGGCCGTCCACCGGGGGCAGCGCATCTGCGATGATCACTCTGTCCTGTGGCGGTATCATACCACAGTCCCGGGCTACTGATACCGCGGTCAGGATGTTGTCACCTGAAGGGCGTGGTAAGGGTTGTGTGCAAGTTAGGGTGGGTTTTTTTTTTCCCCCCCCAGAGTCACCAGAACAGGATAACAACCTCGTACAACACGAAGTACGCTAAAGTTCATCGTGGAGCCAATGACATCATTAGATACGCCGGATTATCTGAGATTTACCGACCTGTGACCATCACAGCTCGAATGTTGGCATGCCTCAGCTGCTCCAGCACCAGCGGCGTCTCTGCCTTCAGCTTGTTCTGCATAATGATTAGGCCGAGGAAGTCCATGCTGTTCTCAACCAGGTCCCTGGGGAACAGAAAAAAAGACATAGATGGGAATGTATGTAAAAAATATGGATTTACGCGGCAACTGATGGGAAGTAAAAGAACAAAGAACTCACAGTGGCCACGACAGCCAGCTCATGAAAGGAGAGGGCAGCTAAGAGATCATGTGACCATGGGGTCCTGAACAGGAATGACTTCCCCAAAGGGGCCTTTTGGTGGGGCTGGGGAGGCGGGGTGGACAGCACCTGCTGATGTTCTGCATTTTGTGCCAGGTGAGTCTGGACTCCAGGTGTCTGTGGGCCAGGGCAATGACCCGGAAGCCCAGCTTGGTGTAATTCTCCAGAACCTGAGAGAAGTTCCCAGGTACTGCAACGGCAGGAAAAAATGATGATGACATGAGGACGGCACTGATGATGACATGAGGAATGCAAACGGGCAGGAAATCTGAAAATGCAGAAAGGCGAAGCAGGGCGAAAAACTTTTATTGTTACGTTGACAGAAACACAACAAAGGCGAGAGCCACGTGCTGACCTTTTAAATGCGGCCATCTTGAGACACACATGTTCATGCAGACAAACAGCCATTGAGAAGGCAAGTTGGGAGGGGCTGAGATAGCAGAAGAATGCTTTGCAATGTTACCCTGCCAGAGGCGCCAGAACAAAGCCTGACCTGTTTCTCGCCTGCAGAGGCTGAGCACCACCTCTGGCGCCCCCTTCAGGTAGGCATCCATATGCTTGTCGCCCAGTCGCCGGGTCACCACGCTCATCCGCTGCAGCGCCGACGAGAACGGGAACTGCCGCAGGATTCCGATCTCGTAGGGCAGCTGGGCGAAGGGTTGGGCGACGGTGTCAGCGCTCGTGCAGGCAGGAAATAACGCATGAATCTCAGTGGGCAAACTTACAGACAGCTCATTCAGCTCCTGAAAGACAGAAGAGCAGGCAAGCAAAAGTGTGTCAGGGCAGCCACACTGGAAACCCACATGTCATACATACAGCACTGTGCAAAGGTCCTACACAGTCAAGCGAAAGGTTTAAAGCTATTTATCTTGGTGGTAAATGTATATTTGCCCAGAAAAGAGCACGATTTAACATTATAATATATGCATACTCACAATAACACAAAAGGAAATAAAAAAACAAGCAAACTAACGAGAATTTCTCCGAAAAGTTACTGATATCTCGCTGGATGGCTGGATTTTGGTTCTCATTCCATGCATTTGCTAGATATCCCCATCAGCTCAATTAATTATTTAACTTAATTTGTTGAATAACTTAATGAGGTATTACAGAAAACGGGGCAGCAAGAAAAGGAGAACGTGCTGCATTGGATGGTCGACACGTAACGTGCCGGGGTGATTTTGGTGATTTTCGTTTTGAAATGGCTAAGCTGACGCACTTTGACGGACATAAAATCATAGCTTTTACACCAACATGGAGGTCATTTGCACACTCTCTGGAGACAAGCAACCGACATGACACTGCATCTCATAAATCATAATCACCCATTTTCAAAAGACCATGACACCGATTCAGATAAGCAAATAATGGTCCCTTACTGAGGAGCTAGCAAGCCATGTCTTCAAACCCATGCACTGCTATGCTTTTAGCTGATATAGATTAGATCGGCCCTTGTTTACTAATTTACATAGTCTGGTTAAAGTTAAAACACTTTAGACTACTGAGTAACATACAGCATTCCACTACAGTAACTATATAACATGACACATATGGTAGATGTGAATTCTAGTGGACTAGACCATTGCAAGGGGATGGGAGGGGGATTTGGGAACGCAGGGGCAGCAATCAGTTACACAGAAGGTGGAAGACTTTCCAAGCGTTTACCGTCTCATGCTCCGGGGGTGTAGCTGGCTGGGGAAGCACCTGCCTGGGCGGCCGAACCACCGTGGGTGTGATTTGGTTGTGGAGAGACGTCTCTTCCTCTGTGGCTTCCTGAAGGACCTGAGAACCACAGATAAAAGCTTTTAGATTGACTAGAAGACCCCCCCCCCTCCTCTAACTTTCCACTGCACCCAGCTCTTCCTGTACAGGTGCTACAGCACTGGGCGGGGAGTGAGGGGGGGGGGCAATAATACATTCCGCATAGGAATTTCTTACAAAAACAAAACCTCAAAATTCCATCTCTGCTTTCTCCGGAAAAAGGAAGCAATAATGGAATAAAATTAGCCAGTGGTCATGCTTATTTATAGATAGCATCATATATAGTATTTGGCAGAAGTAGATCGCTCAGGTCCAGAAAGTGAAATCCAGACCACGATTTTGTGTCAACCGACAACTTGAGTCTAAAGAGTCACAGTCCCAGAGCACTCAGCTGGTTGGTTGAAACAAAATCTTGGTCTGGCTTTTCACTTTCTGGACCTGAGCTATCCACCTCAGGTATTTGGACAGAACATTGACAATATAACCAGAATTCACGTCTGTGCTTCATAGAGTAAACAGAACATGGGCCTACCCAGCCTGTGGCCTCAAACATCTTGAGATCCAGGGGGTCTCCTGAGAGTTGTCCATTGATGTTAGTCAGAGAGTGACAGGTGGCCATGCAAACCGCAAAGGGGGACGTCACCAGGGTCTCCTGGCAGATATTGACCTCTGACAGGCAGAAACTGCAGGGACCAATAAGGACGGTAAAGCACTCAAGGACTTGGGTTGACATGAGCTCACTGTCTCATGTTGCCATACACAAGAAATATGTTGTTCCGCTGTGCAAGAAAGTTAACGCGAGGAGCATCAGTAAAAAGAATCGGTACCTACATTGTTAACTATAAGCAAGTGGCTTCAATATTTAAAGTAAATAGAAACCAGGAAGGTTGCACTCCGACAGACTTTGTGGTCTTACCTGCCTGACTCAGCTCGCTGGATCCCCCACAAGTCCAGGCCATCTTCCGTAAGTGTACCTGTCTGCGACCAAACCCAACAAAGCCCATACCTTGAGGCAATTGGCTTTTTTTTCCAGCCCAGCTAATCCACTCGAGCAATGCTATAATCTCCTAATTGCTGCTTACTGTGTTTCAGAAATCAAGAATTCTTGCCAGAAAATGACATCAGAACGGAATCTGTCAGAACGCCGTATCTTAACCAGATCACGATCATCTTCTACTGCATCAGCTTAGTGATTTTATACAATTAGATAAAGCAGACAGAGTTTCCTCCACGGGGATTATGACGACGGGTGGGTTGCATTTGGGTTTAGTCAGAGGACAAGCAGCCTTCCTCCCGGCTTTACCTTGTCAAAGCAAACCAGGTTCAGCTGCCCACAGATGTTGATCCTCTGGGGACTGATGCAGAAGATGCCAATATGTTTCAGACGCCGCTGGGCATACACGATGCCGGCCGTCATGGCAGCGGGCAGCGCCGGGGGCACCGTGATGGTGATTATGTCCAGCGATTCAGTGATGATGGTTTTAGCCGGCACCTGGGGAGTTCGGGCTGCGTTTGAGTGACGTCCCGTCGACGGGGAAGGCCGACACCTCATTTCCCCGAACTCCCCCGATAATAATACAGGATACCTTGTACAGGATGCTGAGAACGATGGAGTAGATAAAGCCGATGGCAGCCACACCCACCAGGCACAGCAGGAAGAGGTAGGCATCATGGTACAGCTTGAAATCAGTGGGCTTGGGATACAGAATGGAGCGTACAAGCTGGCCCTTAGCAGTGCTGAATCCTGGGAGGGAAACACGAAGCATCATCGATACCTTCATTGTGCTCATCTCCGTCACGCCATCACCACCTGAGGATCAGCACGTGTCCATCATCACCACCGTCGACGTCAACAGCACAAACACCTTCATCACCATGGCCTTCGACGTCATCCACATACGCACTGTGCTGATCGTCATCATCGCCAAGATCATCTTAATCGCACCATCGCCGCCGCGAAGAGCAAAACACACACATCATCATCAGCATCACAATCTTTAACACACGTCGCCACCTTCATCATCACCAACCATCAACAGCACACATAAACCCTCATCATCGTCATCATCACTAGCAACATTATCCACATACACAACTTTATCACCATCATCATCATCATCATCATCACCATCACCACCAACAACAACATTATCTGGACACACAACTTCATCATCATCACCAACATCATCACCAATAACATTGTCCGCATATGCAACTTCATCATCATCATCATCATCATCATCATCAAGGAACACTAACCAGTCCTGACCACCACAGCCTTGACCAGCTCTCCGGAGTAGAATCGAGTCTGAATGACCAAAGTACCACAGAACAATGTGTGTCTCTTATGCTCTTCTGTGCCGTAGACAGTGTCCACCTCCAGCCCCATCAGGCCCTGACCAGGGTTCGGCAAATTGGTCTTGGTGACGGGGACACTCTCACCTAGCAGCGGAAACAGGAAGGACACTTAAAACATGCGACATGACCTTTAGTATCTCCTATTGGTCGAGAAGGGAAAGTGGTTTGAAACAGAGCCAAAGGAGGAAAGAGAGCCGGCTGCAAGTGTCCATGCTGACATGTTCTAGCTTTCGCTTGTTCGCTATTTTGTGCATAACAGCATGTTCTATTTTACTTCTCAACAACCTGAATCAATCATTGAGTGGGTAATTTGTAGCAGTCCTGGGACATCTTTCCTTTTCAGGTTACGAGAATGAAACATTTGATTACATTTTAGGAACGTTAGAACAATGGGCCTTGTTGTTTATCTGAAATTTACGGAAATATTTTAAACCACGGAACCGGGGGAAACATTTTCGAACACGAGTCATCACCACAAGACATATTTAGTCTCGGAAAAAAAAAAAAATGAATGCAATGAGTATGTGTGGGGGGGGGGGGGGTCGCCGTCCCAGTCACCTGTGAGCATGCTCTCATTGACAATGCAGGTGCCACTGACCAGCACAGCGTCACACGGCATGATCGTCCCATTGTTAGGGATGATCATCACATCCCCAGGCACAAGATCCGTGGACATCATCTCCTCAATCTCTGTGGACACAGAACGCCCCAGATGGTGCCCCATGATCATCGTCTTCACAAATACAGTACTGTGCAAACGTCTGGGGCGGTCAAAGAAAATGCCTAAAGCTATTTATCAGGGTAGTAAGTTCATATTTTCTCAGCAAAAAAATTTATCATTAGAACACATGCATATTAAGGCTATCACAATAAAAACTAACAAGAATTTCTCCTGTTCTCCATAAAGTAACTGGCATCTTGTTGGACAGCTAGAAGAACACTGAGTTGGTTGGCAAACCTCTCCTCACGGGCACCTCAGCCATTTCATGTATTCGTTAAATTTCACCTCTAACTCCACCTCCAATTTAATTAGTGAACTCAATGAGGCACTGAGTAGCTAAATAAGGGACAGGGGTTCAGTCAAAAAAATACATAGGTTTTGAAACAGCTGACATATTTTGACAGACGTAATTGTTTAAATTGAAAAATCATTTTCCTTGACTGCAAGAGGCTTCCGCACAATGCTGTGCCTCGCTCAATATTCAACTCTTGCAAACTAAATTCAACAACATCACGGGGTTTCATGGGTGAGCTGTGCCCAAATCGGGATGCTCCTCAGACTTCTCGACTGGACATTAATGAGAAGTTCTTGTAGCCGCCTACAGTTCCTGATATGTTTTTGGTGACTCATAGATATTTGAAAACGAGAGATGGAATTCACACTTACCATTATTAGCTCTGACCACAGAGACTCGGACCACACTGTGAGAGGCAACCATGTCGTGCAGCATAATATATTGCTGAAACAACACAACGCAGTGTTTCAGAAGAAAGATCGACGTCTGCCGAACTACCACAGATCTATTTTAGTCTTCTTTGTAATAAGCAGAACTCACAACACCGAGCACTTAGCCAAACAACGGCAAAACGACCCCATCCCCTTCCGAAAACAATGCTAATTTGACGCACTTGCTAACGCTAACCTTTTTGATAGTGTAGAGGGAGGTAGCTATTGAAACAAGAGACATAAAAACTATGGCTGCAGCATAGTAGTAATATTCCTCAATGCCCCAAAGTATCACACTGAAGAACTGGAATATGTAGAACGGATTCAGCACCTGGGAGAGACAAGGACGGTTAATCAGGCAAACGGGCAACATACCTTACACTTTTAGCCAAAATGTTCGTAAGAGTATATTTTCATATTATATTCACGTTGGGATCATTAATCGTTAATTATTAAACAGGAAATCTCTGATACTGAAACATACTGGAACACATGTATCACTTTACTTCCTTATAGTTTACTTCCAGAAGAACAGAAAGTTTGCTAATCAACGTTCTCATCGTTTGCCATCATAATGTTACCTACCTCTTTAATGAGAAGTTTAAAAACTGAGGGTACTTTCACATCAATTTCATTCACCCCAAAAAACAACCTCCTGTCCAAACACACACACACAATACATGTTACTGTACGCACATTTAATTTGAATTCACTGAGTGTACCTGAGGCTGACATTGTAGCTTAGTATGCTAATAACTGCGAGCATTAAAATGTATCCATCCATCCATCTAGCACGACCAACTACACAGTCTAGCATGAGAGCAAAGCTGGCACCTGTCTAATGACAGACATTGGCTCATACACACATTGGGCAATTTAAAGACGACAAATTGACCAACTAAATGTCTCTTATTTCTTTGTGTGTGGAAACCACAGATTGTGTATGTTTGTGCCCAGCAAAGAGTGGGCATGATATTAGAAGATAATAATAATAATAATAATAATAATAATAATAATAATGTGACAAGACCCTGTACTGAAAAAGCAGTTATGGCTGGATAGATTATCATTATTATTATCATTATTATTGTTCTGCTGTTGTTCTGTTGTTCTTATTAGCAGTAATAATAATAGTAATGATAATGAAAATTACAATAATAATGATAATATTAATGATTATAATAATATTGATGATGGATGGAATAATAAGAGTGTAACATCAGTTCACCAGTGACATAACGCCAAGGGAACTTGCAAATCTGTAGGCCCCCCACAGACCTGTAGGCCCCCCACAGACCTGTAGTCCTGCACGCGCTTGGTCAGACCCGCACTGTGTTCAGAGTGGACAGCGGAGCAGGTCACGTTCAGGTCCTCCAGGCCTCTGTAAGACGCACAGGAGACTGAGCAGAGGGTGGAGGCAGCGTCTCACGCACACGTCATTATCACAGCCTCAGCGTGTGGTGCTTCCTTACCAGGCACCAGCAACCCTAACCGCACGTGCAGATCAAGAGGAGCAGCGGGTAAAGAAAGACCAGACGTCTGGCGTGAGAATCGGGGATCCCAAGAACGATGATTTATAGATGGACGTAAAATTGTCATTTCAAACATCACATGGGGAATTATATAAATACACACACACCACACACACACACATATGTATATTGTATACATAAACACACAGAAGGTAAGTCATCTTAAATCTTACTTCAACACCTCAAAATTCTGGATCATATCATTCCAGAAGTAAGTCGTGCTGTGCAGTGTGAAGTAGCGTATCTGAGAGGAAAAGACATAAATAGACACGTTCAGCAAGTAACGAACGCTCACATGGAGATGTATTATAGTGCATTTTGCCGTATGGTGGGGGTGACATGGTCCTCATCAGGCTGGTGGGGGTGGAGTCAGCCTGACAGGAGGCTAGAAGACTGGCCCCCACTTTCGATGTTGGGACATTTTGTACCTCTACCAGATGCTGACTGGGTTGCATCCCAATGGGGTCGTGCTTGGAATGGCCATTCATGGCGGCCGTCTGAGAGTCAAGCTTGTTGAAAGGCTTCTTCCCTGGTGCCAGCATCCACTGAACCCGAGCTCGGAACCATCTCTTAAACTCGTCCTGGGACAGAGCGGTTCACGGGGTTTAATTCAGAAGCTTCAGCAACATGTCATGTAATGAAACAAACAGTTTCATACTGCAGTTACTCGAACAATCATTTTATGGAATTAAATAGGTCAATTCATTACCAATTACAATTTCAGATCCTTAACCGCTGCGCCATCCTGCTGTTCTTGTCGCATGCTCCCCCCCCCGCCACAATGAGTGGTATGCTCCGTGTGCCATCCTGCTGCTCTTGTCGCATGCTCTCCCCCCCCGCCACACGGAGTGGTATGCTCCGTGTCTACAGAGGTCACACGTACCGTGGTCCTGAGCAGCAGCATATCGGCGTCCCCAATGATGGCCCGAGAGCATGTGACCCGGAGGAGCCAATGAGGCATCCAGTAGAGCGGAAGCAAGAGGAAGCCGCCCGTGCAGACGGCACCCAGGCCCACCAGGAACAGCTTCCAGCGGCACAGCCGGAACCCTGAGATCTCCTAGGGGGCCGGGGGGACCCCGCACAGCGTGTGAGCGTCAGGAACTCTCCGGAACAACGGATTTTATGAATGAGAAGGTCTGCATGCAGCTATGATTATACGGCTCCGGAAAAAAAAATTCAAGAGACCACTCCACATTTGTTAAAGAATCTGTATTTTTAAATCCCCGGGTTTAACCTTGGCTGAAGGCTACGGCGCAAGGGAGGCTGATTCCCGGCTTGGGGTTTCTACGACAGCATGACACGAGAGCGAGGTGAAGCAGGGGAAACTGGGAAAGACCATAACGCAGCCTGGTGGAGGGCAGAAGCAGCATTCCAATGCTGGAGATGATGGCCGTCAACTTATCAGACAGTGCATCATAAAATCGGAGAGTGACATCAAATGACATTCAAAAAGAACGTGAAACATTAAGCGCAGATGTGAAGCGCACTGCTGGGACAGTTCATGGCAGGGCTCCTAGAAGCAGGACTGAAGACCGATAACACAAGAAGAAGCCCTTACTAAACTGGATTTGCAAAACCCACCCATTTTATAATAACCCTAAGTTTTTACCTCACAACAAGAGTTCTAGTTGAATAAGAACTTTGCCGCTGTGTCGTCAGTAAGTCAGCGTTCAGATGGGGTCAGTCACACCGTGTGTGGCTCGGCAAGTTAAGCCTCTGTGTATGTGTGTCATCAGAAGGTCACAAGGTCGAGTCCCACCCTCAACAGAATGGTCATATTTACCTAAGGCCCTTGAGCAAGGCTAGATAAATAGCCTGACCTTGCACTCAACTCCTATGCGTATGTGTAGATGTGTGTGTCTCAAAGGTAAGATGTAAGGAGGCAAAGAGTAAGATGGGAAAAGCAGAATTCCAACACGCTCACGCAAACGGCCCATGAAGGATCACTTCCGTTCAAATTCAACCAAATTATCGACTCATTCTTCAGCTCGCAATTTTGTCCGAAGGCAAACTCGTCTTTTCATACAGCTCCTAAAATACATGTTTTAAATTGGTCATAGCAGTTCTTCCCAAATCCGGTCCTCGGAGACCCACAGACAGTCCATGTTTTTGCTGAGGGAGCAAAAAATGTGGACCGTCAGGCAGGGACTTCGGAGGGAGCAAAAACGCGGACCGACTGTGGGTCCCCGAGGACCGGATTGGGAATCACTGCTGTACTGGGGGGCACTGAGCAGCCGAGAGAGGGCAGACTCACCATCTCGTCCTCTTGGCCTTGGTTAATGACCTTCTGGTCCTCCTCCATCACAGTGGGCCTTCCTGATGACATAGTGCAGTCCTGGGCAGAAGAGACGGAATTCATAGAAGGTGGTCCTAAATAGAGCTGTCGCATCACCAAAATGATTGGCTTGATGCTGATACCCCTTCAAGTAGCCCGATAGCGGTACTGCAACGATAGCAATGCAGAAAAAAATGCTAAGTTTTGTTTATGGTAAATTCTGCACTTATGTCACTGAGTCATATCACTGGAATTAAAACAGTTAAGATCGAACTCTTCTAGTGATTAAGCAACGTTAAGGATTAAGCATAGAGATCACAAGATCATAATGACGGCAATGAAAGGTTAAACAAACAGAAAATAATAAGAGCCAAATGTAACAGATAAGAGAGCACGGGGGGCTACAGGGGAAGGGGTCAGTATGGATGTGATTGGCTATATGGATTTTGAAACGGTGTTGTGCTGACAAACGTGGAAAAAAAAATCAGATGAGCATGCAGAATTGTAAAACTTATTGCCGCAATCAACCTCATTACCATAACAAAGGAGAGTCACTTGCCCATATAGATAACAGCAGTTTCTATTATGTTCTTCCAGTCATCTGCTCAATATATAACATTAGAAAAGCATATTATACTTGATTATTTAGTTCCTTGAAACACAGGGTAGCCTGTAGGCACAGATAACCTGTAGGCACAGATACTAGTTTGATGATGTTAGCGTAGCATAACATAGTTGAATTTGCTTGCAAATATAATGTTAGTGATGTCTGTAATAGTGCAATTAGTACTTATACTAAAGAAAGGTAATAACAAACAGCTTTGGGGTGCCACAGTATCCAGTAACACTACTCCTTAATATCTGATCCTCTCAAATGTGTTCAACAGGAACACAGTCTGGGTCCAGGAACGACACAAGTCTTCAAGAAAAATCTAACATTCTCCATCCCTCTGTTGAATTGGGGCCATTACATAAAAGGTGATGTATCCCTTCTAGAGATTTACTGAGCAGAATTCCATGTCAGTTAGTGCATGAACATCCAGGATTTGTCATGAACTCAAGGATGGATGTGAGTTATGTTGCATGCTGAAATAAATATGTCGAAGCAGTATTTCCAAGACGCTGTAGCCAAGCACACAGAAGAAACATTTCTATCCCCTTTTAAAAAGATTTAAAAAGGCAATTGTTTGGGTGGCGTAGTAGGGCATCCATCCACTACACTCTGAGCGAGACCAGATAGGTTCACTATGTCTGTTATGACAGAGCAAAAGCAGACACTGCAATATTTATGAGGAAAGGCGTCCTCTCTGATTATATATCGATCATAAAACATGAATAAACACAGCAGGTATTGAGTGGGAGCCATTTCAGAGGATTTCCGGGGCAAAGCATGTCATTATTCATCCGACCCAAGAAATGCCGAAGATATTAAACCGGCGCGATATATATTAAACACGGCGGGGGGGTCATTAGTCTATTTTCCAACCGAGCTCCAAGCACAAAATATTTGCCAGTCCTCAGCGGACCAGGCAGTGTGCGCATGACGGAACAGATTGGCGGGGCCGAACGCCACGCGGAAACGCCTCTCGCAGCTCCCGCGCCTCAGGAAATTCTCGTGTGGGGGCGGGAGGGGGGGATGACGCAGGAATAGCCCATCCCTGCCCGCCAGCCGCGGGCCGCTCACAAATCAGGAGAGCGCTTAAGCAGTCGTCAGCGGGTCCCGCTTCTACTGGATCACATTCCACGGGTGGCCACCAACTTTCAGGGGGGGCAAACCCACAGGGGTCCGATTATCGATGTCGGGACAGAGGTGAGGTGCGGCGTGGCGGGGGGGGGGTTAGGTTCAAGTTGACATAATTATGTTCATCCCAATTACCCTCCCAGTCCCATCCCGTCCTCCCCGCCAGGGCGAAAACAATGTTTCCTTTTTCCTGTAATCTCATCCAGAATAGCAGCCAACACTGAGGGGTACGACCCCGTGACCCCATGGCCTCCGAAGGCCAAAGCAGTTTAATGTCAATCTCATCTCCACTGACTTTGTTATAGGAAGCATCAGGCAAATAAATGAACGTAGGTATAAAAAATACCAGATCAGCCACACACCATTTTGTTGCTGTTTTTCCGACCTCAAAGTCACACCTCATCTCCCAGCGTCTTTATACATCTATACCCTTAACCGTTTTAAGCTTGAAGCCCCATATCAGAAATCACATTTCACAAGGCCAGGAGCACCTTGGACAGGATGCCGTCTCATATCCACCCCATAGACCTAGGAGCATAACATCTTATATAATGGAGTTAAATAAAGGTCATCATGCGCGGTTAAAGATCTACTTTTATTAAGCTGTATCACATGAAATGCTACAAGCTGGCCAAATATTTCTTTGGCTGCTTTGCGGCGCATTCTCCTCGAGTCCCTGAGCAACCAGCCAGCCATTATCTTAAATCAGGGTTGACTGTTACAGCCATACAGGAGCAAACATGCAAACTCTACACACAAAACTGGTGGCGGGAATAAAACACCCAGGCCTGGAGGCATGGGGCAGGGGAACACCCCGAAGGGTAGCATAACCAGTCGGGTGACAGATCCCCCAAGAATGGCCTCACAGAGGAGGCAAACCTGAAACTCCTGCTCTCAAAGCACCATCCACAGAGACTGCGAAGACATCACCCTCCCAGTACAGAGTGCGGCTCGGCAGGTCGGATGGCATACTTATGATCAGAAGGTTGCCGGTTTGAATCCCACGGTGAGAGGAGTGACCTCACCACCATGGTCTTTAATGCCTAACTGACCCTCCTCAAAAAAATGTACTTTGCTTTGGACAAAAAACATGACTACTACTGGTTCAAACTCTAATGTTTTTCAGACACTTTCTTGGGCAGCTAAACAATAAATGTAAATAACGAAAGCAATAAATGAGTTTCATACAAAAACTGAAACTGCAGGGGCTACATTGTGGAAAGTCCCCCCCCCCCCCCATGATGTCACCTCATGCCTCTGAAACCCAGGTTTGCATCTCTGCTGGGATTCCATGTGGGTGGGGTTTGCATGTTCTCCCAATGTCGTGGGGCACCCTCTGGATACTTAGCCCCCCCCCCATAGTCCAGAAACACACTGAGCCTGATTTGAGTTATCTGATTTTGAGCGTGAATGGTGTGTGCCCTGTGATGGGTTGGCACCCCATCCTGGGTTATTCCCTGCCTCGTACCCATAGCCTTTGTGACAGGCTCTGGGACCCTGAATAGGACAGGACATGCCGGAAAATGGGTTCATGTTTTCATTTGCCCTCTAACACACACAAGCCCGTCGATCATCCCCAGGCTCACTCAGACCAAAAATTATTGGAGGAACTCTGACGCCCATGTGCAGGCACACATACACACACACACACACACACACACATACACACACACACACACACACATACACACAAACACACACACACACACACACACACACACCTATAAACTTGTGCCAGCTCACTGTCAGGCACAGGCCACGCAGCATAGAGCGCCTGCCCCCCCCCGTCCCCATGGATCAGCGATTGCCGGCACAGTGGGAGGGGGGTTCTAATTAAAAAGGGAACAGGCGACAGTCCAAGCACGCCGGCGTGAACAGGACATGGTGACCGTGTCAAGCGCTCTGGGGGAGAATCACACAGCTGGGGGTGGTTGGGGGCCGCGCTCTGGACCCCCCCTCCAATAACGACACGCTCTCACTCTTCCCCCACTAGCAGACGCTTCCAGCTGCACTACTCCGGTGAATCACATGGGCCGTGGAGGAACACAGCACACCGGGGGTGGGCCAATAAGTCCACTTGCCTGTTTGCTTTTGAAAAACTTTGATATAGCCTTTTTTAAAAAAAAAAAAAAAAAACATGGGTATACTTATGGCTTTTATTGATAGTTTCATCTGTTTGCATTAAGTCATGTGTAGGTGATTTTTTAATTTTTTGTGATCGATCATCACTGCATTCTTAACGGTATAAAACTCCTGGTCAGTCTCCCCTGTACTGGGAGTCAATGTGCCAAAACTCCAACCCCCCCCCCCCCAACGCATCAATAGCCCCTGGGGTAACACGGTTTACTCGCCCCTCCAACCAATTTTCCAGTACAGAGTCACAAGTTAGCCTGGAGCCAATCACGTGCAGCACAGGGCAAAGGGCAGGGAGGCACCCCGGACGCGCTGACAGTCCAGCTCTGCCCTCATAGGCACACAGCGGCGTGAAGCTCGGCCCCCCCTGAGCTCAGCCTCAGCAGAAGAGACACGTCGGCGGGCCCCTTTACCCCCCAGCTCCATGGCGACGACATTATAACATCCATTTTAATCGAAATTCTCCACTGGAAGTGTGGAACATGAAGGTAACTGGGCAGGACAGATACAGCGTCTCTGCCCTAAGGATGCTAAGCAGAGGACGTAGTAACATGGAGGGTGGGTGTGGGGAGAGACAGCGGAATGAGTGAGTGAGCCGCTGTCACGGGCCTTGCTCTCCCAGGCTGGCCTGGCCGTTTGCCTTCTCAGCACAAGGGTGCAAATTTCAGGCCCAGAACGTAAAAATCCAGATCGAGGTTTTGCTTCAACCAACCAGTGGACCCGGAGGGCCAGGATCGAGCTCAGCGCTTTTGTGGGGGAGTCAATCTTACATTTCATAGAGGGAAACCCAGGTTTCTCCGTCACCCAGCTGATACAGGCATAGACCAAGCCTCCTCCGTCACGTACCGTATTGTACCCTCCCACCCAGGGGTGGGTAGTTCAGGTCCAGAAAGTCAAAATTCAGAGGTTTAGTTTCAACCAGTTAAGTTCAGCGTAAAGAGTCACAGGCAGAGTAGTCAACTGGTTGAAAATCTTGACCTGGATTTTTACTTTCTGGACCTGAACTATCCTCTTCTGCTCCCACCTTTCCCAACCCGGTCCCCTGGACCCTGGAGACTGTCGGGGAGGGAGCAAAAACGTGGACCGTCTGGCAGGGGAGCTGGGAGGGAGCAAAAACGTGGACCGTCTGGCTGTCCCCAAAGTCCAGGCTGAGAAACCCCGAGGCAGGAGAAACCCTGGACTGGACTGCCAGTCTTTTGCCAAGGAGACACTCGCACAAACACACAATCACACACTGCGGGACATTTAGAGGAACCTATTTGTTCAACCGCATATCTTTGGACCCTGAGGAAACTCAAATAAACATCGCAAACTCCACTAACACACAGGGCTATAACACCTTACATAACAGAGATAAATAAAGTTCACCACACGTATCTTTATTGAAGTTGTACAAACGGTGCTTTTGGGCTTCTTTGGGATACATTCCAAGCTACCCAGTCCACCACGCTGGCCTGTTTTATCTCTTGTGCCCACGTAAGCACCTCTCCGGGAATGTGCGCGAGAAGCAGAAGGACGGACAGGATTTTGACAGCCGCTGGCGGGCCAATCAGAGGGCGGCGATTGTGCTTACCGCCCCGCCCACAGCCCGAGGCTCTACAGCTGCGACGGTGCAGAGTCTCCTGGGGGAAGGAAAACACCAGAGAGACTGGCCTGCCGGTCGGCAAAATGGCTTCCTTCAGCTTAGACCATGCGGCAGCGCATCAGCCAACCTGTCGACGAGACGCGACCTAAAAATGCATCCGATGGCCCACAATGCCACGAGGGAACAGAGAACAGTTCACGTTACGAGTCGGTTGACGGTTATTCCCTGCCTTCCTCCTGTTGCTCCTCAGAAGCTCTGGACCCCCGCAACTCTGTGTAGGGGCAGGAATGCACCTAGAAGTTCTGGGGCCCTCGACAAAGTGTCACCCCCCCCCCCCCCCCGCCTTCCTAGTATTTTTTTCATTTTATGGGGCGCGCAAAAATTTTTTTCCATTGACCCGGGACAGAGACCCCCCCCCCCCACAAGG
>JAABNY020000043.1:11637813-11651072 GCA_015164015.2 Brevimyrus niger | reverse complement strand
ACCAGGATTTCGTTTCAACCAACCTTCTGAGCGTAAAGATTCACAGCCATATAGTACTCAACTGGTTGGTTGAAACACTTTCTGGATCTGAAATGACCACCACTGGTCGCAAAGAGAGACTAGTTACAGGGCAGTTATAGCGCAGTTCCAGCTTGTATCTCCATGCATTTTGACCAATCAGATGGTGGTGACACAACCAGCTCGGTTTGGTCATGCTTTCTGTATATGGAGGGCCATGTGAACATGGGTACGGCTCGGGTTACGATTCAGGTACGGCTCGGTTATAGCTCGGTTACGATTCGGGTACGGCTCCAGTAAGGGTGGATTACGATTCGGGTACGGCTTGGGTATGGATCGATTACGATTCGAGTACAGCTCCGGTATGGGTTGGTCACAGCTTGGCTACAGCTCAGTTACGGCTCACATATACTTTACAAAGGAAAACTGTTAGTTCTCTGTATGTTTTGGTGGCAGTAAAGAACTGCCAGTCTGGCTGATGATGACCCAGTACTGTGGAACCTTGAACACGGTGTGCACGCTTACTGCCTGTTAAACGTAGAACAGTGATTAAAGGGAACAGACTGCAATGAACTAATTAAAAACAGATGACATCCCTTTGCAACTGTAATTCTTAGTGGACTAGAAACCATCTTCACAGCCCATGAGAAGCACGGCTGTGGTCAGTAAATGGAAAGACAGTGTTTTTTTATGGTAGAAATATTTCTGTATTTCACGTCACGTAGCCACACAGTGAAAAAATGTCACTCTGTGTGCCCAAAAATGCATGTTTGGGATTCCCAGCATATCCGCTCCCCTGTGACTCGCTCTGGGGGGGGGCAATGACTTATGCCGGGACCCGAAAACATTACCTGTTGCTCCTCTCCCATCTGTCCACTCTGTAGGTGTGGTGGATGATCTGTGTGCCAGGTCACCTTGCTTTTGTTGGCCTGATGGAGAGTCTGCTGCTGTAGGTACTTTCCGTGACATAACCAGCCATCCGGCTGTCTGGCCCACAGTATTAACACTCACCACACAGTTACGATTCGAGCGGACGCACATAGTCTTGCGCAGTCAAAGAAAATGCTTAAAGCTATTTATCAGCGTATTTGCTCAGAAAAGAAACACAATTTATCACTGCAACGTATGAGAACCGAGAATATAACAATAAAAAACTAACAAGAATAACTACTGCCGTCCGAAAAGTTACTGATATCTTGCTGGATGGCAAGAAAAGCATCGATTCAGTTCCCAAGCCGCTCTTCAGAGGCACCTCAGCCATTCCATGCATTTGTTATATTTAACCAGTTCAATTAATGAACTAAACTAACTGATCCGAATAGATTAAAATACGTTATCGATTAGCCAAATATTATATGCTAATGGTATAGTCAAAAATACAAGGGTGTATTGGAACAAACATTCCCCAAAGTGTAACAGCTCTGTGAATGTAATCAGAGAAACAAACATTTTATTTGTTTGGCTACTTATTGTTAAGGTTAGGGCTGGGTAGGGGTTAAGGTTGGTATTAGAGTTCTCCCCATATAAATGAATGGAGAGTCCCCACAAAGATATAATTACAAACCAGAGTGTGTGTGTGTGTGTTTGTGTCTGTGTGTGTGGTGCCAATATATATCAACCTCTGGTTTAGGTGTATACATATAATTCCGTGGCATTTTCTGATTTATGTCCACCAGTTTTTAAAACTAGTGGGTTTTTTGTTTCATTATTTGTATTCCTTAAGTATTATTTTGCTGGTTATCCGTATGTATGCCAGTAAAAAGGTGACATTGGTATACAAATTCATTATCAGCTTGGAGAAATGTCTCAAACACTTTGCCTTTATCTCCTTTTAGCAGAGCACGTCCTGTGGCATTCGGAAGGGTAAACATAATAAAACAAAGAGACTGAGCGTTGTGGCGGGCGAACGGCTTCAGAGGAATTTATGGCCGCATTCGCTGGAGGTTAATAGCATTTTATGGGAGCTGTAACTCCCGTGGCTCAACTTCTTTATGACATTTTAATGTACTTAGTTTATATTTTTAATATTTTGATTTATATTCGGTATAGGAAAATTAACTTTAGCCGGGCAGATGACCGATATGACAATGACCGTGATCTTCTGGCCGCATCGCCTTCACGGACGAACGCTTTCCAGTCACGTTTCTCCGCTACGTATCGCTCTGCTTCTCGCCCTCCGTCACAGGTGCCCTCGGGACGCCCCTCCCTTAGTGGTCGGCTCGCTGGAGCTACGAAGAAAAAAGAAGAAAAAAAAACGGCAAGGCATTCTTCGCGCTAATGTAATTCTCCTGTTAGGTGTGTTTTCCCGGACTGAATTCCTCCACGTTCAACCAGACCAGAACGCAAGGCTGAAAAAACTGGAAAGTATCGATCTCTGTGACATCGACCAACAGCACAGGCCTTCATTAAGTGACATGTGGAAACGGCCGATGGAGTGCCGACAGCATTCAGTCGATACTCAGTGGAACTACAAAGTTACGCATTTGCTGGTTTCAAAGACTGAGTTATTTTCCATAAAGACCATGCAGATCTTAATTTGTGGGCAAGAAACAAAAAGTTATGTAACAGTGTAATATTTCCCTGGTTCATTCATGTTCAACTATTAAGCAATAAGATCATGTAGTATATAATACAAGCTCTAAAATAATTTTGACATACTATTAAATTAAGCAATTACTTCAAATTGTACATTTTATTAGTATAAAATTGCTGTAAAGTAACAAATTACAGTAAAGGAATATCTCTATATATTTTTAAAAATCAGGTAGTTTAAAGGTTGAAATAGCCATTAAGACAATACTCTCACACCAGGTGAGAGTAGTGAGCAATTACACCGAATATGTAGGAAAACATTGCAAGAGGTTTACTAATGACTCGCACCTTTTGATGAATACCCTTCTGGATGTGAATCACATAGTTTAACTGTTAATTTCAAATAAACAAGTTTTCAAAATTCTTGGAAAAGTAAATGAGTAAATGATCCAAGAACATTGTATCACCTAAGCTGGTTATGACCTGTAATGGAATACTGAGGCAATAAAACACAATAAAGCAAAAATAAGCACAAGGAAGGGATGCTGGATTTAACACAATTTATATGCCTATTAAAACTGTTTCCTTGCTAGTGATGCGGAAAGAACAAAGAACAGTAAAGTCATATCATGCAAATATGTGGCAGTAGCAATGTTAAATAGCACCTTTGTAAACATATATTTGAAGAATCGAAAGGGTTAAAAATGGGTGAACAAAGATGATCAGCTTTAAGGTATGTATTGATACATTGTCTCCTGGTTGGAATGGCCAAACTGTGAAAAACATAAACCATAGACCATACACAGCTCATAATGTATATAACCATAGACCATTCACAGCTCATAATGCATATAACCATGGACCATACACAGCTCATAATGCACATGACCATGGACCATACACAGCTCATAATGCACATGACCATGGACCATACACAGCTCATAATGTACATAACCATAGACCATACACAGCTCATAATGCACATATCTGAGTTATGCTGTGTCTGGCTGTGGGAAGTGAAGAAAAAAGAAGAGCATGTATGTCTGTGGTAATTTTCTGATATTTTTTGGCAGAAAAAGATAACACATCTGTTAATATAAGCGTGGGGGAATCATCCCGGAAATTGGCAATCAGTTTCACATTTCCCCCAACTAATCAGCTGACATACCGCATCTTATTAAACCCAAGAATCAGTTTAATATAAGCAGGAGCAGGTTTGACCCCTTTCTCAAGCCACAAAATTCAACAAGAAACTTGGAAATGTGATTAATGACCCTCATGTTGTTATGCGACCTTAAGCAATACCTGCAACCTCATTTTTCTTCGGTGGAAATGCAGCAGGACACCAACAGCACACTTAAACGGGAGTTGTTGTTTCCTCAGAGTTCTTGATGGATCTTATTCACACAAAAACAGGAATTCCAAAAAAATAACAACCGTAACTCCTCATAACATTCCTCACATAAATACGGTCAGTTACCTAAAAGCCGCATGACACTTATCCTACCTGTTACCTTAGCCAGCATTTTATTTGTGTTAAAGGTAAAGCCCTTACTTTCTAAGTGAGAAATCTACACATTTATTTAATTACTAGTCATTTTAATCTAAAACACTATTTAATTATATTGCAAGGGGCTGATTTAGGTAACGACATACTTTTGCATACCTTTTGACTTGTATATCTATATATGTACTACAGCACTACACCAACATAAGGGAAGTTTATAGGGGAGCTACTTATAGTTTGTACCCTAGCTTGCAGTAGTTAAAGTTTCTCCACCACAGGCACAAACACATAACATATCCCCGTGGACTCTTCCTCCAGAAACATGTCTGTGGTTTAAAAACTTGTACTTGTATCAGAAATAAAAATGTAACTATGTGCAAATCCAAATTCTGATACCAGGAATTCAGTTGTAAGTAGTTATAATACAGTTTTTTTTTTAATTATGGCTAATTAAATTCCTGATATCATAAATTGGTATTTTGGTTGGTTCAGATTCCAGCTCCCTTTGAAATGAATGAGAAAGCATTTTGAATCTCACTAGCTAAACTAGAATTTCCAATGTCACGAATTGGCATTACATCTAGTTACAAAAGAATTTTTGTTATCGAGAAATTGTATTCTGACTCGGTAGTTCTGAATTTGTGATATCCTCTAGAAATAGATTAAAGCTACAATGGCCGTAACCCACTGACATTATAGGAAACGGCAGCTTTCCTGGGAACCAACATGCTTGTCCCTGTAATGTTCATTTGAACAGCTTTGCTCTTCAGATAGTCATGAACTCTACGTGTGCTTCTGTGTGTTGGTATATATTTACCACATCGCGGGGACCAAACGTTCCCACAGTGTCATAAAACCTGTTACTCTTTTAGGGGATATTTTTCAGGTCTCCACAATATTAACCTTAATTATTGTGGTTACTTAGGGTTTAGGTTAGGGCTGGGTGAGGGTTAAAATAACGCAGACTCATAAAGCACTCCCATAATGCACAGCCATAACGCACTCCCATAATGCACACCCATAATACACTCCCATAATGCACTCCCATAACACACACCGATAATGCACTCCCACAATGCACACCGATAATGCACTCCCATAACGCACACCCATAACGCACTCCCATAACGCACACCCATAACGCACTCCCACTTTCCCATCTCAGAGCATGGCCTGCTGCTTCACGGCCAGCTCCTCTCTCCTCATGGTGCGTCATCATGGAAGCCCTGTTCCACCCCTGCATCGGGCGAGTGACGGAGACCTCGGGGACACACGTGCCGGCCCCCCTTCTATATTTGGCTGAGTGACCGGAAGCAGCTGTCACCCCTGGGGAGGATCCCTTCCTCGATATGTGGGGTCAGGAGCATTGGCTCCCTGAGTACAGTGTGCCGCTGCTGTACGTATCAGGAAGGCCTGTTTACAGACAATAGAAGTTTATTTACTACTGCCTGACACGTTATGGAAAAAGCGTATTTATAGGAGACAGGATGATGGCGCTCACACTGTGTGCCACCACAGTTTGGGGGGAGAAATCATGTAAAAAAAAGCTTCCACTAGGCTAGATTGGCTGCAAGGTGACCTGTGCATGCTAACTCGTAATTTGCAGATATCACTCGGTCCATGGGATTCATCATTGAGAAAATGTCTGTGGACTTAATGAGCTTTGGAAATGTAATGATAGTTCTTTGTCGGAGTACATGAGGACTAAGTGAATTTTTGGTTCCCAAAACTGTAACATACTGTATGGCGAGGAAGTCTGACGTTAGGTCACTGGGGGCCTCCTCTAAAGAACAGCTGGGTGAGTCCCTAAGGTTATTTTTTTCAGGTGTTTACGGATGGATGGATAGGAATGATGGAAAACCATTTTTTCTTTCCCTGAAATGGTCTGGAATGTTGCGATTCTCTTGGAACGTTTGTCTCTCTGGTGAAATGACAAGTGTAAACAAAATGCTCTACGCTGGGAGATGCAAGAGCGTACGTCCCAAGTTGATCCAGGAACATGTCTCCTCTTAATTCCGACCTAGTAAGTGCTCGTTTGCGGTGAGGTTGTCTGGTTCATTCTCTCACCGTACTCTCAGTGGCATCCAAGTCAGAGCCACACACTGACCAAAACAGCCTCAGTAAACCCCTGAGGTGCATGAGGGGCTGTGGTGGAGGCGGAGTTTGGCCGGAGGGGGGGGGGGATGTGGGTAGCACCCGTCCACCCCAGCTGCCTGAAGTTGAAACTGAAATTATTTTATTTGGCGAGACCATGTTCTATGCCGGCTCTTTGCGTCTGTGCGTAAGCGGTTTGCTGGCACCCTATAGGTAGACACTCAGATTTGTGTCCCCCCCCCCCTCTCCAGGTGCAAACATTAAGCTCTGCCTATCCTTCTAGACTGTCAAAGAAAATTTCATAATATATGTAGTGAAAACATAAAGGTGTCGAGTACAAAGCCTGAATGATGCTGTTGCTAATCTGTTTATTAGTCTCTAGATCAATATTTCCCATCCTGGTCCTCAGGGACTCCCAGACGATCCGAATTTTTGCTCCCTCCCGGCTCCCTGCCAGACAGTCTACATTTTTGCTAAAACGTGGAAAAACATAAACTGTCTGAGGGTCCCCGAGGTCTGGGTTAGAAAACATTGCTGTAGACGAATCCTGTGCCATGTGTTGCACAACAGGACAGGCCCTAAGAATGAGTAATTGCTCTGTCTGACTCTCTATTCAAACCCTGTTGGCGCCTTCAGATTTCAAAGCATGAAAAATGGAAATGTAATGTTTGTCATTGGCAGGAATCCCCCCATCCCACCACAGGAAAAGTGTGTCTCCAACATGCACATTCAACTGAAGAACAATTGGAATCTATGGTGGCATCATAGTCGGCCCAAACACTGACAGATACATTAATATTCCCCTTATTAACTGTCACATGACCTGGTACAGTGGCCCTTGAGTACAGCATGCTAGGCTAACTGTTAGCATCCAGATTAAGTTTCCTGAAATGGTAGAACTTTAGAAGCTCCAACTTAGTTTGCAATATTAGTTATCTCAGAGGTATTCTTTGAATTTCTCCTTTAGGAGTATATATAGACTCAAACCGTAGAACTACTGACAAGTTTTTGCTTGGACAACATTCCCAGTTGAGGCCTTTGAGGAATTAAAAGACTCTTTCTGACGAGAAAAGAGTTTTAGGATTCTAGACTAAAACGGTAAAATTCTGTTCCAGTCTTTTTCAGCTTCATGTTTCAATGTATGGTAGTGTGCCTTAGGCAGGAAATTAGGTTCAAATAATGTGCATATTGGTGTAAAACTATGATATTGTGTCTGTCAAAGTATGTCAACTTAGCCATTTTAAAACCTCCCCTGAAGTCCCCTCAGTATTCGCAGCAACCACTCAGTACACCCATGCATTCTTGACTCTACCACTGCCACACCATGTTTGGCTGATCAATGCCATACCGAGCTCAAATTCATCAAGCTGATGGTGAAATAAACCAGTTGCAAAAAATGAGTGAGGTGCCCCTGATGAGGGGCTGGGCAACTAAAGCAGTTTTCTTCTAGTTATCCAATATTCAAGATATCAGTAACTTTGGTAACATTTTATTTGAGGGGACAAATAGTTCATAGTAACTTGGTTACTACTGATGTACAAGTCATGAACAAATCATGAATAAATCATGAATAAGTCACAAACAAATATTGTCGCTGCTTAAGACGAAAGATTTGTCATGATGCATTAAGGATGAACGACCATGACATCAGTATTTTGCTCGTGTTATTCATGACTTGTTCCTTCAGTGATTCCTTCCGTCGTTCACAACGGTTTGCAAAATTAAGAGATATAGTGACAAATATAGTAACTGCTTGGGATGAAAGACGTGTAGCGATTCATTAATGACAAACGAACATGACTTCAGTTTGTAAATAATACTTAGTTTGTGGTTTATTAATACATAAGTAGTAGCATAATATTACATTATTTGTGTCCCCTCAAGTGAAGTTTTATCGTATCTTTCTGGAGAAGAGAAGAAATTCTTGTTTGTGTTTATTGTGTTACAGTAAATTTGCATATTGTTATGATAAATTCTGATAATAATATACACTTACTGCCAAGTTAGCCTTAAAGATTTCCTTTGACTTTTGCACAGTTCTTTGTACAGTATGCTTGTTATTTCCTCCTTTTGTGATATGAATGATGTATTTGCATGGTATGTTTAGTTGTTTATGGTGTTGCTATCTGCTTGGGAGAACGGCACTGCGACAAGGCTAAGAAAACACAGGATGTTAGGAAAATTGCGACAGGGAGAGAGAGGGGCCACTCGGTCCATGTGGTTTTGGAGGATGCAAGACTTTGAATTGCTCCTGATGGCTGACTGTGTGACTGGGCAATGGACTGGCATCCCGTTCCTGGTACCTTGTGCCCAATGATTACTGGGATAGACTCCAGGATGGTGTTAAGTGCTTATTGAAAACAGGTGGATGGATGGGTGAGTAGTTTTATCTGCCTAGTGAATCTAGTAAATCCAAGGTTTGTGGCTCAGCTTGTTCCATATCCCTCTACCAGATGTTTCCATTGATAATCACTGACAGTGATTCGATGTGAAGACTTCAGAGAAATTTGTCTGCCACGGATCAACGTTCACTTAGTGCTCCTTAATTGGGTGCTACTTTAATTAAAGATTGCCGCCGGTTCAAATGTGAATTTTTAATGTAATAATTGTTCTCGGGGAATATAGGGGTACAGTTATGCAGTTGTAGCTAGGCGACATATGATCTGCCGCATTTTCTTTCTGTCCTGGCAGACGGAGTTAAACCTGAAAGTCCCCTGAGTTCAGACACTCAGCCTTTCATGGCCCTCAAGCATTTCAAACATTCATTAAAAGTGAAAGGAGAACTCCACACTTGCATGATTGCAGAAAAGCAGCAGTATTACTGTGTGTTTATTTTCTAATCCTGGATGAAAACATAATTCCATTCTTGCACCCTCCTGACTCTCCTTTTTGTTTTTAATACAGCACCTAGCTCACAGGAAACCTTCCCTCCTGTCTCTCTATTTTTAATACAGCACCTAGCTCACAGGAAACCTTCCCTCCTGACTCTCTATTTTTAATACAGCACCTAGCTCACAGGTAGCCTTCCCTCCTGTCTCTCTTTTCTATTTTTAATACAGCACCTAGCTCACAGGAAACCTTCCCTCCTGACTCCCTTTTATATTTTTAATACAGCACCTAGCTCACAGGTAGCTTTCGCTACTGACTCTCCTCCATGTTTTTAATACAGCACCTAGCTCACAGCCAGCCTTTCCTCCCAACTCTCCATTCTATTTTTAATACAGCACTTAACTCACAGGAAGCATTCCGATCTGGCGAAAAAGAACATTTCCTCACTACATACAATAGCTCCCAAGACTTAACAAATAGCGGCAGCATTGAAGAGCCACAATATTTTTCAGAAACACGCGAAAAGTCACACAAAGGTGGTACGGACAAAGAAGTGTGCCACTAACTTCCTGTTTGGCGACTGGATAATCAGCAAGACGGGAATGTTAGGGGTCCAGGTGGTCGAATAAGCCATGCACCACCAAGGTTAATCAGGCTCCTTAACTGTGAATGTTCTCTTGCAGATGAAGGCGTTCGAACACATGTTCTCCTTTAGCGGCAGGAGAAGAGTCACGGAAACAAGCGTGGGGGGGTATCAGGAGGCCGTGAGATGAAAGAACCGAGAAATTCGAGACGCTCAAGTTAAGTACAACAGGAAGCTGAGGGAGGAGAGCGAGTCGGTTCAAGCAGCTGGGATCCAGCCTTTGCACCCTGGGCTTCACGTAGAGGTGATAATGCCTGATGATAGCACTGTAAATTAACATCAGTCCTCCAGGAACATTTCGGTGCAATTCAAGTCAAGCTGCGAAGGTGCACCTGATCCCTTTCCGGGACACGGCGAGCGTGATACTCATGCGACGAGTCGAAAGCAATTAAGAAAATGAGATTTACACAGCGAGGTCGATGCCTTTGCAGTGAGAGATGATTAATTTGCCGCCGGAGTGGGTCACCTGACCACTGAGCTCAAGGAAATGCACGGCAACACTTGCATAAAAATATGCACTTAATTCGGTGACAGGTAAACGATTCCAACAGACATCTGTTCGTTGAGGTTGGGCGTCTATGCAAACACATTTGTGTTGGTACATAATTATAAGCCTTGGATGTTAATGAGGTTTATTTTTTATTATACCTGCGGAGCCTGTTCATGTATGGAATCAAGACAACCTTCTGTTTGCATCAAGGCTTTTAAATCTGCAGCTACAGAAATACTGGAGGTAATCAGTAGAACTGGATGGATCAGGCCCAGAAAACAGAATCCAGACCAAGATTTTGTTTCAACCAACCAGTTGAGTACTCTGTGATTGTTACTCAGTTGTGACTCAACCAGTTGGTTGAAACAAAGACTTGGTCCGGGTTTCTGCTTGCTGGGCCATGAATAATCTGCCTCACAAGTCCGTGAGGAGCCTGCCATTTCCATGCTGAGATATTGACACTGAATTGCAAAGAGTGTGGCACCTGCCCCAAGAATACCTTGAGATACCAGACCAGTGCAATGTTTGGACAAAATCAGTGTCACATGCCAGGTACCACTGTGTCTCCCCACACTCCTCGTGCAGAGATAATGACAGCAGTGACTCTTATTATGGTCAAGTTTGTGCCCTTCCTCTGTCCTCCATGAAATGTTTAAAACACTCTACAGCAGGGCTTTCTTTGCTGTGCAGAATGTCAAGAAACTCTGTTTTACGGAGGACAGCAGGTAAAGAAAAGATGAGATTTGTAGATTTATACAGATGGGTAAAACGTCATGTCTATTCTTTTCTATTCAATACCGAACAAAAATGTAAAGCAAAGTTGCAACAGTAGCTTTATATATGGCACTAAAGTTATATTTTCATAAAAAAAGACCTATATTTTATAATAGTTACACAACCCGTGTGATTTTTTTCTCCTCACTAATTGGTGTGCTTCTTATGAAACACTGAGGCCAGCGTGTATACTTTCCATGGTAGCTGAGTCCGCCGGCTGTCACCATGGTGATATAATGTGTAACCGTACCTTCCAGTGCACAAGCCCACCCCTGGCCAATGATCGGTGCTGCGGGTGGGGTGGGGTGGGGTTATCGGGTAATTCTAGGACAACCTGCAAAAGGCTGAGGGGGACCGTTTCAGTGACATGTGGACTCACACGGCCGCTAATCCCTAACCGAGGCAGAAACGCAGCGGCCACAAGCCACAGTGAGATGCTGAGCACGGAGTACGGAGTGAAGCAGTACGGAGTGAAGCAGTACGGAGTGAAGCAGCACGGCCATACATGGACTGATGTTGTAGGTTATGTTGGAACGTTATCAGGTGGGGAAACACATTTCTGCACATATCTCGTGGCTCAAATATTTATAGGCGAATGGACAGATAGATCAGATGTCACGCCTCATTGGTTAGATTAGGTTTTCATTGGATACTGTGTGTTTGGTGGGGGGAGGGGGGGGGAGTGGTTTCGGGAGTGAGACAAGATCAGGGTGCAAGTCCCACCATGCACCTATAGTTTAATTATTTAGTATTAACTGTTTAGCAAACAAAGCCGCCACTTTGCTAGATAGAGGTTCCTCGTAGTCTTCCTGTCAGGCTTTTAATTAGATCTCCGCTTTGCTTGCCTTGCCTACCTGGGATTAGCCTGAATGTGCTTGATAACCCCCCGCCCCCCGTTCCATCGTCCAGCTTCCATCACATGGGACAGATCACCATCCCAACGCACGCTGGTCTTTCAGATACTGATCTCTTTCAGTTTAATGGCCCATTAAAGCCGGTATCGTGATCCGGATTTCCGCACATGCATGATCCCTTCATCGCAACACGACGCTCCAGTTACAGGCTGCATAATATACCGTCGCGGTCTGGGGCATTTCAAAGGGAGGCCACCACAGAGTGAATTAGCTTGGAAAGTTTTCACGGCTGATGGCTAATGAGGGCGAACGGGTCAATTTAGCCCATTAATTGCGCCGATGGCTATCGCCTGCCTCCTGACTGAAGTTGACATATTAAGCAATATTTCCGGGAGCTGTGAGTTCAATCGGATGGGCGACGGGCCACGGCGACTGCAGGTGTGTTTCAGATGGAAGGCTTTATTATAGCTTCTGCAATAAACAGTGCAAACGGAAGGTTTACAGGGACGCCACGCGTCCGCCGTGCCGAGCAGCACGCTGATCCCCAGCCCGAGAGCGTGCTCAGATTCTGATTACCCGCATCACATGCAAGTCACTCCTCCCGCTTTTCATAGCGCCGAGGGTGATGGATTTATGTGTGTGACGCTTTTCAGGCGGGGGTGATGTTGGGTGGGTGGTGATCAACTCCAAAACATGCCGGAATAATAAGACAAATCACCGGCAATTATGCTATTTCGGATGGGGGAGCCACTGTGCTGGGGAAATAGAAGGTTCTGGCAATAGCCAAGACGTCCAAAAGCTCACGTATGGTAATGGAGTCCATGTGGATGTAATTACGTGATTTCGTACACACCCCCTGCGAGGAACACGATGAGAGTGATTGTAACAGAAATGGTGAGCCCACTTGTGCAGGTAATTGGCACGTGTTTAGAAAGAACTTTTGATCCCGTAAAGAGACTAAGTCCTTCAATGTCCATGTCTGAGCTGGTAACTTATCTCCACAAAGAAAAGGAAGAAAAACCGAATCACCCGTGAGCAGAAAACATCGAAACAGGAAGACATGAACGTATTTTTGATACATTCAACTTTTATTCAGACTTCTTCCTCACTCACTGAAGGAAGCATCCCGCTTTATTGGTCCGACACTCCTTGAAGGAAGCATCCCGCTTTATTAGTCCGACACTCCTTGAAGGAAGCATCCCGCTTTATTGGTCCTGTTGCCCTTCTTCGGTCTCATTATCCTACAGTAAGTGTTTCTCCATCGCCCTCATTTTTTTTTTTCCCTCAAATAAGAGGCTTGCGTCTCACACAGAACAAAACACCAGCGTGCAGAAATGAATCAAACTTGATGAAGAGTCAGGACATTTATGATGGCCTAGTGCTTAGTACCGAGGCATTGATATTTACGTAACTTATTTATAGCAGACCTTTGCCCCAACGCAGCGTATCAGTGAGACGTTCGGTCTTTGCTGCTGCCTCTCGGCGTCTCGAGTTTGCGGGTATCAGGCCCAGAAGCCC
>JAABNY020000043.1:11601660-11612387 GCA_015164015.2 Brevimyrus niger | reverse complement strand
TTACGCCGGGGTCCCCTGTTGTATTCCCGGTGGGGGCCCGGCGCGGGGGCAACCCAAACAGACTAACAACAACCCCCCCCCCCCCCCCCCCAGCACCCACACGATGTCCCGTCCTCACTAATGGGAGGGGGGTTCATTCCCGACAGCTGTCCGTAAATCCAGGCCCAGGTCAGATTGCCGTTTATTCCTGAAAAGAAGAATTAAAATATCTGTCGTTAGAAAACACCCCGTCAAGGTCTGGGAGACAAGCGCCGACCCACTAGACTGCCCTGAATGTCAGACAAACTGGCTACTGCGTTCTCTGCTCGAGGCTGACTGGTTTCCGGGCCAGCGTGTGTGCGCTGTAACTATACTCATGTGTCGTCATGAGAGAATAGCAAAGCCAGAAATAGGGTGAGCAAGTGGTGTCTCCTGTAACGCTGAAGCATGAAAAGTTCATGCTATTGGCTGTAGTTACTTTACACCACAACCCTGTTCTGGACCGTGTGCAAGGCCGACCCAACCATTTCCGGGGCCCTAAAAAAAAGCTAAATTCCAGCGTCTTACTAGGGGTGGATTAAATTTGCTGCTGGGCAGGGGCCGATGGAAAAATCTGCTGAGCAGTGCAAGGCAGCCCCCCCCCCCCCCTAATTTTGTTGGGGCCCTACTCAGCCGTTTGCTTCGCCCATACTTCGATTTTCACCCCACGTAATAATGGCGCGGCCTTTTTAAAAAGGTGCGTCTATTTGCCGCAGATAAATTGTTGCAGTAGCTGCGACACATCATGGCAGCATGAGGTCCCCTGAGGTGACCTGCCTTACATCCGGCAACATGACCTGCTCTCTTAATATAGCACCTTTCGAGCTGCCCAACGTGCCACAAAGGAAGTGGGGTAGGCACCGGCGATAAAATAAAACACGCACGTCGAATCCGGCGCGGCGCTTCATGCTAATGGAAAAGTAACGTGCACTCAGTCACCCTGTCAGTCTGAAACGGGAACTCCGAGCACATCCAGTGTTTTTGGTTTGAGAGCTTCGCGTGAAGCTGCAGCCATGAAGCATTTCTGGAAATTTCTGCCATGTTTCAGTCTTAGCTCAGGTTAAAGGGGGGTTAGGTGCCATTATTATCCTGTGGCATAGGCCCAGACCGGGAGCCAGGGGTCGCCTAAATATGCTGAGAGCAACTGGCATGGGGAGGGGGGCTGGAGCCATGGCGACCAAACGCGTTCCTAGGCAGCGGCGTGCAACCAAACCTCTGAGAAAATCGGCGGATTTTGTGCGCCGAGGTGGGTGACAGAACTGGGCAGTAATCCGGGCAACGGCAAAGGCAGGATTTCTCTAAACGCTAACTCTGAGCAGAACAAAATTTTCAGTGAAGACACATTATGGTCGTTAACCGCGTCCAACCGGCATCAACTTGTCCACCAGCGGCCCAGTATGAGTGTGTCCGGCTGCGGAGGCGATTCCGAGGTGGAATACAGCACTCAGTGTGGCTCAGCGGGCACCCTAACCAGGCCATGAAGCCACCCGGAAGGATAGGGACATAAATTAGACATCAAAACAAGAATGCGACAGAAATACTAATGGCGGGGGTGATTTGTTGTCTGAAGGTTTGGAATACTGGGACACGGCTGGGTATTGTGTTAAACCTGTAAATGATACATTCATCAGCTAAAGTTACCTGGATATCACCCAGGAGGGTAATTGCCTTAGCAGCACTGGGTTAGTGGAAGGAAAACAAGATCAGACTAGTTACTGATGTGGAGGTGGGATGAAAACTCGCATCCAAGGTGCAAATGAAAAATTGAAAACCTATATTTACACTGGATCATCCACTGTATAATCATGACGCCTCTGACTGGTCGAACCAGAATCATTAGGCACCCCCACCTAACTAATTTAGCGTCATTTAGAGGTCTTCATCACCAAAATCCATCCATCCGTCTATTAATCTTCCACTTTCTTTATTTGGTGAGGTCATAGTGAGCCTGGAGACAGACCCTGGAAGGCGTTTGACATTCCAGACAGGAAGACACTGCAATAAAAATACAACCTAAAACCAGATTGATAAATTCAACAGAGGCAACTATTATCAGTGGGAATTATTCATCACAATCTTCAATTACAATATAAATTATATATTCCCAGTTATATCTCATGTGGCCAATTTGGTGGCAGGAAACATAAAAATAATGACCTGGAAAAATATTTCAAAGTCTTCAGGGCACTGAGCTTTAATCATGTTAATAAAGATGAACTACAGTGAACTAACCTTAACCACAACAAGGCATTTTAATTACATCTTTTGCAGATACATAAACACATGCCAGTCAGTCTGTTTCATGGTTACAGATCTTCTTTGTGTTTTAATTCAGCCCAGATGATTTTTCCTGCTCATCAAGAAAAGGAACCTTTGGTAAATTTTAAATACGTAGGAGCCATATTCACGCTTGGAAGACTCGCTATTACTTATTGATTCATAAATCACAGGGAACTGACACCGATGGAAATCTGTCCACGCATCCTGGGCAATTATTAATAATCTGTGCCCACCCCGCATCTGCGAAAAAAAGGCACAATGCGTATGCAAAGCAGAAACACACACGCGTCAGGTGAGGCTGTCATCATGCACAAATAGCACAATTAACACACCCCAAACTTACATCCCAGAACCGCTTGACCCATTTACCAGTGACCCATTTTTGTGCCAATAACATGTCCGGGGGAGGGGGCAGCGGGCAGGGGGGGGTGGCGCACCTATTGTTCCCAGCGCATCTGAGGGGCCCTTTTTTGGGAGCAGCGTGGCTGACAGCTGTCTCCCACCCCCTCTCTACCTCGTTCTTGAAGCCTTGTTCTGCTGATGTGACACAAACCATAAGCACTTCCTCAATAGATTGACTAGAAACTCAACCGGCACATAAAGCACATTTATTTCCTTATCCAACTGTTTAATGTCGGCCTTTTGACTTAACAACAAACGCTGGCAGCTGAAACTACAGGAAAACCACTAACGCTCAAAATAACAGGCAACACCTCTGTAGCTTTCAACAGTGCTGCGCTTTCAGCAGTGATGTCACTTCCTCTATTAATTTAGAGTCCGCCCCTTGTCTTGACATTCTATTGGCTGATGACATCCCCGCTATGACAAACCCAAGACAGAAACAGGAAGTGTAGAGCGATGAAATGGAACTATACATTCCGTCATAATACATTATACTGACCATTATTAAGGTATTTATACTGCATCATCACTGAAAGCATTCATAATGCATAATAAAAATGTATGTGTTTTCATAAAATATAGCAGTGTTTATAACACTTCATGAATGCATTACAATGCATTACTGTCTATAATACAGTTATATGTTTTAAATAAAGGGTGAAACTTTACATTAACTGCACCTTCATAATGCTTTTATATTGCATTCACAGAACATTCAGTACACCTTCATAATGTATTCATCAAGTTTTCATAAAATATTCATAAACATCATGCATGTATATCTTAACATCCTAACATCCCGTAACAGATGTAATATACATTAATAGCAAACATTATAGAATAATAACAAACATTATAATTATATAATCATGTAATGTTTGTTATTAATGTATATTAAAGCTATTAAGGGATATTACGATGTTAAGGTGAATTTGCATGCTGCTTATAAATGTTCTATGAATGCATTATAAATGCATCATGCATTATAAAGGTGCACTTCATGTAAAGTGTTACCAAAAAATTGTGCTGATGGACATAATGAAGTGAAAACCCTGTTTTTTTTTTTTTTTTAATTAAAATATGTTTATATTAATAAACACTGCCAATTTTGGACATAATTGCAAAATGCACAAAAGAGAAACAATATTATACCCTGCGGCAAACATATTTTCTTGATCATAGGGGGTTCTTTTGATTAAAAAGAATTGAGAACCCCTGATCGAATGTAGAAATTTAATTTTGTAAATTTTTGTTTTCCCTACTACATTGACCAATTCCCTGTTCAGCCCCTGTAATTCACAAAAAATGAAATCCTCAGATTAAATCATCCCTGGTCCATCTATCTATTTTTCCATCCATACATCCATCCATCCATCCATCACACGATTCTCTTTACTGTTGGGACAGGGGAGAGGCGCACATCAAGCACTATCATAGAGTGACAGCAGCTGTATATTCTGCCAGTGAAACCCCTGAAGCGATGGTCCTCTCTCTCAATAAATGGAAGCCCAGAAAACTCTGAGTCATCGGCACTCTAGCACAAGAACACAAACAAAGCCATAAACTAGAAGTTGAGGCTCTGAGATTGATAAGTTAACAGCCTCAAAATGTAAGGGGGGAACGAGGTCAGGCAGAGTTTGTCTGTCACCCACTAATTTAAGCCAAGCATCAGCCTCCTTGTGAAACATTCCACGGATCTAATGCTTCTAGGCCCTCAGAAAGAGACGGTATTCCCTGCTTCATCAGAACTGTAACACAGTCGAGTTCAGGAAACTTTAAAAAAATTACAAAAATGCAATTTTGCAAATTTAAATCAGAATGTAATGAAAAAGCGATGAAGAAAATCTAAAGCATTGTCATTAGTTTGCATTAATTGTATCTTAATTAAAGAGAAGGGCATTGTGGGTAGTCAGCTTCTCCAGATACTAGCTTGCACTCAAGTGTGTGTGTGTGTGTGTGTGGATTAGGTTTATATTACATTGTGGGGACCAAATGTCCCCCACCTGTTAAACCTGTTATTTTGACATTGTGGGGGGCATTTTTCAGGTCCCCACAAAGATCAGTGAATGCAATCGAATATCGAAAAATGCCAAAAGTCTCATTATTTTGTTTTATTACTTATGATTGAGGTCAAGGCTGGGTGGGGGTTAAGGTCGTCATGCTGGGATTAGGGTTTTCCTCATAGAAATGAATGATTCTGACAGAGATGTAACTACAAACATGTGTTTATGTGTGTGTGTGTGTGTGTGTGTCTGTGTGTGTGCGTGTGTGTGTGACATGCAGCAATACCACGTCCAGAACAGACAAATATTTTTCTTGAATATGGCCCAGATAATTTGAACTTTAATCAGAAAACACATATTCAACTGATAATCAATGGATGTAAGGACTTTCGAATGGGACTTTACTGCAGGTGGGGCCTAATCCTGTAATGAATTCACCTTCGGCTTTCTTACCTTTTGTCTACTCAGTTCTTGTTAAACTGAATCAAGGTCATGGTTCCTACACTGAAGTGACATTCAAGTAGTCACCTCGTCACATTCACAAGGGTTACGGGCGCAAGATCCCCAAGAATGTGACCATTTGCAAATAATAATTCAGTACATTATTAAACATGCAATTTTTCAAATTCTTAAAATTAGGTAAAATGTGAGCTTCCACAGTCACATAATCAACTAACATGTGGGTGAGGCCAGTTACTGAGACAAAGACATACAGCATTACCCAAGACAAAATGAACATGTCTTGAAGTTAATTTTACCAAAAATAACTTCTACTATTAATAAAGTATAATTAAACACAATAATACGTATTAAATGGCACTAATATATACATATTATATGATTTTAAGCAGTCCAAAACATATTTGATATTGTTTATATGTTTTTGAATTGCGTGCCATCAAAAATATTCCCTCTTTATTCTTCATGCCTGGTTTGGGAATAACTGAAACCGTGAAGGTCAAATTCATTAATCTGGAGGGATGACTGCATATCAGATTTAACGTTGTAGATTCAGTCTACACCAGTAATTCTCTACTATATCTGCGTACCATAATGCTCAAGGATGGAACTGCTGCTCCGTGAACTTTCCAGAAGTAGCTGTACTGTGGGGCAAAGTATGCACTATGTATTACACAGTAGCATACAAAAAAAAATGATGTCTTGTGGTGCCGTAAGAAATGCTATTCGTGCATTTTTTAAACAAACTGATGGAAAACTTCAATTCAGAAAGCGTGAAAAAGTTCACAGTACTGTAGATGTACATGGAAATTACCAAAAAAAATTGCTAGCAGTCTGAGGCACCTATATGGGGTTGACAGGATTGTCAACTTTGGCCAGCTAGCTGGCGTGAGATTTTCAATTCTAGACAAGTTTGCGTGTGCATGTACATGCATGAAACAGCTTTATTACCTTGTAAATAGTCTGTAGGGTTTGTAAGCTACCCCAGTGCTTTTGATGTGGCTAATTTTAGGTTCATAATTGAATAATACAGACTTCTTGTGTGCGCGTGAAAGTCAGAAAGCCAGAGTGTCGTGGCAGATGCGAGATAGTTGGCAATCCTGTAATAACATGACGTTGTAAAATGGGGACTTTGCAACAAACGGCCCCTATGGGTAATTAAGGGGCAGTGGAGAGCAGTCACCTATGCAGTCGCCAGACTTTCTTGCTCATTTTCACCAGCTCAAGCGTAATGAGCTCCTGTTTACGGTACCTTACTTATTGCTGACGGGAGTCTTAGCGGTAAATCCCAGCGGGCACCATTTCAGCCTCTGCTGGAGGGGGAGACATGTAGAATCAAAGAAACAGGAATAGAGGGTGGCAGGGGAAGGCAGTGTGGAGTTATGGGTAATGACAGTGCGACACAGTGGGTTACGTCCCTCAGTATTACTGTGTGTCGTCTACCGCCAAGGGTGTTGACCTGCCAGTCTCAGACCGCTCTGCCGCCGTCTACTGCGTCTAATCGCAGTGCCGGGCGTTAATGGACCGTCACGGCCGAAGTTGATCTGGGGGCTTTAAGGACGTTTGTCGATAGCCGGGTAGCTGGGCGCGCTGCATTCCGTGATGCATTTTGAGTGTGCGGCATGCAGGTTCAGACGAACGCAACTCCCAGGCCCAGATGCCATCGCTTAATGGCAAGTGATGACTTTCGGTTCGGGAACAACGCTCCCGTTTATGGGCACCGATTTTTCTCCCTTATTACGAGGCCAAATGAGCTAATGAGAGGGAGTGGATGTTAGCAGGGCGAGCGTACAGTCCAGACGCATTATCCAATGGACTGGCCCGAGTCAATAGTGGTGCCTATTACTGCCTAATGCTCCTGTTGGTCGGCTTGCCACGCGCATTCTCTCACAATATGAGCGCGTTACGCAGTCAGCAACGGGGAATCCCGGCCGTCGGTCGACCTTTGGAGAAAGCTTAGCTCACTTCTTACGTCAGGTTCTGGTGAGTATGAAAGTGAACACGGCGTAACGCCTTAGCATCTGTGAGATCAGAGCAGGTCACCATGTATATCAAGCCTTGCCAATGGTTCAGTCTCCACGATACTTTTGTACTGGCAGCTTTCCCCAAAAACAAAATGCATGAAGATCATGGATACCACTGTCCTGTGCCTCACTAGGTTTTGCTGTAGTAACCGGCAGACAGAGTTTGTGAAGCCGGTTTGACACGAACCAGAAATCGCAGCATTTCCAGGGCTAACAAGGGAAATGTACGTCTCGGCTTAATGATAGCTCTCCTTCTAATTATTTCCGTATCATTTGGACACTGAGGCTCCGAGAACATGGCTTTCGCTTCGCCGTCCAGGTCCGTGTTCAGCAGGGAACAAGATAATCACAGCGGGAAGTGGGAGTCGAGGCTCGTGACGCGTGTCTCGCTATTAGGCCCGGCTACATAATTGTCGGTTCGTAACGTGTGGCGATTACCGGAAATGTCGGCATGTGCCGGAAGTGTAGGGGTGGACTGCGTGTGGTGAGTGTGCACTTGCAGCCTGTGTATCCATTAGCAGCAATCAATCAGCGTTGCAACCTTCAAATAAGCAGCCCCGTGTTAGACAAGCTTATTAGGTTATGCAGGTACGGTGTATCTAGGGCCAGTCTTGCTGTTAAATTTGGTATTGAGGGCGTCGCTATTGCATAACCGCTGAAGCAACTATCCAAGATAGAGTCAGGAACAGCGGACACCAGGCAAATGACATGGAGAACAAATTTAAACACAAGCAAGTTATCTGGAAAAAACCCCAGAGCACAAGACGGGGAAACAGCCCAGGATGGGGTGCCAACCTGAACCAGGGCACAATCATACACCATTCACACTCACACACCGTTCACACTCACACACCATTCACACCTACAAGCGATCTGGAAACTCCAATCAGCCTCAGCATGGTTTTGGATTGTGGGGGGAAACTGGAGTAACTGGAGGAAACCCCATGACAACATGGGGATAGCATGCAAAATCCGTTACCAAGGAACCCAGGTCCTAGAGGGGTGAGGCACCATTCATTGTGTGAATGGTGTTTGAGTGTGCCCTGTGATGGGTTGGTGCCCCATCCTGGGTTGTTCCCTTCTTTGCGCCCATAGGCTTAGGACAACCCTGAATTGGACAAGTTGTTTCAGAAAATGGAGGGATGGGTGGATGGATAGATGGTTATAATGCTTTATGAATGCATTATAATGTGTTATGAATGTGTGAGCTTCCTATAGACATGACATTCTTGCATTGACATGACATTGTGCTGCCCACAAAATGTTACCACTAATATCAGTTATTATGATTACCTCTATTGTAATTATATGTCTCCTGTTCCTCTCTATTCAGTTGAAATAGAAGAATGATTCTAGTCACAGTCAACCCTGGATCATTTTCACTTTGAAAAGTGAGGATGAACAGTTCTGGTTGTTACTTTAGTGACATCTTTCTACAAAATTGCTTTGTGAAAGCTGAGATCCTCTTTGTTCTGGAAAAGGCTCGGGGTTGTCCCAATGCCTGTAAAAAGTACCGGCCACTCAAATTAGGATCCAGGAACATTGCCTGAAGACGTTTAAACAATCTGCAGGAGGTCAGATTAAAAAAAAAAAACCCTGCTGTTTTCTTAGATTATTTTTGCAATAGGTTACTGTTGAATTCTCCCCTCAGTCGTTGTATAAACAGAAAACCTTTTTAAAGCCAGTACAACAGATTTCAAAAGCTTCGGGTCTGATATGCTGAAGTTGACTTGACACGTTATAAATCTCTCTTGGGAAATAATAAGTTGCTACAGTCGGGGATCTCAAACAGACGGGGCACAATTTTACAGGTAGCGACACGCAGCAGGTGATCACAGAGCTGAAATAATTCTGCCCTCAGCACAATGACAGCGCGCCTTGCCGCAGTCTCCGGATAATGACACATAAGGCTAGGTGTGCCGTACCCGCTTCAAACTGCTAAGTCTCTGAACATTACTGCAAATAAATAAAAATGCTTTCATTTAGGGAGCGTCTGAAAAGAGAAAACCCCGCTCCGTCACACTTACAGCCTCCAGTAGTCATTAATGAAGGTTCCCCTTGTGAAGGCGTAACGCATGCCTGGGAAAAGACAGAGGGCCCTTCAGACAGAAACAGGACACTGCGCTGCTGTCAATTTCAGAATAAGCCGAGATTCACCGAGCATCGAGGGTGCAGAGGAAAAGCCAGACAGCAGCCGGACGCTGACCTGAAGGACTGCCTCATCTTTGCCGCATTTCCTGCAATGAGGGCTTGCGCATTTTCACCAGGTCGCAGCTCCGTCAGGGTCCCTGCGGCGCAGCCGAGATATAAAACGCAGAAACGCCCACGGCCAGAAGTACATTTACAGATTAGAGTCTCTGGAATATTTCACGAGAATTTATTATTAATAATGTACAATGTTTCCAAAACATGTCACATGCTTAAAATGAAGCATATTAAAATTCATCTCGACAGGGGAGGGAAGGACTGACCCGCTGTTCCCAGATGTGCCGACTGTCAACATTTGCTTCTGTAATTAAAGAGAAAGCTGGTTCCTCTAATCTCTGCGAGGCGCTGGTGAGCTTTTAGCAAAGTAAGATGCAGACCATCTGTCTATTGTCAGAGGTGTTGGGGAGTCATTACTGCTGTAGAAGTGAAGCTTTTTCCTGCCATATTTCTGAGGGCAAACAGCACATTTTCCGTTACAATGAGCACATAATGCATGATTAACTTTTTTGGGGAGCGGATTTTCTCTGAGAGCGGTCGAGTGAAGTTTTCCAGCGCTATGGCTGGAAACGGGAAATGGAATATATTAAGCTAAACCTGTTGTTTATTCGTACTTGAAATATTTTAAAGGTTTAGGATGCCGGAGCACGATTTAAAGGATTAAAAGTCCCCACCTGTACCACATTTTCTCGCATTTCCGTGGCTTGACACAAGGCCATCTGAACTGTCAGCCTGGATGGCTTTGGCAATCTTCCTTTTCATGGAAGAAAATTGTTTAAGATCGCACACGTTGAATTTGAACTGAATAACTTTAAAATCAGAATCACTTACAAATCATCACGCCAGGTCATTTGAGGCCCCAGGGATTATTCATAGATGAATTTTCTAGTACACCAACCCGACATGCATGAAAATTTGAACTGAAGTAACTAAGGCTCATGACCATTCCCCTAGTCCTACCACTGTCCCTTGCAAGCTGCCAGCAGTGGGGAGTATCGCTATGACGACCAGCTACTCAGTTTAAAAGGGCTGTTGATCTCGGACGGCAGTCGTGGCGAGAGGGCACTGAGTTCACCTTTCACTGCAGTCTTTAAGAAACTCTGCAGAGTCACGTGACCCTCTCAGCGTGAGTTTACAGTCAACAGGGGGGCAGTAGTGCTGAACCGGTATTAAAAATCCGCAGCATGAGCTGCTGAGCTAGAGGAGGGAGCCAAGCATGTAGCTACTCATTAAAATGATGGGATTGCCCCCCCCCCCATGCCGCTTATGCACTTGGTTGACCAGGCGGCCGCTTATGCACTTGGTTGACCAGGCGGCCGCTTATGCACTTGGTTGA
>JAABNY020000043.1:11588033-11600973 GCA_015164015.2 Brevimyrus niger | reverse complement strand
CTGGTTTGGGAGGCAAAGTCCTCTTAAGACTTAAAAACCTGTATGTGTGTGTGTGTGTGTGTGTGTGTGTGTGTGTGTGTGTGTGCGCGCTAGTTTAGATGAGTAACAGCCACTGAACTGCCTATAGAGCTTTTGATGGGGAAAACCTTGCATTTTATGAAGACTCACCAAGCACAAAATAATTTGCCTCAGAGGTGCAACAGATGGAGTAATCTGTGGGCCTTTTTCATTAAATAACCTTGGTTCCTTTCTGTGTTAAATGAAAACAACATAACTGAGGCATGTCTCAGTCTCACACACATACCCAAATTATTCATTTTCAGAGCTAATATTAACGTTTATGCTCTATCTGCTAGCAATGAATTGTATTTCAGGTTACTTGCTTAATATATCCCACAATGGTCATGCATTTTATTCTCTCTGCCGAGTTCCTGAAATCTACGTCCCTGGTAGCTGAATGATTTGGAAAATAATGCGTCACTCGATTTCTTTTCGTCTACCTTTGGGTCTCTATTAAATTAAAGTGTTTACCTTCTGCCTTTCAGCCTGCCTTGTGTCAGAAATTCGCCGTACCATGAACAGCTTTGATGGTGCCAATAAAGACAATGGATTGCATATTGATTTTCTGCTACGATAAATTGACACGGCCGATGTACACATAGGATATACAATTCCCGATATTGATAGTGATTTTCCATTGGAAAAAAAAAAGGCAAAACAAAAAGACAAATAATTCCAGTTACACTGAGCTCAGACGCTTGGTCGCAGTCCAGACACAATGCTGGGAGCAGGAGTGGACAGAAGCTTGAACAGATCCGTCTCTCTGAGCCCAGGGACTGTAACAGCCCACATCAGTCTCTCAGACGGAGACGTGCGTCTCAGCGAGGGGGAGTCTCCAATGCTGGCGATCAGCCCGGCAGTGCGGCGAACGTAAACATCCGCCGAAACGAGTAAACAGCGCCGATTATGGGTGAAAAGGCCTCTTTCTACCTCCCAGAGGAAGACGAGGCTGAGGGCCGGCTTTTCCAGAGTGTGTGAGGGCCCCCTAGAGGATGAGGGGGAAAAAAGCGCCGCCTGCTCAGACTTGTCGTGGGTGTGTAAATGAGGTTTTGTGTTTACACACAATTTGAAGTAAAGGAAATGCATCATTTGGGCACCCGGCTCTCGGGACATACTGTACTCCCACATCCTGTGGTTTGGTCCCGGGGAAACCCGTCAACGGCAGTCAGCTTCCTGCCCCCACCCCCCTCCGATACCTTTCCCCTCCTCCAGATCCTCCTACTCCCACTATTCCACCTGGAAGGTGGAAGAATATGCGCATGATCGTGGCATGTCGTGGCCGAGCCGCTTTGGCGCAGTGCATCGTGGGAGCACGATGGGCACATTGACCAAACTTGCCCTTCTGCATTTCCGAGGGCTTCGCTCGTTCCAGAACCCGAAATGCTTCGCGTGGTTTTGCTTCTCTGAAGGTCACGCCTGCTATCATCCGTTTGCTATGTCCTTCACACAGCAGACTTTTGCAGCTGAAACGGTGCTTCAGTCAAACCATTTGTCCAACACTCCAGGAGAATTTCGGGAGGGGAACGGCCCAAAAAGGAGTGTGACGGTTCTGGCAACGCCGAGGCTCAGACTGGCGGTCTTAGGACCCTAAGCACAGAGGCCACACACCACACTGCAGCTGGGGGGTAAAACAATACAGGACATATAAACAGTAACTCATTGATTAAACAGATTTCTTAGGTTATATTGAACCTATTTCCCTCCCATCCATACCCTACTTCCCAAGGAGGGGAACAACTCAGGATTGGGTGCCAACCCATTGCAGTTGAACCTGTTTGCTAAGTAGATATTTATCTATATGTATTTAGACTCTGCCATATCTGAATTTGTATTGTTTTTGTAGGAATTTCTCAGTCGTGGCTCCGGATTGTTCTAACATTTACACACACGTTGAAAGAGATCGTTTTTGAGGACTCCAGAATACGCCCAAACCAAGTCAGCTGTGGGTGTGACCTTGGGTCTCATGGAAGCCACACGTGTGTCGGACACGTATCCCCGTCCGCGGCGAACTGCAGACACACTGCCAACCAAACCGTCACGTTCTGCTCATCTGGGAAATGAGATTTCGCTGAACGGCCTTATGCAACGGATTCATCAGGCTGGCTGGGACACTGCATCCACAGGAAAGCATGGCTTTAAATGGGAGCCTTAAATAGATCGTCTTACTTTCCCCTTGTCTGGCCTGTTCAGATATAGCGATGCGCCACCTGCTACCCTGTCCTAGACCTCACTGAAGTGGCGGGATGCAAGGAACAATTTCATTGATGCAGGAAGGACATTGGTCCAATGGATGTTCAGCAACAATAACCATGTTTATAGACAGGGATGGACGTAACTGGAAGGCACGCATTCATCTTTAAAAACGACATGTGCGACAATAGATTTTGGTAACGGTGTAAATGCGTACTTACTTTACAGTAAGTGCATCTGCGCCGATATGACAAGGAAATAACTCGCATTTCAACCTGTATACCGCCAATGAAGTAGAATTAGCATATAAAGATTGAAATGCATTATATTTCGTTTTCATATCAGTACACGGTACGCATTTACTCTGTCACAACAATCGATCGTCTTACGTATCATTTTCAAAGGTGACCATGTACTTGTCATCCCCGTTTAGAGGGGCCTTTCGGTTTAGCGGCTTACTTCAGTTGAACTCGTGCAGTATTTTTCCACCTGTGTTATGGGCAGAGATCACAATGTCCAGGACTAGGGTGACCAGATTCTTGGAAGGGCACTGTTAGGTCATTGAAGAGCAGAGCTGGACGGCGGTAACAGGAAGCACTACAGCTGCACAAACCCCGACGATAAATAGGCCGCTCACAGGAAACCGGGGTGACATTTTATAACCGCGTGCTTCAAATTTAAATCCTGCCACTATGTCACGTCCCCCCTTGCTTCGGGGTCCATTTATTGCCGAAACGAGTGAGATAGGTTTGATTTCCATGGCAACGGTGCTTGAATGGACTTTTTAAAAGAGCCTGGCAGATTGGTGTGAGATAAAGGGAAAGGCGTCCTGATTCATATAAATAGCCTGTGGTGTAAATGCTTATAAAAATAATTTCACTATTATTAAACAAGGCTTACATTGATAAAGTGTGCTTTTTAATTTGCCTTTGTATGAGACAATTGTATAGGAAGAATATCGACGTATGTGGCAAGGTTGAAGGGTAATATATCTTCAACCGGACATTTGGTTCAAGGGAACTTTTCAGTCCAAGGTCCAGAATTTCCAGGACAAGAAGAAATAAGGCATGACATCATGTGATCTGTTTCCTCCTCCATGTGGAAGCATGCACACATGTTTGTATTCCTGTCTTCGCGGGGACCGTCTCCAGCACTAACCTTAGCCATAAGTAACAAAACAAAATGACTTTTGTCATTCTTCATTTTTTGATTGTATTCCTGGATTTTTATGAAATGGAGCTTTCCGAAAAAAATGGTCCCCACAATATAAAAATAACAGGTTTTTATCACACTGGGGGGACATTTGGTCTTCACAATATAATATATCCCCCCACCCCCCCACCGACACATACACACACACACACACACACACGCGCTGTTGAGACGTCTTCCTGAGATCTTTCAGGCTGATTTGTTCTGGGAAGAAAATGTTCATGCTGATCGCATTGTTCACGAAGCACAACACAGGTACTTGATGGTCCAGCGGGTGCAATGTTCCAGCCAAGCGAAATTACAACATGGCATGAGACCCAGAGTACGAAACCTTTCAGCTTCTGTTAAGAGCATAAAGAACATTCATTGAAGAGCGACACGGAACATGGGCTGGGGGCTATAGGCATTGGGAGCAGTGTAGTCACCGTGCGCGATTCCGTATCGAGTCATTAACACTCACGTCATTTTAATAAAGCTCGCCAGCGATGTTTGAAAACTAACTGAAGACTTCACTTCGTACACTGTTTAACTGCAGTTTGGGGAACCGCAGAGTAACGGAACGAGCAACACTGCTGATTCCCACGAGGGCAGAGGCAAGGAAAGGCGAGAGCCGTGGTTCCTCTGACACAGCAACGCCACCACACTCCTACGGGAACGCCAGCGCCCCTGGTGGTCATGCCCGGTCTACACCTGCTAAGGCCTCTGTCACGAGTAAACGACCTCTACTCTACCGCTAACCTTGTGTCCAGTATTGATCTGTGCACCGCTGATTAGATTCCATTAGAGATGTTTACGCTGTATCCCAATGAAAGACAAAAGAAAAACAATGTTACTCAGATTGAGATCTTCGGCTAAGCAACAGAAAAACGTAGCGTAGTCACGCAATAAAGTGCAAAATATCAGTGAAAAGTAATATCATTACTAAAGATGCACAGTCCCTAAAAATCCCCTTATTCATCTAATTCTTGAGCAGCATTACCTTTCATAAACAGGGACTGTCAATGTATGCAATACAATTCTTTCAAAATTTAGTTTATTGTCCTAATCTGCCTGAACTGGGATTAACTGCTGCCTTCAGATACGTCAAACGCACCATCATCCTCTGGGAATGGAAAACCAGTTCACTCTGCTCACCCTGTAATCCTCAGTGAACTTCCAGAACCAGAACTTTTAAGAATTGTTTTTTTTTTATTAATCTATTAATTTTTCCTGATATAAACAAAAAAATGGGCAAAGCAGACTGTAAAAGCAGATATTTGAGTAGGATATCAAGTCGAGTGTCACATGGAAATCAAAGGTAAAGTCCACATATGTCCTCTGAGTGACTTAAGCAGTCTTAAGTTTACAGATATGGGAAATCTGTAATTTTAGGTAGGTACAGTGACAACATGTTTAGTGCTGAAACTCTTGCAGTCGTGTGACGGTGGCTCTGCCGTTCAGTCAGTAGTAGCTTCAGCTGCCAAGTCAGGAACTTCTGCAGGATATAGAGGAAAATTCCCTCGTCATAGATACAGCTGCTGTAAGCTGGGTATCATTTGAGGTCAAAGGCTGTTTCTCAGTATGTGTACTTGACTGTTGTGTGCTCGCGCTTTACATTGCCAAAGTACAGTTCCAGTACTAAGAGGAGCAGGAGAAGTACCGAGGACGGCAAAAATCCCCGGATGTCGTTCTTACGCTGCCACAAATATTAAGGATGAACCGGTCCCCTCCCGGCCAAACGGGAACAATCCCATGATTCATTGCATCCCAAGTTTGTTCTTGGGTGGCAAGTTAGCAAGACTGCTCTTGCCAAGACCACAAGTGCAATCTTTGCATTCTTGGTATTGAGAAACACTCAGTGTTTCATTTAAGCAACTGAATATATTTCCAAATTGCATTATTCAAAGGCAGCCGAGCGGCTAGGCAGGTCGAGCCGTCCAGTGTGGGGGCCGCAGCCACGGACTGTCTAGGTGATCGCCTGCCTTGTACTCTGTACTGCCTGAGATGGGTCTCATGACCCAGTCCTTGATAACCAGAAAATAAATGTCAACTAAGTTCTTCTTGAACTTGGATTGTTGTTGTTTTGCGGTGCCAATTGCTGCCCTCAAATGAAACACTTGATCTGGGTCAATTCAGCACGAAGACGGACAAATAGATCAAAGGTCATTGAAATGATGGAGTATCGACAAAAGGCGCCGCTGGGCCTGTTTTTGTTTATGACACACAGCTGGGGGGAGAGCGTGCCGCACGGCCAATCTGTTTATGAAGTCTGTTTTTATATAACAATAAGCAATGAAAGTGGAAAATTAATTTCCCACAAGGCTACATTATTACTTGGCGGGAGGGGGGGGGTGTCCTCATGGTGGCCCACATCTGATGGAAAATTCAAGGCTCCCTTTCAGAAAAATACGTAAGACCTGCTAATAATTCTGGCTGTTACACTGTCACACAGATGCGGGAGAGCCATTCACGTACATGCTCAGTGTGAATCATGTTTACACCTCTGATTGAAATTCAGCAGGGCATGTATTTTTGATCCTTCCATTGCTTGTTTAATGCATCAATCAAATCAGTCGTCGCAACTATTTAAATTATCATCATGGTGGATCCAAATTTTTCCAGTGGGAATCACTGACGAGCGTTGTTTCTGACTTCTGGAGTATAATTGACAGAAGATCTAAAGAGTGGAAAAAGCAATTATGCAAAAACATTAGGCAGTAATTTTCAAAACCAGTTTAATTTATGGGGGCTGCCACTCTCAACGCTGTTTTTTGTTCAGTACCCAGTTACGCATTTTCAAGGGGCGGATGCTGACGTCATTTACGCGAAGAAGTCAGAAGTGTGGAGCACATGGGAGTGATTTTGATTTCTCTACGAACTCTACTGGAAACCGGTTGGATACATATGAAGGCCTTGAATTTCATTCCTTGCTTTTCTTCAATTAACAGCCTATTTTTTACTTTCAAATCACAGTGATACAGAAATGGAATGAATGAAAAAAAATATTTTTCCCTTTTGTTTGTAATTTGGAAAACTTTGATAATCTTGATGAGCCACCAGGACAGATTTCACCCTCCCTGTCAAGGTTCTCTTTACAGTCCATGTAATTCATTCCAAAAATAGGGAATACAGAAGAAACTGAGTTGAGGATTCGGCCGCTGGTCCACAGTTAAGCTGGATGACATCATGAGGAACTTTGGATACTATCTAGCATCTGGTTTAGTTAAGGCCATACAAGCTTATAGGCCATCAAGCCTACAGGCTAATGTTGCAGCAGAACTGCACAGTGGCTCCATCTAAACCAGATTCCCCGTCATAGTGTAGAGGGCAAGACAGCAGGCAAATCACACTTCTCAGTTATAAATTTTAAGATAAATGGCTACCGATCAGTCTGTCGTCGTCATAACGAATCAAATTTGATAAATGACGTACCTCTGCACCCGTGCCTTCATTTAGCATATGAGCAAATGAATAGAGTTCACCTTCATCTGAAGCATTTAAGATTATTAGAGTCAAATAATGCGTGTTTGGGTAGTACAACACATGTCCGAATATCAATATAAGCGTAAGTATATCAATAACACTAAGAATAGCTGAGGTGAGTCAGGAATCCCATAATTCCCTGGGCCAGACGGGCTCCCATCCGTCATGCCACCGTCATCCTGACCTTCTCCGCATGTCCGCGCCGCAGCTCCCGGTGAAGGTCACCCATCCGCCAGAGGTAATTAAATCACATGGCCCGGCTCGTACGTCTCCGGCGCCCTGCCGCCCGTGAGTGGGTATTAATTAAACTGGGCTGGGTACGTCCCCGGTGCCTGGCGGGTCCGCGATGAGGGATCTGTCCAGGCCACGCTGGCCTCATTACCTTCCGGTCCAGGGTCGCCGCTTCGTCGAGGAGCGTATTGACAGTAGGTTAAAGGTCTTTCAGACCCTGCACCGGGCGGCTGAGGTTTTATGTGCAGTCGAAGAAGGACAGAGAGGCCATTAACATCATAACTCTTCTTGACGCGCCACCTACTGTGTATTCTCCAGGAGATGCTAGGCCGCATGCATTCACTGAATGCGTACTGCTTTGGTCTTTAACGCTGTCAAACTCAACGAAAGAGTAAAGTGCTAATGATCATGGGGAATGCGTGATATTTGTCTAGCCGCACCTTCCCCGTAAAGCTCTCGCGGCCTGTACTTCTACCCATTTCACCTAACAGAAGGACAGAGAAGCAGTCGCTGGCGGAGGAGGACGCCCGGCAGGTAGAAGTAGGCCAGTGAGCGACAAAAAATAACTTCACCATCAGTGTAAATGCATCTCATCAATGCGGACGTCTTCAGTGGCATCTCAGCTATTCAACTTATCGACAGTTATTAAATTGTTATATGGTATATTAAATAAAATTACATAGTTATATATTGTATGCATATTTATGTCCTGCGATGGGTTGGCACCCCATGCTGAGTTGTTCCCTTCCTGGCACCTGTAGCCTCCAGGATCGGGTCCAAAGCCCCCACAACCCTGAACAGGACAAGCAGTCACAGAAAATATATGGATAGATGAATGGATGAATGGATGGATGGATGGATGGATGGGTGGGTGGATGGATATAATCACTCTCACATGTTCATGCTTGCTGCAGTCTTCTGACTTGTGTTTTCGGGAATAGGCAAGTGCAATAATATAGCAAATGACATAATTTCAGAATTTTTATGCAATTCCTGGAAAACAAGACTGGAATTTTTAAGGTGGGATTTGGCCTCTTTGGGATTTTTGATTGATTTTCAAAGGTCGATTTGCACATAAGTCCTATGGCTACAAAGCCTCATTTCTTGTACAACCAGTTTTGATCCTAAGGGATGGGGGTGCAAAGGAGGGTCGATGCTGATGAGATAAGAATGTTCAGCATGTGTGTTTTTCCCCGGGCTGCTCAAACTGCTTTCTGTTGTATTTCTCACTAGTTCTGTACCGAGAACTGGCAGCTGTTTTATTTTGACTCCCCATAGCACCCCCCCCCCCTTAGAAAAAAAAGACTGATAAGTGCAGATGGTACGTATGTGTCACCTCTAACAGCGAAGTGACGTCCCTAGCTGGGTAGGAATCGCGTACCCGAGGCTGAACATCAGAGGAAGTCACTGCGTCTTTCTTCAACGTCTTCACTGTTTGTCCGCTGGTTTGTTTGCTGCTGACCATCACTGTGCTCTCCTGACACAAGGCCACCATCTCACCGCAGACCTCGTGTTTCCGAACTCCGCGAGGTCAGCGTGCTCAGGCGGGCTCCGATAGCCAGGACCGCATGTTTCCTCCTGTCGCCAGCTCAGCCATTTTATTTATTTTCGTTCCCTCAGGCCTTTTTCCACTCTTTGCTACAGTTTTACATTAACAGATATGTTACACCACAACGCTATTCTTAGTAAATGTCTGTTAAGGGTACAACGGGGAAATAAATCGACCAGAATTTCCATGAAATTACACATTGAAGTGTGAACGTCTGAATGTATTTTGTTAATAATATGCATGCTTTAAAAAAAAAGGGAAAAAAACAGTGTGATGCTGAGTTACATCTGCAAATGATTTTGCTGCAAATGACACAAGGTGAGAGTGAGTATCATACTTATAATGCCTTGATTAGTTTCTTTTGTCTACCTACTATAGTATGTATTGTTCTTAACCAAAAAAATAAATATATATATTTCAATAGAATGAATGACGGGTTGTGCCCAAATTACCAGTACAAAACTTCACACACACACACACACTCACACACACACACACACACACACACAGACACAAAACCAGGAATGTTCATTATGCTTTCTCAACAGGCTTAAAAACATCGTCATTTAATAACTATCGACTATCAAATAAATCTGCACATATATGACGTCTGTTGCTGAGCCGAAGGGCGAACGGACCTTGCGGTGACTCCTGCCGTCAGCCGCTGACGGCCTTGAAGGGAGGCCAACGGCGGTAAGACACAGTAATTGCCCCGTTCACGCCATTAAACAGGTCAGTTACAGCTTTATGACCTTTTAAACCTTCTATTATCTCCTAGCCTGTTGGAAGTTGACATTCTTTTTTTTTCTTTCAGAGTATGAGTTATTCCCAAGTCTTGAGTACCTATACCTCAGGTTACTGTTTATATTGGAGCCATCCAAGAGAATCACCAAGTGCCAGCTAAGAGTAATCTTTCTGTCTAGTATTAACAAGAAATATATAGCACAGGAAACTTATACCACATAATTGCCATTATTACATGTCATTTGGTGCTGGGGTGCAATGCAGATATTCTTGCTGTGGGGGGGGGGGGGGGGTTATCAGACGGGAGGGTATCACTGCTGTGGACACAACAGGGGGTCCATTCAGATGAAATGTGTTCTGACCCAGCAGTGCCCCATTCAAACTTAGTTTAGCCCTCGTCGGAAAGAGGCGTCCAGAATTTACGAAACGACCAGGTCGCAATCCTGCGGGGGGAAAAACAACACGACACCACAACACACTTTCTCAGCAATGTTGTCTTTCCCTGCTTTCCGTGTCATCCGATTTCTCCGAAAAGGGGACAGCAAATGAGATAAGGACTCTTCCAGTCGGTGGCTGGGAGGGCGAAGGGGGGGGCTAACAACGGCAGGGATCCACGTAGGCGTAAAATCAGCCGAGTGCTTTGATCCGAACGACAGAAGTCAGGCCTCCTGGCTCCACGGAGAACCCCATCTCGACCGGGATGTCGCTGTGTAATGGAACAGAGTAACAGGAAAGAGTACAGCGCTAACTTAATGCAATCTGGTTAGGCAACATTACAATGGGCAGCGAATGAGAAACCTGAGAATCCTTCTGATTAAGCTAAATATTGTAACAGACCACAAGCCAGTGACCTCAGACAAACCTTCTGCTCTGTGTCACCCTGTCTGCACTTCAATCCTGTGAAGTCTTATTAAGGTTTACAGGAAATTGTACAGGCGTCATTTTGCAGAACCTGCCATTCAGGCGGCCTTTCGATGCACGCTGCCTTATTCTTGTGAAATTATTCATCTCCACTCCACCAGCGCCTTCCCACACTTTATGGTCGCCAGGTAAGTTTTCCGGGGATTGGCACGGATTTGCCACGCATGTCAAAACAAGACGGCACCACCCAGTTCCCGTTTTATTAAGAAGGGCTCTCATGTGACGCTTTCCTTGACGGCTCGTGGATTGGTGTAGGTCATGCCATAAGCCGGGGCGGTCCGATCTTCAGTGGTCACATCACTGCTGCCGAGATCCTCACGCTGGTTTCTGACGTACTTGGGCGGAAAAAAAAAAGAATAATTTTAAATCGAGGAAGCACATTCGAATGTGTTAGATTTGTCACATCCTGTTCACATATATTGCCCTCCTTCTCAAGGCATGCAAACACATTGAGCACATGGTCAGCCATTTACAGTATATGACACCCCCGGAACATTTAGTGGGGGGGGGGGGGACATTGCTCAAGGGCCCTGCAGAGGCGAAGCTACTATGCCAAGCAAAACATTCGAACCAGCAACCTTCCGACCACACAAACGTAGAGGGCTAAACCTCTGAGCTGCACACCATACCTCACATCTCTTGGTCCAGTAGATAGGACCACTTTCAGATCCCTGGAGATGTTCTGCTATCCAGGAAGCAACTGAAAGGGAGAGAGTCCATCTCTACTGACCCAGCCAGGGGAGCCAGGATCCCTCTGTATCCACATGGGAGTCCACATCCTGTACAGTCAATGCTTCAGCCCTCATATCCTCGTTGCCTTTTCTCGATTTAGTCATTCCTATTTCCTTGAGAAAATCGATAAATAAAACAACGCGCAACATTATTTCCAGCAGTAGGGCCTTCGGATTTAACTGACTAAGGAGCTGAAAATGACATATTGACCACGTCTATAATGCCCCATCTGTGCTTTCAAAAGTAGGTCAGTAGGTGCTCCGAAGAAGTAGGTTAGTCGCCATTACATGAGCAGCTGGGCTTTCAGAATAGCTCAGATTGTTGTTTCTCAATTAAAGCATCATACTTAATATAGATGGTGTTGCAAGCGCGGGCCACCATGACAAAATAGAGCACTACTCACTGCAGACAAACAGCCAACGCCCACTCGGGCCCGGAATGTGTGAATGGAAAGCTGCTAGATCATATAACAACCGACTTGAGCAGACCAGACGAGGTTCAGGTAGCACAAAACTAGCAACGTCGGTAGTAAATTATGTCTGTATATGTACGGTCGGGTTGATGGCCTGCTTTTCGCTGGTACTTGTGACTAGTGACATGGTGTATTGCAGCAACAACAGCAATAAAGTAATCAATCAATCAATCAAGCTGGGATGCATTTTGAAAAGGTACGAGTAAAGTACAGCCAAGATTGATGGAGAAGCATAAAATTTTAAATACAAGGCGTGAGGCCTGACATGGGGCATGTCTGTGCTGGCAGTCGGCTCCAGTTGAAGCTCTTCTAAAACTGGTCTGTCCTTCTAGACGTTCTTTCTGTCCATCTCGCAAAACAAAAGAGTCACTCTAAGGTTTGAGCTCTGTGGAGCTGCGCAGGCTAGTAAATTATCATGAATCACATCATGCTCCACATTGTAGAGACTGAGAACTTACTTCCTTATGTGTACAGTACAAAACCCTCCACTTGTGCACGTCCGCAGCTGTCCATAAAGTCATGCGAGGAACTGGCCAAACACCGTCAATGAAATGATTTAAACATAAAACAAAGGTGTAAAAAACATTAAAAAAAAAAAAACATTACAGACTGTACTATGGAACCCAAACAAACATTCACTTTTGTTTCTTTTGAGCCAAGAACATCACCTTCAATGGGCACGATCACACACTGTGGGCTCCTCTCATATATGAAATCTAATAATTTGACAATTAAACCACATATAGAACAACTTGTATACATTTACTGTTCCTACTGTCAGATTCGACGAATTTTCGAGTCCCGCATACCCAGCTTTGTGTGTGCGTGGCGTTCACATCATCTCCTCGTGTTTGTGTAGGGGTCCTGTTACAGTCCAAAACAGAAGCTCAGGTGAGCGGACGTCTGTAAATCAGGGGTGGCCAATCTTATCCGAAAAAGGGCCAGTGTGCGTGCAGATTTTCGCTGCAACTCCCTAAGTAGGTCGCTAATTAGAGGGCCGATTGGCTGAGGAGTCCTCACACCCGGGTTTGAACAGCTGAGCTAAAGGTTATATACCAAAAGCCTGCATTGCAAACACACCAGCCCTCTGTGGATAAGACTGGCCACCGCTGCTATGAAATGTCCAGTGATGGACCAGAATTCCATCCAGGGTGGACAATGGTGGACTATGCCTTCTGACATATACCATGAAATTGAACTAGCAATGAAAGATGAATAATTTAGTTGTATTAATACTCTATTAATAATGGATAATAGATTTCCTACTTAAAATGCTTGTTCGCTTAATGGTCTCCACTTCACTATCTTTCAATACTTTTGAGATTCATGCAGTTCTCCATAGAAATTCTGACTTCATTCTGGAAGGA
>JAABNY020000043.1:11544945-11569079 GCA_015164015.2 Brevimyrus niger | reverse complement strand
CCCCCGCTTGCAGCCCACCTGGTTATTTGGCTTTTAGCGCGTCCCAGTTTCCCCTGCAAAGGCCTGGCCTGCACAGCCCCCCCCCAGCACAGCACGCTTTATCAGCTACATCCGATGTGTTCCGGCCGAACCGGGTTCCGGGTTTGGATACAGGGAGCAGGAAACAGATTGTGGAGACGGGAACAACACGGCTCACATCTTCCAGTTACACCCCTTTTAAAATTTTTTCCCCCAAGGTGACGCAGAAACACACATAAGAGCTTAACCAATGTGCAATCGACATCCTGCTACAAGCATCTGCTCCCAGCTGAGTCCACTAACAGGGTCTCTGCATGCACCCCGTCCACCCCCACCCCCCCCCCGCGACCCATGTCACTTCCTCTAAGAGCCCCTTCCATTATAATCAGTAACATAATCGGCACACCTCTCCGATAATGACGGAGCTGAATTTGACTTCCTAGAGCGCAGCATTATGACACGCGGTCTGACCGCATCACACGCATAGAAATGAAATCGACGGGAACGCGGTCGTGATACTCGCAGACACAACGACTGGAAAAGCTGAACGCGTGCCGGCAGTGTGGCCGTTTGATCTCGTTGGCTGTGCCTCAGTCCCAGCGCACTCGAAAGGCAAACAAGCCTAGGTCTGTTTTTCCGCTTTAAACGACAGAAATCCTCAGTGCAAAGCCCAGCAGCGCAGAGGTTAATTACTCCACCAATGACAGTTAGTGTATTTCAATCGAAACCGCTTGACCGAACTTTAGTTACTTTTTTGCGCTTTTATTTACGGGCCGACGTAATTCAGAGACCTTGTAGGTGAAACTCCTTTTATATCTGAAGTGTTTTTTCCATCACTGTAGTATATACCTACACTATGAGGAGGATTAGATATGGTGAGTGTTCATGCATGTAACTCTGAGGCTTTCATCTCATGGGCCGAATTGGACCATGAAAAAAGTGTCACTACAAACACACTAAACCAAGCAAGACAACTTTTCCTGGAGTAAAAATGCATGACAAGTTTGACTCACTGAACAGACCAACTGGGCACCCATCCAAGGACTGACCAGACCCACCACTGCTTAGCATCATACAAACTACCTGCTAACAACTGCAGGTACCACAGCCTCGGACACATGGCAACACTGATCACTGAGAATATGACCATCACTTGGTCCATTCCATAGGAGGGTGTGGTCACGTGGCACAGTGGTTAGCATTGCTGCCTTATAGCCGAGGGACCAGGGTTCAAATCCCCTCCCCCCCCCAAAGCCACATGACTGCCACCCCTCCCCCCCAGCAACCTGATTTTAGTCAGGACATCACCCCTACCTTTTCCAAAACAAAAGAATACTGATCAGACAAACTGGGCTCCCATCCAAGCACTGACCAGACTCACCACTGCTTAGCATTATACAAACCACCAGTTCCTAAATACAGGTACCACAGCCTCTGACACATAACAACACTGATCACTGAGAATATTACCATCATTTACCTGGCCCGACCAGCCACATGACTGCCACCCCTCCCCCCCGGCACATGACTGCCACCCCTCCCCCCCGGCAACCTGATTTGCTTCCAATCACCCCTACCTTTTCCAAAAGAAAAGCATACTCGACAGACCAACTGGGCTCCCGTCCAAGGACTGATGAGACCCAACACTGCTTAGCATCATACAGACCAAAAGGTCCTAACTGCAGGCACAGACATGCAGTTTCTGTTTTTCTATTAACATAAAAACATTGACAGGTGCTTCCCTGCCAATAGTGATCAGACAGACCTTCAGCAATGGACGTTAAGATCCATGGAAGAGTGGAAACTGAATTCACATCACAGCACACTGCATGATCCTGTCCTTCTTTCCTAATGTCTTGATTTTGATACCAGGATTACAGAAAGGCAACGTATGGAAGTAGTTTTGAACTATATTTGTATGACATTTAATCCATCTGCCCATTGGCCATTACCTCTACCCTAAAGAAATATGCTTCTAGTCAGTCCGAAGAAGAACAGGACATAAGAGTTTCATAAGAGTTTTACTTACACAAAAATATTCTGAGGGCAGCAGAAAAAATGATTGGTTCAAAGAGATACCCAATCAGATTGTAGAGAAGGTGGGTCCAAGCAACTAGAGGAGGTAGGACCAACCAATTAGATGTCTTGGTCCCGCCTCCTCTAGTTGCACGGACCCCTATCCTCTTCAACACGATCATTTACGTCTTTGAGCCATCATTTATTCCTTCTGCCCTCCGAGCAATTTTTTGTATTAGTAAATCTCCCACGAACCAAAACAGAAATGGCAATGGATGCTCTGAGTGGCTCTAGTTATAGGCAGAATAGGCACCTGCCAGGGTCAACAATTGCCTGCGTTGTGAAAGGAGTGAAATGATGATCAATTTTCTTGGTAGGGGGTCCTTCCAAGTAAAGCTTTGCCTACAGCCCCGGAAAAAGTAGATTTAGCCCTGCGTGTATGTGACTTATTACAATTGTGTGCGTATCAAGCAATTTCACACCATTGTCTCGCTATTAATAGAGAGTTTGACTTGCTGCAGTTTTGACACAGGTGCAGTCTGAGTCAACATGTGAAATGACCGTTCGGGGATGCCATACAGCTGGCTCTTCGAAAATAGGAAGTTACTCAGCAGTTGATGTGTGTTAAAGAGGTGGCCAGTTCTGAACAATTCTTGCTGCAGTTCCTCTGTTGCTACTTCTGGTTATACAATCCAGGCTTCCTCTCCGGAACAGAAGTGTACCCCGCTGTCAGCACTCAACAGGAATTATCCAGCCCTCAGAGTGAGACAATGAGATTTACTGACAGTGCGCCCGAGATTCTTTCCCGCAAAAATGAAACGGGTCAGAAAAATTCTGACACTTTTGAGGTGGTCTAGAGATGACTATCTCGCCAAATCTAAAATACCCAATACAGTCGTACTCCATTGCATCACCAATAATGAACTCAACCGCTTGGATGCGTAAGTTGAAAAGTTGTTAGCGTGTCATTTTTTTCATAGAACATTTCAAAAACTATCCATGCACCACTGTAGATATCGAAACGGCTGAGAATCAAAAGGCATGAGTCAATGGTCCTGCCTTGTCTTCCAAAGCACTTTGGTCTGACAGATCCACTCAGGCCATTCAGAATATGGGTCACAGAATTCAAATGGATTCCTGGCAAGCCTGGATCCTGCCCTTCAAACTCACACTGTTTGGGTCATCACCCGGGTCCCAGGATATCGAAGCAGGAGAGTTTACCTGATGACGTGTTCCAAGGGTGTGACATGGTAAGATATAATTCAAAAGCTTTCATTTGCTCTCTCCAAACAACAGAACCACCCACCTTTCCACGCTTCACACAGTTTAACTGCACTGCGTTTTCACTTGCTCGCATGCAGGTTTGAGAAGTCTTTAAAGAAAATGAAATAGTCATTACTCATGAAATACTCATTCATTACTCATGAAGTACCTAGGATACTTTCCTCTGCCAAACATTGACCACACAAAGGCAACAACTGAGCATGTAGAAGATCATGGACAAGACAACTGAACTCTAAACCTAGTTCACCTACATACGGAATTACAGGGTTCGGCTGTGAAGTTTGTGGAGCAGAACTCAGGGGACGCTGGTAGAGAGTTTTTGCATGAGTTTTAAAATAATTTACATGTGTATCTACTGATCAATTCATGGATGTCAGAGTAAGGCGCATAAGCATGTCTCCCATAGAATCCTTGAAGTTATTTGTGTTGAACTGGAACCAGAGGTTGCTGGGGAGATTTCAGGCCTCTTACTTACATCTTGGTTTTTCATTCCCCTTGAAATGCAACTTCAAATACAAGCTGATGTTTCATCCTGACATGAACTGTAAAGCCTTTCACTTCAAAGATGCCGAACCACTGCATCTCCAGCCATCACACTTACTTGTTCCATTTCACCAACACTTCACTCAGTTAAAGTGATCAGCTACTTATAAAAGCCTTTGTTGAGCTAAATGTAGTGTGCTGGCAGTGGAACGTAACAAATATTTAAAATTGGTGGGGGTTCAGACAGTAATGAGGCTTTGTTTTATAAAGGCTTTGCCGCCAGAATCTCAGCAATATAAATATTCTTGAGACCATAGCAGATGGGACAAGATTTGCAGGTCAAATCCAAAGACTGGAGAATATATAATGTAAACTTTGTTCTCGTAAAAAGCACATTAACTTTATTTTGGAAAATATCACTTTCTTGCATTGTCTCTCAACTACTTCCATATCCATTACGAATTTGTATGTACAGTCCACACAAAGAGTATCTTACTAGTTCTGTTAATATAGCTTATGATTCTGCACTGGACTAGATCCAACAGGAAGTGATGTCGTCTAAAGAGGAAGTTGTTCTGTAGAGCTCTCCTTTAACCATGTTGACACAGATTCACTTACTAAAAGAAATGATTAGAAATATTTTCTTCTTTGAATTGTGTTGGTCAGGATAAAGGTAGAAAATAAATGCAGTCAACAGGACACAGCTCCCTCTTCTGGACGTTTTCTTGTAATTTTTTGAATGACAGCCACATGCACTACAGCAAGAGATTTGGACCAAAAATGATTCTTGATCTGTTCAACAACAAAGTTATCTGTGAGACAGATGTGCTTACAGCTGCCTATATAATTCTTCTTTGTCATTTAATAAGCTTCCCAATAAATGATAGCAGAACTTTTATGTAAAACCCAGCCAAGACAAAGCTGGTTCATAAGTTGACATGTACAATATGAGTGTATTTCACAGACGGCAGTCGTAAACTTTTAGTTTATAGGTTTGATGTAACGGATAGTGAAAATGTAAGGAAAAGATCAGGTTTAGCACCCTTCAGTGTTCAGGCTATGTAAACTGAGAAACTAAGTTTCTGTTGAGGTAACAGTCATTACAAAACAATATAAGGATAAGTATGAATTTCCCCACATGAAATTTGAATGATATTATGCTCCCACTAATCTCCTCCCAGTATTATACAATTGCTAGCAGGTTGTAACACATTCCACAATAGAGAATATTTTCTTTTAACTCTTAATTTTTTATTGGTTTATATAGCAAATTTTCAACGCACAAATCTTGCAGGGGGCCCTGAATATTCCTGCTTGTGTTTGTGTGCCTTTCTAAAACCATGTGGCAATAATGCATTTCCTACGAAAGCGGCGCTTTCCAGCTCCTGCTGATCAAGCCTTCGACTAAATCGTGCACACAGGTCACCCCCCCCACACACACACACACACACACACTGACGTGAAGGCAAACAGTTTTCAATATACGACCCATTCATGAGCGTGACGTGTGTGGGGGGCAGCGAGGCTCTCAGGGTGCGGCGTGAGGGCAATCACATGAACGCCCCCCCCCACGGGAGAACACTTCCTCTGCGACATGTGCTGGAGGAACACCTGTAACACAAAAATGAAGAGAATGCTGCACAATCACTGAAAGCCAAACTGAGTGGAAAATAGCACAAGTTGAATTTTTCTTTTTTTCTTTTTTTTTTTTTTTGCACAAAAACACTTTTATACACGGCCACGTGCAGAGGTGGGGTGGGGGGCTGGCTCCGTCTGGGCTCCTGGTGCTTTTACCCGAACGATCAAAAGCGCTCCTTTGTGATGCTTCCAGTGGCCCCTTCTCGATACCCAACGATCAGGCAAAATCTATCAGGGGCCCTTTCTGATGCTTCGAGTGGCCCCTTCTCAATACCCAACGATCAGGCAAAATCTATCAGGGGCCCTTTCTGATGCTTCGAGTGGCCCCTTCTCGATACCCAACGATCAGGCAAAATCTATCAGGGGCCCTTCCTGATGCTTCCAATGGCCTCTTCTCGATACCCAACGATCAGGCAAAATCTATCAGGGGCCCTCTGTGCATGAAAATCTTCTGACTGTAAAGGAAATAGTAACACTTGGCCACACCCCCCTGTTCCTTCTCCTCAAAAGAATGTGTGCACATCACAGTTTAAACGCATATACAGATACTGTACTACTCAGTGTGGTCCCTGTACATTACATGCAAAGACACCCTTTCTCTCAGGGGATTTAAGGAGGGATGTCAAGGCACCGTGGAACTTCTTTACAGCCCCTGCTTCATATGCGATGCACCTCCAACCATGCTTACAAAAGGCACCGAAGACTTTAAATCTTCATGCATTGCAATGCGGGAAAAAAAAATGTTATATGTACCCTTTGTCTTTTTTATTAAGGGGCTTCTGTGGTTAGAAACCCAAGTTTCCCCAAGGTTTAAATATCAATGGTCTGAATTCAATTTTGTCCAATTAAAGTAAAATATTGCTGCTGAAACGATTGATCTCATCCTGCCCTGTCCTCACGTGTGTGCAATTATAGAAAACCATGGAAGTGTCTGAAAGTAATACTGTCTACATCTGGTCGTTCTCTGCTTGGAATTGTATAATAAAAAGTCCGCCTGATGTTAATTATTAACATAATAAATTATTTACTAAGTGAAGTTAATCTTGATAACCGTTATTGCTGTAACAATAGCTGGATATGAGGTAGACACATCTATCAGAGAAGCTTTCTGTTTTCTGTATTCATTGAGCAATAAATAAGTCGAAGGAACATCATTGACTGGATCTGTCGCTACTTTGTCTGTCATGTCCCCATTTGGCCAGCAAATGTCATGGGCCATTCCATCTCCATCCCCATTTACAGTCTAATGTGTGGTTAATCTAATGTGTGGTTCATTGTACACACCTGTCCCTTGTTCTACTCACGTCACCTGGTGTATATAGTGTTAGTGTAAATGCCCCCTGTTGGCCGCCACTCATGGATTGTCAGTTTAGTTTTTTTTCTGCCGCTGTTCACTGTACCTCATCTTGTGTGTTACGCCAGTCCTTTCCCCTCCCGATTGATCCTCCCTGCCTCTCGTTTCGACCCCTCATTGCTCCCTCTGTCATTGCATTGTAAGTGTTACCCAATAATAATAAAGCCCCCTTCAGGTTATTTAAAATTTGCATTTGGATCGTCACTCCTTCACCACACTCCGTCGTGACAATCCTTGCCGGCGTGGCATCGTTCTGTGCTCTCAGCCATGTCTTATCAGGTGGATTAAACCGGCCAACCCGGGACGGGGCCCTATAACCTTCCCACTGTGAGTTTCAAAGCTCTAATTCTTCCATTATTCATTAAATTCAGACAGTGCTACAACTGAATCCCTAACTCACGCAATGGCAATCCCGCACCTGAGTGACACCATCTCAATTTCAATATATAAATGCTGCATAAGTAACATATACAGAGCATTCCTAATTATTACTTACAATGGGAATGCAAAACAAATCCATCCGGAGGAAAGAAATGATGTGGTGCAGAGATTAATATCTGACAGACCTCGGCAGTCCTGTGTTGATGTTGTAAGGAATGCCCTGCTCTTCATCTGAGCTTACATCTCACATTCTACTCACTTATGAGATGCTCTTACCCAGAGAGACACCGCGACTGTGGGAAGGAGGGGCTATCTGATGGTGCAGAAAGCCCAGGAATGCAGATACACTCTCTGCCCCCCCCCCCATGCCCCCCCACCTCTGATGCAGAGGGGGGCTATTTACTGTAGCTGATAGTTGTGGAACTTTATTGTATTAAAGGGGACCATGCCATTAAGCAGGATGTTAAGCCTGGGATTGCAGGGACAGGTGGCCTATACAATACTACACTACACTACACTACACTACACTATACTATACTATACAATACTACACTATACTATACTATTCATAGACAGTGGTGGCTTGATAGTTAGGGAAACACACTTGTAATCAAAAGATTGCAGGTTGAAATCCCCGACCAGCAAGTCATCACTGAGGTACCCTGAGCAAGGTACCGTCCCCAAGCACTGCTCCCCAGACGCCGAATTAGCTGTCCCCTGCTATGTCACGAAAGTCACATATGGGTTAAATGCAGAGGACACCTTGTGTTGTCGCGCACTGTGTGCTGTGCTGTGGTGTGTTAACGATGACCACGGATCTCTAACTTGTATATAACCATTGGACACAGGACTATATATATTTGGGGGAATTCACTGAGAAATATTTTAATAACCAAGCTTACAAACCAATGCAGGCAAATGGCTCACAGAAGTGGTGGAGAGTCTCTGTCACTCTGCTCCAGCGTGATAAAAATACAGCACAATGCCTGCCTAACCCTTCCCTTCCCGCTTCTCAGTTCCCGTCAGACTCTTTAGGAAACACGTGGCTCCTTATTTTGGTCCAGCCTGAGTCTGAATCTCACCGCATGGGCCCAGAGATTCACAAAGGTCAGTGTGACCTTGTCCACCCCGCAGGGGACAAATTGGTAAATAAACAAGCCCATGGTTTAGAGAATGAGCGCCAGCATGTGCACTACGGGAGAAGCCTTCGCCTCAGTCACTGACTTCTGTGACCTCAGCCAATTACTCTGCCAACCTCTCTGATGTCTATTTTCTAACCACATATCCACACTTTCCATATCTATATTTTTGTCAATGTTGTTACTCTTTTGTGTCACCTCCTGCCTCCCATGTCCACCTAACTGTCCTGTCTCCTCCCAGGCCTGAGCCTAAGAAGCCATGCCTGTTGCTCACATGTCTTACCCCTTGTTCCTAACCCTTGTGTTAATTACTGCCAGCTGCCTCTCAGTAGCTTCCTCATTTTTTTCTGCATATCCATGCTTCCCAGTCCTGCGTTCCCCAATTTATTAACGTTGCTCCTCCTGTCAGCCGGTGGCCGTCCCTGGTCCAGCTCTCTGGTTTGGATCCCTTACGATCTCGTTCATTTCCAGTCCTTGTTGGTTTAACGCCGATAAAAACCCCTTTCGTTTCACCAGACGCCAGCCCGTGTGCCATTCATCGTACATGTCGCGACTGTTTGTCTGTTTCGTGGGATCAGACAAAGTTCTAAAATGAAAGGATTCCCGACATCCCCAGGAAAATCGATCGACAGATCGATACCGGGACTCATTGTATCAGCACATCAGTTAACAGACAATGGCGTGTGACCTTGCTTGTGGTGCGTCTGCATTTGGTCACACGCAGCCGCGGCTCGTCAGTGTCTGCTTCAGCTGCACTCCCTGCTGCGCCAACATGGAGTCAAAACAGGAAGCCAGGCTGGAAGAAAGCCGCCGCCACAACAGGGAGCCGGCTTCAAACAAACCGGGTTTCTTTGGAATGATGAGGGCTCCCGTCCGCCCCTTTGAAACCTTCCTGTGGACTCCACCGTGTCACTTCCTGTGGCGGGACCCTCCGGCCATGCAATGCATTATGGGCCCACCAGCTACAAGCAGCCCAGGGTCCCAAAAGGAGACCCAAGTCAGGCCAAAACACTGCGAACAGTGTGGAGAGCAAATTGTACCCTCTCTGTGTATTGCATTTTCATGATCCTCAGTGCAGAGGCTGAAAGTTCAGGTGCAGATAATACAAATCCAGACCAGGATTTCCTTCCAACCAACCAGTGAGTGTAAAGTGTCTCAGACGCAGGAGTACTCAACCGATTGGTGGAAACAAAACCTTGGTCTGGATTTGTACTATCTGGATCTGAACTGTCCACCTCTGCTCCAGGGTATAGTGGAGGGACTTCATTATCCTGTTTGCAGTCCAAAAATATGTGATACGAGGAACTGATGACTGGTGAATCTGGTGAATCTGGTGAATCGGGTGAATCTGGTGAATCTGGTGAATCGGATGAATCTGGTGAATCGGGTGAATCTGGTGAATCTGGTGAATCGAACTGGCATTCTGTCCATAGTGGCCCAGTGCCCTGCACTTCCAGGGATGGGCCTCAGCTTCATCGTGACGTAGACTTTTAATTTCTGAAATGGCATGTGACCCATATCATCAATGATATCAATCCCCAGGTTGGTAAACATGTGACATGCAATAGAGAAGCGATACTGCCGTAATAAAAAAAGAAACATTGACACGCTGTTGATCTCCTGCCGCATGAGATGCTGCTGCACGTTTCCCTGGGAGCAATCGGTTGCGTCTAATTAACTAAGGAAGAGCAGCAGTTCGGTCATTTCTTTGTGCGAAAACGAGCGCAGGGTCACCCTCTGTACCTGTCTATTGCAGGAGGCCCCCCCACCACATCACTGTTATTAGGGGACAACAATGCCAGAGTGGTTATCGGGAGCGTAGGGGGGGGGGGGGAATTCTTGGCGGAGCAGCGACATTTCAGGCTGAATACTGCGCTGTACCATCGGGCATGACAGGAGATCCGCACATACAGATAGCATATATGCATTCATGCGCTACACCACAGCAATAGTCATATTCATGGGCCATGAAACGCATCCAAATAATGCGTGTGTGTGGGGGTGGGGGGGGGGTAACAGTCATGTCCACTCGTCTGTTTGCTTTCGAAAATCGTATAAAAGAGAAAACCACATGACCTTCTGCACCATGACAATCCAGCCAGCATGCGACACACGAATAGTTTAGTATCCGGTAGACGCCCAAAGCACGCGTGCGACGCTGGAGAGGAGGAACCCCGTCGTGCTTACGGCAGCCTCTCGGGATTTTACCTCGCAGTGATCGGCCTTCGCTCGCCTAGGGGACGCGGACAGCCCCCCCCGGTTCTATGGTCCTTGGTCTTAAATCAGTATTTTCAGTTATTCGGGAGCAGCCCCATCCCAAGTGATGCAGATACACCATTACATTGTGGTTAATTACCTAGAACATCTATTAGGTCATCTAGCACAGGGGTTCCCACACTTTTCGGCTCACGACCCCCAAAATAACTGTGCCAGTGACTCGTGACCCCCACTATCCTCGGAAGTGGTAAAAAATATTTTTTTATTTTATTTTGTATGTTTTTTTTTTTAAATGTAACCATTAACTACTGATTTTTATCTTTTGTTAGTTATGGATAAAATGTTAATGTAAAATGTTAAAATGTTGATAAAATGTTATTTTTAATAGTTTTAAAAAATTTTTGATTTTCGGGAAATCCTCTCGTGACCCCCCCTCAATGTCTCACGACCCCCCAGAGGGTCGCGACCCCTACTTTGGGAACCACTGATCTAGCAGTTAGTCTGGTACCATGATACCTTTGAAAAGATGGAAAGCAGCACCAAAATGTGGAACGATACAGGTGGTGTTGAGAGAGCAAGGGGAAAAAAAAAACTATTCTAAGCTGCTCTAAAATAAGGGATCCATTCTGAATATTGAATAAAGCCAGACTAGGAGGGTGATACAGCAGTGACATTGTACTGTAGCTCAATGACATTCAGAATTTGAAACTTTGCTACAATTAGCTGTCAGAATGTACCTGTCATGATTTAGCTGTCATTTACGTTTTATCAGCGCGTTGCAACATACGAAGAAACCTATGAAGAGATGTGCTATAATACTGTAATATATGCAAATCTTTTGTATATTGTAAAGATTTACTCATTATCATGGGCAGTAATTAGCAGTTCTCCGAGTAATTTAATGTAGGCCTACATATGTGATGTTAAAATATGTAGTATTACTTTCAGCATCTGCTGCTATTTATGTAACTGAAAGATTTATATGGCTGAAGGAAGAAGGAAAGCTTGTATTGTATTGCACCGTCCATAACAGAGGTTGCAACAATGTGGGTCCATTTGTCATTGATTTTTTTTTCAGAAGCTAGAATGGATTTTCAGTTGATTTCTCAATTGTAAATCAATTTGTTTTTGTTGGTCTGGAGACAAGACAGCTTTAAATACAGAGCTTTATTGTTCAGGGTTTGTTCAGACAAAACATACTTCTCATCCCCACCCCTCCGCTGGGGTTGAAAGAGTCCCACTCTATCCCTGAAACTGGGACAGAAATTACTCTGGGATCAAGACAGCGGTGACCGAGGAGGGTTCGGCCGCCATGTGACTGCGCCTCACGCACCTCACTGACCGTGCAGGATTCCGCGATAACCAAATTTTAATGCAGTTAATAGGAAATGCGCAACCACAACAGAACTTTCCAGAACGTGTTTACGACCCATCCATAGATGGCGTATTTCTTTTATTTCTGTCTTTCTGCTTTCTAAGGTTGCTGTTTAGGAATTGCATGACTGCGATGTTTTAATTCTGCTTTTTAAAATATGAAATTAAAAATAAGAAGACCTGTTTTAAAGAATCCACTTGTGGCTTTTCCCTAACACTTAGTATATAAATATGAGTCTAAATCTTATCAGTATCTAGGAACTTCTTTATTTCTATTCACTGACATTCACATCAAACCCTCCCGGTATACACGCTGTACACTTACTGTATAGCAGGTATGCACTGCCGCCTCGTGGACAGTAACATTTTGGAAAAGTTGTAATTACTGAGCGCTGGTTCACGCAAAGGAGACAGCAGGCCTAGCGCATCAGATTATCTTAATTTTAAATTTACCATTTCTTGTAAGCATCTTTTGAAGTTCCTAACAAATTTAGGACTTAACACTTTAAGTTTATTTTCGCGGTCTGTTATTTGTTTATGTGCTCCAGTTCAGAATGAGTCAAAGTGCGTCATTTCTCAAACTCCCCCAGTATTAGGTAACACCAAGGATCAACTTACATTTAATTCAAAATTCTGCTATTTAATCCGACAATACCTTTTTGTTTTACATCGGTCAAACGCTTGCTTGCGTTTCTCGTTCGACCAGATGGAGCACATTTTGATCACGAGATTGCACGCTGAGCTCGCCAGATGATTTTTTCTGAATCATTCATTCCAATCAATCCTGTTGCATTGTTCATTATGGGTGGCTATTCTGTACTATTATTATTATTACTATTATAGTCCACAGTGCTAAGCAGAGCTAAGAAGAAAGAGAAATTAGTTGCTTTTCTCAGTAACTGCTGTTCAGTGGCATCTTAAACAGATGGACTGGACGGATGTCCTTCCTTAGAAAAGCGCTTCAGGTCTTGAATCGTGCATCTCCCAGCGAGACGAGACTTTTCGTTTAGTAATCGGACAATCATATGCATGCAACTCATGTATAACTTCTTTTATAACTAATTTCTTTTATAATTCAATTTGGACCACGAGACAGAGGTGTGAAGAGGTCAAATGATCTATTAATAAGTTGTGTTTAAATTAAGGAAAGGCGGCCTAATCCTGTATAGTAAGAATGTAGTTGATCATAAATATTAATGCATTACGCCTATGGGAGGTGCTGTATGAACGAGTTCTCGCTGCCCTCCCGGTATGTTCTAGGTAAACTCCTATAACTGGAAACAACAGCGGACACGTTGCTAATACTACAGCTCGATAAACCTTGTTTCCTGTATCAATTGAAATGTAAGTACCTGTGTGGTTTATTACAGTGTCAATAATAAAAAGCAGTCTCAATCAGGCTTACCGATCTGGTTGAAGCGTAATTGTTGTTCTTTTAAATATTGCATATGTAACGTAGAGTTATTTGAATAATAAAGAAATCTGAGTCAATGCATATAAATTGTTCTGTGACTTTTCTTTATGAAAGTAGTTTCACGCTGAACATCTTGAACGATTTAAGATTTTCAGACCTTATTGTCTAGTTCGTCAAGCACAGAAGGGTTAATCCCTATAGCGTGATTTTATAAAAATAATAATAATAAAAAAAAAAAAACTTCCGCGCATTTTTATTGCCAGACAATACCTGCATTTAATCATTTTCGATAAAACAAAAATTTATATGGATTCTCGTATCAATTACTGTCATACGGTATTTTACTTCCAGGAAGTCTTCACATAAAAAAATCATGGTTGGTTCTTCTGTACCGTAATGTTGCCCTTACCTTTTCCAGTCCAACCACTCTGCATAATTGTTTTGTAATATTAACCAAATTCCTGTTTAAATTATGAAATTTTGTTGCACGGCAATAACCAAACTAAGCGTCATATATTTCGCATAATGCTCTGTTTGTCTGTAGCGTGCTCCGTAGGAGGAAAATGAAGTTACCCACGAGGATCGCGTTGGTACTCCTGGCCGTGATTACGCTGACTGTGGTCCAGGTGTCCGACTTCGGCATAGACGACTTTCAAGACATTTTTCAAGTTAAGGGCAGAGAATTACAGAAACAGGGCTCCAGAAAGCAAAGCCTGAAGCGCGGACTGCTATCAAAGATCGAGCGTTTCTTGGGCACCGATGGGAAGGACGTGGATGTGGACTCGCCAGGCAAAAATGTGAAGGAAGTCCTCAGAGCGAGGGACATCGCCGGCTCAAAGTGCTTGCCGAATCGCAGCGTTATTAACACCAAATGGTTTCAAGCTCTGGAACCCAAATTCCAGCATTATGTGCTCTACAGGCACTGCAGGGTTTTTCCGATGATCATTAACCACCCGGAGAAATGCGAGGAGGGCATCCATCTGCTCATTGTTATCAAATCCATCATCACCCAGCATGACCGTAGGGAACTGATCCGGAAGACGTGGGGCAAAGAACAGGAGATCGACGGCAAGAAGATCAAGACCGTGTTCCTCCTGGGCGCCGCGTCCAAGGAGGAGGAGATGGTCAACCACCAGAAGCTGCTGGAGTATGAGGATCACATCTTCAAAGACATTTTGCAATGGGACTTCCTGGACAGCTTCTACAACCTCACCCTAAAGGAGACCCACTTTCTGAAGTGGTTCTCCGAATACTGCCGGAATGTCCAGTACATTTTCAAGGGCGACGATGACGTCTTTGTTAACATCCCCAATATCATTGAGTACCTCGAAGAGAGCCCTACTGAGAACCTCTTTGCGGGAGATGTTATGTTTATGGCCAGGCCTATTCGTAAGAAGACCAATAAATATTATATCCCCAGAGGGCTGTATAACAAGTCACACTACCCTCCATATGCGGGCGGCGGTGGCTTTGTAATGGACGGATCTTTGGCCAGGAAGCTCTTCGACGCCTCCAGGGCTGTGGAGCTGTACCCCATCGACGACGTCTTCCTGGGCATGTGCCTGGCCCGGCTCCGCGTCAAGCCCATCAAGCACCACGCCTTCAAGACCTTCGGCCTGGTGAGGGACAAGAAAAGCAGACTGAACAAAGAGCCGTGCTTCTTCAAGAGCATGATCGTGGTCCATAAGCTGCTGCCCCCGGACCTCATCAAGATGTGGAAGCGGATCAACGGCAAACTGGTCTGCACCCAAAAGTTTCAGGTCATATGAGGTGCAGCTATCAGAACAGATACTAGAACTTGGTAAGCAGCACTGTGAAGAAGAGAGGAGGAAGACAAACTTTGATCAAGTCAAAGTTACTGGACATTGATTCATTTGTTTAAAGACAGATTTATTTAAGGCTGGATCCTAGTTATGTATTCAGATTGAGTTGTTGGGAATCTTTAGTTATGGTGTTTTAGTCTTTTTTTGTTACCGGTGATGTTGGATACGGTGTCTCTACCTCATTGGTATTACCCCAGAATTTATACTTTTTGTTTTGTCAAACGTTATAATGTTTATGAGCAGACATGAAGACATACAAGGATTTTTTTTTTCTTTTTAACTGGGGGAGGTGCTTATGTTATTATATGTTTGATGTTTCGCTGGATTAATTGGTGACCTAATGCATTTGTCCTTTGAGTTCAGTCAGGTCCTATATTAATGTGAAATGTGCCAGTATTTTAAAGGGTTTGGAATGCGGTTCTGAATCATGCTTGGTACCTTAGACACCTGGCTTTGTGAGGTCATTTTTAACAGCCATTTCGCATTAGAACATTTCATGCCGGTCTGAAAAATTACTACGGAATGCTACAGAACTCAGAAACACAGTTGCACTGCTTCACATTGTCAGCTAAAAAGGCAAGCTATGAAACTGTAGGGTCCTATTTCAAGGGTGGACGCACAGGCTTGATGGGGAAATAGGGCATTTGATTTCTGATAGGATACAGAGTAAGAAGGGATTGTTCTGAGAAAAAAGCTGGGATCCTTTCAGGAGATGTGATATGTAAAGGGGAAAAATATGACCGACATAGGAAAATACATGCGTCTAAAGACCAGTCAAACTGTCTTGTGAAAGAATCCAACCGTATCCATATCTCTATGAGCTTCTTTTCCATTCAGAAAGTCAATCCTATCTCCTTGTGGCCCTGTTTTCTCCCAGATTGCTTTAATACAATTTTGTTTCTATTTTTTTGTTTTATTTTATTTTCAAAAGCACTTGTTCAACTTGTAGTTTCATTGCAGATGTAACTAGATATTTTTCCATCCAAAGTTTTGAAATAAATGAGAAGTGTTTATGTATGTTCCCTTCCATTTCAACGAAAAGAAACATGATACTTCAAAATATTACCGATTACAAAGTGGGAAGCATTAGCTATGAAATCAACACTTTCTAGACCAGATAGGAGCTTCATTTTAAGTTCCACCTTTTATTGTTGGTATTTAATTCTGTTTTATATGATAGCAAATGATATTTTGGAGGAAAGCCTTTGATAGTGTACAAATGCTCATTTCAATGCTAATTTGGGAAGTGTGGGGTCATTATTAAATAAATGTTAAAGGCCCCACAGGACTGATGTTCACACCCAGGGTGTCCTTTCCTTTGTGCCCCGTGTTTCCCAGTAAAGGCTCCAGGCTCAGTGTCATACTGCACCAAATAAGGAGTTATTGAAGATGGATGGATGGTACCACTAACACAGCTGATCTGACATTTCTATTACTACTAATTCTAGGCAGAGGCCAGGCCAAGTAATAAATGCACGTTTAATCCTCAACATAAAGCTCTTTCCTACATGGCAAAAGGAAGACAAGTACCCAGCCTAGAATTTTCTAGATGTTTTTCCAGAATGTTCCCAGGTACCTTCGAAAACAGGAGTTCGATAGAGCAATGAGGAGCTGAGCATAATTATGAGCAGTGATGATGGATTCTCTCTGTATTGTGTTTCTCAAGCTGGAATTTGACCGTGCAGAGGGTCATTATGTAGACTGTAATTAAACCGAGAACTTGAGAACTGAGAGTGAGTTTGGCCAACAAATACCCATACTCTTTTGATAAGTGTCTTAAAGTATTTAATGACTCATGAGTCAGCAACTCATCCAAAGACAAACAGCCTCTGCATAGCGTCCTCTTCATTACACTGGGACATTTGTATTAGTTTGCTCTGGAGGAAAGAGTGCCCTCTTCTGGCTATGAAATATCTTCGCCATCAGTTTTTCCTAGGGGTCTCCCGTCCACCCAAGCCAGAATCTGATTGGCTTCATATGTTTGATAAGCAAGCAGGACAGTGCGGCTGCCAGCGTCTATTCACAACGTATTATGCTGTGAGAGCGAACTCAAGCTCCTAACGCTACAAGGTTGCAATGTACCCACTGCACCATTACACCGGCCTCGTGTGTTATTGCGTAAATGAAATAATCCGGTAATATATTCTATCTCTTGTTTCATACACTAGTGTAAAGTGAAAGCAAGCTGCATAGAAAATAAAAGAGAAAAGAAAAGAATGTAACACAACTGGTTTCACCATGACTTGCTGTCATGGAAATTATGGCTGCACAACATATCGTCAGTATCGTCGATCACCGTGATGTTCGCATACACAATAATCACATCGCCTATGCAGGCGATTGGTCACGAACAGTACTTATTTAACTTATTTAACAGACTTATTTAACAGACCCTCTTGATTTATAATTAGTTGTATCTCGTTGTTTTTTATTTCGGATACATTTAATCTTATTTTTTGTTTTAGAAATATCGTGGTATTACTCGCAAATCTTTCACAACTCACGAAGTATTATTGCGATGTACTATTGTGCAGTGCTACTAGAGCTTTATGTTATGGTGTTAAATAAAACGTTGCGTTTTACAGCCACATGAGGTCAGTATTTACACCTTTTTAGCCGCGCCGTCTCGTTATTTCAGGGACGTTTAATTGCTACTTCACGCTATTACACCTGTGTTCTATCCACTAACCCTGGAGCCGATCCCAGGCAGTGTAAAGAACAAGGCTAGGGTATACCATGAGGAGGATGCCAGTCCATCACAGGATACATACATGCACACACCCACATTTTAGAACAATTTAGAGGCACCAATCCTGCAGATCCCAATATTTCGCCCCACCCCCAGCAAAATTTACCATAGAAGAACCTAAAGTCCAGGGCCGATTTATAATCCCAGTCCAGCCCTGAGCAGAAACCTCTGACTCTGGAGGCATCAGACAACAGTACTAAACTGAACCATCGTCAGACTGTTTCCAAAAGTCCAAATCACGGCGATGACTGTCACTTCACTTAAAACATTCATAATGGATGACCCCAAGTGTACAAGATAGCTATTCACCAATTAGTCGAGAGCGTGGTTTTTGCAAAAATACATTTTTAGTGTCTTGTCTCTTGAGAATTGCTAGACATTTGGTATCAATAATAAATAGGTTAATTAAGATAGCGGAGCTACCTTAGAGATACAAGAATAGGCTCCAGCAGGAGAGGGCTGGCAAGAAGAAGCAGCCTGGGAATTTGCGGTTTGATGCTATGAGGTGAGTCCCCCCCCTCCCCCCTGGTATATTTTGCTGCCAACTGGCCCTCATTAAACAGACCCACTGGGAAACTTCCCAACCTTTCTGATGGCCAGCCTACACCTGAGCCCCAGTGATATATTTGTATATACGAAAACAATGGTGTGAGTAGAACTTCTCAGACTAAAGCATTATAGTCCAGTAGATTCTTAAATTAACTTGTGTTGCAAACCATCATAGAAAACAAAATAATTATCCAGGGTTACCAGTCCACCAATGTGACTCAGACACATGCACACCTAATCTAGCAGAGTAGAATTGCCATACGCTATGAAATGGGTGGGCAGTGTATGTGGTCTCACACCTCCAGAGCCATTCGTTCTATCCCAGCATCCAGCTCTATGCTTGTGTGTCAGTATATCAGTATACTGCATATTCTCCCTATCGACATCTGTGATTCTTCCCACAATCCAGACTTCCCGGTTCAATGGACTGGTATCGCTGTAATGTCTATAGTGTGATCCACCTGAATTCTAATGCTTAGCCACTCAGTAACTGAACCTCTTCACCTGTGCTGCTTGCTGTTTGTATTGAGTTGCAGCCACATACGTGTATTTATCACACTAACATGATGCTCTTTGATGGATCTACCCCACCCCCCGTCCAGTGTGCCCCCTTACCCCTGTCGTCTGTTTCCACACTATACTGACTTTAACGAAAAGGAGTATTAACCTGATTATCTTAAGTATCCATAAGTTAAAATATTTCATATCTTCAAAGTTTATTCTGAACTGTATAGCATAACTGCAACTATTTAACTGTTTCAGCATTTTTTTCTGATTGCTAACATGGCCTGTCCTTCACTACTTAAGTGAATGCTACTTGACTGAATTCTGACATTCACGATCCTCAATATGCTGCAATTGTTTGCAAAAGTCGTTTTTAATGAATCGCATAAGGCACTTCCCCTTTAATGAATCGCATAAGGCACTTCCCCTTTAATGAATCGCATAAGGCACTTCTCCACAGTCAAACAGGCAATCGCCAGTATGAGAAAACACAAAACCTTTTGCTTTACTTTGACCTATAGGTACCCACTATTTATGACAATTTTGGTGAGAGATTTTCCTACGAAAACCCTTTGGTATGATGAATAATATATGATCCGTACTATTCACACACACCTCTGTCTCATACATCTCATTCTGTTTTATGAATACAAGAAATCTGAATGAATACTATTCAAGTAACATATATTTATACTTTCAAAAAAATGTCCACAGCAGCTATAATATATACAGGTTGCTATTATATCAGAATCAATATGTTTGTGTTTGCGAGTGCGTTTGTTTTGTTGTTTACTGATACGATCGATACTGAAGTATTGCATTCATGTTTAACTAATATTCAATAACTGTACAATGTAACAATGGGGAACACACACTCATAAAAGATTAACAAAAGAATGGGTCTGATTATAAATGAACGTCTATTGTGATCAAATTATCTGTGAAGCCACTGAAGTGCACATTGACTTTTCTTTTTTTTACTTTTTTAAACATTTACAGCAATATATAAGAATAAAATTGAATGACAAAAACATTACAATAGTAATTGACCTGGAGATGTAATACATTTCAAAATAACATAAATAAAAAGTAATTATAAATACCTCTTTTATAAACATATAAATAATATTTTTGAAACATAAATACAACATGTATATGCAGTACATAGGTTCAACAACCGTGCCTAGCCAATTTAGTCCATACGCTATTGTCTGCGTACATTTATCGATGCGTCTTCGTACCAAAAGGTGCTCTTGAGGTTCCGACTGTGTCTTGGGTGAAAAAATGACCAAAATGAAGTTGCTCCCAACCAACGGCCGACAGGACGTTCTGCAATGGAGAGGGTTAGCTGTGTTAAGCAGTGATGGGAATGAGACTGATACCCTGTTCCCTGGAGTTGCACTGTCAGTCATGTTCTGCTCCGTCGGTCATATCCTGTGGTAAACCCAGCGGGACCTGATAAAGTTGCCAATGGGAAGCGGCTGAAGCCAGGGAGTGATTGATATGGTTTAATAATCCCACCTACCGCCCCCCTTGAAATCTCCCCTCCCTCGGCACTCGGGCGATTTATGAATTCCGGTCTCCTGGTCTCCTTATTTCTAAAATTGCTCAAGACATCTAAACGTCTTAAGGGTGGACATGTTTCTTCTCAGAATAAATGACATCGGCACATTTTTTTTTAACGGGGGTTGTTCACTTATGCTCGCAGTGTGTCACGTGGTATAGCTAATTCAAAACTGTCTTACACAAAGCAACACTGCCGTTTCTTAAACCCGCAGGAAGCTCTATTAACACATTTATCCACGAAAAGGCTCTATTACCGTTGCCATCAATGCAACAATGGTATTACGTCAAACGGTCCATCCAAATTAGCCTATTTGCGTTTCCGCTTACTCTAGTGGATCATTAGTTTTTCTGCTATGGGAGCAGGTGAATTTACAAGTGTTCGGTCGCAACTTGGAAATGAATAGTGCGGATCATCAAGAAACAAGCAGAAAATGTATTTGCTATACTACATTTCCGAAATTTGTTTTGGAAAAAATATGTCATTTGTTCTTAGAGCTGTCAGATAAAGAAGTAAAACATGTTCTCTACAAGCTGCCAGACTCCCGCAGATACAGCGGCAGTCATTATTTGACTAAGAGGCAAATGTACTCACCAAAATGTGTGGTAGGCTGCCTTGCCTTTAACAGCCCATGCCGCTTAAAGTTCCTATTCGGTCCATCTTATGTCCAAAACAGCCATTCCGGGAGGATGATGTTCCCTTTTTGCTCCCGGCTTTGTGCTTCCGCGTTACGGTTTGGTCGTTCAGGACGCGGGACCACACGCCTTTGGCCCGCTGGTTCAGCCGCAGGTCCCGCAGTAAGCGAGACTGCATGCTTTCCATATTTTGCTCCTGCTCCCCAGCCGCCAAAAACTCGGACAGCTCATCGCCCAGCAAACTTCTGAGAGACTGTAACATTAAAAATAAAAATAGGGTCAAACCGAAACGATGATTTACTTTCAATCCTAATCTAGCCTATTTCATGCATGTGAGGACCGACGCGCGTCGAAAATATCTTCCCAAGCAATGACAGCATTTATAACAGCATTACATTAAACAGTCTTATGCCAAATTTAGCCCGGGAATGAGTAATTAAAAGTTGACATTAAGATCTGTGGAAAGCGAGGGAGTCAAGTGTCAAGACACAAAAATGAAGAATGTGGTTAATGTTGAGTGCAAACAGCAACGTGCGCTCTTTTCTTCGCTTGTCTAAGTGTGTAAATTGGTCATGAACGTTGTACAATTGGTAAAGACAAGGTAAAAGACGCGTTCTAATAACTGCTGCAGGTGCATTACGTAATTTTGTAGAAAAATGGTCCGATTTTATAAAGTAAAGTATGTTAAGGTATTTGGTGGTTACATTTAGAAACCACGCCTGTTTTATTACATGACTTCTTAATCATTTTTCTCCTTGCCAGCATTAAGATGTATTACGATCTGCCGAATAATTTGCCAAACGGATACGGCAAAAGAAATACGCAGCGTATTATAACGAGCCCTTACCTTTTGCTGTGCCGGCGTTAAGGGATTTGCCTCAATTGCAAAAGAAATTAAAGTAATCAATATTCCACATACTATAGCATGCGATGCGTTCATCCTGTGTTCTAGCGCCGTCTCGGCTAAGCGTGAAGTTAAATCCTCTAAAACTGACTGTTCTGAGCAACTTTCAAGTCTCCAGACTCCCAATATAATCTAATGCCTGTCTGTCCCTGTAATACGCCATTTAAAGAATTTATAACCCCCAGCGATGATGTCACACACCTTCGTAATTTTGTGCCCCCCCCCCGACTTCAGTTACACAGAATGTAACACAGTCGTATATTTGTTTGTCTCGTTTTAATTATTATTAAGGCAAAATTGCTAAATTAAGAATGTATTATAATTGTCTTCTCTTTCTTCTTCTATAACGATCAGTTATTGTTCCCCAATACCCGTTAGAACGTCAGTACCCTACTTAAAAGCTGAATTTTATTACTGTTTACTCCCATAGATCTTGTCGCCGATGTTGTATTCCATAATTAGTCTAGTAATATAAAACGTTGAAAGAAATCTGAATTTATTTACCTTCACCATAATTAGAGTTAATTAAACATAATTGCCAGTTATGGAAATCAATTAATATAAATGGCAAACAGCCGAACATTTTATTAGATAAAAAAGTGACGTAAAATACCGCAAATAATTATTAGTAGCAATAAAAATGGATCCAATTTGAGGCTGGGAATTATTGTTTCCATTCCATGTCTGGACATTTAATAATATTTCTGAAATTCCAGTAACTTATTTGTTTACAGGTGAGCTGATGTAAAATAATTCAAGCGGTTAAGAATTTAGTTAAACTATAGGCTTAAAAAATATTAAACGTTAGTGTCTCCTACCCTATTGGCAATCTTAGTTGACAGCTTTTGTGAAGTGGCCAGATTTACCGACTGTCATTTTAGTTTGTAATGGTATGCATTTTTTTTTAATGGTCAATTGCATCAAAATGCTCTATCAGTAGCTAAACAAGGGTTAATTCACGATTTTATGCTGTGGTATTAAGCAAAGAAGTGGTCTCGAAGGAAACGTTTTCCAACACGGAGCGGCAGCATTTTCTGCCTCCAGTGATTCTATTCTGGTGTAAGAACAAGGAAAGAAGTTTTACCTGAATACCCAGAAAACTGTGCGAAAAATGAAACATCGATTTGATCGAGTTCACATGCTTTAGATGTGTAGCTTGAAGTGTTCGACACCCGTGAACTAGTAATGGGGAATTATGCAAAACTATATATGTGACGTCCTAAAATGTATTCATGGCTATTTCGAATAACGGGTGGTCTTGCGTTTAAACTGAAGCAGTTGTTTTTTTTTTTGTTTTTTTTGCTGTGAAATAAAGCGCCCCCACTAAACATTTTGAAGAGAAAACCGTATAATATGTTTTCAAATAGAGAATCACACACAGTCTAATAGTGTTAAATCAAAACCAAAAGCAAAACAAAAGGAAAAGCAATTCGTCATTGCCACTTTCAAAATTAATTGGTGGAAGTGATTAATACAGGTTACACTGTTACCATTTTCAGCTGGTCTATTATCCATTTTTACATAGATAATAGAGGGCAAAAGTACATTGGCCCTTGAGAGTTCTGTATGAACAGCTAATTACATGGCTTTAAAAAAGGGCAGAAAAGTAACTATTACGTTGTGAAAACTATCCGAAGCTCTGATAGACGTTAAAAAATAAGCGAGATGGAACAGCGGATGTAACAGTCATCGTTTGACTCACAATAAGCCGTTCCCGCTAGTTTAAAGCACACTGTCTGATATATAATTAGATCTTTTACTAACCAGGTATTGTATCAGATTAATGTAATGCTGCTTATGTGTATAACAGTAATCACGAAAAAAAGAATAGTGCAGAGTCATTGACATCTGCATGTGTTAATCTCACTGCATAGTGACTCGAGTGTAATGACATTCAGTGGGTGAGCTGGTGCTGTTTACAGGTCTGGCATGGCGGGGGCGCACTGCAAATTTCACCAAAAGGGACCTCCTAATTTCGTACTAAGTGTTCCCTTTGGTGTTCCCACCCCCAAACCCCCCCCCCACCCCCCCCCAGGTCGGAAAATTGTCCACCCTTTCCCCACAGGCAAGAACGGGCTAACAAAAAGG
>JAABNY020000043.1:11450679-11466707 GCA_015164015.2 Brevimyrus niger | reverse complement strand
GTGATTGTGTGTAATTTTTCCGTCTTTTGGGGGTCATTGCTTCACCCTCCCCCTCCCAGGCTCCCATGGGGGGGGGGGGGTGGTCAGGGTGATTCCAAGGCGCTCTGAGTAGAGGGTGACACAGGATTGGAATTTCACTCCTATGCCCATCCCACTCCCACAAGAAAATTCCCAACCCGTCCCAATGCCGGAAGGGGGGGTTTCAGATTTCAAACCTAGCTAATCAACTAGGCTATGGTTTTACACCAAGTCTACTATCACAATAAGACCACAAACATAACTACAACCGCACAGCAACACTCCCTGCAACTGAATCCACATTGGCCATGAACAAACTCTCACCCAACACGCTATTCCCTGTTGCTGTTCATCTCTAACCTGACACACCAGCCCACTTTTGTTAGTGTACAACTTTTCACCTTATTTACAGTCTACGTGGCAGGTCTATCACAGTGCCTTCATAGACGGAACCTGGGCTATTTCCATTGACCTTGTATGGGCTTGGCCGTCCTTGTGTTTGTAAATCGTTTTTTCATAACCTTCGCTTTACAAACACTAACCCCATCTCCGTGTTAGCTCCCATTGTATGCTTTCATTGTTATTCACATCCAGCTTTATTTGAAAATGAATCCAAGTAATAAACAGATTTGACATTTTTTCCGCCTCGATGAGGCTAGAAAGCAACCAGCCAGTCACTGGCCCCCAGCAGACAGGAGAGCTGTAAAAGGGGACAATTTAAAATGCTTGACGTAAAAAAAAAAAAAAGCATCACATGGTTAAATGTTCCAAGACGGCAACCGATGATTGTCCAACTTCTCACTGGTGTTTGGTCATGCTTAATGTGAGAAGGTTTCGATTTTTTTTTTTGACCAGGTCAAAGTGTTTATAACTGTTTTGGAACAATCAGCCAGGTTAAGTTTCCCATTTTGGGAACATCAAAAAGTCAGTGACACAACTAGCATCCTGCTCAAAATAAAGAAAACGGCGTTAATTTACATTAGATCACCATCTAAAAACTGGCCTATTAATATGACTTTTTTCCCCGTCCCGTCCCAGGCTCGTGATGTAATAGTGAAATTGACTCCCGTGATCCACGGGATTCCCAAAAAATGGTCAGCCTCCTATCGCTGAGTGACAGGGGCCCTACAGCATTTTGGAACAGCACTGGCTGCACCTCTGTGCACAACGTGCAAACCTTCAGAGACATACATTTTCTTTTATCTACATTTATGTTGTAAATAAATCCTATTAATATACACTTTTTTCTACCTGAAGCATCTACACCAGGGGGGCCCAACTCCAGTCCTGGGGGGCCGGAGCCCTGCACATTTTTGGGTTTCCCCTCATTTAACACCCCTGATCATTTAACACCTTGTGCTAATTACCACACAGCTCTTGAACTGGATCATTTGTGGGGGAACAGGGAAAGAACTGAGCTACACAGGGCTCCGGCCCCCCAGGACTGCAATATGACTCCCCTGATCTACAGTATAGAATAATGAAAACCTTCTGTCTTTCCTAACTAGTGTCCTGAGATGACCTTCACTGAGATTGTATTCCTGGCCATTTTATGTCGTTTTATTTTCAGCATCTGCATCTCAGCACAGGTTCCGCATGCCTGCGGGCGACGGCGGCACGCCTGCCCACACAGTCACACCCGGCTCGCCGACTCTGCAAGGACTGCGTTTGCCGCAGTGGGTGTAGAATCAGTGTCGCTTTAGATTTACCAGTCAAAATACTCCGGGAGTTTGCAGTTGGAGACAAAATTAAAACGTTGTAAAGCAGCAAAGATTGCGTATATGTGTATGCAGTGAAGTTTGCAGTGAACGCAGTGAAGATCACACAATGAAGTGTAATCATTTCTAGTTTTGTAAGGATCTATGCCAAGATTATTGAACCAGTTTCCATCCGTTCCACCAATCATGTAAGTCATTGAACTTCTGAATTTATAAACATTATTAAAGTCACACTTTGCGAAGCACTTGAATGACAGAGAAGTAATCAGCGTTTTTTTTCCTATATTTTTACTAGCTTGTTCTTTACATTATATCAGTCATGAAATAGTTTTTTTTTTTTTTTTTTTTTTTTGCTTTTATATACCAATTACATCACAGGTATTTGTGCTGGTACTTGTCATACATGTTATAGAGGTGTTTTGTTACTGAGTGAAAGATGCTTTGTGTTTTGTAGTCGAGAGGTAGAGAAACGACCCAGATAAGCGTATTTCCAAATGAGTGAATCTCATCATCATCATCCAGGCCTTCAGAAAAACCACATTTTTACATTCCAGTCATATTGAGTTAAGATTCCGCACACAACGGCCCTTTATCCTTATTTGAGCTAGCCGGTGTTTTTTTCTTTTTTTGGGTGACGTGTTGTGTTTTCTTTTTTGTGGTTTTTGTTTTTGCCCACTTGCAGTTTTATTATTGGTTGTTGTGGGTCAGGTGACCAACGCCAGGCGTCTGCAGACTCTGCATCACCACTTATCTGCTGTGGTATCTTGGGAACCCGGCGGCTCCCGTCTGATGTCACTACCGCCGCTGCCCACCGCTGACTCCCCATAGATGTGTGAAGCCGGTGCTGGATCTCTTTTGTAGTTTTTTAGCCCTCATGTCCTGATTACACGTTAGCATTTGCACACACGCGGGCAGAAACGGAGCGTATGATGAGAAACCGATTACAGAGTTTGAGTTCGACTGAAAGGTTAACCACTGCCGCTAATTGAGTTTCTTTATGGGTTGGCCTACGTTTACATGGTAATAAAGGCTTTGAACGTGCACAGTTGCTAATACTGCATCGGCCCTTTGAAAAGCTCACCTTGCCACCTCTATAATAACCTCCAGCAGTGTAATGCGATTGGAAACTGACACTTTAAACTTATGTGAACTAAAAGCCAGCTGCAGCTAGTCTGCTTCTGAATGAGCCATCAAATCTATGTCAGATGTGTCTTTAGTGGAGACGGACGTTCCTGGAATAGCCATGCTTCCTGGAAAACCTGTATTGGATAAGTAATGAAGGAGTATGACTGGATGGGAAATGTGGAATAAAAAAAAGCAGTTTAATGTGTACTGGGCTGATTCTTTTGCAGAGCACTATAACGTTTTGTTAGTCACAATAATTGCATCATGCTTTGTAAAGGTGATGCTAATTCGCTGGCGTTTCTTCCCGTTCACCAGCGACCCCCCCCCCCGGTCTCATAGCGGATGCAAGCGATGCGTTCCTCGGCTGATTGGACGAGCTGGGGCTCTTTCACAGCCAATCGGAAAAGGATGTAAGAGATGTGCTGTAAGTCGCGAGGAATAACCGGGCTGAGTGAGGAGCTGGAGCCAAGGTGTAGAATTCCCCGTGGATTACACCAAGCATACTCCAAGAAGATGATGCGTGTTGGGGAGCCTGCCTCTGGGATTCCCCATTCCCATCGCATTAGTGCGCGCTGCAGGAAGGAATTGTGTAGTTAACTTAGGAGGAAGAGAGCAAAAATCCCAGGCTTGGCTGACGTCATTTATTCAATCACTTTTTTGGAGATTCTAAAGTTATTGTTACTATTTTTTGCTTAAGGAAATTAGGGGAGTTTTCTGCCTCGCTGTATATTTCATTCGGTCATTCATCCATTCATTATTAATGTACTCATTAATTCTTTCATTAATTCATGCTTTCATTTTTGCGTTCATTCAGTACGGCATCCTAGTAGCTGTAACTGCTGCATCACTGTGAAAGTTGCTAGCTTGAGAAATTCCTCTCATCCCTGCAGACCTATACTGTTTTTTTTTTCCCATTGGGGGTATGTTTCAGTTTGTGAGCAACTTTAAGAGTATCAACAATCAATGGATATTGGCGCTTATCCTGCACATTCATCATAAAGCTTAGCTTTGGCCGTTAATCTCGATCCGATGTTCCCAAGCTGTCAGCGCTGGAGTCAAGAACAACGTTAAAGCAGCTCTGGGCCACGCGTCCTTGAATTGATTGCAAAGGTGAAAATGCTTTTTTTTTTTTTTTTTTTTTTTTTTTTGTCTGGTGTGTTGTATGGTAGTAATTTTTCTAGTCTTTTACGGTGCCTTTTTTTGAAGGAAATTTGTATGTTTGGAAGTTTGTAAATTGCTAGAGAGACAATTTTCGGAGGTGGAGTTCACTAACACCAGGTTGTCCCTAGGAGTTGGAACAGTGATCTTTGGCTTCAGTCCATGTCCAGGACTGAAGAGGTTTATCGGCCATAAATCATACTCGCGTAAACGGGAAGTGAGGACTGAGCGGTGTTGGTGCACTCTGACGGTTGCGGTGAGGGGTGTGAGGTCTCTCCGCGTTTCCTGTTCGCGACCCTTCAACTTTACTGGTTCTCGTCTGGCTGGCCCAGTCCAGCGCAGTAGCCCCAGTGTGGACGCTGTCCTGCCTGGTTGCTGCTGACCGCCCGAGGTCCTGGCCTGTAGTAGCTCTAGGAGGATGCCGCGATTGTGCGTGTGATGGGACTCGTGGGACGGTGTGGCGTGCGCTCGGTTGGGTGGGGGGACTGGCTGGCCCCCACACTACATTATCAGTTCGGCACAGATGTTTCCTCCCATCAGATGCGTTAAGATGGTTTGTTATTCGCTTTGCGCGGCTCTGATTCCACCCCCTGAATCCCGATTGTGACCAATCAGAGCGGCGACCGCTGCCCATGTGACTGAGAGCCAGCTGATAAACGGCAAACGCTGTGTTTTCATGAGCCGAGTATAGTAATAACAGTAATTCACCTCTATACGTTGTATGATGGAAATTAGTCATGATCTGGGCGTGAAAACCTTGGCTTCCAGTTATAGGCAGGTGTGCTTCTTTCCTGATTCTCTGTAAAATATCTGAAAGTCGAAAAATTGAGATATTTAAATTGGGGAGTTGGTAGTTTGTTAGACTGACCAGGTAAGACCAGGACTAGTAACCTTTTTTTGGCTGTCAATGAGGGATGGATGGATGGATGGATCTTAGTACTGGGACCTGTTTGGTTGTCCAGGCCTTTGGTTTAAGCATTTCCTTCTGTTGTAGGAGTAGTAGCCATAATTATGTATCATTTCCTTTATCTATGGAAGTCATGTTATCTTCTCCGTCTCTGTCAACGTTGAGCCTGTCAATGTTGAGTCTCAGATAAGCCTAACTTCTGACCGGTTGCCCCTGACGGTGATGCTTTTTTTCATTACTGGTGTCCTTTTGATCTACTTGCTTCTCGATAAACTGATAATTTTTTTTCGTCTCCAGGGCGGCGATAGAGGAGGTGGAGGGGGACGTGGCGGAGCTGGAGGCCAAGCTGGACAAGGTGAACGCACTCTGCCAGCGCTAGCCTCTGCTGGGGTGGTCAGATCTTTTGTTGGAATGGGTTTCTCCCTGCTTCCCGGCTGCAGTGGTGGTGTCACTTCTGGAATCCCATTGATCGCTAGGCTTGAGCGGTCTGTCTATGAAGGATCACTGTTTATTACTGTAAATGCTGAATGTAAATGAAGACACAGCTCAAATAAGGAAGTTTTCAAGCTTGTCTTTCTGGTGTTAATCCACTGCGGTCTGAACCCAGAAATCACAGCTGTGAAAACTGCTCATCTGACTTTCTTGGACACTGGTTGGGGGTGAGGGGGGGTTCCCAATCCCTTTGGGAGCTTTTGCCGGCAACCAGCATCCCACATAAAAGGGAGCGGATGTGCAGTTGGCGGCGGAGGAATACAAAACGATTCCCACCATCTCCCCTCAGTAGGGACACCAGTCACACAAAACAGCATTTATGAGAGCAAATGAGCAGAAGCTTGTCCTGGTTACAAGAACCCCTTCTGGTCACAGTTGTTATGAGAGAAGCACATTTAATGATCCTGACGATTGCTGCAAGGTTACTGTGGAAGCGTACAATGTCATGAGGTTGCTGGAAATGCACCTAGCACCTACTCCCGAGATACTGGCCAGGCACGCGTCCGTGGAGCTCGATAACTATCCCCCAGTCGACTGGCTCGCTGAACGGGCTGCCAGTTCCTTCATGGGACTGGATGTGCGTGACACCATTAGATCTCACTATGGTTTCGTTGTGCAAAGGAATGTTTCATGGGGCGAATTAGGTTAAGTGTAGAATGAGGGGCCCTGCGGGCACCTTAACCAGAACTCGCTGTGCAGCAAATTCAAGTTTTATTTTGAGTTGGCTCTTTAAATTATTATTCTTGTATATATACATTTAATAAAAAAAAAAATAAACATTTTGCTACCTGTTGCCTTTGGGGGTAAGCCTATGGGCGACTATCAGCCAAATCTCCGCGAAAGGAAAGGAAAGGTGGTTCGGCCGTGGCCGGAATGTCAGTCTGTATATCCGTCATGCAAGTTAAGAGGTGTTGGGGATCTGGTTTCAGGCCAGTTTGCATGCTTGAGTGGAAGGAAAGGAAATGAATTGAACAAGCCCCCCCCCCCCCGCAGCTGGTGAAGCTCTGCATCGGGATGATCGATGCTGGCAAGGCTTACAACGCAGCCAACAAGCAGTTTGTCAGTGGCATCCGGGAGCTGTCCCAGCAGTCCGCCAAGGATGAGGTCATCGAGGTGAGCAGCGCTGTCTGCCCGACGGGACCAGCCAATCAGTCCCACCTGACCCGGTCCGTGAAGCCGGCAGAAAGCTAACGCTCCACAGCTGTTGGGCACGACGTTGTTGTGTGTGAGAGGCATTCCTTCTTGATATTGTTGTTTTTGGTTAGTGAGTTTCTGGTTCCTGTTATTTATGGGTTGGGTTGTTACCAGTGTAGTGCGGGCGGGTAATTTAAAGCACAGACTCTTCTTATGGATGCAGATCTGCTTTTTCCTTTTTATTTTAACCAATGACATTAGTTTGGGGAGCATGAAGTTTCTTGGAGATGTTTGACTGGCTCCGTTCTTGTGGTATCTGTAGAAGTTAAAGTCCGACCCATTATGTGTTTTTCTTGATTCTAATTCTTCCTCTACAGTCCAGTCTGGCTAAATTTGCGGAGAGCCTCCAGGAGATGATTAATTACCACACGGTAAGTGGACCTGCGTTTGCGTGCGTTTGTGTTTTGTGAGGCGGGATAAATAGGGCAAGATGACCAGCTAACCTGTGTGTGTCTGTGTGTGTGTCTGTGTGTGTGTGCGCAGGCGCATACTGGCAGAAAAGAGAAAGGAGAGTCTGTGTCAGGAATTTGTGCGCCACTTGCATGTCAGAGTTTGGTTGTAGGCTGTACAAGGGTGGCAGATTGAATCAACCCAGGCCGCCATCTGCGATGAAGCTTAGCGGAGCCAGCCAATCAGCATGCATTGGCTTCCCACCTGACCCGGGTGCCGTGCTCGGCGCTCGTTTGATACGGTCTGCGGACCGTGCGCGTGGTGGGGCTGACGGACCGAACTGGCCCCGAGGGGAACTTGGGCTGCGTTACCTGGATGCGACAGACGGCAGAGACTAAACCACACCTATCGCTGCAGGGGCCACATTTCAATTGTGAAAGTCACAGAAACAAGCGTAAAGGGTGCCGGATAGGGGTCCGGCCACGTAAATGTGTAACATGAACTATAAATGGGCTCGAATGAAAGGAGCAGACATGCACCATATCTAACGGCTCATGTCTGGTCCATTTGCAGGATTTGACTCATGCTTATAATTATTAAGTTTTTTTTAATGTATATTACAGTATATCCTTTCTAATATAAAGCAGACGTCATATGATAAAGACTTTAAACTGGAAAATCAGCTTTTGCTGAAGAAGAACTTTAAAGTCGCGGCCCGAGGAAACGGCCCCTTTTGAGGAAACGGGACGATGACTCAGGACTGTGGCCTGCTGAGGGCCTCTTTACCAGGAGCTGGGTCATGCGCTGGTTAGTCACAGGACCGGCTCCTCTCAGTAACATGACCCTGCAGCCGCAGCTCATCTGCCGCTTTCTTCTCCGCTTAGCCGGATTCAGCTCCGCTCGGCCCAATAGCCGCATTATCTGGGTCGAAACGTTGCCTGAGCACTAATCATGTTTACGAAGGTCTTTAACGTCGCCCCTGCCAAGATTTTGACTTCTGGAGAACTTTTGGAAAAGCACCATGGGATGGCCCCCACCAAACAAAAACAGTTTTTAAATGAACTGCAAATTGGCAGAACTTGAATGTATTTTGATTTTTTTTTTCCGTTAGGATGAACGGATATGCACTTGTGTCAGTTTGCGTGTGTGTGTGTGTGTGTGTGTGTGTGCGTTGAATAACACACATAATAATATAATAATAGCAATAATATTAATAATAATAAAATAATAATAATAATAATAATAGCAATAACAATAATATTATTATTATTAATAATAAACGCCCCCAGTCATTGTGCCCGAGTCTTAGTTTTTCCGTTTCTCTTCACAGATTTTATTTGACCAGGCCCAGAGGTCAATAAAGTCTCAGCTCCAGACCTTCGTGAAGGAGTGAGTATGCCTGGACTACTGATGGGGCGTCTCTCCTGCGCTAGCCGCTCCCCGGAGCATGCTGTGCGGGGGGGGGTTCAGATACCACTGCAGTCACATTTTAACTGTCATGCGGACTTGTACGAGACCCGCCGCATACCGGTGGGACGGAAAGTGTCCGCATACCCACTGAATTCTTGGAAGCCTTTGCCAGTTCGCGTGTTTTGTGCCTTATTTATTTTTTGCTTCTTAAGCAGTCGCTCAGGGCTCCTTCGTAAAGGCCTGCCTTGCAGAAATCCGTGTCTCTTGAGGGACAGCAGTTCCTCCGATCGTTTGCCGTTACAGAATGCAGGCAAACCGCATTCCTGATTCATCAGATTTTCGCTTCCTATTCCTGGTCAGTACCGTTAGCACCGCGGCTTAATCTTAGCGCCGCTGGGTAACGTCGCCGCCGATTCCGCGATGGTGGGGGCCGACGCAGGGTCCTGGCGGGGGCGGCCTGCTTCCTCTGGTGGTTTTTCCCGACACGACCGGCGGCCCTCTTTCACCCCGTCCAGGGACCTGCGCAGGTTCAAGGACGCCAAGAAGCAGTTCGACAAGGTGAGCGAGGAGAAGGAGGTGGCGTTAACCAAGAATGCCCAGGCTCCCCGCAACAAACCGCACGAGGTGGAGGAGGCGGCCAACGTGCTGACAGCGACGCGCAAGTGCTTCCGCCACATCGCTCTGGACTACGTGCTGCAGGTCGGTGACACTGCACACGCGTGTGCACACGCACACACGCACGTGCACACGCACACACACACACACGCACGCACACGCACACACACACGCGCACACACACACGCACACACACACATGCGCACACGCACACACACACGCACATGCACACACACACACGCGCACACACACGCGCACACACACACGCACACACACATGCACACGCACACATGTTTGTATTCCTATCTTTTTTGCCGACCCTCCATTCATCTATGGGCATAACCCTGATCCCAAAAATGACGACCTAAACCCCCCACTCAGCCCGTAATTTTAACCATAACTAACCAAACAAAATACACTTCTTTTTTTTTGTAGTCACAGGTTTTTATTAAGTTTATGAGGTTCATGTTGTAGGGACCTGAGAAATGTCTCCACACGCTAAAAAGGATTTGCCACATATAACCCCCCCCCCCCTCCCCAGAGAGACACACAAATATCTGACTGCACTACACCCCCCATCAAATTTCCCTCTTTGCCCATGATTTTTTTACAGCTTTGCTTGCAGGTTACTATAAAATTTTTCTCATCTATGTTGTAAACATTTTGAAGGGCTTCTGCTGGACAAGGCCAGGCCGTAGCCTCACGCTGGCCCTTTAAGATCTTAGTTTGTCTTACGGGAAGTTGCATCATTATTACATGTATAGAAATTGGCAGGGAGGTCATTTTTCCACTTTAATCAGGGCTTTTGCCTAAACATTTTGCCTAAAAAGAAATTTTGAGGAAATCTGAGAAATTTGTATCCCCGACTGAAGTTTGTAGTATTTGGCTGAGAAAAACAGACTGCTAAGAGGATGGCGTGCGGAGTCGCATACTAACCGATTCCCCCAGACCTTGGAAGCGGTTCGAAAGATGTTTCTATGCCGGTGCTGCATTCCCGTCAGCGATCACCCTGTGGCACATGCAGAATGCAGTGTGACATACAGTATGACCAGCTTATAAAGGACTCATCTAATACTTTCATCGGGTTTGCTATGGTCTGTATAGGAAATATAACATTATTATTTTATTAGATTATCATTCTTAAGGTTGAATTAGCCAAGCTGCAAATTATCAACCGCAGGGATTTTTAGATCCGTAACATTTCTACATAGATTGTCTGCCTTTAGAACAAAAGTTCCGCTATTTCCCTTTCTCTCTCTGCCATGTTCCTTCCTGTTTCCATGGGTGTGGCCCTTTTCACGTTTTCAGAAATAGAGCTGTAATCCCAATGACACAGTCTGCCCCCCACAGCCAGCCTGGGCCGTTCATATGGTGGTTAAGAAAGTGGAAAATGTCTCCGTTCCCTCAACTTCGCACTGTGTGGATGGGATTTCACACAGACTCCGGACGGGGACTTGGCCCGTGTTCTTATTCTTTATTTCCTTAATTTGACAGACTTCCCAGTGGGTGACATGCCGTAAAACTTGGAGTATTGTGACCCATCAGCAGAGTCTTGTGTACAATGTTATTAATGTACCAGTAGGGGGCACTGTAACGTTTAGTTACAGAAATCAGACGGACGTGATTAATATTGAATTTCACTACATTTATAAATGTTACGGAACTTGATATCAAGACGGGGTGTCTACAGTGGTACATGCTGAAAATGCTCAATGCTCTAAACGATTTATTGAAGGTTGAACTCTGTCGATTTTGCACGTTCTGTAATTTGTGCGATACTGCAGAAAAAAAAAAAAAAAGATTTTCCACAAAATCGAATGGCGCTTCAACTATCATCGCTATTGCTTGCGGTTGTTTATTTTCGTTTTTATTTAATAATGGAGTCTATTGATACTGTGAGAGCAGTGATTGGTTTTTTGTGTGCTTATGCAGCACAACATATGTTTACTTGTGCAAATTGTTGCACCGGTAGAAGCAGAGCAGAGGAGTTGTACACTTTACGTGCCCCTAGAAATCCGTAGCTGGTTTTTATTTGCCTGTTGAAACCCTGGATCATGTGAGAGAATTGATTTCACTTTGTGTACATCAACTGGGCAGAAATCTTATGTGATCATCCATGTGCTGGATTGAGATCAGTGGTGTTTCTAAGCCCACATTCTGTCTGTTTTCTCCTTTTCAGATAAATGTGCTCCAGTCCAAGAGAAGGTCTGAAATTCTCAAGTCGGTAAGTCGTCAGTCGCTAAGACCCCGTGTGTTTTAAATGGGAGCAACCAGTGGTTGGGCGTGTGATTTGATGGATGCTGCTTTTGCTGGGTGTGTGTGTCTGTGTGTGTGTGTGTGTGTGTGTGTGTGTGTGTGTGTGTGTGTGTGTGTGTCGCCAGGAGAAAGTTTACTGAGCAGGGGGGAGGGGGAGATAATTTTGATGACCATGAAGCTGTCAGAATGGGCATGATTAGGCTTTCTTTGTTCCCTGTCCCTGTCACCTGAAACCCCGTGTGCCCCCTTTGCAGATGCTGTCCTTCATGCATGCCCACCTGACCTTCTTCCATCAGGGCTACGACCTCTTCAGTGAGCTTCGGCCTCTCATGAAGGAGCTGGGGGCCCAGGTACGCTGCCTCACCCTGGCCATACCAGGAACTGCAATGATTTCAGGACCAGGTGTCTGCACAGTACAGTGGAATCCTGGAGTAAATGGGGCAGCATTCCCTGTATAATAAATATTCCTTACAGTCAGGATAGATCCGTTTTCAAAACGGAAGCTAAGCAGGTCAGTGTGACTGAGTGCTTAAACACTCACGGTTTGGAGTTAGAGTAGTCAATTTTGGTTCCTCTGCGTATCAGAAAAATAATTTGCTCACAAGAAATTAGCATTTTCCATGTTTGTATGTGGTGGGGGGGGTTTGTTTTGGAAGAAATTGTTTGGGGGAGGCACTGTGTTTCTACAAAATTTTTGAGGCATACTTGAAAGAGGGTCGTGATGTCACTATTTCTCTGAACAAATAGTGGAAGTGAGGTCAGCGCCGGGGGGGGGGGGGGGGGGGGGGTGAACGCAAAGGAAAGGCCTGACATTTCCCGGGGCCCAGATGCTGGAAGTAGGAGAAGAGGTGTGTCAATGTGCGTCATGGAGCGTCTGCCATGGGAGACCTTGGGTCTGCAGGTTGTCGAGCGATTTGGAGGAGATGAGGGCCGAACTGGGGGCAGGAAGGACCGATGCCCCAGTCTTCTCCAGACGTGTAACAGAAAGGAGCCCCTTTTTTCAGTCTGAAAGAATCATAGTGAGCTGTACAATGTCCTTCTGAGATCCAAGGGGAAAGATCATTTTTTTTTTATTGATAAAGATATTGATTTGACTGGCAGAGGTATTTGGCGACGGCACACTCACACGCATGATGTCACCACATGTCCTTTTTAAATAATTAAAATAATACAATAATAAAAATAACTGGATCCCCAGTCAGAACTCTGTCCTCCTCCGGTGAGCTGCAAACCCTAAGAACTGCAGAATCCTACAGGACTCTTCACATGAGCTGTTCCCAGCCTTTGAGTGGCTTCCTTCTGGGCGCAGAATCCACTGCCTGGACTGCAGAACACAAAGGAGAAGAGACTCTTTTGTTCCACTTTTGTTGCTGTTCAACTTTTGAACTCGAAGCCACTATTACCCTCTGCCTCTATGCGCCAAACCCCATAAAGGTATAACGCATTCTCACATTCCCATAAAGGTATAACGCATTCTCACATTCCCATAAAGGCATAACGCATTCTCACATTCGCTTAAAGGCATAACGCATTCTCACATTCCCATAAAGGCATAACGCATTCTCACATTCCCTTAGGATATTGACAGCTAGACAAACTGAACTTATGACGAGGAGAGAGAGTGTTTGGATGCTGTAGTTTGACATGGGATATGTGCTCTGGGTTGGAGGGTAAGATCAGGGACCGAACTGGTCTGTAGTACGTTGTGATGAAGGCAGGTTTGGTCTGAACTGAACTGAACTGGGCTCGGCTTCTCAGTGTATTAATCAGAAAAACACATGATCTAGTCATCATAATTCATATGTGTAAACCGACTTTACTCAGTGTGAACTCTGTGTGCACTTCATCTCAATGGTTTCAGTATGGATCTGGGGGAAAGGGTAAAATATTGAGATGCTTTTTTTTTTTTTTTTAAGCTGGACCAGCTGGTTGTAGATGCTGCCAAGGAGAAGCGGGACATGGAGCAGAAGCACTCCACCATCCAGCAGAAGGTACAACACCGCCACCTCCTGGCCACCTTCCGAATTACAGGGCCCCTGCGGAGCACGCGGTTCTCAACCAGCTGCACTTAGCCTTCCCTCGTTTTGTGATACAAAAGTTCCATTATGAAAAGCTCCAAAAGGGCAGTAAATACCGTACAGGATTTATTAGTCGTTATGAGAGTGGGTCTGGAATAAGCCACCAGCTCCCCACAGAGGGGTAACAAGCCGTTGTTAAACTGACACTGGATCACAGGGCAATTCTGCCTAATCCCCCCCTCCCATGTATTATTCAGACGTGCAGGAAGCGTGGCTCTTGTTGCCTGATATGTTTCAGGTGGCGTAACTGGTCTCAAATGGACTGAATCGAAAGTAAAGGTGTCCTAAAGCTCTTTTCACAAATACACATTACGTCTTCCCTGTGATGCATCTCCAGGTATTAAACAGCAGCCATGCTATCGGCCCTGCCGCCTTCATGTCCTCTGCCTCTGCCTCTTCCTCATCCTCCCTTGCTGTCCTGTTCCCCTCTGTATGCGTGTTTAACCTGCTTCTCTCTCTTTCTTCTCCTGCACTCTCAGGCCGCTCTGCAGGTAAGCTCCTCTTCTTCCGCACCTGTGCTTCCCTGAAAGACCCGCGAGCTTTTGCCGCTCTACAGTGACGCTTCGCTAAGTCGATGCGGCTAAAATTTCGAATCCCAAACGCATAAAAGACAATGGAAAACCAACTTTACCTTACTTGAGAGTATGTGAAATAAAACCATGTCCTTATTTGAATGCAGTCTACACCCATCGCTGTAGCATTTTCTCAGCGATCGGTGTTAAAAGAGGTGAAAATGAGGATAGACTCTTTTTTTTTTTTTCCCCCCACGCATTTCAGGTTAAGAATGATTATGAAAATCCCTTTGGTGCAGATGAAGGTGCCGCTGCAGGACCTGCTTGTAGCGCCAGCTGGCATCTGCCTACTTGTTTGTCACCTTTTGGTGCTTCTCTGGCCTCGAGGGAGGGGGCGGGAGGTGGCAGTGAGGCTGGAGCTTGAGGGGCGTCCTGGAGGTGGGCCGGTAATTTTGTAGCCCCTCCCCTCGAATGTCCGCACGCGCGCACGGGCACCCGACACGCATACACAGAGTGAGCGGACATGTACACACCTCCTCCCAGCAGACAGGCGGGGGCTTGACCGCAGGAGGTGAGGGCCGGGCCAATGGCGAGACAGCCAGGCACACCACAGGGCTAACGCTAACGCTAATGCTAGTTACGCGTCAGCAGCCATGGAGATCTTCAGCCGGTTCCACTACGTGTGGTATCTGGTAAGTGTTTCCCATCTCTAGGTACAGGGTAGTGGGTGGCCGGCCCTGAACGAGGGCTTGGCTCAGGCTGGACAGTGAAGGTTTGAGGGAGGTCGTAGTTTTAATCTCCAGCGAATTCACGTCGAGTGAGTGCAGATGTTCTTGTCCGTTATCTAAAGAGGTTTCATGTAGGACTTGTGCTATTATTCTTCCATAGTTGCGGTAGACGTGCTTGTCTTCAACAATGAGTCGTCTAGGATCAGAACATAATTTTTTTAGGCATCAAGTGACCTTTGACAGTTGCATCTTGAGCCATTGTCTCCCCAACGTCTGTGTTTCTGAGCTTTGCATGTGTGGAACCGGGGAGGCGAGTAGGACGTTGAGTGGTGTCTGAAGAATGATGCAAGGAATGTCTGACATGAGTGCATTCCCAGATCTTATGACTCTGCGGACCCCTGTGGGGGCTTTGTGGCCGTGGAGGCTTGGCAGCATTGTCGGGGCCTGTTGGGGCGATCGGTATTGAGTCGCAGCCCGGAATCCGTTAGCTGACCAGAATCAAAAACAGCCTCCCCAGAATAGGCCGCGGCAGTAGAAGGTGTGTGAACATGCCAACGGACTGGAGGGGGGGGTCCAGGAAATGTGTCTGACAGTCCCAGGGGCAGGGAACTTTGCAAAATGTTGCCGCGTGGTGGAACTTTATGCTCACAGAGGAGGCTTTTACTCAGAACTAAAGAACGATCAAAGCTTTTAAGCTGTTCTGGCAGACGCTTGAGTTTTGGCTGTTCCAACCGATGCAAATTTCATGGTTTTTCAAATGAACGTTTTTCTTTAACCCAAAGGATTCACTTGTGTGTTTGGACCTTCAGAGGTCTCTGTGGTGGCGTCGCATTTGTAAAAGTTGGGCCATCAGAAGAAGCTGCGAAATGTCTGGAAGCTTCCTTCATCAGCCCTACAGTGCTGTCTAAATGTCTAGAAGGTTCCTTCATCAGCCCTACAGTGCTGTCTAAATGTCTGGAAGCTTCCTTCATCAGCCCTACAGTGCTGTCTAAATGTCTGGAAGCTTCCTTCATCAGCCCTACAGTGCTGTCTAAATATCTAGAAGCTTCCTTCATCAGCCCTACAGTGCTGTCTAAATGTCTGGAAGCTTCCTTCATGAGCCCTACAGTGCTGTCTAAATGTCTGGAAGCTTCCTTCATGAGCCCTACAGCGCTGTCTAAATGCACTGCAGAGAAATGAGAGCCTTCACAGTTGACCCATGGTCACACACAGGCCAGGCTTCCTCAAAACGCTCTGAAAGCACGATGGATCCGTCTTCCGTTGAGCCTCTTTAGGTCATAACCCATTACTGTAAGCTTCAGGAGATTCGGTTTGGTTTGGAGTACGTTAGTCTATGGGGGAGGGGGGGGGGGGGGTATACGGTAACCAAACAGAGGGGGGGGGGGGGGAAAAAGAACCAAAGAAACATGGGTGTGTGTGGGGCGGGG
>JAABNY020000043.1:11400586-11415885 GCA_015164015.2 Brevimyrus niger | reverse complement strand
GTGGAACATTTGTAGTTGTGATGGAAAAAATGTACGGTTAAAGTTTCCAAAATGACCCGTGACATAGTGTAGGAAATGTTGTCATAGATAATGTGCCATTACATTAGAAATGACAGAATTTTCTGTTTTTTGTTTTTTAAATACTGCCCGATATACAGTACACCATGTCCCTTAAGGTCTAACTTTCTGTGTCTCAGGTTCTGATCCAAGACCACTACATGCATCCCTTGTTCGAGCATCAGAGAGAAGGTGCAACACTCGGAACACGGCTGGAATTAGGCAGGCAAGGAACCCCTGTAATTTAACTCCTATGGTAGGAACACAAGTGGGACTGCGTTTTGGACACGGGTCTACTTTGGTTTACGATGAGAGGTGAAGACTTGGGCGAGATCCGCGGCCGCCTTGCCGCTTCCAGCTCGCTCCGTGGGACCGCGTGACCATGCCAGCCTGGACCGGCAAGCCAGCCAGCCCGAGTGACGCACCTCAGCAGGACCACATAACCCCTATTCCCGGGTACAGGTGGGGGCAGCTGGGGTTAACAGCACCAACAGAAGACAATGGGCTATAATGACTCAAGCGAGAGGAGTCTGGGAGTTGAGGAGCTGCACTGGCCGTCACTACTTACCGTCCTGTTCGTCCTCCCTACCATTGGAGGCAACATCCTGGTCATCTTAGCCATCTCACTGGAGAGGAAGCTGCAGAACGCCACCAACTACTTCCTGCGGTCCTTGGCAGTGGCGGACCTTCTGGTCGGCCTGCTGGTGATGCCCATCGCTCTTGTCGACATGCTCTACAGTAAGTACAGTGTTTCAACCCCAATCGATGGATGCTTCACGCCAGAAAAGGGGCACATATTAAGCAGGATGCCTTACGCATTCACCCCATTAAATGACATCCAGCTCTCCCATGGGGCAGATCAACATTTAATTCATTTCACCACAGTTGCTAGAACTTCAAAAATCGGGCAACATTCTTCACGTCGCTTTGTGATCCTTTAACCTGTCGCGACCGACACACACATGCCGGAGCCTGCTCGTGTAGCTCGACAATCCAACCAAGGAATTTCCAAAAGTAAATAAACACAGATATGTTTTTCTGCTTTGCACAGCAGTGCCATGCTTATGAAATGTACTGGCTTCCAAGAAAAAAGAAAAAAAAAATATATATATATATAATATTAGTGAATTTTTCTACAAGAGAAAACAAAATAATATAATATAAACATTTTTTTACTGCTGATAATTTATAAGTTACTTGCTTTATGATTTAATCTCAGAAGTATTGCAGTACTGTTAGCATGCCTGCGGGTGGCAGGAGGCAGCCGGTAAGTGGAGGGTGTCAGACTCCATGCCGTCTTTATGATGCTCTGCAGGATAAGGGGCTGATTATTATCTCTCATGTGGAGGCGGAATGCCAGTCCTGTTACATCAAAAGCTCACTGAAAGACGAAAATATGTCATAAGGATGAACAAATACCCTTTATGTAAGTGCGAGTATAAATGATAGTACTGTCTGGGATACTCTGGTACCGTTCTAAAGCAAACTTGTTGTCTGTCAAAATCTAGGCAGACACAGAATTAAATAGTGGCTAATTTACTTTGACAAGTTCGCCTTTTACTGTACATCTACTGGTGTTTTTGGGAGACCCCCTGCTAGGGTGACCAGATGATCAGATTTCAGGGGGGAGACTTTGAGCCACCTCAGGTTTTACAAACTACTTCAAAGCTGAAAGGCTCCTGTGCTTCACTAAATCGTTCCGTTCCTTTTGCGCTTTGGCTGGTTTGTTTCCTTGATTGAAAGACTCATCCAGCTGTTTCACATTAACATTAGTGACACATGCATGACTGTAGGAGACTGACCAATCAGCACGCAACAAAAACTCAGGTCCTTTTCATTAAAATGATACTTTACAAATCCTGTTCTAGTTCAAAGAGTTCTCCTTGACATGAATTATCTGGTCACTCCATCCATCTGCTCATAATTTTTTGTTTTGTGGGGAGGGGTATAATTTCATAACCAAAATAAGCATAAACTATTTAAATATGTGGGTGGAATGGTGGCTCTGAGGATATAGATCTGTGTTGGCAATTGTAAGGTTGCCAGTTCGAGTCTCATAAATGCCATGAGCAATTCTGCTTCATTGGGCCCTTGATCAAGGCCCTTAGCTTGCAAATGCTCAGTCCGGGGTTTGACGTTAATCTATATCCAGCCCCCACAGGCAGGCCTACAGCTAATAGGTTGGGGGTTGGTGGCAGGAGTTGCACTTCAGCTACTCGAAAATCTCCACATTGTTCCATCTCATTTGGACCAGCGTGGTGCTGAGGTTCCACCACAGCCGTACTCAGGGTCTCATCCCCGAGGCGGCTTGCCATGTGGTGGACGTGGCAATGCACTGCACCCCCGTGCGCTCCTGACCCCCTCCTGTTTAAATCTTAATTACTGTCACACACCAGCGGAATTATACCTGCTATGTAGGTCTTCTGAGAACGTTTGTCGCAAAGTTGTCGGAGCACAGTGTGTCCTCGGGGTGGCAAGATGGAACACCACCACCCGCATCAAAATTAGGCACCGGAACCGTGACACGCGCTGCCATTGCTACCAGGCTCAAGAAAGGTCTGTAACAACAGACTACAACCAAAGGCTTTGTAGCCTGGGCTCACAAGGCAATCAAAGTGATTGAATGTATATAAAACTGCATAATTTTAGTGTCATGATGATTCACAGGCATGATTTGAGCAAAGGGCATTAAATTAATAGAACACTGAACATCAATACAACAATAAACAGATTAAAGAACAGGTACCATTCAATTAAATGAGTTTTTCTTGATAAACAACCAGGTAGTGCATATTCTGAGCTGTTACGTTTCTGTAAATATGCTTTACCAGAGCAATGTTCCCACCACTCAGTCTCTCTCTGTCCTTCAGATTACATCTGGCCTCTGCCAACACTCCTTTGTCCCATCTGGATCTTCCTGGACGTACTTTTCTCCACAGCCTCAATCATGCACATGTGCGCCATCTCCCTGGATCGGTACACTGCCATCAAAAGGCCCATCCAACACAGCCAGTACAAATCCAGATCAAGGGTCATGCTCAAGATCGCCACCGTGTGGCTAATCTCCGGAAGTGAGTCTGCATTCCTTTTTATAAAGAGTCAATGAAAGGGAAATTTTAAATTTTAGCTTTAAATGCAATGGATTAAGCAAACATGTGCAGGAAGGAAATCCCAGTAGCATTAGAAACTATGGAAGTAGGATTGACACCTAAATGCATGTAATATATTTTATAGGCAGACATTATTAAATGTTCTTTTCTAAGGCCAGATTCCATAAATCCTAAGATTCCAGCAGCTGGCTGTAATGTATAGGAGTAACATCAGTGATAATTGAAATGATTTTATATATATATATATGACATGATTTTTATAATATGAAATGATTTTAATATAATGATTTGGCTTGCTGCTCTGGCTTGCTGTGTAGTCATTTAGTCACTCCAGTTGGTCTTGCTTTCTCCAGATAGCACCAATAGAACTGCATGTTGACATAATTAACTGTACTTTGCTTTTTCACAGGTATTTCAATTTACATTCCTATTGATGGCCTGACAAACACCAATACGACTCTTTCCAGTAATTGCACATGCGAGTTGACCAAGGGGGATTTCATCCGGTACGGCTCCTTGGTGTCTTTCTTCATCCCTTTGGTCATCATGATGGTCACCTACGTGCTAACGGTCCGGGTGCTGCGGAAGAAGGTCTACCTGCTGAGGTTCACGGCCACCCAGAACTTTCGCAGGTGCTCCAGCCCTACAGTCCTCCGAAAGGGATCAGCCACAGGCTTCTCCGCAGAGAGGGTGACAATGGCGGAGGGTTCAACTAGCCCAGTTGCGAACAAAGAGACGCATTTCCGCAGGATGTCCACCAGGGGCTGGAGGTGCATGCTGAACCTGAGCAATGAACAGCGCGCCTCCAAAGTCCTTGGCATAGTCTTCTTGCTCTTCGTGGTCATGTGGTGCCCATTCTTCATCACCAATGTCCTCTCAGCCGACGTAAAGGAGAAACTGACCACAAAGCTCCTGAGAATCTTCGTGTGGGTGGGCTATGTCTCCTCTGGCATCAACCCATTGGTGTACACGCTCTTCAACAAGACCTTCCGCATGGCCTTCAGTCGTTACATGACCTGCAACTATAGCAGAACGACGGCCTCCGTGAGCAAAGCCAGGAATGGCACCGGGCCTGTGGTGCAGCAGGGCTCCCTCCGCCCGCGCCGTCCAACCATGCAGTCCTCCACCACCCAGCTGTTAGACCAGAGCGAGGCTCCGCAGTGAGGAAGAGGGCAGCAAGCGAGCGGATCGTGTAGAGGCCACCAGAGCATCATGGGTAAACTCGGGCTGAGTGCCCATCGGAGCACACACGAAGGGTGTTTTATGAATACCAAGAATGCAAGGATCGTACTTATGGTCTTGGCAAGACCGATCTTGCTAACTTGCCTCCCAAGAATGAACTTGGGGCGCAATGAATTATGGGATTGGTCTTGTTTGGCGAGGATGCAACCAATATATCCTGGGTTTTTGGGGAGGGGGAAAAAAACTACAATAGAGGATTTTAGCATTGGAACTGATCCTCGTCAATGGATTGGATTGACGTAAAACGGAAATATTCAAGAACACAAGTACGATCAGGTGCACATATTGAGAAACACCCCATACGTCTTCTGGTGTGTGCTGTATGATTTAAAAACCACACTTTATTCAGAGAATAAATATGGATGGATTGCAACATGATATGATGATGGAGTAAAACATTCTATATGGAAATTTTTACTTTTTGGGACTGAACACACATTTGATGGGGCCAGCAGCAGATGGGAAAGATGCCCTCTTCCTTTGCATTTGTGTGACCCTCAAACACTTGGAGATCTAATAGCGATGCAAGTGCCATCACTGAGCGAGATGAACCTTTGAGATTAACGGATGTCCTTTCTAAGTTGGGGAGCCATGGAGGAGTCACTCCGTATTTTCAGTTGCCGCAGAGAGAGGCCCTCATTTCCACGGTTCTCACGCAATGCAAATCAAAGCAAACTGTGATAATATAAACTGTCGCGGGGGTGTTTCGCAAAGCTCGGTGGAATTTTAATGCAAAATACATGGTCCAAAAGTAATGCCAGTTTTAAAAAGCCCGAAATGGGCATCTGTTTTATTTCCAATAACAAAGGCAGGAGACATTAAGGTACTGCGGCCTCTAAACCACAAGAGATGGGTTGCAGTGGCCTTGTTGAATGTCACAGTTGTATTACAGTTGAGATTGCTTTAATAAGTAAGGTTATCTCAAAGACTTACCTTAAATTGGTCCTCCTGGTGCCTGAAAATGAGTCACTCTGCCTCCGCCACGGAAAGACCTACTATTTTTACACTGCATACATTACCGGCCAAAAGATTTCACACACATTGAGACTTTCTACATTTGCACGTTACTCACTTATCATTTACTAAACATATACCCAATGTTCTTTACTGACAACAAAAATTACAGTATGTTCACCATTTGACTACTTTTATTAGCAAGAAAATGTCTATGAAATGCTTTGATTAATCACAATAACCTCCTCTAGTGGTTATAACAGCAGAGGAAATTTGAGGTATTCTTTCTAAAAGGGATATTAAATACTGCTCTATTTCATGGGATAAAACATTTAATTAGTACATTTATTATAAATGTTACTGATGAAATCTCTTCCATACTCCTGTGTGTTTCTCATGTTCCATTCAGGCTGATTGTGCTTAGTATGAGTTGCACACTTGCATGCCCCTGTGGACTGTCAGGTAATAATAGTACAGTAAAGAGCAATGAGTACCAGGGCCAGGGAATAAGAAGAACCAGGAACATTAATGACAAAAACAAAACAAAAAATTGGGGAACAGTTTACTTGAAGCTGTCTTCTATAATGCATTGTAGATAACTACATAAGGCATTATAATGGTCATTCTAAGAATTAATAAAGCATTATAACATCTTCTGTTGACAGTCATAAGGGATTATGATCATGAGTATAATACTTCACAAGCTCCAATGATACTCTCATATATAATGCACAATAGATACCTTCATGATGCATTATAATGGATGGTATAAGCATTAAGGATGCTTTGTACTGCATTATAAAGTTATCTATAGCGCATTACAGATGGGAGCTTCATAAAGCATTCAAAATGAGGTTGTGAATGCTCAATCGTATTAAATGAGTGTCCCAAGTTTTGGTATACATTGTCAGAAAAAAAAAAAACAATTTCTACATTTGAGGGTACAATTATTTGTCCCTGGTGCTGTACCCTCAAGGGTTTGCCAATAGTACCCTAGTTGTAGGTAAATGTACCCTTTAAGGTATAGACTCTGATGAACCTTTTTGTACCATTGAGAGTACATTAATATTGCTTGTACCTTAGGGAACAAACCTTTGTTTTCCCCCGTATTCCATTTTCACCTGTTATATTGATGTCCGCATCTGTACTGGCATTTCTTGTACCTCCGTTTGTCTCAAAAATCATGTGCCACCCATCATAAAATCATAGATGTCTCTAATAACCCAGCTTCTGGTTCCCTGTTTTTTCCGAGAACACAATCAGTAGCACACACTCTAAACAAGTTTGTGATGACTGTTGTATACTGATCCAGATGAATGTTTCATATTAATCACAATCAGAGCCTGAACTAGAATAACCTGGTGATGGAGTAGTTTGCACTACTACCTCACACCCCTGAGACAAAAGTTCATGTCCTCCCCCCATATATGTACGGTATGTAGATTGCATGTTGTCCCTGTATCGTCATTGGGCTTCATCCAGGTATTCCAGTTTCCCCCCATAGTCCCAGGTTAATTGGAGTTAACCAGACTGTCCATACAGTTGGTGTGAATGGTAAGTGTGGCCTGTGATGCGTTGGGCCTTGTGCCTGTAACTTCAAGGATAGACTCTGGACCCTCTGCAACCCTGGTTACAGAAAATGGATGTACAGCCTGGATTCGACCTACAAACATCTTGGGAGCGTAACTGTGGAAAGCAGAAGTTATTCAGGTGACTTGTGCATGATTAAAATACTTGATTGGCTTGTGTGCATATGTGCGTGTGGTAGGCTCCCATTAGTGTCCAGATACAGGTTACCCAAGATCCGGGCCTAATAAAAGCATTATGGTAATAAAACATAAAATATTTACAGCTGATTTTGATCTGCAAGACCAATAATCATCCATCTTCAAGGAAAATAAGTATGGTCTCTGGTAACCAACCTGCAAAAAATGCTTCCTGAATTTCAGTTTTTAAAAGGAAATCGCAAAAGTGAAGAATCACATTGTTCTCACCTCTTTTACTGTCTTCCACCAGAAATGTCAAAACAGCTCTATTAGGGATGAGGGCAATGCAGACCAGCCTGTTAATAAGCAGGATCAGTCTGGACCTCTGCTGCAGGCCCCTGCTTTGCGACCTGGGGCATCTGTCATGGGAGTAAGAGGCTGTGCTCCAAATGACAGCAGTCCAGTGAGCTCACATAAACACAAAGATGATTTATCGCTAAATTATCTTAAGGTCCATTGATCACAAGAATATCACATAGCCTTTTTTGGTGTTAAAACAAGTCCCCTTGGTTTCTGTGCTCAGATGGAGCTTTACCTAATAACGCCTTGCCTGTTGGGAATGTTCATAGCACAAGAACTAGGATGGGCTAATATAAACAGACATTTTTAAAAAATGTGGAACGTGTGAGGTTATCCAGAAACAGAATGCAGCCATTGCTCGATCTCTGAGACATCGTGGCAACAAATGGCTTTGGGCCCGGAAATGACATCACTGTAGATCCTCTGTGAGTTCATCCACTGACAGACAGGAAGTCCACTGTGGGCCCGGAAATGACATCACTCTAGATCCACTGAAAGTCACATTCACTGACAGACAGGAAGTCCACTGTGGGCCCGGAAATGACATCACTTTAGATCCACTGTGAGTCACACCCAAAGACAGACAGGAAGTCCACTGTGGTGGCAGTAGTATTTTATTTTATTCTACATGATGGGTTTTTTCCTATCTGCTATGCTGTAATCAAAGTGTTATGCAGAGGACATCTGGAGTCAAACTGGAAATAACTAAGCTTGGATATACTATGTAACTATATAGGAATGTCGATGCTGATACCTTTGAAACATAAACACACGTACACATATACTTCTCATGTATGTAGCTGAAGCTGGAAAGAGGTCTTTAGTAGACTACACATTCTGCAAATGTTTTATAATAATTGTAGCAAACATTATGTACATACCTTGATAGGGACTTCAATGCATAAAAGGTCTTTGCTGGGAAAATATCAGTTCATGAAATACATTACTGAGAAAAACTGAGGTTGACTTTGCTCCTTTTTAATACTATTAAGCACACACATTGCAAGGAAAATAAACTTTTATTTATAATAATTTATACAGCACACAATGATTAAATATTTTTTAAAAGTATAGTACACAAAAATCCAATAATACAACCGGACAGAATGACCATGGAAATGTAATTGGAGATCAGTGAACTAGAGACTGAAGATCTTGACCCTGAGTAGTGAATCATAATACTCTAATGAGTTCTTTATCGAGCTGCACACCTTACAGACGCATTTCAAAAAGAAAAGAACTTACCGGTACTTCCTGACGCATTTCCAAAAGGACGTTCTCCAGGACTGAGTTGAGGTAGTTGAGGAAACTCTTTTAACTTAAGTTAAAGAAGTCATCGTCCAAAAAAAAAAAAAATCATCGCAAAATCAAAACCACGACCAACAAAACTATTAGGTGACACAAGAAGATGAGCTCCTGCTTCTTGTTGGGTAATTACATGGTGAAGCAGCGTTTCACTGTCCTGTACCTTAGAAACCTGGCAAGTACAGCCTCCCTGCTTGTCTTTGCCCAGCATTCGACATCTGACCAGAGCCTCAGAAGACAGCGTATTTCATTCTATAATACACCTCAGCGTAAAATACTCCGCTTGATATACATACTTTTCCTGACCACTGTTCATCAGAGAGAAGCAACACCATCTCCTGATCTTTGGCATGTCAAACTGAATATAAGAAGACAAAAAGCCATGCATCAAAATGTCTGAAAGGACACTTTTCATCATATAGAAGGGAATCTAATTTGGTTAATATCATTACACAAAACTCTAATTCTACAATTAACATACCTTGGAATGAAATTCAGTACTTGCATGTAAGTCTACATGTCTGTGGACTTGTAGTAATAATGTTGGTTTAAACTTTGTTACTGGCCATAATGGGAATAACACTTTCATAATGGAAATGATTGCAACAGTTACCACATGCTGATATATGAGACATACTAATTCTTTTCCCAAACAACCTGTGCATCTGTTGGTCAAAATTAAATACAAAACACCGTAAAAATGATTGTGTATGCATCTGTGGTCTTTTGAATGAGGGAGATTAATTGAATACAATTCAGCAAACCAATAGTGAACAAAAGCCATTCCACTTCTAAACATAGTAGACAAAAAAGTTCCCATCATTCTTGAAGAACTACTCAATACATTTGAATACACTGACTATATTTAAACAATTGACCCAAAACTGTACTTACCATTCCACTTGCCTTCACCAATGTCTTGCCCAACATCTCAGCAATTGTGATTAAACAGTGGGTATGTGCCACAACCGCTTGTGATTATAGTATTGTTTGTGAATCCACCAGTGGACTTTCAGTGTACCTCACAGTGGATCCAGTGTGATGTCATTTCCAGGCCCACAGTGAACTTCCTGTCTGTCAGTGGATGTGCCTCACACTCATTGACAGACCCTTCTTGAGTTCCCTGATCAAACATACTAATCAGCTATTTAAATAAATTAATAGGTGTGCTTGTGTAATTGTTTTTTCCCCAGTAAAAAATGCTGCGTAACATTAACACTGCTAGGCAAAAGGCCACTTTAATTACTGTCTTCTCAGAATTTGTCTTAGGACAAGGCATGCGGGAACCGTAACGTCCAACGTGTTATTTACTTATATCCAAATTAATGCTCCGCTAAGTGTCGTCCTTCATTAAACAGAAGCAGCAGTCAGCATCTGTGAGAGAAACTGTGACTTGAGGCATGAGGTCATGCAAATGACTGCGGTGACGCTGCTATGCCGCTTATGGCCATTGAAGGAAGGAAGGAACATTACTGGCAATCAAGGTTGGAAAATCTATTGCCAGAAATACAAGATGGGAGGAAGCGAGTGCTGTTTGTTTTGGGGGTTCAGAAGGGAAATGACAAATTACATTTATGAGCAGAAACTCTTGTCACAATGCATCTGGAAAATATTAAAGAACACGGGCGGAATTCATTTGGGTAAACACATGAGCGAGTGAATCCAGACTGGTGCGGCCAAGGTGTCAGGGCCCTCAAGCGCCCCCTGGTGGTGGAGCAGCTGCACCTGAAAAAGATGTTCTGCTCCAATACCCGAACCCCCTGATGAAATTCATACCTGAAGAACAAAACACATGCTGAGCGACCCGATATGATGACGTCGGCATCTTTTTTTCTAATTAAATTGCATGAGATGCGATTGCTTCTGACTGCTCAGCATGCACACTAAGTGCAAACGGCGGCAGCATGCCCTGGCCCGCCACAAACCAACACTGTCAGGTTACAGAAAAACAGAAAACGTAGCTGTGCCACCTTGGCCATCGCACACACGCTTGGTTGCCAGGAAATAGGCGCACTGGAACACGCACTGGAATAGTCCAGTGCCGCTGGATAATGGCACTGGACTGCATGCATTTTTTTAATGCCATTTTTTTCATGGATTGCTAATGTGTGGGTTTTACATGCTCCTGAGATGGCGCAGTGCCCCTGTGCTTAAAATGAGGAAAAAGAAGCAAAAAAAAAAAAAAAAACGAGAAGCAGTTCAAGAGCATGTAAGCTTAGGAATCACAGTCTATGAACTCTATTTAACTCTATGAACAGTTAAATTTCATCCCTGCCCATGTTAATGCGTGCATGTATTCCAAATGAATTCATGCCCATTTATAATCCTCAATTAATAACATGCAATTTATTGTTTGGGCAGATTGGTGGGTTGGTGGCGCAGTAGGACCACGCAGCATGCGTGTGGAATTTGCATATTCCCCCTGTGTCATTGTGGGGTTTCCTCCAGGTCGTCCACAATCCAGAGCAGGAAGTGTGCATCAGAGGACTCCAGGGGGAAGGTGAGGTAGAACAGGAGCAGGAACAGGTTCAGACTGCAGCATTCACTATACACAACATCCACTGCAGACAGGGGCTTCCCTTCTCTGAACCAGGACCAGGAGGGACAGATAAAGCATGAAAAAATACACACGGTACACCTGTGGCCCCCCCTCCCTCACTCACAGGCTGGCTGGTTGGGTGGGGGCCTGTGCTCTCCTTTCACACCACTACACACCTGCGGACAGGTGAGGGACAAACTCCACCTTTTCCCTTGGCTCCTCAGGGATCCAATTTCTGAGTGCAGGATGGAAATGGAGTCCTTGGCCATGTCCCTGGACTTCTGCAGTGCTGCGTTTGTCTAATTCAAGTCCTCCACTTTACTTTGGAGAAAGAAACAAACAATCTAATTGTATGAAGCAACTGGTTTAAATATATTATCAAATCGAACTACTACGTAATCCATATACACCAATCAGCCATAATAATCCACCTGACTAATATTGTGTTGGTCCTCCTCAAGCTGCTGAACAGCACAGACCCCTCGAAGACATGGACTCCACAAGACCTCTGAAGGTATCCTGTGCTATCTGGCACCAAGATGTTAACAGCAGATCCTTTAACACTAGTCCAGTAAGTTGTGAGGTGGGGCTTCCATGGATCAGACTTGTTTTTTCCCGTATATCTCACAGATGCTGGATCGGTTTGTGATGTTGGGATTTTTTTTAGTTAACAACTTGAACTCTTTTTCGTTCCTTAAGCCATTCCTGAATAATTTTTGCAGCGTGGCAGGGTGTATTATCCTGCTGAAAGAGGCCAATGCCATCGCCGTACAACATTTAGGTAGGTGGACGTGTGAAAAGAACTTAAACATGAGTGCAAGACCCCAGGGTTTCCCAACAGAACATTGCCAAGAGCATCACACTGCCTCTGCCAGCTTGACATCTACAGTACCTCACTTCCCCTGTCAGTGGTATTAATGTTATGGCTAATCAGTGTATATTATACCACTATAGTTCAGCACTGTTGACTTCTAGAATCAAAACCGGTAATTAATCAAAAGAAAAGTAGCACATTATCCTGCTTCATAGCTGCCATTAATGAGATGTAGGCATCTCTTCTGCCAAGGTAATACAAACAGGGCTGCCAACTGTCACGCATCTGGCACTCTGACACTCACACTCTCACACTCAACCAAGAAATCTTACGGCAAATCTACTGTATATCATTCCAGCATAAACCTAAAATTAGCTACACCAAGTGCAGGGGGTAGATTGCTAAATCTACAAGCTCGTTACGAGGTAATAAAACTGTCACATGTAAACGCCTGGGCACGTGCGTGCAGATTTGTCTCAAATTGAAAATCTCACTCCAGCCAGCTGACCAAAGTTAGTTAGCACCCTGATACGAAGAAGACAAGGATGCTAATGGACATTGTGAATATCACAAGTCAACAATGCTGACAACAAACTGCGTTTTAATTATGGGCTGCAACAAACATTCGCTTTTCACAAACCAATATAAGAAAAGTCTTTTTTGTCTACGAAAGTAAAACTCGTTATTAACAGAACTAGTTTTTATAACGCATGCGCATCCCATGCGGAAGGGGGGGGTGATCTAGTTTTGCTTTCATGGAAGTAAAACCTTCAGCGATAAGCACTCGTACTCCATAAAACAGGTACATTTTTAGAACATTTAACATTTCTACATTTTGGTTTTGTGATGTTGTGTTTTCAAAGCAAAGGCAGCGTTACAGCGACGGAAATTAAAATTCCATTTTTGAGATAATTGTACAGTAAGTGTAGTGTTCCAGTATTTATCTACCTATCACGGAGTTTATTCTTTTTTTTTTTTTTTTACTTTATTCCGAAATTAATAACGACGTCCAATTAATAAATAATCAAAGTGTGCACTTTGTTCTGTGTATAATGAAGTTTTCCGTGCGCAGACGTTTTTCGTGAAAAGACTGCTAAATGACATTCCTGATTTGCAGTTTATTTCTGGAAATTAATTAGACTGATATTTTGTAGATAAACTCTTGTAATTAGGAACGATGCAATAACGCAATTATACAAACCGAACTAAGGTAAAAACAAAGTTGGCCAATATGCCATGAAAATGTTGTCCAACTGATAATATACCCTGGGTTTAATCCTGTCTTCCGGCATGTTGTTCCCAGATGACGTAGATATAGGAATAATTGCCCGCTGTGTGTCGTTATATTTACGTCCTAATGGTTGGCACCTTTACCAGCGTGTCCCCTGTCATGTGTCACGGGGGTCCTGGGCTTAGCATGCTTTGGATAAGCAGTTACGAAAAATAAAGTATCAGGTATTGGTACTCTGTGAATATACATTTTCCAATTATTGGTATATGATATTGAAAATGATCCAGGAAAATGGTATGTTTAAATCCACTGCAGTTCATTCATCACTTTTGTTTTCGATTTGCAGCCACAAAATGAGCGACGTGCCAGTAAGTCCTTTGACTGCCATCTGTGTCGGGTCAGCTTTCGCGTTTTCTGGCCTGTTTTATCACTTATACAGGCAAAAGAAACAAGAGATAAAAAAGCTATACGTAAGTATGTGAAGTACGGCTTACGGGGGGGCTCGCCGTGATCTTGTAGCTATAGTAGCTCTCTCGCTGCATACGCATCATTGTTCTTGAAATATTTAATACATTTGTGAATTTTAAATAAATCATGCTTGACTTTGGAAATCAGCGTCGGTACATATGACTGGAATTCTACTCTTCGTGGGGAATGCAAAAATATATTACTAGCAGTTAAGTAAAGTGTACTGCAGCAAAAAGCACTGCCGTTTTATAATTTATAGCTAGTTCTACAGTGACGGAATTACAGTCAGAAGAACATCAGCCAACCATTTGGAAAGAACTGACTTGCTTTGCTATAAAGACAATCGGTATTGTGTTGTTCTATCAAACTATCGAGTCATACTCCATGAGTTACACCATTCACCAAACTAATGACGTTTTGGTATCGATTACCTCTGTTGTATAATTGTCCTTAGTCTTACTAGCTGCATGGTAATATTTATTTTGGGTTAGTATGTTGGGGGTGGTCAGGGCAAATATATCAGCCCTAGGGGAGCCCTGTCAAAAAAGTTTAAGCATCATTGATTCGATGGATGTTGCACCCTAACAGTAGAAAGTTGTATGCTAGTTGACTGTAATAAGTGTATGTAATATGTAAACTTAATCAAGAATCTCTACCAGATTATTACTATATCACGTGCTGTATTATAATATGCAGCTTACCTGTCTAACTTCATTTCTTGTATTAAAACAAAGGAAATACCAACATTTCAACCCAATGAAGAATTGGTAAAGATTGTAAAAGCGACTCCGTACAAAAACCTGCAATATGTCGCAATTGAAGGTAAACCTCTTAACCAGTGAAATAAATAAACTCTAATATTTATTAATACAACAAATTCTGATCTGTAAGATATTTAATAACTAAATATACTGCCATTCCTGAGATGTCGTGCGTTTCAGGAGTGGTTCAGCCAGAGGGAAATCCTTTGGCCAGTCAGTATGTTCCCAGATGCTTTGGAGTGATCCAGAAAATTGTTGTGTCTGAGCGCTGGAAAGTGTGGAACCCTCTTACGAGAGTGTGGTAAGTGCTTCGACAAATAGACTGCAGCCATGATACTCTTTCTTTAAGTCACGCTTACGTCAGATGCAGGGGTGTAACTTTAGTCTGAAGGCAGAACACTGGCTAGGATTCATCAGAAAAATAAAGTGTTGGAGCAATTTCAAGGAAGACTTGGGGAGACTGGGCCTTTTCCCAACTAGATCCTGTAGCCTCTCACTACCTACTTCCACTCCGCACATCCTCCTGGATGACCCACCACATTAAGCACTATTCCAGACCAATCAGGGCAGAGTGAAAGTGGGGCACGGAACCCTCCAACACAGAGTCGGCATCGATGACCTTTGCCTTCTTGATATTAAGAAACGCCCCTTAATGAAGGGAACTTCATTCAGCTGTGAGTGTGACCACTAACTGAGTGCATTTTGTGACGGAGTTGGGGTGGGGAAGGTCTAGTCTGGAAAAGGCCCTCAGT
>JAABNY020000043.1:11307704-11322527 GCA_015164015.2 Brevimyrus niger | reverse complement strand
TTAATTTATTGCACGCCTTTGGACCAGGAGGACCCAAATTAAAGCAGCACCGTACTAAGAGTAATAAATGGGCTGGTGCTCGAAGCCTTCGATACTTAAAGGGTCACTCAGTATTTCTAAAGGGAGGCATTGCAAAGTTCGGGCAAACAGGGCGGGTGCTCCGGAACCGCCAGCCTGCACGTGCCCAATCTGAAGAACACGTGAACTCCACACGCAGGGTTAATAATTTTTAAACTTAATCCTATCAGGTATGATGCAACAATGCTAACTGGTCAGCCACCGTGCAACCCATCTTAAAAGTGCATAAATGCTGCCATGTAAGGAGAAACAACGACACATATTTTATGTATTTTCTTTATGGCAAATAAAAACTTATGTTAAACAGTTGATCTTGGTTTAAACTTGATTTCAGACTGCTTTTATATAAGTAATTGTATACTGTGCACTGTCATATTTTACATAGTTTTCACACATTCCGCACCGGACGTGGGAACCTGTACTGCATTTAAAAAGCCGTCAAAGCTGAACATTCACGCGGAGTCGCTAAAGCTTCTAGAAGCCTCTCCCGGCATGCACTGCGCGTCCAATATGGAGGAACTGACGGTGGAGGTCCGTGGCTCCAACGGGGCTTATTATAAGGTAGCCAGCTGAAATATCCATGTCCCGCCAGCGAGTTTGTCAGTAAGCGGGTTAGCTATCATACTCATTAGCAACACTGCGCGTTCGCAAATATAAAACGCCGTTTTAAAGAGGCGATCACCTGGACCTTCCTCTTAACACTGGCAATGTTTGGCAAATCAGCAATGTTATGCTGTAAGGCACCTTGTACTGACCAAATACCTGCAGTTAGCGACCTCATCATTCGTTTTTTTGTTGTTGTTTTTATTATCCCATTTTTAAGATTAGAATCTGCATAGCAAACACGCACAGCAACCAAGTAGTTAGCTTCTTATGCAATAGCTGATAGCTATATTTTGCAGTTATCATCCTCAGTTAACTGGGCTACGTACTGGGTGTGGTAACTTGACTACTTATTGACTACACTTTGAAGAGTTCAGATATGCATAAATACCTTTTGTAGCTATTAAATTAGGACCTTAGTGTCGATTAAAAAAAGTATAGATCTCTGTACTATATGGAAGTTGACAAGAGTGACTTGCCTTGTCGGGGTTATTTCTTACAGACATGTCAAAAAGCGTTCAGGTCATTGTTATTCCGTTGGTTTGGGGTTTTTTTTGCCTTGCGCTACATTAGGGTATTGTACTTCGTAAAGAAATGCGACGATCTTTTGCAGACTGACACGGATATTCTCAGGTGACTAGTTATTTAATTAGAAATAGAGTCATCTCTAAAAGCGATAGGCAACACACTAGATCGTATATTGTAATTTACTTTTGTTTCTACTTTTATGTTCTTTCCGTTTTCCATTTGTTAATAGTTGTAAGGTTCTTTATTCCCCCCGTTTTGTTTTGTTTATGTGAAGCATTTCTGGATGACGGAGTAATTTGTTTTATGCTGTGCATGTAGGCTAATACAATGAAGAAAGGCTGTTCCCTTTTAAATATCCAAGAGCCAAAAAAATAATTTGCCTTTTGTTTTTAGGGAGTTGTTACAGATGTCCATGAAGACTCGCTCACAGTTGTCTTTGAAAATAAGTAAGTATGACAACGTGATCTGGAGTTTTTCAGTCGAACCTGTGGGAATAAAAAAATTAAAACTATATCCAAGGATGTAAGTGTTACTGAAACCCCCTGTATCAAACAAAACATCACATCATAGACCAGGATTTGTTATATGTTGGTTATTTTCAACATCATTTAGCTGGCAGCCTGAGCGACAGGTTCCTTTCTGCGATGTACGACTACCGCCCCCTTCAGGCGGCAAAAGGAACATTGGGGAAGGTGACCAGGTCGAGGTATGTGTGCAAGTTCTCAAAAGTGAACTCTAGAAACAAACGATTACTGTGATGTTCGAAGGAATGGAAATTGTGTACCTAAATAACAAACAAGGCCCTCCCACTATTTAAAATCTCTTGACAGATTTTCTCAAGAGCCAATGAGCAGGAGCCATGTGGCTGGTGGTTGGCTGGAGTGCGCATGATAAAAGGCGACGTAAGTTTTGGAAGCCTGCAGCATGCATTTAGCCTGCCTAGCTTTTCTGTGAATCCTATTCCTGTTTAAATCCCCCCCCAATGTCTCACTTTAGTTTTACGTGATCGAATACGCTGCCTGCGATTCCACCTACAACGAAATCGTCACGTTTGACCGGCTCCGGCCCATAAACCTGAACGGGGCTGTGACGAAGGGCACCTTCTTAAAATGTTTGGTTCCGGTCCCCGATGACTTGAAGGCAGCGTATGTACACTCTGTCAAAGTGTATTTTCAGGTGCTTTTCCATATTTGTACTGCTTGTTCTGAAAAGCAGTGATGTTTCTTTCAGATGTGAAGATGAGCTGGTGCATCGGGACTTCAGAAAGGCAGTGGGAGCGTGTAAGATCTCCTACAACGCAGAAAATAAGAGCTTGGTGGTACTGGTAGGTGCCCTCCTGTGTGATTACTTACTTTTATGGGGAATAACGTTTCTTGATTTGGCATCGTTATGTTTTCCAGTCCAGAAATGAAAGCACAGTGAAGCGTGTTTCTTTACTGAGTGACATGCATCTCCGAGGTATTCGTACAAAATCACTGCTGGTGTCCAGAAATGAAGAGGCAACAAAGCACTTGGAGGTAAGACGTTTGTTTTTATGATTTTATTTTTATTATTATTATTTTTTTGACGGACTAGGTGTTGATTTAAGTTTAAATTTAGAAAATGTCGGCTGCTATGTTAATTGAAATTGTATAGCTGTATGATAAGTGACTTTTTCACTTGCATTGTGGATTTTATTAAATATTTCGCACTTCTGGGCTTGAAATTCTGTCCCAGCTCTTCAAAACGCACACGACTCTTTTTTTTTTTTTGATGGGTGCAAAAAGTTTTTAAATACGGAATCTCGTATCTGAAAGTCACCAATAGCTCAGCAGTGCTGTCCCAACATTATCATCAAGAGTTCATAGCTGCTGCTAGACCATGTGACGCAGTGGAATTGCTGGGCGTTTTCAGAACACCAAGCAGCTTGTGGCCGCTTTCCAAGAGGAGTTTGTCATCAAGGAGGACTTGATGGGTCTGGCCATCGGCAGCCACGGCAGTAACATCCAGCAGGCCAGGAAAGTGCCAGGGGTTACGGCCATTGAGTTGGATGAGGAGAGCAGGACCTTCAGGGTCTACGGGGAGGTAAAACGGGGAGTCCTGCACAATGGTTCTTCTTAGCCTTTGTTTCAGGATTCTGACCGTCGTTCCCTTCTGATTAAGAGCACAGAGGCAGTACGGAAGGCGAGGGGATTCCTCGAGTTTGTTGAAGATTCAGTTCAAATCCCAAGGAACTTAGTTGGTATGACTTTTTTTTTTTTCCTTTCTGGAAACAATAGATTTAAGGATTTTTAATCCCATGAATTCAAATTGAAAGTGTTTTGTGAAACTTCCAGGTAAGGTCATTGGCAAAAATGGGAAGGTCATCCAGGAACTTGTAGATAAGTCTGGTGTGGTTCGAGTGCGGATTGAAGGAGACAATGACGGCAAACTCCCTCGACAAGAAGTAAGGCCTGACTCTTTTATTTTAGGTCGATGGAACATCCTCTGCTCCCCTTTTGTACAGCATGGTTCCCATAACTGTACTACAATGTATCATACTGATCCACTTTCTCTGCTAATACCTTCTCAGTACGCTAAGCCAGTAAACAAAAAGGACAAATTTGTCTATGATGCTGTTTATTTTGTGCTTTTGGATACAGGGAATGGTTCCTTTCACCTTTGTGGGCACGAAGGAGAGCATTGGGAACATCCAGGTTCTGCTGGAATATCACATTTCGTACCTTAACGTAAGCCGCCGCAAGGTCTGCTGTCGGGTCCGGTGGGTCGGCGGGTGGAGGGTGACCCTGATCCTGACCTTCGGTGCCTGCAGGAAGTGGAGCAGCTGAGGCTGGAGAGGCTGAGGATCGAGGAGCAGCTCCGGCACATGGGTGTGGGCGGCAGGCCGGCGCCGGGGCGACCCAGCCACAGGGGCTATGCCGCAGCGGAGAGCGGCTCTTCCCAGCGAGCAAACCGCCCCTATGGAGCCCGGGGCCGGGGTCGCCGTGGCCCCAACCCTGCCTCTGGATATGGTAACCCCCTTCATCAGCATGTTGTGAGAGAAAATGAATCATACTACTCTGGCTTGGACTGTGCACTAGAAAAACATTTAGACAACTTGTATTGATTTGGCAGTTTGTGTTCATCTGGTGCTGTGTTCTGCTCTCAAAAGGGATAAAATCTGAGCAGTACAACGCTCCCGAGACAGACTCAGAGAGGAAGGGAGAGCTGAGTGATGGATCTGCAGGGGGGGACAGCCGGGGGCGGGACAGCCGAAAGGGGCTCACAGCGGCCCGTGGGCGAGGAGGCCCTGGGGGACGGGGGCGTGGCCCCGGGAGAGGAGCGACTGGTGCCTCAATCGGCTCTGGTACGAGTCTTAAACCGTATCCCTGTTCTGTGACTACAGTGGTACCTCCGTTCTCAAACTCACTAGAACTTGAATTTCTTGAAAGTCGAAAAACCCAGTTGGACCTAGAACTTGATCTGAATATCAGAAGTCAAACCGTGATCGCTGGCCTAATATAAATTGTACGCGCCAGGAAATGAGTCACACTACAATGCAATTCTTACTTGAATGCCTTCTTCACAGACTGGACGATTAACCGAATAAAGCAGCACAACATTACAGAACCCAACAAGTAACAATAAACCACTAACTTACGTGTACTATTGAAGCATTTATGCCATTTATTTAAACTTTATTTTACCTGGTAAATTAACTGAAAATCAGTTCTCAATGCTTTTCGTGATATTCAGGAGAAATGGCAGATTACGCATCGGAACTGCCTGGGATACAAATATCATGCTTATAACTAAACTCTTCAGCCAATAAGGGTCGTCACGGAGGCGGTTCCAGTTTGTGCAGCCGGGTGAGAGGTTGCAATGCATTTAACCGTAATGCATTGCTTCAGGATCGGAATGCGTTGCTTTAAGCCAGCGCTGTAAGCAAGTCGAACGCACCCAATGACCGGACTGGGGAAACACTGAAACGCGGACTTAATACAGAGGTCTAATGACAACCAGAAACAGCTTATTACATGGGGATCCCACACGAGGTTAACGAGGGGGTGTGGCACACGGAAGGAGCGGATGATTGGGGCAGGACAGGGGTAATGTTGGGATAAGATCTTTATCGTTTCGAAGCCATTAAGAGAAAATTCTCTTGTTTTATTCTGTTCATTTTGTGTTTAAATGCTAAAAAAAAAAAAACATAGGTGTAATTTTGGGGGTCCATAGACCAATTAATTGGTTTTCCATTATTTCTTATGGGAAAAATTTGATCAGAACTCGAGGATTCGATCCGGAGTTTGGAACGAATTAAGTTTGAGAACCGAGGTACCACTGTATCTTAATACCGTGTTAAAATTTCAGTTTGTCGTTTGAAATCCTTTGCTATTGAATCCACTTGCAGTGCTGAAAGATCCAGACAGCAACCCATACAGTGTCCTTGACAGTGAGATAGATCCGGGCACTGACAACGATGGCAGTGACCCCCACCTGAGCGCTGGCAGGCGCCGTCGCTCCCGACGCCGCCGGACCGACGAGGAACCCACGCTAGTCGATGTCATGAGCGAGTCGGACGCCTCGGCACACAGTGGGAGCGGCACTGGTAAGCAAGCAGGGGGGCATCGCAGTTATCGTGGGACACTGTACTTGTGTGGGCGTGGCCTCGACGCACTGGAACAGAGCCAGCCAGCAGGTGGCTCAGGAAAGCCCAAATTTGATATACTAATCTGACTCCAGCGTTTTCCTACTGCGACCTCAGTCCTTTCGAAAACAATAATCTGTTAAAATGAAATATTATTGTAATTTCATTGGATGTGGCGTTCTAATCATCCTGGCCACATCGTCCGCAGAGTGCTAGGACAGGTGTCTGGAGTTTGGTAGAAGAAAATAGTTCTTGCATTAAAATGCTCGCTACAAACTGGCATTTCTGACTGACATCTCTGCGGCTGGTATCTCCAGAACTCGGAAGCTCCCAGGAGAAGAGCCTGCATCAGGGCTCCTCAAGTCTGGCCCTCGGTTCCAAATTCAGGCCTTGTTCTCAGTTTTCCCGGGCACTTAATTTAATAATTACTGATTATAATCCATAATTAATAACCAGACTTTGTGCCGGCGCAAGGCGGGAAAAAAAAAAGTTGCCGTGACTCCTAATTATACAGTGAGTGTGTTTTGGGGGCGTAAAAAGCACCACTACAATGGCGTGTTTGCCCGGCACGCCACGTCACTTCACCCGAGGAAGCTAATGTGCACAAAGTGAATGTGGACGAGCACATCATCCGCAGGGGAAGCACTGCTCCACATGAGCCTTTTGAGGTGAGACGGGTGTGGGACGAGGGACCAGCAAGTCTGCCTTTGTTTACTGGCTTATCTCCAGATCTCTACTCTCACAATATAGATTCCTTACCAGGGCCACAGATGATCCAGTTCTCCTGCCAGCTGATCCCTCCTTGCCCGCGCCGATGCCATCCACTCCTTGTTGGCATGAGCATATGCGGTTTAGCTTCTCGCCTTGCTAATCGTCTAATGCACCTTGATTGAATGCGTCCATTATGCATGGCACTGTCACGCAAAACGCATCATTCCACAAAGAGCCGCGACCTTCTGAGGGCTGCGTCGTAGTGTTCCACCTGACTTGCCTGAAACACATTTCCAGCAGTCAAAATGTCCCTTCAATTGCAGTACATGCTTAATTCTGATAGCAAACTCAAAAGATCTTAACGATACAGTTCAGAAGGCCGCACGTTTCTAAAATGCGCTGTTTAAATGCTGTTTACTAATGTGCCACTGACTTTAGATGTGGTTTTTGTTGGTCAAAAGCAGAATGGCATTAAAATAGCAACGCACCAACAATATGCCCGATAAAGTCTCATTTTAAGAAATACCTCTCCCACGAGTGGAAAGCGGGCACAAAATCATTTACTGTTTTGATGACATGCACACATGGTGTGAAAATGACCAATGTGCTGGTACGGAACTAGCGAAAAAAAATCCACAAAAGGGTGGGGTTTTGTGAGAGCGGGAAATGTAGCCCAGAGGCTTTATTTGCTGCTCGTGGGAAAAGGGAGGCTGGGGTCAGACCCTGAGCACCGTGATTTGAGTAGCCCTGACCTCGACGGCTCCTGTAAAACATACCGCTGTCACTTTTAGGGTGAACTGCCTGCTTTTAAAAGGAATTCTGCTGTGGTATCACTGGAGCTGAGTGAGGAATTTGTAATTATGTACAAAAATGAAATGTTAGAATTGATCTGTTGTGTTGTACGGGACATTTAGCAGTTTTTTTATTTGGGTGATGTTTCTCAGCAACCATTGCAGATCACACACCGGAGACGGAGGTTCAGGAGGGTCAGCTCAGCTCTAAGGGGGGGAGCGACGAAAAGGAGCAGGTAAAGCTCAAGGTTGCATGGATTTGTCAGATATGAAGCTGAAACTGCAGGTTTGTCCTCCCTGACTTTTAGAAGAGCCACTATCAGGTGGCCTAAGACTAAGATGTGGGGATGGTTGGGTTGTTCAGGTTTTATTCACTGTTGTCATGATGATGTTCCGCTTGAATCCGGAGGCCTTTCCAGACGCTTTTGAGCCGTACTGACGTCGGCGAGTCGGAGGGCCTCGGATTTCACGGCTGTTCTCGTTCCCTCGCACAGGGGGGCGTCTTGGAGGAAGATCCCGTGATCGTCGCTGGCAGCAGTCCCGGAGATGCGTCCCCTGACGACGCAAGAAAAACGGCATGCGCCCCCGCCGAGCCGGTGACGGAGATCGGTCACCAGGGTGATGGAGACCAGCTGAACGTACCCAATGGGCTTTCCTGAGCGATTCCGCTTTATGCCGTTTTACAGCAGTGCTCATATAGGCCCGCCAAAGATGACTGCCAGATTATTATTTTTTTTTTATACCGCACTTTTCAGTTCCATTATATTGGAACAAAATAAGATATAGCCTGCAAAAAACAATATTAAATAGAAGATATTTTGTGCCTTCTAAAAGTAATTTCAGCACACATATTTGTTGATTTAGATAACTTATGTTGGGTAATGGGATTACTGACGTCGATAGCACCCATTAGGAAGAATGTTAACTGCTTTTCTCACTTTTTTATACGCAACCACTTTGTAAATGAAATATCTCGACGTGCATTCGGGGAAAGGTTATGGGTTTCGTTTTTGCACTGGAGCCTAGGTGGAATTCTGTTCTGCTCACCTTTGGTCCAATTTCCTGTTTTGTTGGCATCTGCTTCACAGACAAAAGCAGTGACTGTCTTAGGAGGGAGACCTTTCTTTATTTATTTTTAGATTGTACAGTATTTAAGACAAAAAAAAAAACTTAGAACACAAACTGGCAGAAAATGTTTTCAATGCAAATGTAATCTGAAACTACTGACCAGTCCATTTCCATAGTTTGTTGTATATTTTTCTTTGTGCTGTATGTTTTTTATGCAGGTAAGTTCAATAAATGCTTTGTGTTCCCCCCCCCCCCTCAATGCAGCTATGAACACATGCTTCGAATTGTACTGTGTTGGAGGATTTGCAACCCAGAAATTTTACCTGTGCTTAGCATCGCAGTAACAAACTCACTGTTGAACCAGTAACCATTAATTACATTGTGGAATGAACGTTTCATCACTTTGTTTATACTGGGCAAATAAATTGTGGAGGACTTGTTGATGGGCAAAAATCAAGAAAAACATGATTGTATTAATTATTTATTAACAGTAAGATCATTTGAACATTTAGTGCAGAAGGTGCTCATTTCTTGGCCTGTCCATCAAGTAAATCTTTAGCTTCGTTAATTTTTGCAGCAAGGTACGGTGACCCCCCTGTAAGGAAAGAATGAACATTTCATTAACCCCCAGTGACACTTTCTGTCTGTTATAACTTGAGCGACTTCCTTTGTGAAAAGTGACCGTACCTCGATCGGGATGATTCAACACCATTATTTTTCTGTGAGCTTCCCTTATTTTCATTTTATTGGCTGTGGGACTGGAAGAAAGGAAAGATGCAAACCTGTTGCTTGGAAGATGACTGATCGACGGCACCCGTGTGTAAACTGACGGGGCGTGTACCTGACTCCTAGAACGAGAGAAGCTTCTCTTTTGGTCATTTTTGGCTCAAATCCTCCTCTGTAGTATCCAGAACCAAACGCCTGTTACAAAGACGGCAGTTTCAACCTATACATCAATTTATCTAAATAAAATCCACAATAAACGTCCTGTGATCAAAGTTGGGTTTGAAAATGTCACGGTGCAATAACTATGGTTAAAATAGTTTGAGGTGTTCTTGAGATGTTTGAGTCTCTAAGGGGCCCTTACAGATTTGGGAAGGTGGTGGAGAGCCTGTTTCACTTGAGGTTCCATGTGCCTCATGGCCTGAACAGCATAACGTCCTGCGGGAGACCAACAAAATTAAAAAAGCTTCGATACTTTTCTAGGTCAATCATGAGAGCATCTCAAATCTGTATGCATCAAGTTGGACAGGCGTCAAGGAAATAGATTAAATGTGTGATGAACGAGGAGCGGCAACAAAAAGAACCTGCAAATCCGGCGGCAGCCAGCGCTAATCCCACGGCCACCACAGTACCAGCCTGCAAACAGCAGTAAGAAACACATGTGATCTTTACTGATTGGCACCACGAGCTCACATCCACGAGAATCGATAAACGGCATTAAAGCCCACCGCAAGGTATGTTTTTTAAAAATGTTCGTGGATGCATTACATACATATCGTGTAATATATACAAAGGTATATCATCTTCTACAACACAATGAAAATGACCATAAGCCTAAAGTACTGCAAAAAAGATCACTGACTGCAATGAAAAACATGAATGGACTTTAAATGGTAACTAAATAGTTAACTACCTGTAAATAAGAATACAACATAGTTATTTTAATTGCGATTATAATATTTGAAATTTCACCCAAGCAGAGAATTGATAAGCCAAAATTAAACTACATTCAAGCCTCATAACGACACAGGAAAGATACCGACACGAGACATCTAAAAGTAACTTATAATTTTCCCATACCATCTCATGTGAAAGACTACTTCCCTCACGGCAACAACAAACATAACGTTATCTCCCACTTGTAAAAAAATTATAATAATTAGCGATGCATTATATTCTTGCTTGGGTAAATAAAAGCACGGGGCTAGCAAGCCACACGGAAAGCTACATGTAAGGTCACTGCCACTGACAACCACCCGTAAAGTAGGCAGTAATGTCGCACGAAGGAACAACGTCACGACAATAACGTGTCTGCAGCGCGCGGTGATTTCCGGCACTTTGTGGGAATGTCAAAAGGAGCCCTGGATCTTCTGAGATTGTGTTGTTTGAGACCCTAGTCTTGGAGGTTATCTGCTACGCTGTTCACCGGATTTTATTTTATTTTATTTGGGGGGGGGGGGGGGTGATAGTCGTCTGGTGTTTATTTTAAATACATGTACACTTTTGTAAATTACTATTCACAAAGAAACAATAAGTTAAACTGAAACTGTTTTAGAAGACATCGTTTATCTAAAAATTCTCATACAGAAATAGCTTTACCAAAAGCTCTTTAAGGGCTGTAGATCCTTTAGTAGAATAATTGTCTCCACTGGCTGCCCATAAGGAGATTCAAATCCATTTCTTTTCAAGCAGAATTCACCTGATTGGGTCATAATGCAGTTTCTTCCTAGCAAATTCAGTGCCCTCAGAATATCCAGTGGCTTTTCAACCACCCTGCAACAATGAAGCATCTCAGATTAAATGCATTATATTAGCCCACAATGAAAGAGAAGATTAGTGTGAGATACACAGAAGGAGGCTGAGGGTTGTTCATTTGTTAATTGTTAAACAATGTGTGGATAATCAGACAGAATTTGGAAACTGCACATTTGTGCTTAAATTAGCTGAAGCCTGTGATTGGTGGTGAGTGGTGCTGGATGTTAAAATGATGATTGACCCGCGAAGAACAAAGGGCAATTCAAGTCAGCGAGGGCCACGAATCTCCCCAAGACAATGCCGAGACACTCATGCGACACAATTAATTGTTAAAAGACCTTAACAGTAGTCTCAATTCATTTATGCAATTACAATATTTCTCACTAGCAGGTGAGGAAATTTTAAATGGCATTGGACATTTAGCAGACAGTAAAAGTCAGTCTTAATGATAAGTCTGTCCTTGGAGAGTCAAATCCAATGGATTGCATTTCAAAAGAATTTACAAGTCCAGCCACACAGACATTAGAGTTAGTGCCCTTAAATCATATAGAATTAGAGTGCTGACTGCATGTGCTCTGCATGCACACAAAAAAAGCCCAGAGGAAGCTACGTTTTCTGTTGGTTTTATTAAGCCAAGCAAGCAATTTAATTCTTTTGTTCGGGAGAGTTCTCCTTCATTGATTAACAAAAGCAGGAATATAATTTTTTTTCAGCCTTTCTACAGCCTGAAATGTCAAGCCTTTTGAAAGCAGATTATTCTGCCTCTGTGCAGTGAATACAGCCAGAGTAACCTTTTGTCTACAATTAAATATTCTGGCATAAATATAAAAGAAAAATCGGAGATGGGGAAGATTGACTCACGAGAGGCTGGAGAGGTAGATCTGCACCCTGATAGTGCGAGCAGCTTTCTTCTAATTAAATATGCCACAGAGTCTCAAAGCATTCGCCTTCAGCTGAGGAGAGAGAAAACTGCCTCACTATGTAAAGGAGAAATATGTCACATCATCAGTCTGTCCACAGGCTTCCTCTTGGGCGTCTGAAGGTATTTCAGAGCTGTTTTGGTAATTGTTTGTTTTTAAAATATGGAAGGTGATTCCTTCCGGGAAATGCATTAATGCAGCTGTACAAAAAAAAGTTTGGTGAATGGTCTAGCATCCAGGCATATAATTAACTGTGACAATAAGGAAGTTATGGAAATCATTTCTCTGGACAATTGTTGATTGCTTGGTTGTTCTTAAGGGTGTTTGGCTGGGTTTCAAAGATTGAAAAATGGAACGCAAGTTTTGATTATTAGTTGTCTGTACTTGCATAGCGCCCGTGACAGTTAGTCTATGTGTTTGAAAATGTATTTGGTCTTCAATGGAATTACAGTGTGGATTTCGATATTGGCTGCCCGTATGCATTATGCATTGCCGATCTGTTTGTCCTGTCTTGTTTATGTCTGCAGCACGTTTTGTCTGAGGTTGTTTAGTCATGCTGCATACTTTTATGCTGTCATTGCATTTAAATTTCATACATATTTGTGTATTTTTATTTTTTAAATATTGTTCCAGAAATCTTTCTGTGGAACATACTATTTGGAGATCTATTTTTTTGAAAATTATTATTTTCCCCTACTGATTTTAAAATCAATAAGTTGTAAGCTAGGTATTGCAAAATATTCGGATATGAAATGCATACTTAAATATTGTAAAAAATATGTTTTATCTGCTGACAAAAGAGAGAATGAGAAGACACAATCTATGATATGTGTCAGTTGCCAGGTAGCTCTTAGTGTGAAAACTAGGCTCCGTTTTATCTAGCTGGTTCTATTTTTGCCTCATATTACAGCTGTAGATCCACCACACATGGTGTTTCTCTGGATTAGCCAAACAGGATATAAGATTAATACAAACTATCCAAACTTGCAGGAGACCTGGTTCATAATAAGTAGCGGGATGCTTTGCCATTATGTGGGAATCTCCACCTCCTTAGCTTTTTAGGTGCTGCTGAGGATAACCCAGCATGACATGCACTAGGTTTTGAGGAGTCCGACATTTACGGACAGATTCACAGGTGTACAGGTCAGAGCTCTGAAATTGTTACCGAGATCCCAATAACGGTTTGTGGTTCAGGTCCATAAAGTAAAAATGCGGACCAAGATTTTGAGTTGAGTACTTCTGTGACTGTGACTCTTTACGCTCAACTCATTGGTTGACACCAAACCTTGATCTGCATTTTTATTTTCTGGACCTGAACTGTCTACCTCTGGCTATTATGCACTGTTCTTTCCTGGTGTTGCATAATGGCTCAAAGGTTTGTCCCATGGCCTGCCTTGGTTCATTGTTGTGGGTTTGTTTCCCACCCGTTGTTCAGTGTGGATGGATTTTGAATGTTGTCCCTTTCTTAGATATTTTCGTTAAGCAGTCAAATGCCTTTCTGATACGCACAGTTTATTTTGTGGAAGCTTCTGGGACTGCAGCAAGGTACCTGGAGACTGAATGATGGTCTTTCTGTGGATTAAGTCGCTGGTATTCGTGATGGAGCCTGGTGTGTGGGCCGGGGGGTAGTTTTAGGAATTCTCCTGTGCCCGATCTTCCACAAATCTCAAGGTTGGCCAACTCTCGCCCACATTTGTTGCTTTCAGACTTTCGTGCTTTCCTAAGAAATCTTACAACAAATCTATATTACCGCACAGTAAACTAAAAACGGCCTGCATGAAAAGCGTTGGGATAGCTAGTGCATACGTGTGCAAACTTGTCTCAATTTGAAAATCTCACTGCAGCCAGCTGACCGAAGTTGGCAGCCCTGAAATCTTGATGCGCGCAGTTTTACAGGTCAAGCAAACAAAGAAATTGTACAGGAAATTCTACTCCCAGTGTTAAGTCAGAAGAGTTTGGTGAATGATGACAGTATCATATCAATTCTATTCTTAGGCCTAAATGACTCCATGTCTAAGCCTGTCACGATTGCACAATATATGAACATAACCTTGATTATTTTCTCTGACCTCAATATTGGAAAATTGTGTTTACATAAGAGAGGATGCCCCCTGCGTTTCAGCCAGTCGCGCTCCTTCTGCCCTCTGGTGCCGTCAGCACAGCTCAGGGCTGATTCATACTTCACATGAACACATGCAGCCCACGCAACACAATACCTTTAGTGCCAATGCACAAGGCAAAGCTAATGTTAAAAGTCACATTTATGAAGTGCAGTATGGATGTTTTAGGAATTTCCATTTACCAATATGCAAGGCAGGGTTAGACTTGTAAATGAAAACTGAAATAAGAAAAAAAAGATAGGAAGGGTTAGGGATATGAGATGGGGTTAGGGTTAGGCTAGTGCTGTTGTCCCTCGGACCAGGGTTCAAGTCTCACTGTATGTTCTCACTGTGTTATTATGAGGCTCTGGCTTCCCCCCACAGTCCCAGAACAAGCTGTGGCTGATTGGAGTTACAGGATTGCCCATAGGTGTGTGAGTGTGCCCTGTGATGGGTTGGTGCTTTGTCCCCTGTGATGGGTTGGTGCCCCATCCTGTGTTGTTCCCTGCTTTGTGTCCTGTGATGGGTTGGTGCCCCATCCTGGGTTGTTCCCTGCTTTGTGCCCTGTGATGAGTTGGTGCCCCATCCTGGGTTGTTCCCTACTTTGTGCCCTATGATGGGTTGGTGCCTCATTCTGGGTTGTTCTCTGCTTTGTGTCCTGTGATGGGTTGGTGCCCCATCCTGGGTTGTTCCCTACTTTGTGCCCTGTGATGGGTTGGTGCTTTGTGCCCTGTGATGGGTTGGTGCCTCATCCTGGGTTGTTCCCTGCTTTGTGTCCTGTGATGGGTTGGTGCCCCATCCTGGGTTGTTCCCTACTTTGTGTCCTGTGATGGGTTGGTGCCCCATCCTGGGTTGTTTCCTGCATTGTGCCCTGTGATGGGTTGGTGCCCCATCCTGGGTTGTTCCCTGCTTTGTGCCCTGTGATGGGTTGGTGCCCCATC
>JAABNY020000043.1:11240890-11260232 GCA_015164015.2 Brevimyrus niger | reverse complement strand
CTCCACAGGACACCCGCGCCCAATCTCGCCGCTCTCCACGGGTAGCGCCCACCTGCCCCCCCCCCCCCCCCCGCCTGAACAGAGAGTGGACTCGGCTGAGAAAACTTGATAACTTGTCAGGAGGCCCGCTAACTTCCCCAATGAGGAATGCATTTGACGGTCGCTCTGTGTGTGTGTGTGTGTGTGTGTTTGTGTGGCATGTGGGGACACCCACTGACAGCGGTGCAAACGGCGCTCTGCAAACGGTGACACGTCTATGGTGACTGGGATCAAAGTCATCATGGCACTACGGCAGACGCTCTGCTGGACCCGAATGCTGGCTGCTCCGTGTGGGAGTTTCGTTCTTCTTCTTTATGTCACGTCGATGACCTGTGGGGGGTGTCGTAGGCCGACAGCCCTGGTGCGGAGCTTCCCCCTTTTATCGAGGATCCTGCGGCCGTCGCCGTCGACGACCGTGGCTTCAGAAATCGCTGTTCTGATCGACTAACTGATGTTCCTGTCCCATAAACCGGGGTGGGGGGGGGGGGGGGATATCCATCCCGAGTCGGCACTCCCGTCATTAGACAGATTGCCCATCGTAGGCCGGTTGTGCCTGATTGAGCTGTCGATCTACTGATACTTAAGAGCTAGTGGATACACTCTCTCTGATCGATGTCATTTTACACCTCAGTTATGATCCGTGATTGAGGTCATGTGACATGGGGGCTTGAGTGCTGTGGTCAGGGTGGCAAATGAGCCCTGAGTCCGGCTCGGTGAGCCACCGTCTCATAGAGAGAGCATCCGTGGATTTCCGTTAGTCTGAAATTCTCTGTGTTTTCTACAGGTTTTTATTCTGTCAAGGATGTTTCGTAATATTTTGGCTGGAAAGGTGACGTGAGGGATAAAGCAAGTGAACAGAGGCCAGGGGAAATGTACAGCGGCGATCGGCCCATTTCTACAAGGAATTTATTTATTTATTTATTTATTTATTTTTTACATTTCCAAGGATTTCAGGCAAAGAGACGAGGGAATGGGGAAGAAAATCAATATGCCACAGTCTCTTGGATAAGCTGGGCAAATTATATGAGCTCAGCTGCCCCTTTGTATGGCTGCTATACGCTCAGAAGATACCGGAAGGCGGAGCTGTCGAATGGGGGGGGAGACTCAGTGTTCGGTATCGATTCGGCGAAAATGTCAATAGGGATACAAAGCTGTCAGCCCGCGGTGCTCTGGAGAAGGCGAGATGTTAGCAATGCGGGTCAGGAGACACGGAGATCTCTCCACTTAATTCCGGTCCAGATCTGGCCAGATGTCTTTTATCCCAAACGGTTCCCATCATGCAGAGTCATCCTTATAAGTCACCTCACTATCTTCCTAAATGAATCGCTCCTGCTTTCTTATTCTGCCGGTGTAAATTGGTCGGAACCCATGTCCGTGGTCAGGAGGTCGCAGGTTCAGATCCCAAGGTCAGCAGAGTGATGCCTGCACTGGGGGCCCCTTGAGCAAGGCCCTTAACCCCCAAATGCCTAAGGAACCAGCTGACCTTAGAAAAAAGATTCTGCCAAATAAATGTAATTAAAAAGAATAAATACAGATAGATACAATGTAAAACACTAAATTTTTAAAAAGAAATAATAGTAAATTTTAATCATGAAATGCATTTTATTTCTCGCATTACTGCCCAAAAACAATAAGACACATACACATGCATACAAAAGTAATAAAATAGGCCATTATTTTCATACAGCTCGTCGTACATGTTTGCATGGTGGGCTAAGTGACATTTTCGAGCGCGGGGGTGAGGAGCGAGACTTGCTTCCTCTCCAGGTTGAGACCTTCGGGGAGATAATGAAGAAACAGGCGGGTGAAGTGCCCGGTGATAGCAGCGTGTGATAATGTCGCTCAATTAGCGCGCATTTGTAGCGGGGGGAAGCGAGTGGCGCGGCTCTGCCGGCAGATGCTAGCAGCGGGAGGGGAAGAGATCCGTCAGCTGAGGGGGGGGGGGGGGCACGAGCGCCGGCAGGTGTGGCAAACTGTTGCATGCGCTTGCCGCGGGTTGCTGGGCGTCAAGTGTTTGCGGTGGTGAGGGGAGGGGGGTCCATGTTTTCTCACCGGCATCCGTCCCCGGAGATCTTGGCATTCCGTTCAGCTGCAGAAAAGGGGGCCCTTGAAGTCTGAGCGTGCCATCGCTCTCCTTGGGCAACTGGGGCCAGGTGATTTGTGCCCGACTCTCCACCCCCCCACCCCACCCCACCCCGCTCTGCTAGGCCCCTTTCCTGGCCGAGTATCGAAATTCAAAGATTATCCACTGAACAACAGAAATAAGTTGTCAAATCGTTACTCACGTGTCCATGCCGGCTCGGGACGAGAATGCGCCCTCCAAATTTCCCCACAGCACCCCCTGTCTGCAGCTGTAGGCCAATGCGGGATCCACTCTGTCCTGGGCCAGCTCCATTTCTCTCCCCAGTGGAGTGGCAGCGACGGGCATGTTCAGCCACCGCCGAAACTATCAGTGGACATTTGGATGGTGCTATGACACAGGCTTGCTGCACGTAGATTTTACATTCAGAGGTGTGCATTAAGGGAGAGGGGAGGGCAGGCAACACATCACCCCTTAATATTCAGGCAGCTAAATTACCCATATGGGGGGCAACAATGTATCCAATATTGCTGTAATCCTACCGATTTTTTTTATATATATAAAACCTTAGTCCTTATGATGTACTATAAACACAAGCCATGCCTTTTACTGTAAACAGCAAGTGGGCAACATTTTTTACTTGCTTAAAAGCTGTCCCAGAAATACATTGTTTAACGTTGCTTTATTAGGTAATTTTACCGCCGTTTGCCGATTAACTGCACATGACGTGCGTTCGCTTTTCATCACTTTCAGGAACGTCAGAGCCCTTAATGTCACTTTGCAGTAGTTGGTGTTTCTTCCTGAAGGATACGAGTATATATCCGATCCTGCTTCTTGTAGCTTGATATGTTCCTGAGGCCTAGAGGTCTCCTCAATTTCCGGGGGGGGGTCACGTGACCTGGAGGGGGCTGGCTCCACTGTAATCTGAGCAGTGCAGGATCTCCCCATGATGGCCACGCACAGAAGACGTCTCACATGACGCTCCTTCCTTGGCAAGCTCCTAAATGACTCTCCGCACTTAATTACGGTGGATGAGAGACACATCTCGTTACTCTTTTTCACAGCCTGAGCCATCGGTAATCCCAAACAAAGGGTCTGGCCGGGGAAACGGTGGGATTATCTGGTGCGGTTATTATAGTCTCATGGATAATGAAGTGCAGTCAACAGAAGCAGAGCCTTATTTTAATTCAAATAGGGCAGTAAACAAAACCCACTTACATCTTGCGGTAGGAATGACTGTTTAGTAAGGACAACAGCCTGTCCCGTCCATGTCATGGCTGTGTGGGCAATGCTTTTATCCAAGAGGACTCAATCCGGTAATTATGACGAGGCTATTGCGTGTTTGATTTGATGACAAACACAGTCCATGCTGTGGCAGTGGGCGTATTGTGGATTATGCGATATAATCGTATTGCGTTCATAAAAACAACAGTAAATACAATAATAAAAACATCACTCGGTGCCAGTTCTTCGGGTAAATTTTCATTTTAAATATACCGCTATGGGCTCTTCGGTAAATGATTATGAAGGACATAATCTGTTTTGCCGCGCGGGACTCCCCCCGCCCCCCCCCTCGCCTTTGCGGCGCCCCGGCGGGTGCCGGGGTCACGCGGCAGCACAGTGTCGCGACTCCACGAGCTTTACCCGCCAGGCACCTTTCAGTCAAACGCAGCTGAGACCTGCTCATCTAGACATGTTCCTGAATCTTTACACGCCCTCAATACCGCTACCTACCCCCTGTTATTCCCTATCCAAATGGCAACGTGATTTTGCTTTATTGTGCGTAATGTGCAACCTTGAAATTAACCCATCAAAAACAGATGACTATTTAATATTACTACCAATTAGGCCTAATGTTATACCTACACAAAACTGTTCCATTTTTATTATTGGTCAGGCTCTAAAGCAGTGTCAACCTCCACATACATTTTTTATAAGTAATATACATATTTTGGGTGCACATTCGAATACACCTTTATAATTACCTACATAAATTTCCAAACTTTCATAACATTACATACATTTTTCATTTTTATACATTCCCAGTGTTCAGCTGGAAAAATATAACGGAAAATCTATTATCTTTTTTCTTTTATTTACAGTAAAAGTATTTTTTTAAAAAAAAAGGTTTTGCAACATATAAAGACATATTCCGACAACAAATTAAACCTGTCGATAAAAATAATTTAATGGGAATTACATTTTTCCTGATGACCTATCAAGAGTATCACCTTGAAAAGCGACGTTTGTTCCCCTCAAAATAACCTTCCCCATATTTTGCATATCGGAGTAATGAAATGGAAAAGTCCGCATAATTACCTCGTTTTCTTTCTATGACCTTTAAAATCGACGGTAACGATTATCAATTAAATCGATTTTAACAAGTCGAAGTGCAGAGAATGCGGAGCAACAGGTCTCTATCGACGCATTTCACGCCTTATTCCTGAGATCATTGGCTGTATTATTTACCTGCAGTCTATGGCAGGAAAAAGTTCATTGGCTAAGTGTTCAGAACAGGCACGCGGTGTACTCGGTTTGGGTTACATGATCCCTACTGTGGTATTGTGAATGTTCATTGATTACCTATTGCTTTATATATAAATGGCCGGATGTCAAAGTGCACATACGACTGTGAACGACAAGCACAATTACTTTTATTTATATATGCTATACATAATGGTGCGCCTATATATTTACTATAATAATAATTATAATAATTATTATAATTCGTGGCCTATTTTGTGAAAAAAAAAAATGAAAAGGAAAATCCCCATTCTGCGGCTTTAATAAACAGAACCTATTACCTCACGGAAGCTTTTGTTAGCCTTACACAAGAGGGAACAAAATGGTTATTCAGAAGACCCCTTTAGATTTTTTATTGTGGCTAGTATTCACAAAGAGTAGTGTCGTTGTATTAAAAAGAACCATCTGTACATGAAACAATGGCTTCAAATTGTCGTTGAATGCCCGCGGAAAAATATAAAGCGTTTTCTTCTTGTAATCTATGGCGAGGGTATAAAGCGGACTTGGTAACTGACTTTTGGTTTTTGTGGATGCATTCCTCAGATCCTTCTCTTTACTGATTCTGTTGCCACAAACGGATTCTCCTGTTCCTAGGCTAGACCGAGAAATGTAGATCGAAGAGCGCCTGTATTATTGCACATTAACGAAGTTGCTGCACTCTTTCGAAAGCGGAAATTTTAACGCTAACGAAGAATGCTACAATCTTGACCGACGGGGAATAGAGCCATGGCGGGTGGTGCCGGGCAAAAGTTGGATAGATTCGGAAAATTTTCGTGTCAATCAACATACGATGGAGACCGTATCCTATCAGGGACGTAAGTATACATGCGGGCTAGTAACTAGGCATGGGACCGCCAGCCCGTCTTTACTTTGCGCCTCCATATACTTAAAGCAGGTCGAAGTTTGTGTGGGCTGGAGAATGAGATTCATTAGTTTTCTGTGTTTTAATTGCCCTACAACGGCGACGTTTAGCGCGTCTGTAGTGCAAATAACAGATAAGCAAATATCCTGTGACGATTTAAAAAAAAACGTAGCCTATAACTAAACATACCATACAGGTTATGTTGCGGTATTTTTGCAATATGGCATAAAACTCAAATGCAGTTAATCGAATTGTAGCTATATAAATTACTATGCAGAACTGAGTTACCGGTCCGCTTTGCTACATTTTAAAAGTATAGGGTAACTTAACGTCCCCACACGGTAAATGAACGTAATTGCATTCATTTTATATCTAGAAGTTTTATGGTGTACAAGCTGTGTTACCCACCTAGGTTAATACCTTAGTAGGTCGTAGCGTCAAATTTACTTTTTTTTTGTATTCTGAGGATTTGCAAATGGCCATGCGCACAATGTTGTGTTCGCGTGTGCGACTTGGCGCTTGCTTCAATAAACTTATTTCTGCTCTGCCAATATGTTTGCAATTTGCTTCTGTATTAGCAGTTTTTATATGCTGTTTATTGGTTTTAATTGTGTGTTAATAATGGTGGTATAATGCCTCACAAGCATTTAACTTTATGGACAAACATTTTTTGAGCGGCTTCCAAGGAAAATATGATTAATAGCAGCGATATTAGGTTAATTAACAAGCAACTAAAACCATAGATTACTGGTTCGATACCTTTGAACGTTTAAAATTGTAATAAACAATATTTCATCTTCATAAATGCACGTGACTCGCTGCATTTAACAAACGGCAATGTTAATATTTTGGCAGACGACTATAAAAATAAGTATTTAATTATGTTCGCGCATGCACGAAAGTTTATTTTTGGGATTGCTATTATGTAATCATATAAACTATAGAGTTCATATTATTCAACTAGTATTCATTCGTAGTATGCTTTTGTAGTAATTATATTGATGATATAACAACCCCATAGTAATTTATTTTATATTATTTATGGTGTATGTAAATGTATTTTGGATTGGTACTTCCCAAATTTTTTCAAACTATTTTTTTTTATTTCCTTAATGACCTGCACCTGGCGTTTCCTGATTGTCACCTGTTCGGCCCCTAGTGGGCGAATTCAAGTGTACAGGCCCTTGGTTTTCAAAGTATGAAACTGCTGGTATTTGAAAACAAACTCCCCCGAAAACGGTGATTACAGGAGGAAATTTCATATACAGACTCGCTAGGTGTCTTTTATATTTCACTGTTAGCGTTTTAAATTCGCGCTTATAGTTCAACAGATTGTAGAGGAATTATCTTCCAACTTGCAAAAAGTTAAACATGCAATTTTTATAAGAATATGAGTAACAGAATACTCTGTGATGTCTGTAGTGTTCCCGGGGAAATGTTTTTCAATATAAATATTTTATTATACAAGCGCCTTGAATGCTTACGTTGTATACACAAATACAAAATCTACAAAAAAAAAAAAAAAACTAAAAATGCAACTCAGCACCTATTAGAATATCTGCGGCAAAACGCCATGTCATGTTTCAGATATTTAATTTTACATTACGATTTCATACATATAATGAGAGCATTAATCATGTACGTCTGTCGTGGTTGTTGGTGATTAAACACTGTTTCTTTAAACACCATTGGTCGTCAAAATGTATTCTGCTTGGCAATACGAGGAAAAAAATCCAGTTAACAAGAACATTCTTCGAGGGTCTGAAGGATCCCCACGGCTCCTCTGCATTTCCATAAGAAGATTAAGGAGTGGAAGGGAAAGCACTCAAATGCAGATGTGGAAAGAAAAGCGATTTAACAAGCATCATGATAATCCGATATTTGGCTATTTCTCGTTGAATTATACTGAAATTGTAAACGTAATCTTGATACATAATTTTAAATTAAATGCAATAAAATGAATCAGAAATGCGCGCAAGTGCGCCCATTGCGCGTGACTGATGTGTGCTTTTAATAGCATTATACCGTTTTTTATTTATTTAAAGACAAAAATTATCTTGAAATTGCCGAATAAAATATTTTCCGTTGTAAAGCAAAATTCTTAAAATAAGGCTCGCTTACGTTTTACTGCATATATATTGGCATTTCTTACATGGTAAATTATAGAAACAGCACAACAACATTTTATTAGTTCCAGTTAAATATCCGAGACAATCTATCATATTAGAAAATTATTGTCTATTAAAAACATCTTACAGTGACATTGCTATTAATCCGCTGACTGCATCTGTTTAGCGCAAATTGGTAAATTTACGATTCTTCTGTAAATATTATACATGTCATTTTATATTAAAAAGCCCATTTAAAACCTAATGTTCTTTACATAATCACAATTAGTGTGCATTTAAAATAAAATAAATATGCTATAAATACATAAACCATACCAAATGAGAACTGAACTATTTATAAAACCTCGAAATCCGATAAATGTATAGGCTACTTATTTTTTATGGGAAGATTATAATTGTCTAGTGTATCGTTACGGATTTCTGTTTCTTCCCAGTTAAGATAAAAAATATTTTCGTCAACAATAGTTAACCAGTAGGCGGCGCTATTTGTTCATAACAGTGTTACATTACCAGCCAGAGTCTATTTTCTGTAGCTCGATAGCTCTTTAAACTGTGTAGTCCGTCCGAGTGGTACCGCTGACACATCTAAGATCAATACATTGTAGATTGATACACAATTTGAGAACTCTTGGATTGTCATTTTTGTTGAGCAGGAATGGTTCAGAAATGCCTTAATTTTGCACTTTTTGAAGTTAGCCGAAGTAAAATTTTTGTTAGTTCTGTTAGACTATTTAAATCATGTTCTCTCAGTCCAAAGACTGACTGAGAAAGTCCTTGACAGTTAACCGCCTTTTTCATTTGCGTTCTCGTTCATTTAGGTAGGCCTAACCAAGACTGTATACAGTGTAGAAAGCACAACATGACCTTTTATTCAGTGTTATGAAGGACGTTTCTGTCAAGGCCTCTGTAATGCGTCTTGTCTTAATTTATACGGGCCTTTTTAAACTTTATTAACTATTTCAAAATGAGAAAGCTACCCTATGTTTTCCTAAGTAGCGAGATTTGTGTGGCTAATGTTATCTGCAAAATCAGTTCCAGTGGAAACAACCAGTTCAAGTTGTATGAAGATAATTACTACCGAGTCTTAATATGTAATGTCCACGGATTAATCGTGAATAACCCAATAAAGATGAATTACCGGCGCTTTCACATTTAACGTTCTTTATTAGACACAAGAGCAAAATTCGTTGTTTCTTCTTGATGAAAAGTTCAATTTATTATTTTAAAAGTTTAATCAACTGAAACATACCTAACAAAAATTATAGTATAAATCAAACCTTTTAATTAAAAATATACCGTTTATGTGAATAATTTGCGTATAAGAAACCGACATTAAGCATACCAAAACTTCTCCGTGTAAAACTTTAGGTATTTTTGAAGATATGTATAGATATTAAACAGACATTCGCAGTTCCTTCTCCAAACGCCTGTCTGCTACATCACGGCGAGAAAAGTATGCGCTGTATTCGAGCTCCGAAGTCGAACTTTAAAACGCATGAATTTTATATGATTTGAGCGGGAACCAATTCTGCAGCGTCCCAGCGCTTTAAGATTTCGTTAGTTTAACACTTGCTACATCAATAAATATGAGGGAATAAATATGTGACTGCATTGACTGACTTTAAAACGGCGTCTGCCTCGCGGTGCTGCCGCTGACCGCGAGTAACCCCGCCCCTTTATGCTAATAAAAGGCACAATCCTTACCGAGGGAGCAGTCGCTCTGTGATTGGTCAAGTAAAACCCATTTATTCCCTGACAGCCCTCATCACATGAATGGTTGTCTATTAACTTGTTCAAAAAGTATCTGGAGTTGTCAAGACTCCTCTGAAAAGGGAAAAGTAGTTTGTTGATTCCAAAACACCAAGCGAGAAGTTAGTGGACACAACAGGACCGGCTCTGAGAAGGGAAAAACTCTTCGCCATTTCAGAAAAGTTACTGAAAATTAAGGTAACAACGCCGAACGAGCCACGGTTTGGACTTTCTTTCTCTGGTGAAGCAGGTTGCACAGAATTTGCGTGAATGTACAGCATGATGGAAACCGATCTTAAGCCCCCCGCCCCTCAGACAAATTCCGGGGGTACGGGCAATTCTAATTCCTCTGGAAACAACCAGAAAAACAGTCCGGACCGAGTCAAAAGACCCATGAATGCTTTTATGGTTTGGTCACGAGGGCAGCGAAGGAAAATGGCACAGGAGAATCCCAAAATGCACAATTCGGAAATTAGCAAGAGACTCGGGGCAGAGTGGAAACTTTTATCTGAGAGCGAGAAGCGGCCGTTCATCGACGAAGCGAAGCGCCTCCGTGCGCTCCACATGAAGGAGCACCCGGATTACAAATACCGGCCCAGGCGAAAAACCAAGACGCTGATGAAGAAGGACAAATACACCCTACCAGGTGGGATTCTTGCCCCGGGAGGTAATGCTATGAGCGCCGGGGTAGGTGTGGGGGCTGGCTTGGGTGCTGGGGTCAATCAGAGGATGGACAGCTATGCGCATATGAATGGCTGGACCAACGGCGGCTATGGTATGATGCAGGAACAGCTTGGCTACCCGCAGCACCCCGGGTTGAACGCTCACAACACGGCGCAAATGCAACCCATGCATCGCTATGATATGAGCGCGCTGCAGTACAACTCAATGACCAGCTCGCAGACGTACATGAACGGATCGCCCACGTATAGCATGTCCTACTCCCAGCAGAGTACCCCGGGAATGACGCTTGGTTCCATGGGTTCTGTGGTCAAGTCAGAGTCCAGTTCGAGCCCACCGGTGGTCACATCTACCACTCACTCGAGGGCTCCTCCTTGTCAGACCGGAGACCTTCGGGACATGATCAGTATGTACTTACCGGGGGCTGAAGTACCAGAACAAACGGCCCAGAGCAGACTGCACATGCCCCAGCATTATCAAACCGCGCCAGTACCCGGTACAGCAATCAATGGTACGCTCCCATTGTCGCATATGTAGGCTAAAGTTTATTACAGAAACTGGACTATTTTTGTACAGAACATTTTGGGTTGGGGAAAGCTGTACAGAACTCAAGGAAAGAACACAAACCTTTTTCTTTTTTATTTTCCAGAAAAATGTTCTAGTGGAACGCTAAATGTCTATCGATTAAATGTTTTATTATTCCGAGCAACTTTTGTACAGTATTTATCAGACATATAGCAAATGAAAATGCCTAACGTTCGTAGATGAAAAAAAAAAAAGTTGTTGCATTTCAAATGTGAAAATCGCAGAACGTTTGTTTGAGTTCAGTTTGGTTTGAATATCGCAAAACTTACAAAGGGAAAAAAAGTTTAAAGAATCAGGTAAAAAGTGTATCCTTAACGGTTTATGGCAAACTAAACAGTTTTAATTTTTGCATATATGAAAGGACAGACAGTTACATGGATTGTTAATTTATATTTTCCTCCCCTGTTTTTCATTTCTTATATTATAAGTTTGTGTTCTTTATTTCTCATGGTTTGTAATATTTCTGTAAATTTATTGTGATACTTAGTTTTATTTTTCAATTTTAAGTTCTGTAGTTGTATTTTAAAAATTGGCACTGTTTAGGACAGTCGCCCACACTCCATGTACATATATATTTGAACTAATATCATCTTTATAACAGTTACGGTTCAGTTTTTTTCAATATGCAGAGTTTGAAAATAATAAATTTTTGAAATTTGGATACACGTATATTGTTTGAGTTTTGATTGTAATTATTTGCTGTAGTCAATTCGCTAGTAACGTTGCTGAAGTACTAAAACAAATAGAATATTTTTTAGATACCTAAATGGGAATTTAAAAATTGCTTAAACATAAAATACACTTAACGTGACATATATTTAGGCCCGACCGTGGCATTAATCTGCTGGTTGTGTTGGTATCTAAACTTCTGAAATGTTAGTGCTGGTTTTGAAACCACCCCTTCTGGTTGTAACGTGAACCATTTCAATTGGCATTCATGTAGTGTGCGAAAGACGAGCTGTTTCTTGAAAACAAGCACGGCACGATACTTGTTTGAAATTGAACCGTTGCACGGAGATTTTTTTTTTCTGTTATTAATTTTGCGGCCTTAATTATGATTGTGTGTTATTTTCTGAAGTTCGGATCTTTAAAAACCACCGTCTGTTAGGAGCAGTCAATTTATCGTCCTAGTTTTTGACAGGATCCACTTAAAATATTACACATTGTAAGGTGCTATATAGTGTCACTTACGTTTTTTCTTTGTTATATTTTCGCAGGTAATCACTTGCTTTTCCTTGTCACCGGTAACGCCAATTAAGTTCCACTGCTGCTTATAGCTCAAAGATATTTTTTTCCAGTGGCTGTTGAAGTAGCATTTCATAAATGTGTTATTCTTTAAGAAATACGGATATATTTATTTACCGAGACGTATAAAGTCTATAGATGAAAGCACATTTTCCACGTAACCTCTTGTAAGTTCAGAATCAGTGATAAACGCGTTTCAGTTTTTGAACCGATGCAATATTTAAAAACCTGTAATATTTTTTAAAATAAAAATATTAATTGTGCCGCTAATGAAGAGTAATTCTTTTACGTATTGAACAGGTTGCTGTGTAAAATGTCAGTTAGAATTTTTAGAATCATGTCTACATAATCGAACATCTCCGGGAAAATGTGGATATTAATGACTGATGTTGGCCCTCAAACTGAAACTTCTTGAAGATATTTAATGTAAAACACTTATCAGAAAGCCAAGCCTTAATTTTATATGAAGCCATAATATCAAGAAAAGGTTAAATAAACACGTTAACAACATTTACAATGTTTTATTTAAGTTTGTTACTCCGTTGCATGTAAAGTTGATTTGCACCTTTCTGTAATGTGTCACAAAGTGTGCAAAAACCTTTTGGGCGCGCTAACGTATTCTGTTGGTTAATGTATTCCTTGACATTTTTACTGTTTTTTTGTACCCCTGTTTTTAATTTTAAATTAATGCAATAAATTTAGTCAGATTGCGTTAATGTATTTGATAGGGGTACTTTTTAATGTCAACGACCGTGTGTATTTAAGAACCAAGTAGTGTTTAAGATGGGCATCTCTGGAGAATTGAACAGCGCTTCAAATCTGACGGGTGTTAAAATATTTTGCCGCACCGCAGACGTAGATTAGCACGGTCCCTTGCCAAAGCCGGGAAGCTTCTATTACATGGGGTCTCTGGGGAGAAAAGCTCACATTAACCGCTAAATGAATATTTGACGAGGGCCCATTGCAAAGTATTATTACCACAAATGCGTCCCTACTGGACTTTCATAGGGTCAAGGAGCAGTGGTTCAATTAATTATTTACACAAGCAGTCGATCTACTTGTAATAGCGGAATCCGTTCGATAAACTGTGGGCCTTATAGCGCACTGTGGCAATAGATTGTCATTCATTCTTATGAATAATCTCGCCATATTTCTGTATTCAGTTAAAGAGGAATTGTTTCTTAAAGTAGTCCTATAGAATTACGTCGAGAATTTATGGAGTCTGTTCGAATAAGATCATCAATAACCTACATTGGCCTAATGCTAAAATAATGCTAGGATTTCGATACTTTAAGGACAAATATAAATAAAATTCGTTGAATTAAATAGCTTTTAGTGATTCGTGGTAGCGGGCTTCCTCAAGAAAAAAAAAAAAGTATGTTTCCGGGACGTGACATTCCATCCTATTTTGAAACATTTCCCTAAAAGCCTAAACTTTGTGAATTCAAAGACCACTTTAGCAGCTACCGCAAAAAAAAACAACAGTTTTCTTATCATCATTGTATTTGGTGATTTTGACATGGATGGAAATGTTGCTCGTTGTAGCTAATGCAACAGGTAAAGAGGGCGATCGAAATAAAACAGCACATAAAGAAATCCGGCTGTGGGATTCTTATGCTAGTCAAACCTCTGGAAACTGTTTTACGTCTCAAGTTTTCTTTACTTGAGCTTAAAATTCATATGTTTGGGCAGATTTTCCTTTTAAAATCAAACAATGTCAGGCTTTACGGTATCAAATATTGTGCCGCCCGCTCTCATTTCTTTGCATGTACATGCAATTAATGTGCTTCATGGGACATCAGGCCCACTGTCTTATTCTCCAGTAAAAAATAATTCATAAACTATAGGCTATATTATGGTAGCCTATACGGCGGCCTACATTATGGCTGCACGCTCCCCGGGTGTGTAGTATTTGATACCTCACGCAAAACCCTTGCAGCAAAGTCGTTTGTCATAATTATCAAAGTCAGCATGCTGTTTATTTTAAAACTGAGAAGTACGGCAACCTCCTTCAACCGAGACTGAAACCGCCAGATGGGATACATTTTGGAGCGCGCTCTGGGAAATACACTAGAAAGTGATAAGTAATTAATGTTCTTAACAAGTAGAAACTCCTCCGGAGAATCTTATCGTGTCCTGCCAGATTTACTCATACTGTATGCCTATGTGTACTCCTGTGACGTCACGGCCCTTCGATTCACAAAGGACATTTGGAGATGGGTCTACCTTTTTTCTGCAAAAATGCAAACTCTCAAGAAGACACACAAATTACCTTTATTTCGTCCCTGTATAAATGGTCATGACTATGTGGCTGTATACCGTCCTGTACGGTATTTGGAAATTAATATATTAATATATATTAGTAGCCTAATAGGGTACTGTTATGTCGTACTCAAAAGTTATAACCGTCAGCCGGCAAGATTGCATTGAACTTCGCTGCATAAGTATTTATTAATGAATAATGACTCGCTCTTTTAAATGATTTATTTAATTAAATAAAGCCACGGGCTCCCTAAAAATAACATTATACTGCAGAACCGCGCCGTGGTGTTTTTCTCGCTTCGTAAGCGGGGGCGTAACGTTCCGCGATAGCGCAGAATTGCAAACTGCTAGAGATGTCGTCTCTTTTAACAGTCCGTCGTTGGTGAATGGCCGCTGCTCTCTGACCTAGTGCAGGTGCAGGGAAAGGGGCGGGGGTTAATGTGGGGTGGGTGGCTGGGTGGAGATGGGGGTCTTCACGCGACTGAAATGCACAGCCTGTTCAATAGAACTCACACTGTCAGCCAGCATGGCATCATCTCGGAGTCTCTCTCGCTCTCTCTCTCTCTCTCTCTCTCTTCCATGCGCGGGCCTATGCACGCCTCACAAAATCATTCAACCTCTGAGCCTGACCAACCCCCCCCCCCCAATCATCACAATCATTGTTATAATGTTCTTAAACATTATTTGTTACATTAAAAGGTAAACGTGTTCCACACTGTGTGTAGTCCTAATTTAGAAAACATTCTGTATCTTTTTGCGGGGGCCGAGGGAGTGAAATAACCGTCGTTTTAGTACAATGCCATACATGTGTGTTTGGACACAACCGACAATCTCAAAGTTCACAAGAGCGCATCGTGAAAACTACCAGAAGACGTTGCGTTTTTTTTTTGTTTTTTTTTTGTCACACGCATTATTTCGATAGGTGACAGTAATTTAAATATAAACAACAGCACCAAAGATGGCTTTCAATTCATAATATGGTGTCATTTAAATGGACGCCACCATTCAGCAGATTAGATAGTGTCAAAACGATCTACAGTAATGAGGAGTAAACATCTTCCGCCGGTGCCTGGAGATTAAACGGTTCATCTCTGCTTTTCTGTCCGAGGGTGCTGACACTGTTTACTATGGATACTAGGGATAACTTAGTGTTACCTTTGGTTTTAGTAACACGCATCCTTGTCAATATTCAGTGAAGTTTGTGCAAGTTGATGTCTGTGGGGTTTCTTTTGGTTTCGGTTACTTTACGCTGCGAACATTCTGCATCATTACCGTAGTATAATTATCGTACATTTCATGGATGCGCCATGGCTTAACCCTAATAGACCTCAGATCACATGCGCATTGTTGAAAATAATTGTTGGTATCGTGATAAAATCGGACTTGTTATTGCACTTCCTATTCTAATGCCATTTTATAATTAAAATAAATAAATAAAAATAGTTGGATAACCTGAAAGAGAAAATGGAATACAACGGATGCAATAATCAGTTTTGATCTTTTGTGGTTTATATGTTAGTTTTGTGTTATAACAAAATCAATCAATAATTTGTTAATTTGGTCAACAAAGTAAGTATTGTCATTATATTATGAAAAATATCGTTGATTGACCGAGTCAATAACACCCACAAATTATACCGATACCGATTAAAAACTGATTAAAATATTTGTTTATGAACATGCCCAAATGGGGGGACACCATTTGACCGCCTTGACTATTAGCATTAATTTCGTTGAGTGCGGGAACTTAAACACGAATGTGGCTACAATACTGTCCATTAACAACTTCTAATAACTTTTTTTTATTTTTTATTTTTTAGAAAAGTCGCGAAAGACGCTTACATGATAGACCTCCACAATCCCCGACTGCAGAGAACTAGTCAAATGAACCTGATTATAGATGGTGTTTGTTACATCTCGATGTTACTGACATAACGTTTAGAACACTTATGCGTTCTATTGTCAGAACTTATATTTAAAGAAGCTATACAGGATAGTTCCGATTTCAAATAACCAGCAACCAAAAAAACTTAGAAACAGGTGATGAGTGATCGAAAGTTTTCGTACTAACAATGATTTTTAAAGGGTCGGCAAGGTCAGAAAGTCATCGAGATGTAATTTGTTAGTTACTGGTTATTTATTGAAACTTTTTTAAAAACGCCGCGGCGGTAAGGACAGCAGTCTTCCTATGTATCCACGGCTATTAGTTCACCCCATGCTTTGAACAATATATGCTTTGATGCAGCCTGATGAAAAAGGGAGGGGGGGCGGTCGCGTGAAGCAGAAGTAATAGGTACACTATTGGCATCAGCAGGAAGAGGCATAGTGAGCAGGACGCATACAACATTAAAAGTTCCCATATAATCTAAAAGTGTAAATGCATTAGTTAAATGGCACCAAGATCTAAGCCGTGGTTACTAAGTTTATCTTCTCTGCAATTCTTTTAAATTATTGTGAATTGGTACTTTATTATTATTTTAGTATTCTATTGTGCAAATGTGTTAATGTTTTAAATGATTATTTTAACTATATCTTTGCAAGATTTTTTTTTTAACTGTGCACGAAATCTATCACACTAAGACCTCATCGCCAGTACATCCCTGACCCCCATGTTAGTATACGGAGGCAAACTTTAAACAGTTTTCATCACAGATTTTTTTTTTTTCATTCATTTTTTGTGCTGATGATTGGCAGAGAGTCTATGCCGCCGATGGACGCTGGAACTCTGCCGTCCGGGTATTAATATAGATTACAATGAACCTCGTTTGATCGGAGCCTGTAATGGCTGAAAACAGCCTGTGACGAAGTGTCTATCTTTTGTCAATTGTACCCCGGGGGAATGTCTGTTTAAGATCCGCCCTATAAAAACAGCAGTTTTGTGAGCTTTTAGAACTTCAGCTGCGTCATGCACTTCGTGAAAAGGACAGGCGAAAGAGCGGTTCATGTACTGGACCGACAGGTTGGAATTAAACACCCACTTTAAAAATGCAAGCATCTTATTTTGAACATTCACAAAACATATTAAAGTACAAATAGAGGAATATTAAATATTTGTTTAAATGTGTTATTTCTCTTAAACAGACCCACCTGTGACATATAAACATCGTCATTTAAATAAGCACCCTACTGCGAACAACTGAGCACGAGACAGGCTAGAGGCATCCCAAATTGAGTTCTTAGGTACCAGTCCAAGGAGTGTAATATCTTTCCCTGTCAAAAAAAAAAATCCCCTAGCCCATCGGTTCCACCATATCAGTTCCACTGATGATCAGTAGCCTAATTATTTTATTATACTGCAGAGGTACATTAGAAGTGCCTTTACAATTCAGCTGGCGGCTTTCGACAGTAAAACTTTTTTTTTTTTTTTTTTTTAACCAATCACTAAGAATATCATAGTTTGCGTTTTGTATTCCTGCTAATTTCTCTTTCACTTATTTTGCCCCGGTGTTTTCGGCTAACCGTAAAAAATAAATATTTAAATTGTATCAAAATGTCTCATTCGACTGTTTCAATATAATCACCTTAGACGTCAGTTTACATGGTCACTGATTTTATTAAGTAGCTAGTGCTCTTGTATGATTGGAAACATTTGACATTTGATTGTATATTGAAGTCCGCAAATGGTCTTAATCGCATTTAAGGAAAATGGAATAGTCTATAAAATTTACCCTAAGTCTTGTCCGGAGCAAGTATTTCAGTTAAATCCATTGCTAAAATTCAATACTTCGTTACCCTATTTAGTTATAAAAAGATTGGCCTTTTGTGTGCTTTTAGAATAAAGGGTTTACAAAAGTTGGTCTGGATTCTGAATGGAGCCCACAAAGGCTCATTTTACTTCTCTGGCGCAGCCAGAGTGGTCTGAATGGGAGAGAGGGTAAAACTCTCCCCCGAACGCGTGGACGTGTTTACAGTCTCGCTAACTGAATAAAAACGGTCAAATTACTGTTATGCTCAACATATTAAACGATGTGGTACTCAGATGGTACGCAATGGACATACGCATGATTTTCAATCAGATTTTTTTTTTCTTTCGGAATGCTTACGTTTTGCGCATTACGTTCATTGTAAGAACTTCGACCTATATGAGATTAGCCAGTGCAAGGAGTTCGTAAATGAATGTGACAAACGGTTCATTAAATGTGTATACCTTGAGGTTTTTTAATCACAAATGTCTTGCATGATACATTGTTTTTTAAATGCGCATGAAATTTATGGTTTCCAAAATGATATATATATACATCCTATGGTAGTATGCATATTGCAATCGTCTCGAATCACACGTGACCAAGAGGGAAATACAGTCAAATAAACGGATGTCTTCTTAATCACTGATTTTAAATGGTTGTGTTAAATATACGCAATTACATGCATGACTTCTTTTCAAAGGCAATTTCTTATTCTCCAGTTGCTTGGTTCCTCATTCGCATACAGACAGAACCGCAAAACTCGATTATGTCGAATCCATAAATTTTCCATGAATTTCATCAACCTAATTAAATGTCCACGTGTGGTCCCAGTGTCTAAAAGTAATGACACAACGTTAGCCTACTTGACGGACAGTGCTACTTTTTTTTTTAATCTTAACCAAAACAGAAAAACATAAAATAACCTGTATGCTGTTCTCGGTATTTTGTAGCATTTGGTACCGAAACGCTAAATAGTCGTCACCTGTTAATTACAACACACTCATTTTCAATTACGTGCTTCACATCCACACCCAGAATCACAACAGATTATTGTTATTTTTCAATAAACATTTCTTTGCACCATAAGTGTAGCAGGCGTTAGTATTTGCCATTTTGGAAAATAAAAGTAGCCCAATTCATCTGATTAAATCTTATTTTTTATTTTATTTATTTATTTTGCTTTTAAAGACTTTGAACAAGCATCCACGTGCACTTGCCATAATTGTGCAAAACATTTTACAGCATTGTTATATAGATGAATTTATTGCTGCGATTTCAATAAACGTGCGTTTTAAAAAGTTATAGCCTGCAATGCACTCAAAGTTGGTGGCTGCTCAGTTGCACCTGCAATGGAGTAAGTTGAATTCGGGGAACTCTGGAGAAGGGGGGAGGTGAGGCTGGGGGTGGGGGGGGGGGGGGGGGTTGGGAGGGGGGGGGGGGGGGGAAGGGGGGAGGGGGGGGGGGTGGGGGGGGGCGGGGGCGCGCCATTTGGTTGGAAATA
>JAABNY020000043.1:11105306-11116970 GCA_015164015.2 Brevimyrus niger | reverse complement strand
AAACAAAACTGTCAGTACAAAAATTGAAGAACCGATTTCCACGCAGATATTTGTGTTCCTGATTTTCGTATATAATCGCACTAAAAAAATCGGATAGCGGTCATTTTTTTCGATTTCTGATTTTATATTTGATACAAAAAACGGGTCGTTTTTCATTTTTGAATTTTCCAATTTAAGACGAAAATTCATTGGCCGTCACGTACACGGACCGTATTTGGGCCCTTTATTAACGCTAGGGCTGGACGATTCTTCAGATTTTTCTGATTAATTCGAATTTTCGTTTTAAGACGATTTATTTTTTTCTCAAATCGAGGTATCGATTTTATTACTTATTTGACAGGCAAGCGCCAAAAGCGAAACTAATGCGACGCACCGTTGTTCACGGGTAAATTAGCACAGCACACCCAAACGCTGTAGCGGATTCACAAACAACATGGCAATGGTTCGGTTTTGCGCCGTCGGACACAGACCAAACAAGTCCTCGCTGCAGAGTTTGTTTTAAAAACTTGTAATCAACGAAAGCACCGCAACAAATGTATTCCAGCACCTAAAGCAGAGGCACACAGCGGAGTGGGAGAATTACGGCTCCCAGCGAAATTAAATTACCTGCAGCACCAGCACAACATCCAAAGTTAAGCAAGCAACCGTCCCTGACACGTTTTTAAACTGTGTGCCGTATGATAAGAATGGGGCACGATGGAAGGCGATAACAAACGCTGTTGCGATGTATATCGCAAAAGACATGGTGCCCATATATACTCTGGAAAAGCCGGGATTCATTAACATGCTAAACGTTTTTACAAGGTTCTAAAAGTGTTTACAATCGCGTGGTCTTGCCATCTCACTTACAAGCGTCTTTTTTGGTTTGTCAGATTGCACTTTAACTCTAAAGTGGAAAAAAAAAACAACAAAATATAACTAAAACTCGTTTTGAACCATTTGTTTGTCATCTGTAGTTTGATTTTGAGTAAGGGGGAGGGGGGAAATTGATTAAAATCGAAAATCGTATTCATTGTGGAAAAAAAATTTGGAGATTTTATTTTTATGACATATCGGCCAGCTCTAATTAACGCCTAGTGATGATTACTATCGATTGACCTTGAAGGTGAGAATATGATGCTGGGCAGTTATGCGTTTGATGTTCCCAACCGCAGAGTACATGACTCTTTGACAGAGAGCGCGTTGTAATTGGAAGCACCAACAACCGTGGTAGGGCAGCATGGAAAGAACTGCCTTTATTTTCTGATATCGCTACAGTTCTAATTTTCTCAATCGCGATCAAGCTAATGATCGAGTTAACAAGCCTTATCCACGAGGCCAAAGCTAGGGTTTGTACGCCTGGCATCACTATTAAGACATGGCATTTAATCATTACAGAGCTCTTGTATTTTCTTCAGACCGTTAGTTGTTGCCATTGAGGGGGGAAATCTGTTTTTTTTTGTCTGTTTACTGGATTTTTTCGGGTCCGCTTGGGTTCTACAGTTTCTAAAATCTAGCATTCTTAACTTGCATTTAAATGTTTAGCCTTTATTGAATAGCTCAGCGTGTGATAAGCAGGAGGGAAGCTGGACCACTGTTTTCATACTGTGCAGGGAGATTTTGTGGTGGAATGGATTTGGTGTGTAAAAATGCCATAGTTACTCGTTTACCTGGTTAAATAATGCACAGGTTAGTATGTTTGTATGGCTGTTGATTGTTCTTTGTTAACCTTTTTCACACTTGACAGCTCCAGTCAGTAGCACTTGTTTTGTCTGACACCCGTGACAGATTATCCGCCTGACCTCTCTGCCCCCCGCCAACTTGCCCCCTAGGGTTTCGACCCGCCACATCAGAGTGACACTAGAACGGTCTATATAGCCAACCGGTTTCCCCAGCATGGCCACTACACCCCCCAGAAGTTTGCCGACAACAGAATCATATCGTCCAAGGTAATGTCAGATTCTGGGGCTTAGACCACGGGCTCGCGCTCTGCAGGATAGAGTAGGGGTCTCCGACTCCGGTCCTGCGGAGCTACCCTCCACCAGGTTTTCTGTCGTACCTGGATAGTAGCTCTCCAGGACCGGAGTTGGAGATCCCTGCGACAGAGTCTGGGAATTTTCAGTTCTAATTTTCTGTTCTCTAGTAAATGTGTGTGCACTGCGCTGAAGAAGTGGTTGTAAAAAAAAATATACATTTTCCCCTCCCTCTCTTCTGTTTTTCAGTACACTATTTGGAATTTTGTTCCGAAGAATTTATTTGAGCAGTTTAGAAGAATAGCCAATTTTTATTTTCTTATCATTTTCCTGGTGCAGGTAAGTGGGCTTGTGAGGGTTGTGAGTAAGGCCTCGGCGAGCATGGCGCTAGCTAACGGCCTCACCAGGCACTGATTCACCTGGCTCTGATTCACCACTTTAACCAGCCTCTGCCTGTTGCTAACGGCCCGCCTCACCTGTCGCTAACTAGATAACGTTACCCGCTCCTCTAGTTCGTTGCCCAGAACTCGTTTTCCTGAGGGCACAGTTTAAACCCACTGGTTGTTTGGGGTGTTGTTTACGTGTCGATGCTGCAAGCTGGTGTAACGAGTCCCCCCTCCCCCCGCTTTCTCACTCAGCTGATGATCGACACTCCCACTTCTCCTGTGACCAGCGGACTTCCCCTGTTCTTTGTCATCACTGTAACGGCCATTAAGCAGGTAAGGCCCTCGGAGCGGAGCACTGCAGCCTGGCCTCCTTCTCCACGTCACTGACAAACCACATCCCCAGCTGTGGTTGCTGCCTTTGATAAGAGCCCAGAAAGGAAATTCTCTATAAGCCTCTGAACCGCCACCCCGGAAAGATCAGTCATCGTTTTCTGGATAGATCAAAATAAGGCCACAGCCCGAGTGACTGACTAGAGAATTTGTCGTGTTTTTAAAAAGCTTTTTAAACTGTAACGTGATTGAGTCCAACACGCCACGCCTCAGTTGGTTTGCCTGGAGTGTCTCTTTCCTTGAGCCTTAAGCCCCAACTTGTAAATGTCGATCTTGGCGGGCCGCCTGGTCCACGCCAAGCTTTAGGGGGGGGCGGGGGGGGGGGGGGGGGGGGGCGGGCGGGGGGGTGGGGGGGGGGGGGGGGGGGGGGGGGGGGGGCAGTCCCATGCTTCCTCATCTCACCCGCTGCCGTCACCCCTCCCCCTCACACGACAGGGCTATGAGGACTGGCTGCGGCACAAGGCCGACAACGAGGTGAACGGGGCGCCTGTGTTCGTGGTGCGGAGCGGCAGCCTGGTGCAGACGCGCTCCAAGAACATCCGGGTGAGTGGGCTGGGGCCCTGACAGGCGGGGGACGGGGGCCAGAGCAGGGGGAGGAGCCTTGGACGGGGGGGCAGGGAGGGCGAGGGGGTGATGTGAGGGAGGTGATGTGCGGCACTGTGCGAATGTCTTAGGCAGTCAAAGAAAACGCTTCACTGTTTACCTGGGTACTAAGGGCATGTTTGCTAAGAAATTCACATTAGACTTAGGTGTGGGGGTGAGTGTTTGGGATGACCTCCCAAATCAGCCAATAACAGGACACACTCCAGTTCCCAAACCTCTCCTCTGGGGCACCCCAGCCGTTCCATGTATTTGTTACATTTTTACGACCAGCTCACTTAGTTAATTCTTAATTAAACGACTCGCTGAAATATCGGAAACAAGGTGGGTGGTAGTCGAGTCATAAGACTCTTGGGTGTTTTGAACGGCTGCTGCAAACGCTAGGGTAGCTTTAGGAGAGGTCTGGAAATGGTTAAGCTCTGGCACACATTGACAGATGGTGCATCGTGGTTCGTGCACCAGCATTGTCGCCTTTGACGACCTAAGATTTTTTGCGCCGTGCTATAGGAGCAGGTGGGAGCCCCTCTTATCTCTGAGGCTTGGCCAGCCTAAGGGGTGAATCACTAACTCTTAAGTGGTGCTTATTTATTCGCGCCGCGCTCTGCGGTGTGTGTCAGTAACGGCAAAGCCAATAAATATCTCAACAAACCCGGTTCGTCTCGCCCCAGCTGGTCACCAGAGCTGATGTCAGGCGGTGTTGTGGCGAAATGAGATTCTGATCAGATGGCGGATGATTTATTACGCCCCAAAGGAAACATAAAGAAGTGTTCAAAAATCAGGCAGTGTGCCGGGCTTCTAGATGGGGTCCTGGCACACCATGTGCTATAGGAAGAGCAGTTAGCAGCTTCCTTTGGCTTTATTGCCGCCTTTGAGCACCAGGCTGAGGGCCTGAAAGAGGATGCAGCTGGCCGGCTTGATTGGTCACCCGCTGTGGGTGTTTGAGGTCGCCGTGTGGCGGCGCACATAACGCCGCATGCTTCCTGCACGCTCGCGTCGTCCTCACAGGGGAACCCGTGCGATTTCTCGCCCTCAGGTGGGCGACATCGTGCGAGTGGCCAAGGATGAGACCTTCCCGGCCGATCTGGTCCTCCTGTCATCTGACAGAGACGAGGGGACGTGTCACATCACTACCGCCAGCCTGGACGGGGAGACCAATCTGAAGGTGGGCTTTTAGTGGCTTTTGACTGCCGCGGCTAAACGGATTACCGGGGAGCCTTCCGGAGGGGGCGGGGGGTGCGCGTGTGCGTGCAGCGCCTGCCGCACTGCCAGTCTCTGACATCATTGCATGCCCCCCCGTTTCAGGATCGGGGTGATCTTATTGGACGCAGAATTACGGAAACTTTGACATTGTAGGATGGATGTGTTTAACCTTGATGGGTGGGTAGGATGCACGGCCCCTCGTCCCTGGTGTCTCTTCACCTTACCGTCGCTCTGCTTGGCCTGTCAGGGAGCGCCCCTCGCGTTCTCCATCGCCCTCTTTACTCTGGAAGGGTAATCGGACGGCAAGCGGCAGATGCGACCACCGATCGTCGGCTGACCTTTTTAAAGGGGGGGGGGGGGGGGGAATTCCACCCAAAAATTAAATTCTGTTCTTCGCCGTCGCCAGACGACGTCGTACATGTCTGAGGGAAATTATATTACCGGGAAATAAAAGTATCCCTTTGTTTTCAGAAAGCGTTTTGGCCGCTGATGTCAGCAGCAGCGACTTCCATTTTGGCCTGTGTTGGTGTAAAGCTGCGTGTTTTGCTGTGTGTTGGTAGTCAGCAGTGAAATGCTAGCGATTTAGGATCCCCCCTCCCCCCCCCCTGGCCGGTTTCCATGCCAATAGTCCCCATCAATTCTTGGCACCCGGGACGCAGTAAACCGTCTTCTGGGTGATACCAAAACACTCCCTGGGAATTCTGGGAACTGGTAGATCCCAATAATGCTACCTAGGCTTTTGTTATTATTTTTATGTAGTTTTGCTTCAACAAATTTGTGAAGCTTTAGAAGTTTCCGTTTTTGGCATTTGTCGGTACCACTCGTGCTCACCTGTGCAACATCGTGCGCAAGAACCTGTGTACCTGCCCCCTCCCCCGCCACAGACGCACTTTGCGGTCCCAGAGACGGCTGTATCCCAGACCGGGTCCAAGCTGGAGGCCCTCCAAGCCGTGGTGGAGTGCCAGCAGCCCGAGCCGGACCTGTACAGGTACTGAGGCCGAGCGGCGGTTTCGTCTGCCAGGCTCGGCCTGCACCGGTATGGCGGCTCCTTGCTGCTTGCTGGAATTGGTTATATTTTTAGTCGTGTTTCAGGCCCCCCCCCCCCGTCAGCATGCCCATCTCTTACCGGGGCCTCCTCTCCTCTCAGGTTCGTTGGCCGGATCACTGTGTCGCAGCAGGGGGAAGAGATCGTAAGGTAATAGCCCGCCTTTTGTCGTATTGCTGAATCGCTCGCCCCGTGGATTGGCGTCGTGTGTCAGTCCGCTGCTTGTGAGCGGCGCTCTGGGCCTTTCTGAGCACAAAGAGACTCTTCCATTCGCCTGCTGTCTTGTCTGTTTGTTTTGAGAAGCACGTGTGTCTCAGCAGCGGAGTTGAATGGAAGTAGACAAATGGACCGTAGCACTCTTGGGGACGGTGCTTAATTGGAGGGGATTGGATTGTCAGGATATTTGCCCTCTTTTGACTTCTGCTGATTGTCTTAGACCCTTAGGACCTGAAAACCTTCTGCTTCGTGGGGCTAGACTGAAGAACACCAAGGAAATTTTTGGTAGGGTTCCGTCTCCCGTTCTTTGTTGTGTGTTTTTCCTTCTTGTGTCTGTATTCTTGATTGTCTTATTGTTTTATTAATTTAAAATGTCTCCCCTCAGTGACATAATTGCTTAGCTGATGTTTCATCCAAATCGAGTTTGCCTTGATGGTTTTACACCTACAGCACTCTCTCAGTAATGTAAAGTCTGTGGTTGGGGGTTGGGCAGCTAGTTGACCTTGGACCCCCAGAGGTCTGTTTTTCTCCCCACTTGGGAGTTTTTAGTTTTCTCTCTTTCTTTTTCTCTTTCTCTCTCTCTGTTTCTCTCTCTTTCTCTTTCTCTGTTTGTTTCTCTTTAAATTTCCCCAGTTTTTGAATGATTGTGTACGAACAATGTACTAATTTATTCCACCCATATAACAGACCTTGGGGCAAATTGTGAAAGGCGCTATATGAAAATTAATTGACATAGAATTGAAAATTCGCCAGAAGAGACAAGACTGGGGATTCACTGGACTCGAACCTGCAGAGTTTCCGTATCTGCTGCCTTAAGCGTGGTCGTGTCGTATCCCTGCAGGAGTGGCTGTTTACACAGGGATGGAGTCCAAGATGGCTCTGAACTACAAGTGCAAATCGCAGAAACGCTCGGCTGTGGAGAAGTACGTCTGGCATCTCGACGGCCGCCTCGCCTCTGCCAGCTCGGCATTCGCCATTTTCACCGAGGTCACCTTCCGTCTCACTTCAGGTCGATGAACACCTTCCTGATCATCTACCTGGCCATCCTGCTCTTCGAGGCCATTCTCAGCACCATCCTGAAGTACGCTTGGCAGTCTGAGCTCAAGTGGGACGAGCCCTTCTACAACCGGAAGACGGAGCAGGAGAGGAACAGCAGCCAGGTAACCGGGAGACCTCTGCTGGTCGTCACAAGGACCTTCTCTAGACTTTAAATGTTGGTTTCTCTTTTTTTTTTTCAACTTTAGAGCTAGAATCTGAGAGGAAGCGTGAAATGGCTTCCACCTGCAGCTTCCCCTAGACACCCATGCTTTAGATATCTTTCTGAAGTTCTGCTACAGGAATCTTGATATTTTGTACTCTTTTTTTTTTTTTTTTTGCCCGTTTCAGATCCTGAAGTTCATCTCTGATTTCCTCGCTTTTTTGGTGCTCTACAATTTCATCATCCCCATCTCACTGTACGTGACTGTGGAGATGCAGAAGTTCCTAGGTTCTTTTTTCATTGGCTGGGATCTGGACCTTTACCACATGGAGAGCGACCAGAAGGCCCAGGTCAACACCTCAGACCTCAACGAGGAGCTGGGCCAGGTGGGGGCAGCGTGTTGGCGGCGAGGCGCCCTCCGCAAGGGGCGGACCGGCTCCTCCTTGACGGCACTCCGTGTCCTGCAGGTGGAGTACGTTTTTACGGACAAGACGGGCACCCTGACGGAGAACGAGATGCATTTCCGGGAGTGCTCCATCAACGGGGTCAAGTTCCAGGAGATTAATGGCAAGCTGGTACCAGAGGGGATGACGGATGACGCCCCAGATGGCGGCATGCCACTCCTGGTAGGAGGAATCCTCTCCCACAACGTCTGCATTTATCTTTGTAGTGGCTTTGACCCCAATTTATTACCCTTATTGTAGGCAGATATGCATGATGCTTTGGTTTAACGTATCAGTATTGGCCAAAATTTGCTAAAAATCGATCTTGATCACTGTTACTGGGCAATATTCAGACTTCAGCACCAGACCATATGAAGCAACTGCCTAAGTAATATACATGATTGCATTGGACGATTAGCCATTTTCTGTCGTGGAGGTTGAGTGATTTCATTGGCTTATTCGCCGCGTGTAAAAGGACTCGAGGCTCGAGGGTTACCTGGCAACGTTGGGCGTTTCCGGTCCAGAAAGCAAAAATCCAGACCAAGATTCTTTTTCTATCAACAATTTGTAGTTTCTGTACCTGAAATGGCCAACGCTGTTAGCCAGTTATCGATATGTGTGATATTGGATAAAGATATTTCAGTTATTAGTTTTGGTACAAAATCTCCTCATCGGTGCACATTATCAGGTACATATCAACTAATAGTGATCAGGTAGCTAATCGAGGGCTGGGAATTGGCTGGGAAGCTTATCCATCAAGCCTCACTCCTTAACCTGATCCCTTTTGGCCTGAATCCCAGGGCATCAAGGTAAATGTCCTTTGTGCAAAAAGCCACCCGACTTTACTTGTGTCACGGTACCGGTTTAGTGTGTTTTTAGCGCAGTAATGCCATTGAGATAGATGCTGATGCATACCGATTGGCCAGTGTTTCCATAACATTAGCGATCTCCGCCGTTAACGTTTTGTTACAAGGGGGCTTCTCAGATCCGCATAACTGTCGTTTGAAATGAAATTTCAGGGAAAACCAGCCGAAAGGCATTAAATGCATCGTAAAAATACGGAAAAACTAGAAATCCGTAAACACTGCAGCCTGTGTTTTGGTATTTTTCCTCAGGCTGTCCTGTGTCGTCCGGGTTTATTTCGCTATGTACAGTTTGGATGAGGGGGAAGGGAACATTGGAGCCTGTGAATCACACGTCACTGTTTATGTTATGTTGGAAGCCTGTGTTCATTTAATAAATCTGCTCCCATTTACCCAGTTGGCAAACCCTTTCTCTGTCTGGGTTCCCTCGCCCTCGACCCTCTGCAGAGCACAGAGGAGGAGCTTTTCCTGAAGGCCGTGTCACTCTGCCACACGGTGCAGATCAACTACGAAGAGCCCGATTGCGTCCGCGACTCCTTCCACCACGCCAACGGCGTCTCGGTGCAGATGGAGTACTACGCCTCATCCCCGGACGAGAAGGCGCTGGTGGAGGCCATGAAGAGGTGGGGCTGCCCCCCCCCTCGTCGCCTGGCAACCAAAAATAGCCTCACCCCTCTTTCCGCGTACCTTGAAGCCTGGCTAGCCTGTAAATCATACCTTCGGTTCGAAGGCTGCAGCGATTCTCCGGGGATTAAAGACCTCACCTGCAGAAAACTGCAGAGTGCAGATGTGTTAAGATGAACATCTAGGAAAAATACTGGAGGTTCTTTCACGCCATCAGTCGCTTAGAGTTACTTAGAGCGGGATTGATATCCTCTCAATCCTCACAGTTGTAATAGAAGCACGGAAATGGGTACAGTACGTGATAGTCCTGTTAATAGGCCGGTGTTAATTAATCACATAGCGTCATTCCACAAGCAGGGTCACGACTCGTTCATTTATTAATAGCTTAGTCACAGTCTGACTGCATTTGTTCGTTTTACCGCCACAGAATGGGCGTGGCCTTCACTGGGAACAATGGGGAAATCATGGAAATCAAGACGTTTGGCAAATCAGAGAGGTATGTCCACCCCCCCCCCCTTTTCATTTGTCATGGAGTGTATTCTTGCAGCCCCTTTCCTGAAAAGTGCATATGATGAATGTTTCTGGTTAATGTATACCCGAGTTTTTACCGTGATTCTGGTATTTTTCAAAAACCTTCGAATAAGAGAAAAGTTTAGGAAACAACAACTGAAATACAGAACAATGGAATAAGAGAGGGAGAAAATAGTGTATCACTCTCCAGATCACAGAGGGTCATGGCTACATTGGTCTGGATTGAGGCTCACTCCTCCTCAAACAGGTCTTTAATGTCTCTGTGTGACCTAAATGACAAGAAGGGACAGCAAACCTTTTAGAAATCAGAATCCCTCTTAAATTGCAGATATAAGCTGCTGCACGTTCTAGAGTTTGACGCAAACCGAAGGAGGATGAGCGTCATCTTACAGACGCCGACAGGTAAAGGGGATTCGGGGCGAGTCTCTGCGTCCGTCTGACCGGGGGGGGGGCCGTCTTTCCTTACCCAGCAACTCGCTCTTTCAGGAGAAAAGGTGCTGTTTACGAAAGGAGCCGAGTCAGCCATCTTCCCTCACGCCAAATCCGGGGAGTTGGACAAGACCCGTCTGCACGTAGACGAGTTCGCTCTGGTGAGTCGGGGTTGGGGGCCTCCTCCCCATCTGCTTCTGGCGCGTCCCGCACACCCAGGCGCTCCCCCGGGAACGCCACGACTTTCTGCTAACCCTGAGCTTCCTTGCAAAGTTATGCTTGTGCAGTGAAAACCGCTTATATTAATCAAATTCTTGTATAGACCAAGAAGCTTGGGACAGAATCATTCTTGTAAAAATACTGTTTAAGTAATTTGCTTATAGTAATCCAGTAGTCTGCTTACATTGTTCATTAGCGGTCTTTTTAAACATGACATTATATGGAATTGCTGCTGTATTTTTATTTTTTGTAGTTTTTTTTTTTTTTTTTTGCTTTGATAGCCCTATTTTGCCTTACGGTAGCCCATCTGCTTTCAGCTAGTTAGTCTACCTGAGGCTAATGCTGTGTGCACAGAAAACAATTGGGGGGGGGGGGGGAGTAATTTTCCCTCAATGACAAATATAGACTCATTAAAGCTTATGCTGTAGCCTGGATGCACGGTTCATTTTTGGTAAATGTCTAGATATTTGCATCTCTGAAATGTTCATTTTCTGTGCACGTGAGTGTCCTGTGACGGACTGGCATGTCACTTATGATGCCACGTCAGTTACTACAAAGGGATCTATGATCACTGTGACCCTGTACAAGATAAATTACTAGAATATGAATGCATGCATGCATGCGTGTGTGGGTGGATGCATGCATGCGTGTGTCGGTGGATGCATGCGTGTGTGGATGGATGCGTGTGTGGGTGGATGGATGCATGCATGCGTGCGTGCTGATTATTATAAATGAAATTCCCAATTGCTGTTGGTTCTGCTGACATCCTGTGCTTGGCTGCTCTCTGTCCAAACGAGTCCAAACCCCTCACGCGCCTCCTGGCCTGCGTTCCTCAGAAAGGCCTGAGGACCCTGGTGGTGGCCTGCCGGCGCTTCAGCGACGCCGAGTACAAGGACGTGGACCGGCGTCTCCACGAGGCCCGCACGGCGCTGCAGCAGCGCGAGGAGCGGCTGGCCGAGGTCTTCAGCTTCATCGAGAAGGACCTGGAGCTGCTGGGGGCCACCGGCGTCGAGGACAGGTAGGTCGACGCGGAGCCGCCGCCGCCATACACAGTCAGCACCTCGACGCCCCGGCCGCATCCTCACACCCGGAGAAGCTTCACACGACATGCCGCAGTCTGCCTGAAGCTGCAGGAACGTCACCTCCTTTATTTACTGCTGTGTGAGCCTCGCCTATGTCACCAGCCATCTGACAGGGTGTAGCTGACATCGTTCCCCTTCTTACTAATCGCTTCGTAGTGACTGATAGCTGGTTATTGCTCGATTTTTTTTTTTTTCTTCTCCCTCCTGTTGTAGTGCCGTGTGACATTTAAGGCTTTGGCATGTGGTGCATTGTGGGATGTCAACTGACACAGAATTAGGTTTCGTGAAGCCTCCCCCTCTCCACTCACCCTGGCCGTGGTCTGGACATGGAACGGCACTAATCCCCCTCATGTATGCGTATCTTCCTGTTTTTTTTCACTTTCTTTTCTTGGCCTTGATGGCCTGCAACTTCATAGACCAAGTGCACTGCCTTCCCGCGTTTCGTCTTTGTTTTGAGGTCGATCCGAAGCACATTGGCCGAGGTTT
>JAABNY020000043.1:11081397-11091616 GCA_015164015.2 Brevimyrus niger | reverse complement strand
ACGACCGAGACCGCGGCCCACCCCCCCTGGGGGCCCCAACGTAGGCGAGTGGAGGGGGGGAGGGGCTGACCGACCAGAGGGCAAAGAACCACCCCCCCCCCCCCCCCCCCCCCCCCCGCTTTTAGTGCCACCACGGGAAGGAGCGCGGACCCGCCTAACTCGCGTTTCCTCTGTAAATAAAGGTTTAGTTACACCAAAGATGAGCGGCAGAGTCCAATGATGGATTTTGTCAGGCTTCACTTAGTACAGAATAGTCTGCTTTGCTCTAGTAGATATCTGCTGCTTTACCTAAAGACTGTTTCGGAAGGCCTGCATTTCCTGAGGAAAACAGGTGTCCTTTTTTTAAGCCATATTTTTTTTTATTTTTTGGTGCACCTGATATTTAAGGAATTACATTGAATCGGTACTCATGTCTATCGAATGACTGGATTCCTCTCCCCCCCTTTCCCAGAATCATTACGTATAAATGTCTGGAATGGTCTGCTTAGTTTAACAAAGAAGTTATTGAAGAATTCCTGGAATGTCGAAAATGGTTTCAAGGTGACCGTTTTCACTCGTTTGATGTCTTGTATACCATCATCTTGGTTTTTTTTTTTTTCTCTACATGCCGTCCGTCACCTTCGCACCAGCATGCCATTGACGTCCACGTAGTCATCCTTGCTGCTGTGTGCCGTCATTTATGTTGAAACGAACTGCTTGTTTTGTGACATGATGCGTGTTTCCAGCACCGGGCTAGTGAATGTGGCAGTGAATGTGGCAGCCCACGCATATCACTCGGCCGGCAGCGATGACCTGCATTCCTATCGCTAGGGCAGGGATTTAGGGGGTAAACGAGACAACCGTTTTGAACTTACCGCTGCGAGACGCGAATGCTACTCAAAGGATATTAGGGGCAGACGAGTATCCCAGAAGGACATATCCTGGAGGGCAAGCTTCTGCAGGCCAACTGCAAATGGGCTGGACTTGAACTCATGAAGATATCTTGATTCCACAGCGTAGACATGAAGATACGTGACAATGCTGCTCCCGCTGTGATTTCCCATCTACCCCCTTCGTTGTCTCATCGCCAGTTACATTAACGGGGAATTTTAGCGGTCTTTCGGCCGTGCGATGGAGATAACCGTGGAGCGTTATGGAGTTGCTTATGGTCTGCGTTTCTCCTGGTTTTCGGTCCTCTGAATGTACTTTTGGTCTCCTGTGATATTTCAGATGTATTTCTACTGCCCCGCGGCAGTGTACGTCCGTCCGTCCCAAACAGTGAGCTTTACACCCTAATTGTTCTACATAGTGGCAGAACTCGCGACACATTAGCAATAACACCCCAAAAGGACCTCAGACATCGTTTCTGTTGCATCAACTTTATTTCTGTTTTTCAAATAAAACTTATTTTTGTCCGTTTTACTGTATTCCTTTTGTCAACAAAGGCATTTCTTGCTTATGTGTGAGTGTGAGGACTGTGCTATTTACAGAATAAAAAGTTGAAGATGAGTCTAATTATGATGATTATGATGTATAAAGTCAATTTTTGCTGCAGTTTGGCATGGGGGGGGGGGAATTCCAGAATCTTAACAGCAGGGGAAACGTGCACCGGTTTAAATGACCAAACATTTATCTGTGGCACTGATGCGCCTGTTGATTGGGGCACAAATCGCTAAGTGAAGAGCTGGATCGCAGTCCTTTGAATTAGCTAGTCGTCATTAGCACAGAGTAAAACAAAGAATCAACTTAACCAAGTTTTATTCATCTTTCATAAAACTTGAAAAACGTTTAAAAAGAACTTAAAACCAGCATGTTTGCGCCGTCTCGTGTGCACACGCTGGCCTTAGACTGCCTCTGACGCACTGCCTCTGATCCGTAGGGGGTATTTCAGGTTTGTGCATTTGACAGCAGACACTGTATTAAAACAGTATGCTGATGTTATATTTAGTAGCCTTAATATCCTAATAGATACAAATTCTTTTTTTTTTGTACATACCAAGTAAGTTAAACTGAAACACGATACTACCTTTAGTTACAAAAGCGTTTACAAAAACTCAGGGTTCAGACGAGCACAAATTATGGTACAGCAACAAACAGCCATAAAGTCACTTTTAGACGTCAAATTAAAACTGACTGCCTCCGACTCACAATTCTTCGTGTCAATCTGGAATGACAAGTTTCAAACAATATTACAAATCGGTATTCTGTACTGGCCTGTCACCCAAAAGGTTTATTAAAACACAAGAAAGGGAAAGCAGGAACGTACTCTGAGTATTAAAAAGAAACTACGGTGACATTCATTAACAGACCCCCCCTCCCCTCCCCCACACCGCTGTTCATACGTGGGCATGACCGCAACACTGCGATGGGAGTGTTCCACCACAGGGAGTGACCCCCACACAACTGGAGAGACCAGGAAAGAATGCCCTAAAGTCTAAACGTCCGGACTGCCCCAAGGTAGCTGAAGAGACGTCCCCGGCGTTCGTGTTCGCAACCCATCTTGATCCCGGCCGTCGGTAAGATGGGATCGCTGGTGGTGCCTTCCGCTCCCCAGACAATCACTCACCAGCTTCTCTGTGGCGGTTTCTCTTTTATTATTATTATTATTATTTGTACAAAGTATGTACAGTGTTCCTGAAGGATGTGGCAGCGCTACACCGTCGTGCTTTTTGTGCCAACCTGCGGCCGTGCAAACTCCACAAAATCGTCGATGAGGACCGGCCAAGCTCCTGGAAGGGACGGGGAGAGTGGCGGTTACAGCCAGACGTGCTCTGTAGCCGGCTCCTGGAAGACTTTAAAGTAATCCTGTTTGGCTGGCTTCAGAATACACTAGAGCACTGTTTTTGAAACAAGTCCTTGGAGACTCCCCCAGCCAGTGCATATTTTTGATCTCTCCCAGCTCTCGGCCAATCAAGACTACTGAATACTTGGTAGAGGTGTGTTTTGAACGGCTGGGAGCTCGGAAGGAGCTAAAATGCGGACTCCCTGGGGGGTCCCCAAAGACCGAGTATGGAAATGCCGCTATAGAGAACATTAACCAGCTACAAGTCTGAGTGCTGAGTTTGGTACAATCCCATTCTGTTGTTATGTTCAGCATCACATTTTATATTGTAACCAAGTTCCAGTTATATGCAAATGGGAAAAATTAACAAGGTAAATGAAAACGGCTGACAAACAGAACACACCTTCCTCATCATAATTGGACATGTCATCAGTTATCATTGTGCTGAAATCTAACAGAAGGTTCCAGGTATCTTTCGGTATGGACCGTTTATGATGTTCCTGGGTAGAAAGGGAACACGAAAACAAAGTTTTTGTTTCCAGCGATTCAGAACATCCGCAAGTCGAAAGGAAAACACTGTGGAACGACAATACACAGTTTCACAACACTCATGCTTAGACGTCCTAGTATGTTTATATGTTTAAAAAATATTAAAGGTAATATTCACTGTGAAATCCTTCAGGAAAATGAATCGCATATTTGAGTATTTTATTAATGACCCTCAAAACCAAAATGATATTCAAGGAAACTGGACTGCAAATTAGCAATCAGGGAAATTGATAACATGGTTAATTCGGTGCTTGACAACAATGCAGAAAATGCTTCAAACTCTATAAAAAAATAAACTTACCAATAAAAATGTGTTCCAAAGGTCTAGGAATTTGAACCTTCCTGCCAGTACTAAATTCCAATATGCAATTGCCATTTCTAAATCTGCAAAACACATGAGCATTAGGAAAGCGTCCCTACAAATATATACTATCCAATCATTTTCAACCACTTATATAACTGATATATTCATCAGTTAAATCCACTTGGAGGCACTAAGCCCTCAAAATGCTTGAAAATTGCAAGATGACAGAGCAGAAAACCTGTACATACCTAGACCTTTCTGTCCTGGATTCTTTGCAAAGTTAAATGTAAACTGGTAAAAATCTTTAAATTTCCCTTGGTCTTTCAGCTCCTGTTCCATTTTTGGCAATTGTGCTTTTAATTTCTCTATACTGTCACACCTGGGTTAAAGAAATAGCCAGTGCTTCATTATGTACAATAAACCGAAAACACCAACATATTTTATAGAGGGGAGCAATGTACCTTTTGTGATGTCACAATGCAAAGCCTTGTGTACACGCTTGGCAACAATGTGGCAACAACATTTGGCATTCAGTTTAACATGGCCGATCTCACTGTACTGTGTGCTCACCCCTGGCCAGCCATGCCGTCTATGAACTCCTGCTTGGAAAACTCGCACTGTGTAGCCGCCCTGAACTTCCAGGCGATGAGGAGCACGCTGATACTCGCCGGGTCTAGGCCCAGGTCGTCGCAGAACTGCTGGATCCCGTCAATCCCGATCTTACTGTCGTCGTGAGGGTCTGCCGGCAGAGAGAGTATGTGAGGGCCGTACAGTCTCTGGAAGGACTGGGGGGGGCCTTACTCAAGGGCCCGACGGTGGCCCCACGATTTCAGTCACCTGAAAGTGGATGTGAAGCACTGTTTTGCAACATTCAGAACTTCATTTACAATTCCAAATTCCAGCTTGATTTGTGAATTTGAACTGAATTTGAATTGTTATTGGAAACAGTACAGCCGTCGGAGTAACCCTGTCACCGCCCTATCCATCTGACAAGCCACCAGACACTACAGGTATGTGAAAGTACAGCCGTCGGAGTAACCCTGTCACCGCCCTATCCATCTGACAAGCCACCAGACACTACAGGTATGTGAAAGTACAGCCGTCGGAGTAACCCTGTCACCGCCCTATCCATCTGACAAGCCACCGAAACACTCAGAAGAAAAACTACTACAGACTTCTCACAAATGCTAACACACATAAGCAGTGAAGTATGCATAAACGATAGATATGTGCCCATAGAAAATGACTAAGCAGGCCAACAGAAACCAAATGTATATTGATAGAATAGGCTTGAAGTTATATGTAAATTTTCTCACTCAATTGTGTGAACATACAGTAAGTACGCTTTACCCACATGTACATCCACAAGGTTAGTATATACCATGTACCAAAAAAAACGTAAATATATGATATAATTGTGTTTTGCTGGATTTAATGACATTCCTGTGTTATTTGAGCATATTGAATTCAAATTAATACAATTTTTCCTCCTGTCATTCCAATTCAAAATCCTGTGTAGTGCGACCAGTTCAATTCAAAGTCTGATTCCAGGTGCTGGATAGAATGTGACACAATTCATAACCTCGGCCTCACACCTTTGCTCCGCGGGTGGACGTTACGCGCCTGGCCCCCCCTCCCCCCCCCACACTGAAGCGCAGGCTTCCTTCCGCAACCCACAGACATGCTGATAGGCTAATCCGTATCCCTAAATGGCCCGCAGTAGATGAGTGGGCAGTGAGTGGGCATGTGCCCTGTGAAGGGCTGGCATCCCTTCTAGGGTACACACCAGCACTGAGCCTTATGCTACCTGGGATAGGCTCCAACCCCCCCCCACCACAAACCCTGACCGGGGTAAATGATTAAAAGATGGATGCATGCATCCTCCTGAAATAAACCCAAATACTTTCCTTCTGTAAAGAGGACACCTTTGCATTGTAGATTAATGATCACTAGGTTCGGTAGAGAATCATGACAAGTAAACATGACTGTATTATACAGCACTAGACCAACTCCAGCCATTTGTATATTTGAGTACATTCATGTAGTAAGATTATGTCCAAATCAGGCTTGCTGAATGGCAGCTTGTTTGGCCGCCTTTCACTTACCTCTGTATCTGTTGTAGAGCTGTTCTAACTTTTTTCTATCCAAAACCCCCTTTAGACTTTGTAAGTACAGTTCTGGGTTTTGGAAAAAATTGTCTGTGGCAACATCTAATTTCCAGTCATTCTGCGACAGGCAACTCAAAGCTGTCTTTTCTGTGGACTGTGTGAAGATCATGAACTGGCGAACTTTATCCTTCTGTGAGGATTTCAGCTTGTTCTGCAGGAGACACACGAGTGGAAGAATTCAGTCCACACTGCGCAAAAACGCACCTCCACCCAGCATATGCAGAATCTTCCACAAATCTAGACACGTTGCCATTTAATCTGGAAGTGCAATATTATTGAGTGAATTCAAAACTGTTCACATTAGTCCAAAGTCTAAAGACAGTTGCTACACAAAGCTGGACAGACTGCACAACAGGCAAGAAGGCTTCGTAGTTTAGGGTTAGGGTTAGTTAGAGTTAGGGTTAGGGTTAGTTAAAGGGCTCCTCTCCCAGCGCATCTGCTCGTCATCAGCTCTTTAAATTAATGTGGATCCCAGCAGTCGGCCGAGATCCTGGCTGACGTTTGACTGTCAGTAAAGGAGTCTTGCTGGCCATTGCATTTTTATATTGTTAACCAGTCAATTACATTTTAAGGAAGAAAACACTGACAGCTGCAGTACCTCTTCTTACGGATGTCAACGTCAAATAAAAGACCCACCGGCAAACAATATCTAAATAACTGAGTAACAGCTACGGCGCTGCGTTACAATGTAACCGTACGTGGTGCGTCCGCTCCAGAGCCGCTTCCCGGCAAGGCGCACGTAGGCCGCGTCAATCCGCGGTCTCGCAGTGCGCATGCTTGCCGCGGCCGGTACCCTCTGAGCGCCGATGCTGCGAGCCCTCATAGCTACCGGCTCCTGCCTTATTTCGACTTCAGCTACCCGGCTAGCAGCGGTGGCTAACGCGCTAGCTCAATGGATTCATACGAGGAAGCCAGCTGCAAGGAACTTCAACCTACCCCCAAACACGGCGTTCATGTTGAATGTCTATATAACGGGCTTAAGACGCTAGGTGTAGTGCCTAAATATAAACTTACGAAACACAAAGAAATGAAACATAAATGTTTTGTATTTACCATGTTTGTAATTATCAGCCTCCTTCTTCCCCTCTCTCTCGCTCGCTCTCCTCCGCCACCTCTTCCTACGCATGCGCAGTTGGAGCCGGCGCACTCCTAGAGGCTCTGACAGCTGATAACGTGCGACCTCCCATAAGAGCCCCCCGGAGAATTCAAAGTCCCCCAGACCCAACGGTTGACCCCCCGCCCCCACTTCGATCCCTTTCAAATAATGAATCCCTCGAAATCACCGCTGCCAAACTCTATTATGTTCGGGGGTTGGGTTGGCTGTAACTGCAAGGCTAAGTGGCATAATGAAAAAATAAATTGCAATTTAGTACAAATTAAGTAAACGGTGAATTAAGCGCTGCAATTTAACATGCTCAAAATTTTTTCGCACTAAGATAAAAAACGGTGTAAAATTGAGGAGAAAATGAACCCCAATTCATGCTCCACCTTCCTTGTTCTACCAGTCGGTCATCACCGGGATTCCTGCAGACAAATACTGAGCGTGCAGGTGAATAAACCAGTGCAATCGTGTAAAGAGTGACACCCTCTTTACTAACTGCAATCTCCCTTGTCATGCCCATGCCCTCTCGGACGCGCATGAAAAGGAGAGAACAACTGACAAGGCACCTTATAGCGGCAGCTTTAACGCGAGGCGTGTTCGCCGAGCTTGGAAGAGTGTGCTGCCGCGGGGCCAGGCTGTGAATCCCATTTCAGGGGTGCTTCAGCTATAGTCAAAGGGCCAATAATGCAGAAGAGATGCAGGATCACACAGGGTAGATGATGCGATACTGTCATTTCGGTCAGAGTCGACGCCGTCAAAGGAACATTAGGCTGACAAGACATGAGGAGCCTTTGCAGGGTGCGCAAGCAGCGGGACAGGTGAGCGAAAGGCAGCCGCCCTTGGGGACGCTGAGGCGCGCGAGTGCAACAAGCGGGGCAGCGGGGCTGTTTAATTAAGCGTGAGAGTTTAGTCAACACTGCAAAATATAAGCCGTTAATACTAAATTCCGTGCAATGCTTTCCCCTATGGTCCGCTACTGTTTATTGTTGTCTTATTTATTGTTACTGTCTATTAAATGCCTGGTCACTATCTAAAAATGTGTATTATGCACTTGTGAATCTGCAGTTTCCCTCGGGATTATTATAATGTCAGTGTCATTTTGCAAGTGCAATATCAAGTGCTGTGTGGATTCAGTATGGCCACAACAGTCTAAAATCTAGTTCTGGTAGACTGACACGATGAACCACATTTTCCCCCATTTGGTGATGTATTACTGGGTGTCGCAGAAGTATTACAAGCAGACGCACGCACACCCCCAGCCGAGCTACACATGTTCTCCCAAGGGTTTCACCCCCCACCCCCCATGTGTGAAGGGCATGCACGAAAGGGGGGGGGGGGGTGATGGGTCATCACTGCACGGAAGGGAATAAGGTACGAGACCAGAGCCAAGGCAGGGCGATGTCATGTCATGTTGTCATGGAGACCTGGAAAGACATGCCATTGAGACCGAATGCAACAAATAACAGCATCACCTTATGACATCTGTGAATAGCATATTAATGTAGTATAGTGTGGTCTGCTTCACGTGGTCTATATATATGCTTACACCATATGAGTAAAAGTATTGGGGCACCTGGCCGTTACACCTACAGGAACTTTCATGACGTCCCAGTCTAAATCCATAGGCATCAATATGGAGTTGCCCCCCCACCCCAATTCCAGCTATAACAGCTGCCATTCTTCTGGAGAGGCTTTCCACAAGATTTTAGACTGTATCTGTGGGATTCTTTGCCAAATCATCTAGAAGAGCTTTGGTGAGGTCAGGCACTGATGTTAGATCTGAAGGCCGGGCTCACAATCTCCGCTGTAATTCATCCTAAACGTGTCCGATGGGGTTGAGGTCAGGGCTCTGTTTGGGCCAGTCAAGTTCTTAAATGCCAAACTCACCCAACCACATCTTTATGGACCTTGCTCTGTGCACTGGGACAATCAAGCTGGAACAGAGAGAGGCTTTCCCAAAACGGTTCCCACAATGTTGGAAGCATAGAATTGTCCAAAATGCCTCGGTATGCTGAAGCATTAAGAGTTCCCTTCACTGGAACTAAGAGGTCAAGCCCAACCCCTGAAAAACAACCCCAAACCATTATCCCTCCCCCACCAAACTGTACAGTTGGCACAATGCAGTGAGGCAGGTAACGTTCTCCTGCCATCTGCCAAACCCAGACTCGTCCATCAGACTGCCAGACAGAGAAGCGTGATTCCTCACTCTACGGAACACGCTTCCACTGCTCCAGAGCCCAGTGGCAGTGTGCTTCACGCCACTCCATTCGACACCTGGCATTTCCCTGGGTGATGTAAGGCTTGTATGCATGTGCTTAGCCATGGACGCTCATACCTCAAAGCTCCCGGCACAATCTGTCAGAGGAAATTTGGAACTCTGCAGTCATTGAGTCAAAAGAGCGAATTTTACGCAGTATGTGTCTCAGCACTCGGTGACCCCGCCCTGTTATGATTCATGGTCTGTCACTCCGTGGCTGAGTTTCCGCCGTTGCTGAATGTTTCCTATTTCCGATAATACCGCTTACAATTGACTGTGGAATATCTAGTAGGGGAGAAATTTAATGAACTGACTCTACTGCAAAGAGAATCTGGACTCCCTGAAAAGTAAATCATGCAAGTGCTGCAACTATTCACCCACTTTCAACTGAATTAATTTTTATATACATGGTGCTTTATATGGGTGTCGTGACACATTCCTGCATCATTGACTCCTGCATCAATAATTCAAATTTTAAAAAAGGAAAGACAAAGAAATGAATGGAGGAAAGGAAGTCAGATGACAATTGAGGAGCGCAACTACAATCTCCTAAGTGGAGGGGGGGATCTCTGGGGGTCCAAGGGCAGCTGGTGGCCAGGCCCCCCAGGCATGCTAACGTTACAGACTGTCTTTCATGACCACATGTGATGGTTCATTACATAACAAGTTACTGCAAACCTCACATGTTTCAGAATCAAACTAATTCCATGTGATTTGATCACTGAAATCCGTCATGTGAAATGAAATGACTTGGACACGGCAATGGGGAAGTTCATATCCACCCAGCAGATACGGGATGGCACAACCAATCATAAGACCCACAGAACTGGCCATCTGGTAGCAGAATGACTCGGAGCATAACGTCCGTACCGTGGCTCTGCCCTGCCTAGAGGAAGGTGAGGGAGAGAGGAAGATCAAAGTCCACAAATGAAGCAGGGCGGCAGATAAAAGCAACCCTGTACCCAGAGGTGGACGTTTCAGGTCCAGAAAGTAAAAAATCCAAACCAGGATTTTGTTTCAACCAACCAGTTGAGCATAAAGTGTCACAGTCACAGACTACTCAACTGGTTGGTTGAAA
>JAABNY020000043.1:11068121-11079635 GCA_015164015.2 Brevimyrus niger | reverse complement strand
ATTCATTTCGATTCTTAAGACCCATTCATCATTCCTTAATTCACATAGCGACAGGCCATTTGTTCCTCTCCTGTAACTTCTGCATTTTCGAGTTCTGAGGTGTATGGGAAGTATTTGTGTTGGTTTACTCTTCACCCGGCGACCAGAGGAAATCCATCATTGTGCTTCATCATCCGCACACTGGCTGATCTGCTCAAATCATGTTGATCAAGTAGTTCATTTTAAAGAGTGAAAGTGCAGTTTAATTTACGGCTAAGATGAATACAAGGGTGCGAATGAGACCATTTTTGTGTACTGTATGAGCAAAGTATTAAAGCAGAGCTGTAGGGAGTAACGGTACTTAAAGGTACAGGACCACCTTTTCTTTTTAGCTTTCATTTCCAGACTATTATCTACAGAATACTACTTCTTCTTGATGTGGAGAATGTAAACTGAAGACGCCATTTGTCCTGGGGATATGAAGGTCTTTGTCCACGGCAACTACAGGTCTAATTATAGCAGGGAATTTGGCAGGTGTTCAGATGCTGTTATTTGTACTCAGTGAGAGCAAAAAAACGTAGAAATCCGAACTACAATATTACTTGCAATGTTTGCGTAAACCATTTTAGTGAACATTTAAAGAGAATGGGACAAAATGGAGCTGGTTTAATATAATGTTGATGTTCCTCTTACTCCATGCAGTTTTGATTACTTTTAGGGTAACAGAGGTAGGATGTAACTATAATTTACGCTTTATGCAGTCAAGATGCAAATATAATTAATTGTATACCTCCTTCCCCATTTCCTTTGTTACCATGTGCAAGCTTTTTGGTTATTTTAGTAAAATGCATCGCAATGTGGATCCAGGATACTGGCTGAATTGCTATCAGTATTTCCCATATGCATAGCACCGAGAAGACTGTCAATTTATGGTGTAATGGCTTTGGAACGGAGACAGAATCTGCAATACAAACATTTGTCAATATTTCACATTATAGCTATTCTATTGTCTTCTAGCTGCATGAGTCACATGACTATTTTGGTCCAATCAATGAGTGATCACTCCCGCAGTAAAAACTAGGCTAGTTTCATTTGCCGAAGCTCTCTTTAGCATTCCGGATTGCTGGTCATTAATACAATCCAGAGGTTTTACACTGTTTTTTTTTTCTTATTTGATCCAAACTGTGGATTTGGAGAATCGTTATGCCTCTTCTGTAAATCCACACCACAAACAACCAATCATAGTGAGATTTTTCTAGTGTTTTCTACAGTTCAGCATCTTCCAAGTTGTGTGTCTTTCTCCTCCAGACCCAGGCCTAGACTGGTGTCATATCTCTCTCTCTCTCTCTCTCTCTCTCCCTCCCTCCCTCCCTCCCTCTCCAGGGTCAAGGTGAGCAGGGTGCTTATCCCAGGAAACACCAGTGGTGAAAATTTCAGGTCCAGAAAGTAAAATTCCAGACCAAGATTTTGTTCCATCCAACAACCAACCAGTCGAGTACTTTTGACTGGGACTCTTTATACTCAACTGTGATTGAAACAAAATCTTGTTCTGGATTTTGACATCATCTGGACTGCCATCACTCCTTTGTACACTGTGCTGACTGGGATAGCCCCCCCTTTATGTTTAGGGGGGGGGGGGGTGGATCAATGTATATAGTGTGTCTGTAATGACATCTTAATTTGCGGATGACAGACCCCACTAAATTTAAGTTTTTAAATTTAAAACATACTACCATGAGCATTACTGTGATCATTACCAAAACTGACAGTAGTTTTGCATAAAGTGGTGATGATGTTCACCCCTTAGACAACAAAAGTCCAGCTATATAATTTAAATTTTATTTGCTATGTGTACAAGTTCATTGGAACATGTATTTTTTTTGTTTTGCATATCCAATATTGCTCTCTCTCTCTCTCTCTCTCTCTCTTTTCAGACAACACACATTTAGAAGTGAGGGTGAACAGGGTCAAGGTTGGCTGCCCCTTCAGTGTCCCTGGAGCAATTTTCAGAGAATCAAACCTGAAGAGTCTGAATGAGATGTGGCCACTCTGCCAAGTTCAGGTTTGGAACCGGCGACCTTCTGATCACAGGCACCGAGGCCTGACCCACTAAGCCACACACACACACCCCATGCTGATGATCTGTGTGCAAACAAACCAACATCATTCTCACTAGTCGGCAGGGATATACTTCATACTCTCGGTACTGAATCACTATCCCCTCCTGTTCTCTATAAACCTTGATGCTGACTTTATTTACCTACAAGATACATCTGTTGGTCATCATTAGAAACAGGATCCAAATGGATTTCCATTGTAATAATGTTAATACTGCACTGAAACCAATAATGCAAAGTATAATTTCTCGGTTTTGCCCACTCGACAAATAACGCATATTCTCCAGTAGGGGGAGACAAAGCACAAAGTGAAAAACGTATTGTCCATCTAACCATTTATCTTCAAACTGTTTCTTCAATATAGGGCAGGCCGATTTAAATCACGGTCCTCAATGTCTGAACATTGTTGATTTTCCAGCCGTACTTTAATTGTGAGCGGGGTATGAAATCTCTGGCCAATCAGAATTATAATTATTAACTAATAATATTTATTATTAAACCCACTACCTGGGAGAACTGGCCTGGATTTGGAATCGAGGGCCAGATTTGAAGAACCCTGGTACAGGGAGGCACCTTGATTCGAATGTCAGAGGCAGCAGAGTGACGAGTCACCATACCACCCAAAGTTAAAGCCATTTTCAAGTTAAAGACATAACAATTTAAACGATACGGTCACAGCACGGCCGGGGTGTGTTCCAGGAAGCAAAGAACTCAGGGACGACAGATCTGATGACGGTTGATGGGGACACGTTCAGACTACGGACAAATTAAAGATATTGTTTCATCGAAAGCCATATTTTGGAAACTGGAATACCGGGAACAAATGTTTGTAAACAGGGGAGAAAGTGTGACTGCTACAGTACAGGTGGGACTCAAACTTAGAACTCTGCGAATACCCCCTAATGACCATTGAACAATTAAAAGTATACAGCATAATATCTGCTCGATCCAATTACAATATAAACAAGAAACTAGTTTAAAATACAGATATTCTGGATAAATGGCTGATGTTTCAATTTTATCTTTGTTAACAAGTGGTAAACCTACCAAATTCAAAGAATTTGTATGTTAACCTAAGGAAAAATGTTTGCCTGACCGCTTAGCAAGCCACGTGGTTTATCTTTAGTCGTATGGTCCTGCACCGCCGTCCATGCTGCTTCCGGCGTCGAATCGCGCAGGGATTTTTACGGAGACCCCGTAGAAGCCGAAGCACGTAATTTTTACTGCAATATTACTCCACACGCACATATAGTTCTTAATATTTTGTTTCGTAATTTTAAAGATCAACCCCCTTAACACTGACCGACATAAAAATTAAACCATCTAAAATGTAATCAATGTAAAATTATTGTAGTGATGTAGAAAAATGTGTTCATTTATTGGCCGCCTTTTTCCACATACCGGAAGTTTGGGTCCCGGCTGGATAAAACGATGTGCGCCCTTAACGCGCATCCTTTTCAGTTGAACACTGAAGCTTCGTCCGGATCATGTCAAGCGGTTCTGCGGATTATAACAGGTACGCGGTAAAAAGTGTTCCGCTGTTCAAAAATAATCATAATAGTAATGTATTGTATTTTCGATGATGACATTATTATTATGGTTGAAGAAGTTGCGTATGTTATGGGTTTTTCATTTGCTTTAAAAAAAGATTAAACTAGACAGGCAACTAGTTCTTCGTAATGGTGGGTAGTCTTTTCGTTAATATTTGTATTAGTTCTTAGCCGTTTTAAGTTAATATTTGAGGTGTATGAAGTGTTTTCCCATGAATATGTGAGGAACTAATTTGCTTTTCGGCCGGTGTGAGGCCGCGTCGGGTGGTTGCCTGTCAGGCCTGTTCGATTTGTCCCATATGCGGTGACCAAAGGCCGCACTGTGACCCCAAGTCGGTCCACTGGGGGATCAGAAAATAAAATATTTTCAAATCAGTTTATGTAATTATTTTATGTCACTAGAAGTACAATAGTTAATTCCACAGCATGAGCATGTGAATAGTTTGTTACCGAAAACTATGAATTTTAATTTCTGTCAACCTCTAATTTTACACCGGGGCGTCGGCTTGTATTCGGCGAGGTGGAGATCAGACGCATTAACCTGTAGTATCTGAGTAACACTTTCTCGGAGGGTGTTGTCCTGTAGTAGACTGTACCTTATTTGTGGTCCCGAAAACATGCAGTATCGCCGCGGCCTCCATGGGCTGCCGTTCGCCGCGCGCCGGTCCACGTGGCGTACGGTGTGGCGCCACGAGCCTTGCCGCTCGTACCCAGCTTTAATAAGGATCATCTTTTACTAGCTCAAGAGATCGAGACCATGGGGGCCCTGAAGGAATGGAGCCTGATGGCGTCATCGAGGTGAGTTATGTGATATCTGTGTTCCAGGACCGTCTGTTTAATACTACAGACGTCAGCATGGTTTTTCTTAATGTCCCCACTCGCAGAGCAATTGGACTGAGAATGTCGATAATTTCGATGACATGAACCTGAAGGAGCAACTCCTGAGGGGTATATATGCCTATGGTTTTGAGAAACCCTCAGCGATTCAGCAGAGAGCAATCATGCCGTGTATTAAAGGTACGGTCTTCTCCTTTTGGGTCTTTCATTTGTTCGAGAGCTGTCAAAAGTTGAGTGAGATGATGCTGTTTCATCTTTCGGGACTGACCTGGAATGGAGACATCTTTCGCACTGATCACTCAGATTTTAGAGCCGAACTTTTCAGGGTAAATTGCTTAAGGAATGCACTTTGAACGAACCAGTTTCGTGTGTCAGATTGTGGATACCGCCTGCTTACTTTTTTTACTTTGGTGACCCATTCCTTTGCGTCTGCGTCGCAGGCTATGACGTCATCGCTCAGGCCCAGTCGGGGACTGGCAAGACGGCCACATTCGCCATCTCGATCCTGCAGCAGCTGGAGATCGAGCAGCGAGAGACGCAGGCCCTGGTTTTGGCCCCCACCAGGGAGCTGGCCCAGCAGGTATGCTGCACCTGAGGTCATGACACAAACTCTGACATGTTTCAGACCAAGGTGGCATATTTGGATGGGGTTCCACAAAGGTACTGTTATCTTGCCTTCGACTGCGCTGTGTGTCGTGAATGAACTAACATTAAATCTGGAGCCCTCATTCTTCCCCTTCCCCCTTGTACTCTGTATGTGTTTTTCAATTCAGATGTGAAATGCTTTGTTCCCAAAAGAGAAGATTTTTTGCAAACCTTGATTGCCTTGGTCTGAAAGTTGACGCGGATGCTTCTTTGTTACTGCTGTTTTATCTTCCCCCCCCCCCCCCCACAGGACTTATTTTGTAGTCTAACGCTCTCCAACGGTTTGTCCCCCTCCAGATTCAAAAGGTGATCCTGGCTCTCGGAGACTATATGGGTGCCGCCTGCCATGCTTGCATCGGCGGTACAAATGTCCGAAATGAGATGCAGAAACTCCAGGCGGAGGCACCGCATATAGTCGTCGGCACGCCGGGGCGGGTGTTCGACATGCTGAACAGGCGATATCTGTGTGAGTGTCCATAAAATCGCTCCAGTACGAGTTGTGGCAGTGAAATGATGCCTTATCATCTTTCGGGACTGACCAGTAATGGAGAAGACCATTGTATCGACCTGATCACGTGTGTGGGAACCGCACTTGTTTGTCAGGCCTTGGGGACCTTTTGCAGAGATTGTCCTCTCGTTTCACAGCCCCTAAGTGGATCAAGATGTTTGTCCTGGATGAGGCCGATGAAATGCTCAGCCGAGGATTCAAGGATCAAATATATGAAATTTTCCAGAAATTGAGCACAAACATTCAGGTCAGTTGCATGATTCTTCACACCTACAAGCATATAGGACCATTGTGTTGGCTTTTTCTCTTTAAAACTTGGTACTTGGTGCCCAACAGAGGTAATAGTCAGGCTGTTCCAGTGGTGTCTTCCATATTAAAGAACTCTGCTAAAATTGGCAAAGTCAGGTCATCTTGACTTTGGCAATAATGCTAGCAGGGTATGACATGGAAGTAGAATATTCACACTGTGCTGCACATGAGATGGTGTTGGACCTCTTTCTTAATGTCCGGTTGCTTCTGTCTCAAGGCCCGGTGTCACATGTCACTACAAGGCCCAGTGTCGCGTGTCACTGTAGTCTGGGTGACGTCCTACCATGGCAGTTTTTGCAATCATAACTTCTCTGTCAGGTTGTGCTTCTCTCGGCCACGATGCCAGCTGACGTGTTGGAGGTGACCAAGAAGTTCATGCGTGAACCAATTCGTATCCTTGTGAAAAAGGAAGAACTGACGTTGGAGGGCATCAAGCAGTTCTACATCAATGTAGAACGGGAGGTGAGTTTCCCTCAAGACTGGCAGGTCAAAACCCAAAAAGCAGTGCTCTACGTCTGGATCCATTCCCTTCTTGTTCAAAGCACTCTGCTTAAATTGTGAGATCGAAGTCATGACTTGGTTCTTACAATCATGAAAGTAAGAGTTTACTCCAAGAAGGAGAGTGACTGCACAATATCGGCAATGAGACGAGGACGGACCTCTTTCTTAATGTCCAGTGCCCTTTGTCTCAAGATCTTGTGCAACACTTGCTAAGTGAAGGTAAACCTTTTTACCGACCCTAGTTTTTCCATTCAGACTGCTCTTTATTTTCCAGGAATGGAAATTGGACACACTTTGTGACTTGTATGAGACACTGACAATAACCCAAGCTGTCATTTTCTTGAACACCAGAAGAAAAGTCGACTGGCTGACTGAGAAGATGCATGCTCGGGACTTCACGGTCTCTGCCCTGGTGAGATGGGCCGAGTTCTTTTTTATTTCTTGGATTTTCGTTTGTGCACCTGCTCTTCAGCGTTTGGGCAACTCTGTTGGTCGTTTTTTTTTTTTTTTTTTTATTCATGCGAGATTCTCATGACTTGCTTCCTGCCTTGCAGCATGGGGACATGGACCAAAAAGAACGGGATGTGATCATGAGAGAGTTCAGGTCAGGATCTAGCAGAGTACTGATCACTACAGATTTGTTGGTGAGTGAATAGATTACCAAGACTGATCGTTGATGGATTTGATGGTATCACACTCATTTAGTCATAACCCCCCCCCCCAGGCACGTGGAATTGATGTGCAGCAGGTGTCTTTGGTCATAAACTACGATCTTCCCACAAATAGGGAAAACTATATCCACAGGTAAGTTCTTTCCCTTAATAGTTTGCCCTTATCTACGTTGGGAATCTCTTGTTCTTAATCTCTATTTTGCCCCCTCTAAACAGGATCGGTCGAGGCGGTCGTTTTGGCAGGAAAGGAGTTGCTATTAACTTCGTCACTGAGGAGGACAAGAGGATCCTTCGCGATATCGAGACCTTTTACAATACAACTGTTGAGGAAATGCCCATGAATGTAGCTGATCTGATTTGAATCCTGGGATGAGCGATACTTTGTCCGGTGCTCGCTGTTGCTGAATAGACGCGTGCATTTTGCTTTTATTGGGAAAATACTGAATCTTGTCTTGATGCTAAAAGCAGATCAGATTACAGGTACTTGTGGGGTGACTTGTGTGTGAGGACAGTTGCAGATTCATGTCGGTTTTGACATGGGATACAGAGACATGAATTCCTTGCAGTTTATCAGACATTTTTTTCCTAGTTCAATGAAAATGAGTATATTAGATATTCTCTACCATTTAATAATTTACTTATGGACTAAAAGATATAAGTGCTGTATTAAATCTGCCAATTATGTTAAACTAACATACTTGCAGTTATTCTTGGGTTAGATGCAATTGCCTTCCAAATTAAAGCACTTTCTAGTTTAATTTTGTGGAATGTATTATTTATTTAATCATGTTTTTATAAAAGACTTGTTTAGTGTGGGCCATGGAAAATAGCATTTAGCGCATAAATTGATTTACTTGTATTTGACCTGCTTCGAAATAAAGATTATATGAATACTGTGTTTTTTCCTGACTAAATGTGGTTTTGTCCCATAAAACAAGCTTGTAGATAAGCCAAACTTGCAGTACTTGTCTTTCGGTATTTTGCTCACTAACAGATGTTTGGTGTGATGTTCTTGTCTGAACCTTCTTCAAGCCCCGGTCATGTCGGTTGAGTTCATCCGAATTCCTATTTTCTTAGCTTCAGTCTATTTGCAATGCCAAACGGCATGTTGGTTTGAGCTATTCTTGTTAGCCGAAATGCTACATTAAAGCGTGTGCGTGACTGGCTGTGTAGGGTTTCAACAGAGATGGTTCTGTGAGCTTGAGTGATGTGCCTTAAACTTTTTGCTAGTCCCCTGTTCTAGCAGCATACATATATAATATGAATGTTTGTGGAAGACATTGTTCCAATTCTGGAAGGACTGAGCCATATAGTTACTGTAAACAATTCAGCTCAAATGCTGTTTTCCAAGCTCACCATGTGTCCTCTGTGCCAAATGTGACTCATCAGATGGCCTAAAAATGGTCATCTATTTTTGAACTTCACGGGCAGGTGACATTAAAGCTACGATGTACAGAGCATATTCTACAGCAGCTATTATGTTCTGGTATGCTTTGCTCTGTCAGCACAAAGGGATGGATGGGATGCAGACAGTATGATGTTCTATTGAAGAGAATGTGTTTCTGGAGTTCTCATAACTGACTTCATAGTTACAAAGACGTGCCCCAGACTTGGAAGGTAGGATGACCTCAACATTTTGAATCTGACTCCTGGTTTGGAGAAGGACAGCCAAAGGGTTTGCCTGCTGAGTTCCCGTCATGTGCGGAGTGCTGTAGTCTTTCATAAGCCAAATAATGTGGCTTTTATTTCAACAGATGGTGTGTGAGATATACACTACATGCAACTATTCCAATCTTGAGAAGCAACCCGAATATTGATGGTCTTTCCCTGTGACAATTATCTTAGGAAACATGGCGTCATGATTACATGCGTCATAATGGGTATTGTGCCTAATGTTGCAGATCAGGTAAAAGTTTATGCCTTTGTTTGTCACTGGGGCTGTACCCTTAGCTGTACTTAATTGCACTTTATAAGGTAAAGAAATTGACTCGGGGACATTTCTGTAAGATTGGTGGTACATTAATGCTGTTTGTACCATTGGGATGAGTCCATTTTTGTACCTTAAAAAGGTATGATTGCAAGGGTACAATTTTTATCCATTTTTCTGATAGTGTACAGGGGTGATCATTCTATCACTATATAGATAATAGCTCTCATAGTCTCAGAGACTCACAGTTTTAAATGCACTGCTGTACCGCGGTAAGGAGATAACAGGAGCATAATGAAACACTTTATAATCCACACTGATGCAACATTTAACTGCTAGAACTCGTCCTATTTACGAAGCCTTAAGTAGGAACTGGCGCGGCAGCCATTTATCATGGTCAGCTAAAGCAGCGAAGCGATTTGTCAAATGTGAGCACTGATACTCGGGGCTCGGGCTTCGTGCCGGACACTGACGCTGCAGAATTTCATCAGGAGACGGGGAGACACTGCGAGAAGCCAGACGTTACCTAGAAACAGATGCTTCTTGTTATGGTCTGCACACTATCTGGCTCTAATATTTTCCCCTGTGGCACAATAATTGTCCACTGTGACCAATTAGGAGTTTGGCTTATCCACAAAGTTAAAATAACTGAATGAATCCAGAAGCCTCCCGCGGAAAAGTAAATAAAGAAAATAGGGCTCACCCTCACAAAGCCAGTTCAAATTCATGGAGTACTTACATTCTCTGTCAACATGAATCCGGCAATTTGAAATTGCAAAAGTAAACTTATAGATTTGAATGATATTAACATGATGTAGAGTTCTGTATAACGCATTAGGAGTGGGAGAGGTGAAACGTCTCGTTACATAATGTAGAACATACCTAATGGAAAACGTCTACTGGCATTGAGTCAAGACGAACTGCTGTCATAGTCATTTGGTCTTTTAGAAAACGATTGTTGTATGTTTGTCTTAGTGCTGATGAAGGTAGAGGGAAAACAAATGGGATTAAACAAATTTTAACTTCTCAGCATGAATCTCTATATGTATTACCTATTTCATGTAATAATTATTGAGTTAAAAACGTATTTGAGAAAACTAGTAAGACACTTTTTAGCTAAAATAATCTGGTTCCAAGTCTGATTACACCTTACTGGAACCTCCAAGTGAATTAATGTATGATATGAATGTAAAATGAAATAAGCTTTTATAGAATGAGTAATGGAACATAAATCCATAAAAAAACCTCCTTGAGCTTATCCAGAATCCAGAAAAAACTGCCCTTTATGAAAAGATCAAGACCTCTAAGCTATTAAATTGAAAACTGTTTCCAGAGGTATTTATAAACATGACTGCACACTTACCGCGATGACACGTCTTGGGCTATTCTGCAGTCGCCGCGCCCAAGTCAATACACTTCGCTAAAGTCATCACTACGGGGTACGGGGACAAGGAGCAGCGAGTTGCCTCTGTGTGCATTTTTTTTTTTTGGGGGGGGGGGTGCAGTGAAAGAAGACTTTCTGGGGGCAGCCAGTTGGACCAGCACCAGGAATACGGTGGTGTCAGTCAGCAGAACTGCGGAGCTGTGGAGAAGACTGCAGACGCACCCATATTTACAATTACAATTTCCCCCTGCTGCTCACCAGAATTATTATTCACATAACTGACTCCTCACACCCCTGCCCACGTATTTTATGCAGACATTAAAAAGTTGACTCCCTGCATCCCTGGATATTTTCAAGCAAGGTATTTTAACTTAGGAACCATATCTCTCTCAACAATACAATTTCAGTGCCGCCAGGCGGCATCAGCATCTTTCTGGCCGCACTAACATGAAGTCAGCCTGAAATGCAATACGACGCTCCGCCCACGGTGTGTCACACGTGAGCCATTTTCGAAAAACCTAATGCTATGACGTTTCTCTTGTTAGTTAAACGTGTTATTCTCCAGTGGAAAAGAGTGTTAACTCTCGTTTTCTTCTTGTTTGAGCACGAAAGAGGAAAACAGCCGTCTGTTTCATCATGCGTCAAATTTACTATTGATTTTCTCAGTATAAATGTTTACAAAGTAGAAGAGCAAAAACTGGCAGCATCTTACAGTGATCTCAGGTCGGCCGTCTAGACTAGCTTACAGACATGAAAGGCACCAAATGTGTGGGGATAAGCGCATAGTGGGTTTGCGCTTTGCAGGGGGACTCGAGTTACAAACCGCACTTATTTCCACAAAGCAAGGTTCAAATTCATCAGCAGCAATAGCTCGGTGCTTATAAATAGTGCAACAGAAACTCAACAAAGATAGTGGACCATGTATAGTGGACCAGCTATGATTTCCGCGCAAGGACACAGCAGAATTTTACAACAGGTGCATATTTACCTAACACAAAGATTCGTTGCTTTGCCAAGTTATAAAGTTGATAAGGGCAATTTCCACTGCATATATAATTTGCGCTTGCGGATGAGCGAGAGGGATAG
>JAABNY020000043.1:11035561-11051520 GCA_015164015.2 Brevimyrus niger | reverse complement strand
TAGGTGTGCATGTGTGAGTGTGCCCTGCGATAGGCTGGCCCCCTGTCCAGGGTTGTTCCCTGCCTCGTGCCCGTTGCCCCGCTTCCGGGATGGGCTCCGGACCCCCCGTGACCCAGTAGGGTAAGTGGTTTGGAAGATGGATGGATGGAAATTAGGCCTACTACAATAGGTACTCTATATGGACAAAAGTTATAACAGCTGCTATTCTTCTGGGAAGGCTTTCCACAAAATTTTGGGGTGTGTTTGTGGGAGGCACTGATGTTGAACATGAAGGCCTGACTTATAATCAGTGTAAGTTTGGGGTTAAGGCTCAGAGCTCTGTGGGCCTTCCAAAAACTGTTCACACAAAACTGGATGCATAGAAATGTCCAAAATGTCTTGGTATGTTGAAGCATTAAGATTTTCCTTCACTAAAAATAAGTGGTCTAGCCCAATCCCTACTAAATAACTCCATACTATTATTCCTCCTCCACCAAACTTTACAGCTGGCACAATGCAGTCAGGCAGGTAATATTCTCCTAGTATCCACCAAACCCAGAATAAGCCATCAGACTGCCAGACAGAGAAGTGTGATTAGTCACTCCACAGAACTTGTGTCCACTGTTCTAGGGTCCAGTGGCACCGTGCTTTACACCACTCCATTAGACACAATGGCATCACACTTGGTGATGTGAAGCTTGCATGCAGCTGCTCGGCCATGGAATCCCTTTCAATGATGCTCCCAGCGTGCAGTTTTTGTCTTGGGGATAATGCCAGAGGATGTTTGCAACTCTGCAGTTACTGAGTCAGCAGAGTCTTGGTGAGATGGTGAAAGGTGGCATGCTATGACAGAACCACACTTGAATTCACTGGGCTCTTCAGAACGGCCCATGCTTTCACAAACGTTTGTAAACCTGACTGCATGACTAGGTGCTTGATTTTTTCATACACACCCGTGGCAATGGCTCTGAATAAAATACCTGAATTCAATGACTGAGAGATGTGTCCCAATACTTTTGTTCATATAGTGTGCCTTTCACCATGATTTTCTTTGGAAACAAGGAACCTCGATATTTAGGCCTCTCAGGGATGTCAGTGCCACAAATACAATTTGCTTGTGTATGATTTCCAAGTCACAGTAGACTTTGCATCCAGTGCGTAAAATTTCTCAGTTGGGATTTGATCTGGGAAACCTGAGGTTGCCCCTGACGCTGACACCACTCGCTGACCCCCGCTCGTGCATAAACAGAGGACACTAAGCTTGATTTAGGCAGTGCGGCCAACGTAGTGATTTTTTAGACCCCTTCAACAACTGTTTTTTTCTTTCAAAAAAGTGACTAGCAAAAAATCAAAAAACGGCTTTTTGGGCAAACCTTTGCTGAGATCAAAAACAGAAACAAGTAAATGAGAACAACTTTAATGGGAAATCAGCTGTATTAAAATACGGTAGGCCTAGAAGTATTAATTTTGTAATGCTGTTTTTAAATGAATATAAGATATAGGCTACTTTATGACACTAATGACATTTCCGTGAATCAAACAGAAACTAAGTGCATTCAGAAACACACATAGATATTTAGTCAGATAATTTGTTTGCAAGTTATAAATTTTACTTTTGATGTTATTTTTTTTGCTTCTTTTTTTGTTTCATTTTCTCACGCATTTTTATTTTTGGTTAATGTTAAAAACGTTTTGCTTGATAATATTGGCACAAATCTGATTCCTTAAAAAAACGAATCTGGTTGACAGCTTTACTCTGCACTGGCGAGTATCAGTCAAAATGTTTCATAATTTTTTTATTAACCCCAAAAATGGAACTGTGAAGCACCTAGTAGCCTGGTCCTGCCCGGAACCCAGCGCTGAGTAATAGTATCCTGGTGCGGTGTCCTTGTCGTAGAGACTGCGGCAGGAGGCTGAAGATCAGAAGCTCAGGCCATTTGTCACTGTTCCACATCTGGCACTGTCAGGCACTAACTGCTTCGTGTATCTGCCTGGGTAATCTCTGCCTCTCTAGCCAGCCATAAATTAACCCCTGTGTCCTTAGTGGGTGCCTTTCAGTTGGACAGATGCTCCCTGCTCCGTGTCTGTCACTGACCATCGCCAAGGACAAAAGCCTTTTGTATACCTCCGAGACCCCACGGTCGCATTCACTATCCTCGTTTTTTCTTCTTCTTCTTCTCGCTCCTTCCTTTAGGAGACACGTCGTGCAAGGAGGGGACGCTGGGAATGTCGGTGAATGCTCAACGTCTCGTGACGGGAAGGGATGAAAAATTGGGGAAAGGACCTGCCACTTAGTGCCCCTGCTCCGTTATCTGACGGAGGTGCCATCCACGAATGCGCCGCAGCATTGGGACATTACCTATTCCTCACCCTATATAGCTTTTGAAAAAACTGAGACCACAGCACAATTTTATGTTTAACTAATTTCTTAATTTATGGGTGTGCATTTGTGAATAATATATATATATATATATATATTTTGCTAACTGCAGCCTGGTTCTTCTCTGTTTCTCATTACTAAAGGGCTTCTTCCTTGCTTTACAGAACTTCAGTTCTGCTTCTATGAGCCTGATACGAACTGTCCTAGCAGTGCACTTCACACCTGCAATATTTTCTATAACATCTGTAGAGGTGGTGGGTCCAAGCAACTAGAGACTAAGACATCTGATTGGTTGGTTCCGCCCCCTCTAATTGGTTGGACCCAAATCCTCTCCAATCTGATTGGTTATCTCCCCGAACCAATCATTTTTACACATGCCCTCAGAACATTTTTGTGTAAGGAAAACTCCCTTGAGTAAACATTTATACCCTTCATGAAAATAAGCAAAAAAATTATTGTATGTTAACGGTGTCAGACTCCTGACAGAGGCAGCCAGGTTTTGGGTGAAAATATCCTGGTACTTAATGGAATTCATTATGTCACTGATCTTTAACAAGAGCTTGTTAATGGCTTAACAAGAGTGGATCACAAAGGAGTCCCAGAGCACACACCCAGTGTATTCTTCTTGCCGTGACTCTTGGCAAGGTTCAGCCATTGGGTTCTTTTCTGGAAGGCCTTCTTTCATACTGCCGTTCCAAATAGCTAGTTGACATGGAGTCGACTGTAAAACAGTCTATATATTGAATATGTCTGGTATGCTAAAGGTCACCGTAGGCTTTTAAAAAATTACTTATAGCCCTTGTAAAGTGATGTTTATCACCAGCAGCTGATACAAAGTTGTCTGAGTATGAAGCTGATTTAGCATATACTCTGCAGCAATAACTCATAAAATGCCCATTTAAAATGTTTAAAATGACATTATCATTTTAAATAGATGTTTAGCTTAAACATCTGGAGTGCTGACTAAACTCAAACATACCGTAGTACTGTATGTGTCAAGAAGTACCAACAATCATGGCTCTGTGTTATGCAGCGTAATCCTATAATATTCACATCATCTGCAATATACACCATAAAATGTAAAATATATGAGGGAGATTACACCAATCAGCCATAACATTACAACCACCTGCCTAGTATGGTGTAGGTGCCCCTTCACCAGCAAAACAGCTCTGACCCACTGAGGCATGGACTCCACAAGACCTCTGAACGTGTCCTGTGGCATCTTCCACCAAGATGTTGGCAGCAGATCCTTGAAGCTGCGAGGTGGGGCCTCCATGGACTGGATTTGTTTGTCCAGCACATCCCACAGAGTTGAATCAGGGGTGAGGGTAAAGCAAAAACTGTGCAGGGCTCTGGCATCCCAAGACTGGAGTTTGACACCCATGGGCTAGCCTATCCTCCCCTTGTGCATCAATCAGCCTTGGGCACCCATGACCCCATCACTGGTTCACTGTTTGGCCTTCCTTGGATCATTTTTGGTAGGTACTGACCACTGCATAGCAGGAACACCCCACAAGGTATTTAGGTTTGGAGATGCACTGACACAGTCTTCTAGCCATTACAGTTTGACCCATGTCAAGGTTTCTCGAGATAATATAGAGGGTAATAATATAGAGGGCAAAATTTGAGCAATGTTGCCAGTCAATGCTGCTCACAAATGCTGTTTGAGCATTTCCCCATGAATATTAGGCAACATTTTTCTACTTGAAAACTTCTGATTGGCAGTGGGCTAATTTTTGCAACCAGCCAGATTGAAAGATGCCCTCTGTCTCATCTGATTGTGAGTTGCCTGGCAACATTGCTCAGAAAGTGGCCATGTGTATCACCTTTGCCTTTGCTCATTTTTCCTGCTTCCAACACATCAAGTTCTAGACGTGACTGTTCATTAGCCTAACATATAACGTATCCCTTGACAGGGGCCACTGTAACGAGATAATCAATGTCATTCACTACCCCTGTCAGTGGTTTTAATGTTATGGCGGATCGGTGCATATTCTTAGTATAATAGGGGCAGCAGGTTTTCCGTAACTGTACATAAGAGAAATTAGTGATATTTACGACACACTGAGGACGGCGACCCTCCATCTGTTTTTCTTTATTAATAAGGTTTTTACCAAGGCGAGGGAACTGCAAATGTTTTGTAACTTATTACAGTCTAATATTGACAGGAAATGTTTGCCCTGCTGCCAATGGAAATTCTGTGTTTAATTGATTCAAGTATTACTTAGCGCATCCCCGGTGCTTAATAATTGCCAGTGTCAGAAACATCTTCCGGTGGGTGGGGAGAGGAACGCTCGGGTGACTCTAACCTAATAGTTAATAACGGTGGCAGATAAACGCTTTTTTTCGGACTCGCCAAGCCGTTTTTCAAACTCATCTAGAGCCTTTTTAGTACGATACGGTAATGTAATTCGTTTATTTATACATTGCATATTTGTTACTCGGTATTCAGTCAGACTAGAAATTAGGGAAATTTATCAGATTTCAGTGTTTAGACAATCATGTGCGGCTGGTGTGACCGCAGTCTGAGCTTTCGTGCAGCAAGTAGCTTTCGCAGGATTTCTCCATATAAAAGCGGGACTTCCATGGGGATTCTGTAAATCATTATCAGTTAGACTGTTATCATAACGTTACCAAACGCAATTAGCACCTTCTTTAATTTCTCTTTCCAGTGGACATACTAATTTTCAGGAGTGTGAATTCCCAGCGCTCGACTCAGCGGCATGGTGGCATTTGAGTTGAGTGATTTTTTTTTTTACTTACTTCATGGCATCGCAAAAAGTTGGAGCGTAACTGTTTGTAAAATATGCTGCTTTTATCTTTCCGGATCTTTGTGCTTCGAATTTAGCTTTTGAAGTGCATGCATGTAAATAAATTGAAACTCTTTGGTTATAACATTATTTAGGGATTTTTCTGATGTGTGACCTCTTGTATTATTGGTGTTTTAGGTAGTTTGGTCTTGGTTTTCCCACAAGGAAGGTGTTTCTCTCCCTCATCTCTTGCAGCGAGGCCACCAAGCCCCGAGGTGGCGCCGTAGAGGGGAGGGACGAGATTCCGAACAAGAGCTTTCGGGTGTTTATCCGACTGTGTCCCGAAGAGCGGCGGGACCCCCCGACAGGTATGTGCATCACCTCACTGTATAAAGGTGTTTATAAGCCGTAAGAGTTGCATTTTTCTTGAGCTATTGACAAAGTTTGTTTATTTAGAATGGCAAGCTTTGCAGCAAAGTAGTCTGTTTTTAATGCAAATTACTGTTTTTGCTTAGCAACCATGTAATGTTTGGTATGTATACATCTTTATTCTTTATACCACCTACATAAAAAGTGCTGGTTGTGAATAGACTAAGAGACATTGGAGAATTGGTGCTCATTTCCTGGGAGTGTTAATTCTTATTAGAAAATATGAACACATAAGATACGCATGTGATGGTAGATGGTTGGCACATTTCCCTCAAACTTCTGAGACAGGGGTTTGAGTCTCTACCCTGAACAGGAAGGTCCAGAAGATGGATCTAAGACATTGTGTTTAATCTAAGAAATTATAATAAACATTAACTATTGCCTATTTTCTTTAATAACCATTAGTATAGGATTCAAACACTGTATTAAAGTGTGGCTTATGTAACTTATGTAAGAGAGATTTTGTAATATATTGGTTACAGGTTTGAGTGTTATTTAAAAACATTTTCTCACAGATGAGGCAAGGGGATTTATAAAAGTGAAGAGACCCAATCAGGTGGTTGTTGACACAGGAAGGGTGAGTGAACATGAGGCTGGTGTTTCAATGTGGCGATTGGGTAGGTGGCCTTGAATTTCAATGAGTGACAGGTTGAGCAGCCAGTCAGTAATGAGGAAAAGACCATGCCTGAATGGGCTGAGTGAGAGATGTAGTGACTATGAATCTATCTATTGAAAAGGGTGCAGTGCTGTTACTACTTTGTGAGCAGACCAGTCATTTAGACATGCATCTACGGCAGCATGATTAAGTAGGAATCATTAGCAGTGTTTCTCAGACCATGCCTCAGTCCACATTTTGAAGGAAGCTGGGAGGGAGCAAACATGTGGACTGTCTGGCAAGGAGCTGGGAGGGAGCAAAAATGTGGACCGTCTGGAGGTCCTCATGGACTAGGTTGGGATACACTGAGTTATAGATCTCCTCTACTCCTGAATATATATCTCCTAAAAGTAATCCTGTTAGACTGTCCCTTTTACAGCACGATTTATAGTCTTATTCTTAGGCACCCACAAGAGTGCGTTTCGTCATCAGTGACCTTACATCCCGAATCCAGGGCCACCCACCCCAGACTCTGGAGTTTAATGCCGTTTGGGACGAGACGGCCACCCAGAAGGAGGTCTACGAATCGGCAGCCAAGGTAATCCGCACTTCCTGCTTCCGGCGGCCATGAGGTGCCCTGAATTCACAGGCTTACAGTGTGCACTTGTTTTTACTGGAAGTGCATCGTTTTGTGAGAATCCCATTGATTTGCACATGCTTTACTATAGCATAGGGCACAGCTGGTGCCAAAGACAGTTTATAATTCAGCGTTATTTATTTAATTTGTAATGCTAATATTTCTAAGCAGTTTAAAATGATACATATTTGAATTTTAATTATTAAAAAAATAATTAATTTATGTTCTTTCAGTGGGGCATTGCTGCTGCAGGTTAGATGAGATATTCTGCTAAATGTTTTCTTCACGAAAGATTAATAGATTGATAGAACAGTTTCTTATCGAGGGAAGGCCATGGATCTGATGAATCTTGTTCCAGAAGATGTAGTGACACGTGGCACTCCAGTACATCAGTCACCTGATTGACGTCTCCTTGAACTATGAGGAGGACTAGGGCAAATTTAAGAGGCAAATTTCACAATTCTGCGTTTTGCCCAGTCATTTAGAAAGGCATTTAAGTAAAGTGGAATTACAAGGTGAATCACCAGGGTAAATCAGCAGCGATGCCCTGTGGATATGAACAAACATCCCGACTGCAAACGCTTAATTGAGGCTCACCGTCGCCCCCATGATTCTCCTGCCGCTGCCGCACCCGGCCCCCAGCCCCTGGTGGAGTCTCTGCTGCACGGCTACAACGGCTGCGTTATTACCTACAGCTCGCCGGCCAGCGGGAGGTCGTCACACAGCCTGCTGGGAGATGGCGGCGTCGCTGGCGCTCAGCGGGGCATCGTCAGCCAGGCCGCTGAGGACATTTTCAGCTGTATCCTTACTTTCCTGTGTCCTGGGTAGGAGGGTGGGGCTTCTCACGACAGTAAAGTCATGGGAAGCGAAGTATAAGTAATAATTTTTAAGGCGGGTCATTGTCGTAATGGAGAGAAATCGGCAAAGACATTATTAATGACATTGTAATTCATTGCAGATCATTTCCAACTAGAGTAGATCAGCCATGAGTCCTTTCGCTCTCTATGGTATTTTGATTTCTATGTTTCAGTATTGCAGTATTTTTCTATTGCAGGTTAGATTGTGCAACGAGTACTGTAAAACTGCTGTTTTTGAAAGAGCCTAACCCACTTGGATCACAGAGATGCTGTTTTTTATGTCCTTCACAATACTCCCCCCCCCCCCCCCCCCCCCCGCCCACCCAGTCAGGAGGCAGCCAGCATCGGCTTCATCGTGATCATCGATCGCCGGCGGGACAAATGGACGTCAGTGAAAACCTCCCTGGCGAAAATAGCGGTACGTGAAGGGTGTGGCCCCCCCTGCGCTCGCGGCTGCGTGATTAGCAACTGAGGTCCTCAGGGCTGAGGATCCTATTTAAAAGTTGTAGCGCCTTTGTGAGGCTGTCTCTCTAGGGCAGGTAGGAGGGTAGCGTGAAATATCTGCAGGGGGGCTCGATAGAGTGAATCAGCATGACAGTCCTCTGACCTCTCGGGTGAATCTTTTAAAGAGGAAAACAGTGTTCCCTTCTGTTTTAGAAGGGAATTTGGAAGAAAAAAATCGGCATATCATTTTATGTTAAATATATTTATGTGATGTCATTGAAATACATCGTGAATTTCTGTTGTAAGACATAGTTGGTTTCATGTACTGTTAATGTCACCAGAAAATACCAATTTATTTCCCTCATGTGACTCTTGTGCATTGGGGCTGTTCGTACTGTTCACCTGCAGGGGGCGTTTCCAGGAAACCTGCAGCTGGTCCTGGTTCTCCGACCGTCGCGCCTTTTCCATAGGGCCATGGCCGATATTGGAATCCGGTTGCACCGCGATGACTTCAAAATGAAGGTGGGCCTTCCTGGATTATCCAGGTCCATGATGAGGGGCTTGCAAGTTTCAGTGCATGGGGTGGGGCTGGAGGTCTGCAGGCAGAACCGGGTTCGTAAGTAAATAAAAGAAAGCTGGAAGCTTCTGCGTCAAAAACGGCGTTTTCTTTTACTTGGGTAGGTAAAGCCTGTGGGTAGCCGGGCTCAGCTTGGTTTAAGTACCCCAGGTATTGGTACACATGGGGCAGCAAATCAGTTGACTTGCTCAACTGCAGACTTGCTCCATTTCAAGGCTGGCCGAATGCCAACCAATTGCAGAATTCTTTTTTTATTATTAATATTATTACTGTAGGAAAGAGAGATCATAGGATTTTCAACACTTAAACGGCCACCCAGCCCCTCCATAGAGTGTCGATTCTGTAGCCAGGCCTCTCGCCCCAAAGCCTTCTTCGGTCTTCAGTCCTGACCAAAACGGAGGGGGGGGTTCGCTGCCCAGCCGGCTCTAACCGAGGCTCCTCCGGTACCTATGGACTAGCGGCGCCTGGCCTGGCGCGCAGCCTCCGCTGACGGCGCGTCCTGTGGGTGGGTGCCGAGGCCGGAGTCGCGGTGCTCTGGCGGGGCAGGGGGTCTGCAGCCAGTTAACTGCTGACTTACCGCTGCCGTGCAGCCGGCTGCAGGCGGCACACGGAGCAGCCTTATTTGGAAAGCGTTGGCAGTTGACCGGTGGTGATACTGGGATGGCCCTAGGTAGTAGTGAGGTGTGACGGTTTGCTGAAGATGAGGGCAGTGTGTGACTCGGCAGGTCAGGATACTGTGCCTATGACCGGAAGGTTGTTGGTTCGAATCCAATGCCCGGCAGAGAGAGATTTCGCCATTGGGCCTCTGAGTAAGGCTACAATCACTACAGGTACTCCGAGCTTGCTTTCAGCTGTACTACATTTTGGGTAAAATCGTTGGCTAAATGTAACGTAAGAGCCGGCACCCAGAAGAGATGGAGAACCCCTGCCGTTTTGCACCATCGTCTAGCTGCCATTTTTGGTAGCTCCTGGTTCTGCCATGGGATCATGTCGATCATCTCAGGACACGGAGAACCTGCGGAGGAGAGGATCCAGCCCGTTCTGGGCGGAAGACGGCCTCTCCCTGCTCAGCTTTATGCCGTTAAAGTGCATGTGGTTCGGGGGCCTCTCCGTGGTTGGGATGGTTCCTCTTACGGTTTCCAGCCCCCCGAATCGCTTCTCGTTTCAGCGCGCCTGCATCACACTTAATGAGAAGTCAGCTTCCCAGTAACTCTGGCCCTTTCCACATGACTCTTACCTCAGTTCCTCCAGCCCCAAAAGTGAGACGTTTTCTCCTTGACTTCCTCTGAAGCCGAGTCCCATCGGAGCCACGGAGACTCCCACAGCAATCTCTGCAGCCCTTCTCCTCTTGTTAATCTAAGCAGATTTGATCTCATTTTTTTTTTTTCTTTTTCTTCCCTTTCCTATAATGAGCGAGAAATGGGAAAGTTCCTGTGCCGCGCCATGTGGGAGAAGGAAAATCCCCAGCTGCCCTCTAGGTGGCAGCGTGTGGGCATGTGGGGCCCGGTTGGGTCACAGGGGTGAGGAAAGGCCACCAGGCAGCTGAATCCGTTTAAGCCAGAGAATCTAAGAGAGGCTACAAACAGGGGCCATAATAAATCCAACACCCTTTAAATAAAAGAGGCTACAAACAGGGCCCATAATAAATCCAACACCCTTTAAATAAAGGTCATTTGTCAAACTAGCAAAAAAAAAGCAGAAAACTATGTAAAACACATTCTTTTACATTTTTTTTTAATTTGCTGCTTGTGTTAATATATTGGCATCATTTGAAAGAAGTGCTCAAAAATGGACCATCAATTTAGAAAGTTCTTTGTCCTTGGTTATTTCTGCAGAATGCGTAGTTGCATCAAATTCCATTGATGTAATTACCTCAGTAGCACGTGGACACGGTTCATTATGTCTGAACAAATTTCGTACGGCATCTGTGGTTGAATGCGCCCAGTGTTGTCAGTTTTAGTTGTGTATATATACACCCCCCCCCCCCCCACGCCTCTGTCTGAAGGTGGTCATGCTGAGCTCGCTGTCCGACTTGCACGTCTACGTGGACAAAGAGCAGCTGACCAGTGAACTCGGAGGGAACCTGGATTACTCTCACAGTCAGTGGATCCACCATCGCACAGTCAGTATCTTCGCCTCCTCCTTTGTTCAGCGTCTCCTGCGCTTGCAGGGCCAATTCTCAGCCAGCAGCCTCTGTTTGCTCCGTGCCTCTGATAGGAGGAGACAAAACGATAAATGCTCAGTGAGGAGATGTCTTAAGGCTGTGGTATATGAAGGAAATGGCTGCACTGTAGATGCCATCGATATGACGGGAGTTTCCGTCTCGCTCACCGTGTACTTCTCGCAGGCCATCGAGAGCTTTGCAGTGGCCGTTAAGGCCGCGACCCAGAAGTTGCAGAAGTTCAGCGCCGAGCTCACTGGCGTGCAGCTGCCAGTGGACGTGCGGGGTGCGGAGGAGCTGTTGGGCGCTCACACTGCGAGACACCGCGCGCTACAGGTGCTTCCTGTGCTTTGCTTTTGCTTGAAATCACCCACTATTTATATTCATGTAAAATGACTACATTAGCCACCAACGGAGGTCGAGCTCTCTGAGGATGAATGTGTCGTCGAGCTGCTCTAGGAAAAAAAAAAAAAAATCTAATTTGTACCGTTTTTCCGTTGCGAAACTGGCAATAATTTTTGTAGAGTTTATGTAGGAACAGAGTATTCGGGCTCCCCTGGGAGACGTTCGAGTTCTTCATAGATGCTGTGTGCTGTTCACAAGCACCTCAGGAGTTGTCTGGTTTACGAAGAGCACTTCAGAGACATTGGATTACTTGTTTGTAAATTGGCTATTAAATTATGCGCTTTACTTCAAGACGCCATGTGGAACGATGTAATAACTTTTCTGCTCTACTTGGATATTTAATAAGACTATATTCCCGGGATATGTTATGCATCCACATAACCCTAATAATATGCTGGATTATAAAGTTGCATGTGACTTATGACCGTCGAAGGCTTTTCGCATGAGGCCTCCTTCCACTCTGCCTTTCGTACTTTTGCTTCTCATGTAGGATGAGCTCCATCTAGCAGTTAGACAGGGAGCGACTCTTCTGTGCTGCATCAAAGAAGCTGCAAACAAGACGGGCCGTGGCCGGCTGAGCCCTGATGAAGGGGCGAGCTTGGAGACCGTGGGAAGGTTGGTTTGTCCGTTTTTCGTACGAAGGTTTTTTATCGGGATGTTGTCCGTCATGCGGTTGCACTGTTTCTGTTGGCCGATCTGTACTCGTGTTTCAGGCTGGTTTCTCAGCTGGATGAGACCAAGGCTTCTCTGGAGCAGTGTTGGTCCAAGCAGCACCGGAAACTGGAGCAGTGTTTGCAGTTCAGGCAGTTTGAGCAGGACTGTGCGGAGGTGAGTTTGAAGGGGGGGGGGGGCTTCTGGACTGGGCCCATGCTGGATTCTCTGACAGCGTTGCCACTCTCCCTCCCAATGGCACAGGTGGGAAAGTCTCTGGATGCTTGGATGGAAGAGCTGGATTCCATCTCGGTGGTCGGGAGCTGCATGAGCGGCGTGGAGGAGCAGCTCAGTGCAGTGAAAGCTTTGAAAGAGAGAGCACAGGTCAAGCCTGGGTGTTTTGGAGCAGTGAAACTCCAGTGGAGCCTCTTCGTGATTTGATGCAACTACGCATTCTGGTTTTACTTTGGTTAATAATGAATTTGCTTAATACTTTTTTTTTTGTTTTTTGTTTTTGTTAGATTTAGTGTGTCGTAGTGCTGTCCCCCCCCCCCCCCTTCTGTTTACTGGAATAGTTGTAAATTTCTCCGAGGGTGGAGGTGGGAGCGTCTAAATTGTTGTTGTATTCCAGTGCCCCCACTGAGCCTCAGCCGTTTGGCTGGTTATCTCACCACCTGCGGCTTCTGTTTCTCAGGAGTCCCTGGCGACGGCGCAGAGGCACGCCGTCCGCGGTGACCGGCTCATCGGAGACGGTCACTATGCCGCCCGCTCCATTGAGTCCAAGTGCGCCGAGCTGAGGCGCGTTTGCGGTTGCTTCTCTGGTGAGGTTAAACGGAAGTGTGGCGTGCTGGAGAGGTTCCTTCAAATCCACCAGCAAGTGGACAAGGTACGAAGAAAAGGTCGAGCCGCCTTTGGGTGTCCGGCCAGCTCTGCAGATATACTCGTTCGAAAGATATACTCAGCAGTACACCTATTTAAAGACTGCTACCAAGGTGCAAAGTGAATTCAGAGGATAACTTCCTCTACAGTAGCCCTACCCTGCTCTTATATATTCCGTATACCTCTTTTAAAGCATTAAATTAAAGCTCCTCCTGAAAAACATACCGGTAGAATGCACTCAACTTTTAGCCTACGTGTTGTCATTTTGTTGGTTTAGCAAGCAAAACGGCAGTAATGTAAGCCGGAGCCATGCCGTGCAGCTCAAGGGGCGAGATGTTGTCACAGGTGAACAAGTGGTGCGAGTCTGGCATGTACCTGCTGGCCAGCCAAGCTGTGGATCGGTGCCAGTCCCAGGAGGGAGCCAAGGCCGCCCTGAGGGACCTCGAGTCCTTCATAGAGACTGTGAGGAAGGAGGAGCTGAGCAGTTTGCGGGACCTGCGTGCCCAGTGTGACATCTGCCTTCCCGTGGATCTTGAGGTAGGTGGGGCTGGGTAGAGTTGGGAGTAGGTGCTATGATCCGTGACGAGGATGTGTGGGCACAAAGAGAGCGTCACTCAACAAAAACAAACCAGTTTTTCAGATAATCAGCCTGTGGCTCATCTCTCTGGCTGCCCCTCCCTCCTTGGCAGGAAAAGCTGCGGAAGGCTTTGGAAAGGTTGGATGAAGTCCAGGAGATGTTTGAAAAGAGGCAGGCCAGCCTGAAGAAGTTGTCAGCCAAGCAAGCTAGGCCAATTCAGCCAGTGGCCCCCCACCCGGAATCCTCCCCAAAGCACCCCCCAGGCACTTCTAAAGTTCCCTCCAAATCTAACACCTGACTTAGTCTGTTCATCTTACACTGGGGATCAAAGATGTTACTTGTTAGACCTTGTGCATGTGTCTTTCTGGATGTTCTCAATAACTGTTTATTCACTCACATTTAATGTGACCAAGGACCTTTTGCTGGGTGTGTAGGAGATGGGGCACACCTTGTGGATGATGCCAGTCTGAAATCGCACATGACAAATTTATCATCATTTACTTATCTGGACTGCACATCGTTGAATTATAAGAATAAATAACCGCAATTAAAAGAGAATCACAGAGACGTGAAACATACTGAGCTGTGGTTAGATTAGCTTTTCATTTTAAATGTACCCCCTCATTCCACTAACCCAGTAGTCTCCAAGCTTTTTACAGTGAGTCACTTTTACAAAGGAATAAAATTCTGGTGAGCTACTGGGTATCAGCAGTATATTTTTATTCCAGGAGTGGGTGGAGGGGGGCCTCCCTTGATGATGAGTATTTATACCTTGTTGCAATTGAGTGGAAATGCCTTAAAGATAGACAACATACCGGCCACCGCTTGGAAACCGCTGCTCTAACCCTTTCTGGTCTACTTCAGCCTCAAACCACAGGACGTCAGACATCACGGGGTTTTCAAAATTACCTGCTGACGCCGACGCCTCAAAAAGAAGAAACCTCCGCAAGGCGAAAGGGGGCATCAAGGTGAGGAAAGATGTTGCCTTGGTGTTCATAATAAAGTTTGGATTCACTGTGCAGTCCCCAGTTGGATTCATTGTAAAATATGTGCACCAGACCCGGACTTAACCAACAATACAGGCCTCTATTGCCCTGCTAGTTTAAGATGTGGTGTTTGTCAAGCACCCATTGCTAAGCACTAGTTTGAGTGAGTTTATATCATGGTATATTTCCTTTTTTTACTGAGCAACACTGATTAGAGTTTCTTTTAAATTTTGCCCAGAGTGATTTCTAAGTTGGCTACGCATAGTGACTGCAGTCTAAGTCCTCCACAGCTGTGGGTCTGTTTTCTGACCCTGGATCTCCGGTTGACCAGTTTGCATGTTTCCCTGTTCCTGGCTCTGTGCTGCTGTCCTCTTACATATGTGTGGCTTTGCTAAATTGCCGTTAGCTTCTTACCTTGAATTTAACCCTCTGCCCTATGATGGGCTGACATCATTCGTCGATGCTTCAAATCTGTCTTCATCTTGACATCACGTTTCTTGGTGAGGGTTGCAGCAGTAGAATGTTGAGTAGCTCAGACTCTAAGTCAGGGGTCTCCAACCTTTATTTACAGTGAAAGCTACTTCTACAAAGAAAATAATCTAAGGAGCAGTGACAATGGTAAAAAATTAATCCCCCTTCCGCATCCACTGTCCAGTATGATGTCAGCTCAGTGCAAGCTGCCTTATTTGAGCCAAACCGTGCAGAGTTTTCCCATTGTAAATTATATGAGCCATAGCCAACCCTTACCCACATTGCCATGGCTCTGCTTAATAGCTGCAGTACCCCGTATACCCCAGTGTGTACTGGGGCATATGGTAATATGCCTTCTCTAAACACGCGCAGTACATATGGAATATGCTGCCATCTTCCCATGTACCCTCATGTAGCTGTATGAGGGAGACGGGATGGACCACTTCCACGGCCAGACCTGGATTCCTCAAAGTATTCCTCCGACCAGCCTGAAGCATCGGGTGGTTTGTCAGAACATTTGTGGGGCCACCCAGTTTCTTACCGCGGACTTTAGAAACTCCTCTTATGCACAAGCTTTCACTGCTGTGATGGCCATTGCTGTAGCCCCCGACCTTCATCTGAATGCCCTCTTCATCACCTCGATAACTTCCCTCACTAACTGGCACCCGGCAGATCAAGAATAAGGAGGTGCTGGGATGAGTTTCCACTGTTCATTTAGGATTCATTCAAGATACAGGTACTACATGCAGTGTGCAGTGTCTGCACAGCAGTGTAAGGTTGAACTGATAACCATACCTCTATGACCGGGAGAGCGGCATGTCTTGGTTGAGGAGTTAAATCGCCTGGGTTTTTATTTATTTATTTATTATTTTGTTTTTGAAAGCAGGAAATTAGATTTTGTGGGCACATTAACTTGATATTTGTAGCGCCAGCCTTTAAGTGATTTTTGAAGCAATGACTGTGTTAGATGGGCCTCTTTAAAAATGAAACGGTTGTAAACAAGCAACTGACTGATGGTTTGGTGCTTCCTCTTTGGGTCAGGGGTCTGCAGAATTTGATTCATGCCAGACATCGAGTCAGTCTTTGAGATTCAGATACTTTCAGATACTGATCTAGCAGCAGAGAGACTTCAGCGGGATCTGGATTTAATTAGCGACTGGGCCGATACTTGGCAGATG
>JAABNY020000043.1:10981407-10996247 GCA_015164015.2 Brevimyrus niger | reverse complement strand
CAACGGGAACGGGAACCCGAAACGAGACCCGTAAGCCTCCCCGTCCGGCCTGGAGGGACGGGGGGACACCAAAAACACGACTCTCCGTTAAACCCCCCCCCCCCCCCCCCCCCCCACAGATATAAGGAAGCACACATCAGAGAGTAACCCTGATAAAGTCACTCTGGGAAAAGCTATCGAATCGCTCAAGGAAGTTATGACGTAAGTAGCGGTTACTTTTTAATCTGTATTAAGCTATTAAGTTGAAAGGAAAAAGGAAAAAAGTGGTTATTTTTGTACATTTTAATGTAAATGCCTTTGTCTGTGCCATGGTGCATGTGTGGGTTTGCTTGGATCACATTTGGGGACCAGAATGTCCCCAAATTGTGGTCAAACATGAGACTTCCTTCCTTTTGGGGGACATTTTTCAGGTTGCCATTTGGATAACCTTAGTTTTATAAAAAAAAAATAAAAAAAAATCTGGAAAAGTATTCAAAAAGACTGAAAATGTCATGTGTTCTGTTTTTGGTTATTTATGGTTAGGGCTGGCTAGGGGTTAAGGTTGTCGCTGTTGGGGTTTTCTATGGGTTTTTCCCCATAGAAATGATTGGAAGGTCCTCATTTAGACAGGTGGACCAACGTGTGCGTCTGATGTGTGTGAATTTTATCGTTAAGGCACATTAATGAGGACAAGAGGAAAACGGAAGGACAGAAACAGATCTTCGATGTAGTTTACGAAGTTGATGGCTGTCCGGTAAGGCTTTGACCGCCCTGCTGAATTGGTGTCTTTGTGTGTGTTTCTTCCTTCCGATTTTTCCGTACATTCCTGAGCCAAAACGCAAACGCGCTGAAATACGGCGGCACCGCTGCGGTACTTTAAAGTGAAGTACTTTAAACCTCCCTTTCGGGAGCCCCCCCCCTGCGGCCCTCACATCTGCACCCCCCCCCCCCCTCCGCTCTGGCCCTCTTGTTGTCAGGTGGGACGATGGATGGCCCCCAGTGGCCCCCAGTGGTGACGGTGCAGCCCTGAACGCTGCCACCTGCGCGTTACAGCCTTGCAGTTAATGAGGACTCCTTGTACGGGCTTGCATGTCTGTTCGTTGTCACTAATGGTGACTTTCTAAATCCTCCGTTAATCTGTCTCTCCCTGCCCAGGCCAACCTCCTGTCTTCTCATCGCACTCTGGTTCACAGGATGGAGACCATTGCACTGGGGGAACACCCCTGCGATCGCGGGGATCACGTCACGCTCTTCCTCTTCAACGACTGTCTCGAGGTGACGTGGGGGCGGCAGGACCTGTGAGCTGTGGATTCAAATGATAAATGAGCCTTTTTTTGGGGATTGAGGGAGGGGTTCCTTATAATCGATACTTTGCAGGATGCTTTTAATACGGGCAAATCTGAGGCAGTTCTATGTATTGTACTCTGGTATCGTCTTTAATTATAAACTTGGCTCATGGGTTCCGAAATTTCAGCCCTGGTCTCCCAAAATTAGAGTACCAGAGACTCATGACCCCTGCTTTGCCAACTGGGGAGGGGGAACTCTTGGTAGATTGCAGCTGAGTGTTGTTACAGTAGAGATTGAATACATTTTTCAAAGTTTTCAAAATTTCTTAGACATTTTTATTGTCTTGCGCCCGCCACTTTGGGAACTATCACTTGTTCCGGTACCAACTCGCTCTTGTGAAGTGGAGGCTGCACTCTCGTGTTTAACGTGCACGTACTTGTTCCGGTACCAGCTCGCTCTTGCCTGCTTTTAGATTTGGGGGGCCTTTCTGCCTAAGATGCTTAAAGTGCACTTTTTATTTGCGGCAAGCAAGCGCAGCAGTGTTTATGAAAATGAATTATTTATGCGAAGCGCATTAAAGCTGCTGACGGCACTTATTACTGGTTTGCTCATTAGCGGCGGGTCACATTAGCCGGGATTTGGCAATCAAACCCCGAATCTTAAGTCTAGTGATTCAAGAATGTCGGACCAGCTTTGATAATGAGGAGGAGTGGGGAGAAACCAGTGGGGTTTTTTCAGTTATTTATCCTTTTTTTTTTTTTTTTTTTTTTTTTATACGTATCATTTTTATCTGCACCTCCCTTTTTTAAAAAATATCCCTCCTATTTAAAATTTTCATTCTGGATTCGGGACGAGCCGTTAGCGGCCCGCTAATCGACTGGAGCGTTTCCCGTTAAGGAGCCGTCGGTTCTGTCGTACTTGACGCCTTTGCTCTTGACCGGCCTCCCTGCCAGCCCCTGGTTTCGATTCCGGGGGAGTTGAAAGTTTAATGTCGACTCCTCCGAAATTTTGTTTCCAGATCGCGAGGAAGCGCAGCAAGGCGATGGCGACGTTCAAGGGCCCGCTGGGCCCCACGCGGCCCCCAGCCTCCCTCAAGCACGTCGCCCTCATGCCCCTCTCCCAGATCCGGAGGGTTCTGGACCTGCAGGAGACTGAGGGTGAGCAGCCTTTCGGCATGAATTGGTGATGATTGCTGAGCGGTGGGTTGGGGTGGGGTGGTCCTAGGCCGGGCCCCGGCTTGCCGCGAGACCCACTCCTCTAGAGCTTAGCAAATGGAGCTGAGCTGATTCAATCAGGACGCTGATGTAGTGGAGTCAGGTGGCAGAGACCCCAGCTGGAACAAAAGGCTGAAATTACTGAACCCCCCCCCCCAGGACCCAGGCTGAAGAGCCTCACTCCAGATTGTCGTTCTTGTTTTCCATCCCGCCGAGGTCTCAGGGTATCAGATCTCGGGCAGAAAGGTTGCGAGCGTTTTATTCCCTGATGCGGGCGTGGCTTTTAAGTTTCATTACCATAACGATGAATAGCAACTTGATGAAGCACCTTTTTAAAACCACGTTAAATCGTTTTCTTTTCCCCTGATGTCATTTGAGACGGAGGAACCAGCCCCGTCCGGGAAGGCTGGCTAGATGGTAGCCATGCTCGGATGAGAGGAGTGTCAACGGTCTGCGCAGAAAAAAATAGAAAAAAAAATCCGTAGTTCATGTCGTAGGAGAATGGAAATGACCACATATCTGGGAAAATCTCTCTGCCTTAGTTCAACTCCAGTGTGCTTTCAGCTTTGTATTCCAGTATAAATGACTGGGGGCCTTTGGTGAAAAGCTTCCATTTTTCTGAATGCGATGACAATAAAATCCCTCGGCACCTCCCTTTTATGTGATTGGCTGGCTGAATGTCGGTCTGTCTTGGGTGCAGACTGCCTGCACGCTTTCGCCCTGGTGGTACACCAGCCCACGGAGCAGGACTACCAATTGTTCAGCTTCCAGATCGCAGCTGAGGACACGGACAAGACAGCCTGGCTGAAGACGCTCTGCCGACACGTCGCCAACACCATCTGTAAGGCTGATGCGGTAAGGGCGCCTCCTACTGGGTGACGGAGGTATTTCAGTTTAGCTATTTTTTTCAACAGATGCTCAGATCCAGGGTAGCCAACAGTGATTACAGACTGACCACCAACTGCTGTAGCGATGCGAGAGCAGTCTGGTAGTCGTAACTCTGACATGGTGGAATTCATTTGATTATGATATAAACGACAAAGCTTATAAACTCGAAACTTTTCGCTGTGGGACTAATTTGCCCCCCACCCCCTCACTTTTTTAAATGAAACTTTCCCAACTAAATGACCCCCGCTTTCCAGTCCGCAAAGGATATTACCGAACGTGGAGGGTATTTATAATGTCCACAGGGAATATTCTCGATGTATCGTTTATATGCTAATATTGATTTATTATTTAGAAAAACTCGCTTTTCAGATGCGGGTCGGAGCTGCAGCCGCTTTGTAATCGACACCTAAAATGTTTCTCAGTAGGTCTGATTTTAAGTTGCTCCAAATGGCAAAATGTTTTGCAATACAAAATTTTAGTGATGTTTTTTTTTCTCACCGCGGATATTTATCACCATCCTGCAGGTGTGCTGCCGGCATGGATTCGTCCACTGGGTGGCGACGTGGCCATTGAATCTAATTTTTACTGTCCTTTTTCAAAAGCAACTCTTTATATACTGTATGAATACTACATGGGTTTTGCATTTTAATGTTCTGTAGGAAGATCTAATTCACTACACCGATCCCGAATCGATCCAAGTGAACACGAAGGACATGGACAGCACCTTGAGTCGGGCGTCCAGAGCCATCAAGAAGAAGGTGACAAGTCCGAGATGAAGATGAGCGTTTCATAATGACGGACGCTAACGGCGAATCGGCGTAGAGCTAATGGGAAATCCGGGGAGTAGTCGCGATTGGCTGTTGCCGTATCACTCTGGTAGTGGTGTGCTCTTCGAACCCGGGAGCTGACTGTGTGGACCGGCGTGCTTTTCAGGTGACCAGGGCCTTCTCCTTCACCAAGACGCCCAAGCGCGTGATCCAGAGGGCCGCGATGTGCTCCAGCGCCCTGCATGACCCGGAGCCGGGCGCCCGCTTGGACGGCCGCTGCACGCTTACCGTGGGTTGACGTGTCTGCATCCGGCCAGCGCTTCATTCACTTCTCCAGGGGAAATGTTCCCGTAGATCTTTGAGAACAGAATCTGCTGCCTTCCCAGTGTTTGGGTCTGTGGATAGGAGTTATTCATCGTGGTATCAGAGTCAATAAGCAAAGTCTGGGGAGACGAGTTCAAACATGCGTTTAAAGCCCAAGTGCATTTTATGTGACCCATCTTTCTCGTGCCGGTTTATTTTGTTTTTTGTGCTTGAGCAGAAAACAATCAAATTTTTATAAATTTTTTTTTTTCCTTTTAACGCAGACATAGACTGACGTTTTTTGTCCGCACGCCACTTTCGACGCTGCCCGTTACTCTCGCCTGGATCTTGGCGGCTTTGTGCCGCTATTTGAGTTTTGTTTATTTATTATCTCTGTTAATCTCCACACTGCACCTCAGCGGGAGTCCCGTTCTGTGCTGCCCTGATGCTTAATGCTGACATTGAGCAGTCTTGGTGCTTAGGTCCTGGTCCTGAAGTGCTTACACCTCTGGAGCACACGGCAGACCCAAGGCACAATGATTAGTCACCTTTTTTTTTTTTTTTTTTTTTCCCATGTTCTCTTGAGCACCCCCTAATGGAGCTTCATGGAATTACTTCAGCAGCTTTGCATCGAATGCCCTTTCCTGCACCCAGTGCTGCATTCTTATTGCTGGCTGTTGTCACTCATGCTTGCTAAATGGGAGGGGAGGGGGGGGGGGGTGAAGTCGCGTATGCCGGGCTTTGTACTGCAGTGTGCCATAACTAACACGCACATGCTGCATTAAATTGTTAATCTAAAAAGAATAACAATACAGCAGATATTGGTCCACAGAAGTGCGAAGGTTGAAATGGTGCCGTTCAGGCGCAATCGCCATTCTACGATTGGCCCCACCCTTGCATGTGCTCCACTGGTCCCAGCTGATTGGCCCTTGGAGAGCCCTGCCCCCTATCACTCAGCCATTCTAAACATATCATTTCCTAATAAGGTCAGCCCCTTCTGTATGAATGATGGCTCCTCCCCTTAAAAAAAATAAAAAAAATAATCCCCCTTGCTTCTGATGCCCATGATTTTTAGCCAGCCTAAAACGCCGAGCAGGATGTTGTCGGCCGTATATTTCACACGTCTACCACGTAGCATCATAACCTACTACAGATCAGCACCATCCAGTTCTTTAAACATTTTTTTTTTTCCTGCTGTATTAATTTTGTAGGCACTCAAGCTCATAGTAATGACTAGACGGTGCTATACAACGTGTGGCATACATATCGAGTTGACTTTATGAAAGTCCCCAGACAAAGGGATTCCGCGGGTAGTGCTGGGTGTGTTGACTGCTGTGTGTTGCTGTTTACGCGAGACTGTGTGTGAATATCTTTTTGTAAGCTCCTGTCCCCTCCCTGCAGGGCCTCCATTCCCCGTCTCTGGGTGACCTGCCGTCCTCCTTTGAAAGGAAGTGCATGGCTTTCAGCAGGTCCACCAGTCACCTGCTGTGACGGCCGTGAAATTCAGCTGCTAAAAAAAACCGCCTCGCGGAACATGAGGAGCTTCTCTGGAACGGCATCTTCATGCAGGTGTTTAATTCACCTCCAAGGCCATTTTGGTGTGTGTGTGTGTGTGTGTGTGTGTGTGTGTCTTACTGTCTTTGTCCAAGACCCATAATGTCTTTCTTTTTATGTATATAATCTTCCTATTGGTTGGTTGTTGGAACGGTGCCGCTGTTTTGCATTAACTGAATTTGTGTCCTGTTGCTGTTTTTAAAACACTCAGACTTCTGTTAATCTCAGTGGTGTCTGTGTAATGGTGGCTGTCAGCCAGTGTAGGACATCAATGTGTACTATGTACTTTATTCCTTTTATCATGGTCTAATAACGGACTAATTTTAGCAGTTGCATGCTTTCAAGCAAATAAAGAGCTTTATGGCATGTTGTTGATGCTTATTCTGACCAGACGGGTTCATTAAAGCCCTCCCCCCTCCGCGCTTCTCCACATACACACATTTGATCAGAATAATTACCACGTGTCCAGGCTGCAGTCCATGATTCCTTTGGTCTGGCTGGGGCCTCCATTCTATCTGGGGGGGAAAAACGGCGTGAATTTGACTACCGTGACTAATGAATCTGCAGCTGAAGGTGCATCGTGGAAGAAGGCAGGATAGTGTCACTTTCACGATGGAGAAAGGTCTCTAGAAGGTAGAATCGACCTTTTCCGCAGAAATGGGAATCCGGCTGCTGGTGTGTGAATCCCTATCGAGTTGTGCTGGTGGAGATGCTTCTACGAAGTTTCTTTTTATTTCATGAAAGCTGTGAATACTGGGGATTACATTCTCCCTCCACCGGCGATAAGCTTGTTGGGATGCGACACTTGCGTGAATCTGAATCTCGCGCTTGGCTGAATGTTGCCAGATGGTCAGTCGAGTGCCCCGGCGTTCACCTTCAGATCTGTCGAGTTATTTGATGTGACTGTTATTGCCTTGCTACTGAATGACTTGTAACGCAGTTAATGCCACCACACAAATCTAAGTATGTGATTAGCTTTTGTGTTCGAGATGAATACAAAAAAAAAAAAAAGGATTCTATGGTTTCCAAAGGATTTTCCCTACTGCTTATGATTTTTATCGAAAACATGACAAGAATGTCGTCGTTTCCTATCAAGTGGCAGGATCAAGGCCTCTATTGTAAGATGCTATTTCAGGGATGCTAGTTCTGCGTCGTGGTGATGCGTCCAGTTGCATTCTAGATTAATTAGAATGAGGAGGAATTCAGTTGCTGTGTGTTTTTTTTTTTTTTACTTCCGTTTTGATAGCTAAATACAAAAATTAAGCAAAAATGCAAGGGCACGTTGTTGAGCGGAGAATGTTGTACGAGGTGTCAGTACAACGATTATAGGAACGTTGCCATTTTTTTTTTTAATTCTGCAATGATCAGTGGGAGTAAAGTGACGGCTACATGTTTCTCCTTTGGACCTTAAAATTCAGTGTTTTCATCTCTCCTAATGGTTTGCATCCGTCTTGGGTTGTTGAGTTTTATTTATTTTATTTTTTTTGGTGAATGGATGGAAATATAACTATGGCTGTTATGTTTTTGAAGAGCACTGTGCTGCTTTTCAGACCCCCTCATTGTTGCTGCTGTTGTTCACCCTGCAGACACATGCTGCAGCATTACCAGCCGTGTCGGGCTGAAAGAACGTGATCGTTTGGAACGAGGCCTATATCAGGGGCTGTTCAAATCGGTCCTCAAGGCCCTGGGCCCTGCTGGTCTTCCAGCCTTCCTTTTATCTGGGAAGCAGGTGTGAAGACTCTGACCAATCAGAATCGGTAATTATTAAACTATCGGGGTGAAATGAAAACAAGGCCTGGATTTGGAATGATCTGAATGGGGGCTCTATATGACACTATTTTTGAAAACTTCACGCGATATTTGTAATTCTGCATGTGTTAGGAACATAAGAAATTTACAAACGAGAGGAAGACTATTCCATACTCTACCTACACGCTGTGTAAAGAAGTGCGTCCTCAAATTTGTAGTAGATTCATTAAACAGGATCTACCTCTCCTAAATCTATGCTGGCGATCCCTCAGAATGTTGTTTGCATCCAGGTAATCTACCATGTTCCCGCCTTCTGTAACAGAAATGATCATAAAGGTCTGTATGCTACTCCGGCCCAGTGTTTGTTCTCACGTGGAAGGTTTCTCATCCCGGTCCGGGGAAACGCCCAGACAGTCCACATCTTTGCTCCCTCCCAGCCCCTAGTAGGGAGCAAAAACATGGAGCGCCTGGGGGATCCCGGAGGACTGTGTTGATGAATACTGTTCTGAATGGTCCGTGCAGTAGACTTGCATGTCGGAGCCCGGTGATGGACTGACGCTACATCCAGGGTGTTACCCCATGCCGTCTCCCTGGCCTGCATTCTCTGCCAGAGTTCAGATTATAGACCTCCACCTCGGCCTTGACTGGAGTCGGGGGAGAGCAGGTGGAAGGGGAGATGTGAACAGGCCACACAGCTCTGCCCCCCCCCCCTTTCTACCTTGCTAAAAATATCTCCTAAAAGCTCCCCACCGTTTCAAATAGGCACCCTTCCCAGAAGCAGCACAAGGTTGCTCCCCTGCTGAAATCCGCCATATTTCGTCGTCGTTCCCCCCCCCACCCTTTGTTCAAGGATTCTTTAACTGACTCCCTACAGCAGCGGAAGCTTCCACTGTCCCGACACACAAGGGAGCCAGTGACCCTATAAGCTGCCACAACAGATACCTGCAAGACGGTTGCCTTGAAAAGCGATGTGGTCATAAGGCAGATAAGCAGGGACGGTGACGCTGCGATAGATGGTGACGCCCGTCTCAGGGACTCGCACCCCTCCCGTCCAGAACACCACCTGATCCAAAGACTCATTTCTGGAAAACAAACAGAGGCATTGTTTGAACAGCGGCGCTCAGTTGGTGGCCTTCCTGTAGAATGCATAACCCCAAATCATGCACTCCTCTCTCTACTGATCTAATCCCCAAAACGGTCGTTAGGGATTTCTACTTAAAGTACATGTTACTCCTGTGCTGGAAGTGTCTATTCCCCACCAAGCCACTATTGCGTCGTTGACTTCATTGCACTCATCTACTTATTTGTTAGATCAGTGTTTGCCAATCCAGTCCTCAGGGACTCATAGACAGTCTATGTTTTAGCTGCTCCCCGATAGGGAGTTGGGAGGGAGCAAAAACGTGGACTGTCTGGCAGGGAGCTGGGAGGGAGCAAAAACAAGGGCTGTCGGTGGTTCCCCGAGGACCTGGTTGAAAAACACCGGTTTAAAGACCCCATTTAGCCTCACTACAAACCTTGGGGTTAAGGGAGAGAAACCTGTGTGACATAAGGGAGAACAAGCAAACTCATTGCAGAGGAAGGATTCCGACCCACAACCCTGGAGGTGTGAGACAAAAGTTCTGTCCACTGAAAAACCATGTTGTCCTAGTCTCTACCTATTCTAAATTGATTTCTTCATATAGCATTTGCCAATTCTGTCATTTTCAAGTATGCACTGTCACACTATATATACTGTACACACTATTGTATATGTATATTATTTCATACTGTAAATCTCTGTCCCTGTTCAGTTTTGTACAGTAAATGTTATAGTATAGTCATGTTTGTTAAGAGCAATACCGTGACTCATATAAAAAGCCTTGCGTCCCACTGTACACTAGTTTTTTTAACAAATTTTTTTTGTTCCGCTATAATCATCTGAAAGAAGGAATCCAAGACGTGAGCTATTTCCAAAGGTACTGCAGATCTCCCGAAGAATTTGCAGGTAAGTACGAAGATTTCCGCGTCTTTGAAGGAGGCAGCTGGTCTAAAGTTCGTTTTGAAATGCGGTGCTGAGCATCACGTACATCTGCAATTGACTTGCTTTAAGCATAAATTGACTACTGGTGACTTATCTTGCATATTCGGAGCTTCAAACATTCCCTGTACCACTGATGGCAAACTGGTGGAGATTCTTCCTCACACTGCGGAGTCTCCGGTCACTTAAAAACACGTTTAATGCTCTCGACATCTTTCTCTTGGGAATAAATGATTAAAGTGGGAGACTGCAATATAAAAATCCATCTCTCCTTGAACTGCGCCTCTTTGCATTTTGGGTTTTGGCAGCAGGTTTTTTTTTTTTTTTTACCCCTGCAGCTCGGAGTATAAAGCCCTGTAATCAGTCCTCATCATACCTTTGGGGCATTGGCGTATTTCTCAGAAAATCTGGAGTTGAGCTGGTTATCTTCTCCCCGCGTACTGAGAGAGCGCTAAACAAACGAGCCGAAAGCCAGGGTGATTGTCTTCTTCATCCCCTGTAATTGATACGCTTATGAAAATGCAGAAAAGCAATAAAGGTCCAAGATTCGCTCACTTTGGTCTTGTGCTATTGTTTTTTTTTTTTTTTTTGCCCCCAAAATTGCCATTGTCAGTGTGAAAGTCACCTGCGGGCCTATAAAAGAATCACTCGAAGATGATAAAAAAAAAAAAAGATTAGTCTGTCTGCCAGGGGCATGGCTGTGGTTCGGAATAGGTCATCTACCTTTCCAATCCAGTCCTTGGGGAACCCCGGACGGTCCACATTTTTGCTTCCCCTCAGCTCCCAGTGCACCTCTACAAGGTATTTGGTGTTCCTGATTGGCTGGGAGCTGGAAGGGAGCAAAAATGTGGATCCGTGCCTGTGATTCCTGTTTGAAACGCAAGGTAGGAGGTGTGGTTTGGTGGGTGTGAGGAACACACTACAGTTCCAAGCAAATTATACAAGCCTCCCCGAACCTGATGTCAAGGGCTGCGTCAGTCTGGCCTTCGCCCGTCGATGCCGGATTCGAACCCGTGTTTCCCGGCTCTTTCTCGCCATCCCCTGTCAGGCTACAGCAGCTTCCATCTGATGCCTTTTGAGAGTTGGGTGTGAAGAATAAGGGATACAAAAAAACAGACATATCTCCACAACCAACCATCCTCTGACAAAAAGCAACAAGTGATCATACAAGTAAATAAATGTGTTTTTTTCCCCTTTTCTGAAAGAGACTTATCTCTAGATAACAGTCAAGCACCCACTTCTGTACAAATGAGACTAACTCTGTCAAGCCTCTTGACCTACAGGCAAGAATATTTCTGCGGTATATTTTTCTTCTCATTTATCTGCATTTCTCCTATTGTTAACTAAATAAAATGATAAAGCCAGCCAATCAGGGCTGTGCCCGTTCAATGACATCTGGGAACCATTCCTTCCAAGATAACTGGTGGCATGTGACTTGAATGATGGTCAGTCAATGGAGATAAAAATGAATGGTTTTAGATTGACTCACACTTCTGCACAGAATGAAATTATCTCCCCTCTCTTCCCCTCTCCCCCGCTATATATTTGACCGCTAAGTTTCCTCATTGGCCTTTGTCCAAGTCTTTATTTCAGTAATTGCGACTTCTAAAAGTTTCTTAATTAATTGTAAGCACTCTGTGCGTTCGAAGGACATCGAGTAAAAGCACAGATGAACTTTTAGCGTATTTGCCTTCTGGAAGTGACACTAATGTCCTTGGTTCAAATTATGGGTGTGGGTAGTTTGGAGAGGATGCAAAAGAACATTATTATACTTTAACAAGCTGGAATGAGCATCATCATCCTCTCTGACCCACAGAATGAATGTGACCATTCACTGATGAAGGTGCTCTGTGTTTTTTCCGTAGCAATATTAAACAAACACTACAGTTACTATATAAGCAAATAACCAATGAATAATAATTAGAGTTACAATTAACTATTGATCTCAGGGGGAAATTCTTGATTAATGATTGCAGTAATTATGAGAACTTGGCCTATTTAAAACCAGGCCTGGCCAAATCATAACTGGGAATGACCTGCAGATTCAGGACAGGATTCATCTTTTAATTTGTCGTTATCAAGTTATTGATTCTGTTGAGGGGCTTTGGGGGCATGTGTACCGAAGCAGTTTAAGATGGCCCATCATCTTATAAGGGCCCCAAAATATGAAATATTATCCATCCATCCATCTTCTGAGATCGCTTGTGATATTCAGAGCCACAGGCATACGTGTGCAAGGCAGGGAACAATCCAGGATGGAGCCAGAAGATGGGAACCAGAGTGGCCAGAAGACGGGGAGAGCATGTGAACTCCACACACGGAGCCATGGTAGAGACTCCAACCCTGGTCCCACACATGTGAGGTAACAGTATCCACTGCACCATGAAAAAAAAAACAATTATTTATATATTTTGGGCACCTTGTACCTCCACTGGACCTAAGTTTTACTGTTGGGGACCCACAGCTGTGTATCGAGGTCTCGTTTTTATAGTTATTTTCTTAACTGATACAGTTAAACTCAGCCTGCATGCTTAACTGCCCAGGTCCAAGTTAAGACGCATTCCGCACGTGCGGCTCACGTGGTCTAAAAGGTGTTCCATCATAACCTTACCCCAAAAAAGAGGTTTATTTTAAATAGGGGAAGAAAAAAATACTTGACGTTTTCAAGGACTACAAAAGACATCATGTGCTGTGAGCGGGTTGGTGTTTGATCGTCGGTGAGATGCGATCGCCTGCAGTTTAGCTATTTAAAGACGTTTTTTGTTCCCGTTATTGCCCAGCATAGCCTGAGATCGTTTAAATATCCATCAAACTCTTAGTTTTATTCTTAGTGCTCCTGTCCGCCCTGCTCTTCAAAGGGTTTTTGGTCCGATGTTGTGGAACCTTTATTGAAGAGGTTTTGAAACCCATAAATAATTAGCGGCGTCTCTTGAACCTGAATAACACCGCTTTTGTTAAAAACAAATCTATCCGTCGCCGTGGCGCAAAAACGGTAACTCTTTATTTGACGGGGCACAAATAATATTAGTATTCCTATAATACTTATGTATTAAATGACCACAAACTACGTCTTGGTTAAATACTGATTTATTGTAAATTCATCATTAGTTAATTGTGATACATAATGCATCTGAAGAAGTTACTATATTTGTTGTTATATCTGGTAATTCTGCAAACCGTAATCAACTACTGAAGAAACTTCTGAAGGAACAATTAATGAAGTAAAATATTGATCTCATGTTTGTTCATCATTAATAATTCGTGACGCATCTATCTGAAGTAATAACTACATTGTTCATGGTTTATTCATGATTTGTCCTTCAGTAGTAACTGAGTTATAACTAAGTATTTGTGCTCCCTCTCAAGTAAATAGGTGTTACAAAACGAAAAAAAAACAGACGGAATCCTGGAAAATTTAGAGAGCGTGACAGACAAATTGCATAAAAGGTTCGCGCCGTCTACAAAATTAAATGTTGGTGGCAGCATAATGAAATTAAATATTTAATTAATACGATAACGTAGGCGGGTCTTCCTAGTGTTTAACAGTATCCAACTGGCCGAATCCAATGCAAGGAAGTTCGGAAAAGCTTTCTAAGGCGTTATCATAAACACCCTGTGCTGTTTATCCAAAGAGAGCGAATACAGCCGTATATACTGGCTGTGTGTCTAACATAACTGTAAATGGACTGCATTTATATAGCGCTTTTAACCAAAGCGCTTTACAATACATGCCTCGCATTCACCCATTCATACCTGCATTCAAATGTAAATAAAAAGAACCATATTCATTAACTATTAAGAAGGAAACTCACAATGAGATGCTAGACTATTGCAGCAAACGTTTGATTTGTACAAACCACTTAAAGGAACCTGTTTTTGATTTTCAGAATAATAGATGTCTTTAAGTGATAAATAAATCATGATTAATAAAGCTTATCCATCCACCTTGCATGCTGCGTATCCAGTACATGGTCTTCAGGACCCAAGAGGCTGGGAGGCGGAGGAGACCCTGGCCGGGATGCTAGTCTATCGCCAACAGAGGTAATTCTCACTCGACGTTTCTGCAATGACTCTTGTATGCATCTTAGAATGAGCGTCTGGCCCTTCTGTCGAATGGATCCGGGGCAAACCTTGACTCGACATCCTGACCGTGACTCGCTCCCTCATTCTGAAAAATAAAGATTTTCACCATCAATTTCATTAAAAATTCTAATGCTGGGTGTAATTGCCAGATGTACGATTTCCTTCTGCGTATCTGGCCTCCTTTCCACTCGCCTCTATCCCAATATTTTTAAATGAGAATATCACACATAATTTTTTTTTTGGATTTCGCCCCGCTCTACATTGAATGTACGAGTTCTCACCATGATCTAATGGATTCTGCCACTCGGGCCAGGAGAAGGATGGTGTAAGCCCTGTGTTGGCTAAGATCAGCTGCTACTGTGTCTCACTCAGAGTGTATGTGTGCACTGTGAAGGCCCGGCGTGCCGTCCCGCGTGTGCACTGTGAAGGCCCAGCGTGCCGTCCCGCGTGTGCACTGCGAAGGCCCGGCGTGCCGTCCCGCGTATGCACTGTGAAGGCCTGTCTTCCTCTGTAACCCTGTTTTGGATAAATGGTCGTGCTGTTATTACTATTAAACACACATCTATAATGCAGTGCCCTGTCAGGGATTGGTGCCCCCTGCTGGGTAACTGCCTGCCCTGCACCTGTAGCTTCCGGGACAGGCTCTGGACTCCTGTGACCCTGCATAAGGCACATGGGTTCAGAATATCTATGGATGAGTGGCATACTTGAAATAACTATCAGTAGTTTTTACAGTGGCGGTTGTAAGTTAGCTGTGGGTCATCAGCAGATGTGTTTCCAGTTATTTTGGGGACCCCGGCAACCTCCTGTCACAGTTAAGAAACCTCTTGGCATAAGCAGACGAGAACAGAATCGGCATGTCCTCGGTGAGAGCTGTCCTGCAGCACAGACCGCTTCAGGCATTGCACATCATAACCCCCCCCCCCCCACCAACCACCCCCACCCCCCCCCCCCCCCCCCCCCCCGGCCCCCGTCCAAGCCCCCCCCGCCCCCCCCCCC
>JAABNY020000043.1:10895965-10907222 GCA_015164015.2 Brevimyrus niger | reverse complement strand
ACACGGGCGACGGGGTAGCGCGGGGAGGAGGGGGGGGGGAAGGAACGGGAGGGTACGAATGGGAGGGGGGGGGGGGGGGGGGAGAGAGAGAAGGCAATTTACAATGTCTATATTTGGGTTACTACCATGCTCGCTAATTGCTAACGTGCTAACGTGGGCGGGCAGTGATCTGTAGCCGCCCGTGCGTCCCCGAACCCGGCCCGCATCCTCGAGCGCGCACCTGCACTGGGATGGCGGCACTGGGATGGCAGCACTGGGATGGCGGCACTGGGATGCTGTTATTTATAGTCGGGCCCGACTGGGTAGGGGCCCAGTGCCTTCGCTGTGCTGTGGAGCTGAGATTTCATGGCAGGCCCCATATCCAGGCCCTGGGTCGCCGCGGCCGCCGTCCGCTGCCTGCCTGTAGTTTTGTCCCACTTTGCGTGGCGGGAAATGAACAATGGGCATGATTATGGTGCCTTTGAAGGAGCCAACTGTGTTTGGCGGCACCCGGAAGACCCACGGACCCCACAGCTGTTCCTCCCCCATGCCTGTGTGTATTTTTCAGCAAATTCTGGCCCCCCCTTCCTTTTAAAGATTCACAGCCCTCAGATTCGCTGCCTGAAGCCCCCAAGGCAACAGGCTGTGTCTATGGGGGCACCAGCTCGCCCGGAGTCTGTCGCCTTCTGGGATCGTCGCTCCAGAACCACAGAGGTGCCGCTGGTCTTGGTTCTGCCCAGATCTTGGAAGTGGACCCCGTCAGGAAGGGATTGGAGGAGCTGTTTGGACAATGTGGAGCCCAGGGGAGCTTGTCGCCCCTGGCTTTGCAAAGAATGGATTTTTTGGGGGCATGGTGGTGGTGGTGGGGGGGGGGGTTAGTTCCTGCTGTGGTCTTCAGATCCTACAAGCGATGAGGAACCTGTGTGACATTCAGCATGAGTGTGTGGGGGCACAACACGCAGAAGGAGGTCATGGAAAACATGAAATGACGCTACAGACGTCTTGAGTTAATCACCTTCGATTGCTGGTATGCTAGGGATGTGCAGCCTTGTGCAGAAAGGGCCGCTGTGTATGTGGGTTTTCCCTGCAAGTCCCGAGTTAGATCACTAATTAGAGGACTGATTGGCTGAAGAGTCCTCACACCTGGGTTTGAACGGCTGACCTGAAGGTTACCCAAAAACCTGCATGCACACCCATCCTCTGCTGATAAGATTAGCCGTCCCTGTGATATGTGTAAAGTTTGCCTCGAGGATTTATCTGATAGAAAATTGCCTTTGAGCTGTAGATATTTCTAGAAACGTTATTGGAAGGATAATTACATTTAGTTTTATCCTTTAGATCTGGAGAAATCAAATGTAATAAATACCAAATATGCAACATACCCATGCTTGTGTTTAAACTGACTTTTTACGAATGCATTTAAATGGATTTTTCAAAATAAGTGCTCTAAATATTTTTTTTTTTAAATGGTGCCACTTAACATTAACACCGCTGACATTTCAGGGCAATCAGGAAATAGTGATAGCTGCAAAAAATTTTATAAAAAATTGTATAAAGAAATGAATGAGATCAGTGGTAGTTTTACGGCTGGATGAGTGTTGGGATCCCATTGAGCGTGTCCCCTGCCTCATGCACGATTCTGCATCCTGAGTCGCCCCTAAGCCTCTGAGTGACCTTCCTCTGGATAAGCTCTAACGGAACATGGACAAACGGATGACTTCATTGCTGCGTCTCTTTGCACTAAAACAATAGGTGATCGGGAAAGGTGGTAATTACTACCTGCAAGGAATCGCAACCCAAATCGCTTACAAAACACACTTAATATTCACGGATCTATTTGAAATGTTAGGACTTCCAAAGACGTCTGCGCACTGTCAGGAAAGAAAAGACAAAAGGCTGCTTGTCACTGGTGCTGTACCCTCAATGGTCTGCGAATTGTACCCTTAGCTGTAGGTAAATATACCTTTTAAGGTACAGAATTGGAGTCTGGGGGATATTCTTGTACCATTGGAGATTTTGTTGTTCGTACTTTGGGGATGTTCCTCAGAGTCTATTTCTGTACCTTCAGTCAGACTAAAACAATGGCCAATTGTGGCCAATCTTATCCGCAAAGGGCCGCTGTGTGTGGCGGGTTTTTGCTGCAACTTCATAATTAGATTACGAATTAGAGGACTGATTGGCTGAAGAGTCCTCATCACTGGGTTTGAACAGCTGACCTAAAGGTTATCCCAAAAACCTGCACATACACCGGCCCTTTGATTGCCCATCCCTATACTACAAGCTACATTTCGCTAAGGTACAACTCGCAGACCCTTGAGGGTACAGAGGTACCCATGAGAGACAGAGGTACAAATCGCTTTTCTTTTCTTTTTCTGACAGTACAGGTTGGGTATTCCTGGCACCTTCTTGCTGAATGGTTAAATCTGAAAGTTTGTGCTGGAATTACAATAGATGGATCTTAAATTTTGTGTAGCACCTCAGATTTGATGGAACGGTGCTGTCCCAGTCATAATGTAGCCTAGTATTCTATGACAAAAAAGGAACAGACACGATTATTACGAGTTTTTTTTAACGTGAGCAGCACATCTTGAAAGCTTACACCTTTAAGAGAGTCAGCTGGAAATATCTGACCTGCTTCAGCAATACATTCCAGCCATACAAAGGCACCTGTTGCTTTTCATAATGGTTCCTTTAGCTTGACAGGATACATTTTGCCTTTCCTTTGGAATCTTTGCTACAGCAATGGGGTGTTTACTTTCCCGGAGTAACCGTTTAACTTGCGGCAGGGAAAAATAAAAATCTACAGTTGCATAAAAATGTCAGACCAATTTAAGAAGCTGTTTTGTAGTTAAGTGGCTTGTTTTGTGTGTGTTTTTTTTTTTTTTTTTTTTTTTTTAGCAAAGATGACACTGTCGTGTGTAATTAACAGCTCCGACCATTTCAATAACGTGCTGAAAATTGAACGAGCCTATTTAACGGTGTGAAGTAATAACAGATTATTTATGGAACCGTACTGGGAATATATTGCAACTGAATATTTGAAAGCAGTTTAAAAAATATATATATACACACACACACATACACACACACACACAATGGAAGAAGAAAACATTACATGTTCTCCTTTCCATAACAGTTCTTGTTCCAATAGTTAGAAGTTGTTCACACTGATCGTGCAGGGCATGCCTGGCGTGTACCTAGGAGTCCGACACGATGGATCGTGCCCACCCGGCCGGGCAGCTTGTTGACCCGCTAGCAGGATACCGTGAACCGGGATATATAGAGAGATATGACGATGATGGATGCACGATGCAGCTTATGCAGAACCGTGAACGTCTGATGTTATCTGGATAGTTGTTTATATTATACGCCCCGGGGGCGAGAGCTTTAAAGCATCAGTCCCGAATTCCCGCTGTTTCCTTCAATAATTATAACCGACATTTGTCTCTGAAAATAAAACCGTGCGGCGCTGCAGTTCCTTCAGCGGCCACTGGGCGCACCTTTGCTCCATGCAGAGCCTGCGATTCACCGCGCTTCATGCGCTCGGTACCGGGGGGAAAGGGGGCAAAGTCGGCGGCTTAACAGGCGGCGCAAGCAGAAACAGAAAGAGATGATGCGAAGAGGAAAGAAATATTAATCATTTACCATTGCAGTGTGTGGAGATGACGGGTAGAGATCTGCAAGAAATACCGTGGCCATTGTTTTAAATACACAAGCGTTTTGGATTTACGCTATTGTAATTTAGATAATTTATATGAACAGTGGGAGGAAATCGCAGGATTGTTTTAATAGCCCTTTTGGATCTAAAAACGAACTACAGTGAAAACAAAATCGAGGATATAATTTAAAAATAGAATCGGTTTCATTTTGACTTGGTGAATTGAACGTAGCTGCATCGGGCTTTGGAGAGGAAGGAGTGTACTTTGGAGCGCTTGGCATGGTAGAGAAGACGTCGGCGTGCGGTGGCAAGGCTACAAACCAAGTTTGATGGTAAATATGACGTTATTTTCTCAAAGTCAAAGTTGGCATTCAGTTATAGCTACCCGGGCATCTCGCGAGTTGATCTGTGAGGTAGTTATAATAGTATTTCTTAGGATATAGTGACAGAAAAATAAAACGGGGAGATACTTTTCCCGTGGCATTTTGAAGCAGTAATCCCGTATTTCGTCATTAAACTATAATGCTATTTTTAAAATTGCACTCAGTCGTTGGTGTTTAAAGCAACTTAGATCAGGTAAACCCGAATTTGTCGTGATTCACTTCATCGTCCAGTTGCCAAATACATAAAAAAACCCGACAGGCTCGATATTTATCCAAATAACTAAGCCGCATTAAAAGGCGTAATTACATTCAGCCTGCGTGCATTAGGTGTGAAATGAAAAGGCGGGTCTCTGGGTGCGAATGACGCTCCTTCTGCGCTAGCCAGCCGCGCCGGGCGCCTATTACCTACCTGCCGTTGTAGCGCCGTGAAAAGCCCCTCATTCACTCCGCAAAGTGTAGCGGGACATCATCCTCATTGTCGCTGGATAAATCAATTTCCCGCAGCCTTAATTAAAATGAACCGGGCAAATTGAGTTATTTTATTAATTGACTTATGATTTATCCAAGACTATGGGATAGGATATGACGAGTTTTTAGGTGCAGGTAACTTGAAATACAACCACGAAAACCAAAATAAGGGGGTTTATTTTATTTTTTACTTGCACAAGGCTATACATATGTCTGTGTGTAGGATACATAGCTGTATTGGACTGAGCAATACATGCAGTGGATAATTTTGATTAACACGAAGCCAGTAGAAAGATCCGATAAAATATTTCCTTTTTTCATGCCACATTAAACATTATATAAAAAACTCACTCCACTCTCATTATTTTCAGCAAGTGCAATTTCTCAGACTTTTTTAAGGGCTTGTAGGGGGGCGGAAGTGCAGGTCGGACGGCGAATCCCACAAAATGCTCCAAATTTACTTTTCTTTTATACACGCCGCCAGAGATTTCTTTGCATTATGCACGACCAGGTTTTCACTTTTTCCTGTAGCTGCAATTACCATCGAACGCCATAGATTGTGCTGGGCGGTCCAGCCTCTGCCTTACCGAGGGAATAAATAAGGTGGTAATATAACGAGATTTCAAGGATCAGGGAATATTTTCGCAGGATCTCCACATCACGCCGTGACAGCTTCCTCTCCTCAAGTCCGTCTGCATCTCTACCCGTTCTGTACAGGGGAGGGAGCCACCAGGTCGTAAATAATGGTGCCTTTCCCCAAACCGCTTACTTGAGCTCGTGCCCTTCTTTTTATGCACTCGTCCCTCTGTATATTGTAGTGTATGTCGTGCAGTTAAACGACAAAAAAAGATACTTAGAAAATACTAGTATTAATGGGTTGGCTACCTCCTGCTGAATGATTATTTCTGACTTGATTTTAATACGTCCTCATAATATTTTAGTCTTTTAATTATATAATCAATGCTTTCTAATTCAATAATTTTTCACTTTACTTGTCTTAACTCCTTATATTTGTTGCTGCCTTGCATGCACACCGCGCACGTGCATCATCCACTGCTTGCCATGCTGCTAAATAAACGCAGCGAGAAACGACTCGTTTCACCTCGAGACCCGTGAATCGTACGTGACGCTACAAGTCGCGAGGTAACGATGCTGCAGGAGAAACCGGGAACCGCAGCCAGCTTCCCACTGGAGGTTAGCAGTGTTAATGCGCAGACTGATCTGCGCTGATTGTTTCCCGTCGCCTGCTATGACACTGTGTCTTGTTCCCTCGTGCAAGACAAGGGGCTGCCTTTGAACTTCTCGCTCGAAAGGAGCATTTGGTGTGTGAGCCGTAGAGCCAGCTTTATGTGGACCATGTCCCGCGGCTATGGGGGGGGGGGGTCCCATGACACAGCGGCAGACGGGACTGGGCCTTGGCCAATCAGGATCCTTCTCGCCAAGCTTTACAGCAGAACGGCCCTTGGTGGACCAGATGTCAGCTGGGGGCTCTCAGAGCTATGATATGAAGCATTGCTTTGCCCAGGGATGTGACATGCCCAGAACAAGTCTTTGCTATTCCCACTGAGTCCTGGGAGAGTCTTCTGTTTTCATTCCTCAGACTGATTCGTGCATTTGCTTGTCACCGGTAAAAGTACGACGCCATCGCCTGTCCTTTGTCGAGGGTTAAACCAAAAGCGTAAGGCAGTAACAGTTTTGTTGTAATTGTGCGGTCAATGCTAACTGGAAAAGTTCATTTTTCCCCCCCGGATAATTTTTCAGCATAAGGTTGCATTTCCAGGTTTGCTTACTGATTAAATGGCTGCGGTAGGTTTATTGTATCTGATTGGTACGACTGACCTCCCCGGTAATCGACAGCATTTTAGCAGTACTGTTATACTGTTTTAGGCATACATTTCCCTTTCCCTTATTGACTGTTTCCCCTCTGCCCGTCGCCGGCAGACCAGGGAGACTAGGGCCACGAGGGGATTTCTGTTTTAATAACGACGCCTCGGTTGGCATGATTGCCCGCCGTTGCAGGCTGCCCCCAGCTGGCTCGCCGGCACTGATGTTCACCTTCAGCCACGCCGATGCCCGTCAGCCGAGGTTTTTAACACCCAGTATAAACGAAGGGAGGTGGCGCGTCCCGGGAGAGCTGACCCGGGATCAGATCCGCAGGCGCGTCTCTATAAATGGCTCCCGGGAAGCTTAGTCGCACCTGCCCTGTTTCCTTTTGGGAGAAACGCCGGCGTTTGGAAACGTGCGACGCAGACTTGCGGTAGAGATGGTGGGGCGGCAGGAGACGCACCATGAGGTAGCTGCCTTAATGGACTCCCTTTTCATCCGCCTGCTTGCTGATCGATTCCTGTTTTCGACACGTGTCGCCGTGGCCGTCGGGGCCCGAGCGCCCGGACCCCCCTCCTGCGATTAATCAATCGGCCGGATCCCGCATAATAAACCATGTGTCATGCATTTGGCCACATCCTCTCCCCGTCTTCTCTTTACCTTCGTGTGACTGCGGTCTGCCGGTGGATTATGGCTCTGATTGCTGCTTTTCTCCTTAGAGCGGTGTGGGGTTCGAGAGTCCAATTTCTCACCTTATGTCAGCTGCATTTGTCATCCCGGGAAAGGGGAAATATCTCTGTCTCTTTTTCCTTTCCGCCCTCGCCGGAGCGGGCCGCGGGCCGCCAGAGACCAGGGGAGGTTCAGCGCCGCAACATCTGATGCTCGTGGGCGATATTGGAATATTTTCAGATGAACGGGAGGAGGTTTAAATGCGCTGTGCGATCACAGCTTTTACCTTGCATAATCTGATCAGGCCCTGGATGCTTCGTGTTGTTGTCACAGGGGGGGATAATTGGTGACAGCGTGTCGCCCGATGGGCGCTGTTTTTCAGACTGGTAAACTGTTCCGCGCAACACCTGAGTGTGCGCGTGCTGCTGGGAGTTTCACCCGACATGCATGAGCGGGCAGCAACGTGGAGTTAATGGGTGAATTTGTCTATGTTGACGGGAAGGGTTGGCCTGGCTGTTCAGGAGACAGCGGGGGGACAGCAGGGGGACGCCAGGAGGATGGCGGGGTCACCTGCTCTTGTACGGAAATGGACTCATCTTAAAAACCGCTGATTACAGACCTTAAAGGTACTTAGTGCTGCACCGATGTAGAAATTTTCACCGATACTGATATATTTTTCTTTAATGTTACCAATACTGATAACTTGCTAACACCTGAGCTCCGCACACCTGTAGTGAAGCCGACGTTGATGTTCCTTCTTAAGATGCCGTGAATCTGCGCAGCAGCCACGTCCTACAACTCGGGCAGTGGGACATCAGCGAAGTAACGTCGACCTGGGAGACTGTAGCGAGGTTCTAAGTGGCGAATCAGCTGACGAAATCCCTCGTCCTCCACTACGAAAAACGGCTGATCGTCCCACGCAATCATCTACATTGTTTTAGCGGTTATGTCAAGTTCAGCCCTAGTGCTGCTGAATATGAATAAATTGCTGAAATCTGAGTATTGACCAAGACTGACTCACTGGACCAATAGCAATGCCTTGTTTGTTAATTAAGGAACAATAAGTGATACCAATACGCTAACTGATACAGCGCCTCTAGTGGCGCCATCTTGTTGTACCCCTGAGCAGGGCACCAAACCTTAACATCTCCAGAAGAACATCAAACCAGCAAAACCTTGTGTCGCTTCTGGCAAGCTTGCTAACTTGCTAGCGCGTTGGGGCGATATCCATGTATAAAACACGATCACGTTCTTCACGTGCAGGGAAAACCCCGCGGAGCAGATTTTCTTCCGCAATACCGCGGTCCAAGTGGCATGAATAATGAGTAATGAGTCGAAATAATGCACAGGATGGGGTTGCCATGACGAATCAATGCCGAGCTGCCGTAGTGAGGCGTGCGAAGTCTTCGGAGGGGTACGAGTAGACGAGCAAACGAAAGGCAGAAAATGGCTCCGGAACGGCCCTTCGGTTAAGCAGTGATGCTCCACACTATTGTTTTATGAATTTGAGAGCTGCTGTGCTCTACTCTATATTACAGTTAGGTTGCTTGCAGTGTTACATGCTTTCATCTATCCACTTTCCATATCTCCTTCACCCATCCATTACGGGGTGAGGGGATACCCCAGACTTTTGGCAACTTAAAGTCTGTATAACAGCTTGTTTTTGGGCTGTGTGAGGAAACCCACGGGAACACAGGGAGAACCTGCACTGTCACACGCACACTGAGCCAGAGGCAGGGATCAGAGCCCCAGTCCTGCTGAGCCGCAGTACTAACCACAGCGTCACTGTGCCCCCCCCTCAGTGCTGCACCGCATTGATTTTATTCATCCGGATGTTTCAGTCTCCTGATTTATTCGTATCGTTGGGTCCTGCGCATGCTGAAGCGGTTTAGCTGCCCGCTTCCTGCCTTGATTATTAATCGTAATATTGCCCAAACGTTTCTTTTGCATCTGGATACCGTTTAGAGGTCCATTTCCTTCCCTATCTGGATGGGTGGTACGATGTGTGGGGGCAGGTGGGGTAAAGTCCTCAGGAGGTCAGCATGTCATCTCTGTCCACATGCCGGGGAACGCGGTCAGGATTTAAACGCTCGTGGGAGTTTTACTTACAGAGAAATGTTCTGAGGGCAGAATGAAAAATGATTTGCTCAGAGAGATAATCAGATTGCAGAGTAGGTGGGTACAAGCAACTGGAGCAGGTGGGACCAACCAATCAGATGTCTTCATCCCACCTCCTCCAGTTGCTTGGTCCCACCTCCTCTATAATCTGATTGGTTATATCTCTCTACCAATCATTTTTTGTTCTGCCTTCAGAACTCTCCCACGAGTGATTTAAACAGGGTAACCCGTGTGTGGCTTTCGATGCTCATCTAATGCATAGAAAGAGCTGGAAGTTTGCATCAGTGCTGTATCACTGGATGCCGGAGCTTTAACTGCTGTGTAGTTTCATTTCTTTAAAAAAATCCGACGTGTGGCGTGACTGTCCTGCCGACACAGCCGTATCGCGAACCATCGTCTCCTCCGCTCCGGTCTCTGGAGTTCCTGCCTACGCTGCAATTTCCTGTTGAGTCCAGCGATCGCCGTGGCGGGACCTGACTGAAATGATAAAACAGGAGGAGAGGGAGCAGCCGTCGGCATCGCCGCGGCAACACCGCGTCACGTGACTGTGCTGCTGCCGCGGCCTGGGCTCTCCTGGTCTTAGGGAGTGTGTGATTTTGACACAGTGCGCTCAGTTACGCCGGCAAGGTGCGTTTGAACTGGAGCGAGACGTTGGCCTGGAGGAGAGAGCAAGGCGTTGACCTCTAAGAACAGGACCCGCGTTTCAACCAGGCTATTACAGGGCCTTTTACTGCCAGTTTTACTGTGCTTTTGTGGGAGTAAAGCGGGGGTGATTTTACACGCCCACAGAGAGGGGGCGCCAGAGCTAATTTATGATGCCGTTCTCTTGGCTGCCTGCGGGCGTCTCACAGAAATCAGCCTCCTCTCCTGTGGCGCAGGGGCCGTGCCAACTAAGCGTATTGACCAAAATAGTCTCAAGACAGAACAGAGCCAAAGAAATTATGTCTGACCCCCCCTCCCCCCCCGTATCCCGGCCACTCCCCTTTCCGGCGTCTTCCATCTCGGCGAAGGCAGGGAATAAGAGCCCTGAGCACAAGGACAAACTGTCTCCTTATCAGCCTCTGCCCCCAGGCCGTCGGCTTTCTGAATAAGCACCCACGAGGATCTGAGCAGTCGCTGCGCAAACTTCGTATCCTGATGGACCGGTTTGCACTATGTTACCAAGCTGCTTGCACAATTCATTTATTAATTTGTTCACACGTTTGCCTTATCATTGCATATCTTCTTCATTTCCTAATTCGAGTCTTTGTATTTGTACACACAGATTTTTAGTTGTGTGTTTCATTGGCTTAAGTCGTGACGCCCCCTGAGCCAAAAGAAATTCCTTGTACTTCTATGTACTTGCTGAATAAAAGGATCCTGACTGATGCTTTGCCTGTTGACGACATGTATTCTGTTTTTGCATTTCCGCCTGGTTGTGTTTCCCAGGTTCGGCCCGTTTTGAGTTGTTAGGACTTTGGTATGAGTTACTTCCTTATACGCTGTGAGTTTATTTTCCACTCTGTGTAGTTAGAGTCTGCAGACTTTTTTTTTTGTGTGGGAACTCAACTTGAGATGTGGTGAATCACCAGCTCTGAGTGTGTGTGTGTGTGTGTGTGTGTGTGTGTGTGTGTGTGTGCATCTGCATGTGATCACGTGTATGTTGCACTGTGGGGACCAAATGTAATAAATGGTATTTTTTCAGTCTCACTAAGGGACACTCAGTTTTATGTAAATCCATGACTTCAATTAAAAAACTAAAAATGCCAAAAGTCTTGTATTTTGTTTGGATACTTATGGTTAAGTTCGGGCTGGGGAGGGGTTAAGGTTGCCATTGTTGGGATTAGGGCTTTTCCCATAGAAATGAATGGAGAGTCCCCACAATGATATAGATACCTTCTGTGTGTGTGTGTGTGTGTGTGTGTGCCCAAACGGCCTGACTTCCTATCCAGAGACTCCCCTGATTTGTTGTTTTCTGGGTCTTTCGGGACCCTGGCTATGCGGTTACTGAAAACCGACAGACAGATTATCTTTGTGGCCTGTGTTTGTTGCTGTTTTTCCTCTTCTTCTTGGTAGTGTTATTCTTATTTTGATCAGGTGTATAGCATTATAATACTTTAACATATCATGAGATATGTTAATGTCGATCATGTTGTTGTGTGACAAATGCCGTCACCGA
>JAABNY020000043.1:10814204-10829117 GCA_015164015.2 Brevimyrus niger | reverse complement strand
AATAATAAAAAAATCACATCTCCAAAGCTTTTTTACTTGCAGGGGTTTGTAGAGGAGGGAAATAAGGTAAAACAAAATGCAATAGGGAACAAGACGGTGCAATATAAGAATAAAAAGTCGTGGTGATAAATAAGTAATAAATGAGCAGTGCAATATGGGGATGAGAGATCATCTGTATGTGGGATGTGCAAATTGACAATAATATAGTATGAAGTTACAAAAAAATACAGGAAGCACATTGACAATAGACTACCTGATGGCTTGAGGTAATAAATGTAATATTTTTGTAATATACTGACAAGAGAGAATCTAATTGTGGAAGCAAAGAGGTTTTATTGCCCAGAACATCAATCCGAAACATGGAAAGCTGTGTTATAGAGCAGGCAATGCAAAGAAAATCCAAACCCAAATTCCACATCTTAACCCCAAAATCCACAGTGAAAACAAAGGCAGTCGGCTGTAGGTCTGGCCAGTGAAGAACAAAGTTAACAAATCCGGGACAAGAGATTAAGAGCCGGGATACAGGGAGATCAGGCCAAAGACTTACACAGTCAGTGGCCAAGAAGGGAGTACTTGGTATGCTGAGAACACAGAACACGTCCCAAAGTGTGTGTGTGGGGGGGGGAGCAAAGTCCTGAAACATTCCCCCAGTAATCTCCGTCAACGTGAATGGTGGCCAGGCTGTGTGTGACCAAACGGGGGTTGGGCTGGATGCAGGCATAACACCCAGTAAACTCGACACACTGTAGTGTGTGGAAATCCCAGGGTAGCGACTGTTTCTGGGAAGCTGGGGGTCACCAGTTGCCGCATGCTAGTGGGAGTTTTACTTACGCAAAAAATGTTCTGGGTGCAGAACGAAAAAATTATCAGTTAAGTGGGATGACCAATCAGATTGTAGAAGAGGTGGGTCCAAGCAATTATAAGAGGCGAGACTAAGACATCTGATTGGTTGGGCCTGCTTCCTCTAGTTGCTTTGCCCCACTGCCTTTACAATCTGATTGGTTATCTTTCTGAATCAATCATTCCTTGTTCTGCCCTCAGAACATTTTTGTGTTAGGAAAACTACACAACATTAGATCACATGTCACGCCGGTTTTACCGCTTAGCCACACGGTAACTGACCCTGTTCCCCCTCTGCTGATGTATTCGGTCTCAGCGACATGAATCACTGTCGGTAACAGAAGGGCTGTTCGCATCAACAAGCAGGTGTACCTGATAAACTGACCACAGTGTGTATATTTATGCAAAATCATATATCTCCTCCTGCACACGTTTCACTTGATTCAGCAAAACAAGGACAATTCACTAGAGGATCACTGCAGTATCTGTCATGTAACACCAATATAAAGAAATAAATTGTCGAAAAGAATAGAAATTATATAGTATATACCAGCGTAAATGCATTACCCAGCCTTTATCAGGTGATTATTAAATAATTCTGTGACATGTATTAGGTTTTATATTTAGAGAAAGTGCATTTAGGACGTTTATTTTAAGTTAAAACCCCAGAACCAGTGACTGAGACTGGGCCAGTGGTTTCCAGTGCAGATGTCCCGGTGTCCATCATCTCACTGGAGAGCCATCCTCGGCATCAAGGTGAGTTAGACACTATTATGTAGAAAGAATTTCCAGCCTGGAATAATTTATGAAAATCACCCAGCTGCCAAATATAACTTTTCCCCGAGACTGTTTGAATAGACCCGTGATTGCGGGTAAAAAGTGCAAAGGGTGTGAATCTGATATGAGCAGGGAAAAAAAAAATCTAAAGGGTAAAACAATGGCTTCATCACAAAGCAGAGTGTTTGTGACAGTGTTGTGGTGTAATTACGAGCTCATAACGTGTTATTTTAGCATTGTGCTTTGTTGTTAATGTTAAAATGTTATTTCAATGTTGTGTTATTTTGTTTTATGTTTTGTTGCCCTGCACTAGTACTGATCTCGTATAGGCAAATACAGAAGGGGTGAATTGGATGGATGGATTGATTGATTGAAACTTCATTGGTCTTGAATGAAACTATAGATGTTTGAGCAGCAATTAAATACAATTACGCCATAGGAGGCACAATGGAGAAGCATTTTTGATGTATAAACTATCCTGTGTTTAATGTACTGTATAAATCATGGTGGATCAATTAAAATTTAGTTAAATATGAAAATACAATTAGATGCACAACATGTTTTTTTTTTTGTTTTTACATTTTGCACATTATATGTGTTTTGAATTGTTTTCGCTAGTGGTCTAGGAATTATGGGAAAACTTACTTAATAACATTGGTCTTAATATTATAACATTATCCTTGAGTAATCTTTCTTTTTTGTCATGGAAAGTAACACTATAAAATAGCGCTGAAGTACAGCCAATGTACAGGGGAATGTTATTTGCCCAAATCAGTACAAAAGTTCTTGTCTACAAAGGACTGACATAATCTTTAGTTCATGAATGTTCCAGTAGTCTTTTATTGTTATTATATATTTAATAGGTTCAGGGCCCATTTTAACCCAGGACCAGATAATCCTGGGATATCCGGAAAGGCTGAGTATCTCTTAGTTCCTGATCATAAAATTAATCCCATGCAAGACTCCCAAAGCTGAAAAGTAATTGCTCAGTTCCTTTCTGAATAGTTCATTCGAGTACGCAGTGTCTGAAGGTGAACAGTCAAAATCGTATTGTGCAGACGGCAAAGTTGTGTCTGTGAACCACCAACAGTTGAATTCCGTGTTTTTATGAGTGCATGCGTACCTCTCTTGTTTGAAATCACATGGTAAAACGATGGTTAATACTGCTTAATCTAATGCCCGCAGTTTTTCTGCAGTCGAGAGCCAGCAACTAAAATATTTATGTACTGTGTCAGCTTTGGATCATTTTCAGACGTATGCTCAGTAGCCGAAGTCCAGGCTGTAATTCGGATGAGACTGACAGCATGATTTAGTTATCGATTGTGGATGTGAGGTGTTCATGAAACGTCAAAGGAGACGGGGTGACCTGTGGGTTTCCGCTGCCCCGCCCGGGGGCGTGACGCGACACCCAGAGCCGGGCGAGAAATGGGGCAACAGGTGCGTGTTCCTCTGGGACGTTCCCCCCCCCCCCCAGCGCCGTGTGACGCACTTGTAACCGCAGGTATCTTACCGTGCAGCTGTCAGGTCTCTGGGGGCACCCTAGACACACAACGTCCTTCACACAAGGACCCAGAGCCTTGTTCACGCATCTGCGGGCTGCGGCAGAAACTCACGAGGTTGTGGCTCATCTCTCGGCGACCCGGAAGTGGAGGTTCTGTATCGAGGCAGTTTCTTTGCGGTCAGGCTGCAGGTTTAAATGCAGGAATGCTGGGTCGTGGTTTAGCGACTGGCGCCGTCATGGCCGACATAACTAATGATCAATCCGTCGGTTTATTTGCTAACTGATTGTCCTGATCAGGGTGACGTGGGGGGGGTCTGGAGCCTCTCAGGGCTGGGGTGCACCATAGATGGGATGCCAGTCCATCACGCAGCACGCACACGCTTGCACGCACACGCATGCACGCACACGCATGCACGCACACGCACACGGTCGTACTCGGAAAGCAATTTAGAGATACTACTTACCCCAGTCTGCATGCCTTTGGACAGCAGGAGGAAAGCAAAGTACCTGGAGGAGATGGACACGAGACAAAATCCACGAACGGACACGGGAATCGAACCTCCCAGGTTCTGGCGGAGGAAGGTGATGGGGTCAAACCACTGAGCCAGCGCTCTGAAACTGTTACTTGTGAATATATTCCTCTGCTGGCACGTGGCCTGAGACGTCTCATAACTGTAAAGCCACTTAAGACGGATTCTATTAATATTCATTGATGATGAAATTTAAGCACTTCCCTGAAAGTGAACGGTGCAGACAGCTTGTTTTCCCTGCACAGAATAACAGATGTGGATTTCAAATCAAGGTCAGGCTGTTTCTTACAGTACACCAAGCGTCAACCATTATGACAGAAAAAAAACACACAAAAAAATCTAATTACCGAGAAAATATAATTTGAATCATATCGTAGCTTATGCATAAAAACACTGTTTACAGATACATTATACTGCATTCTACAGATTCAGAAATATCTCTATTTTACCAACAAAATAACAGATTATTTTACATATTATGTTTCTGTGTTGTGTATCTTCCAACTGCTTGTCCCTTAGCGCAGTGTTCCCCAGTCCAGTCCTTGGGGAGCCCCAGAGAGTCCACATTTCTGCTGGGAGCTGGGAGGGAGCAAAAACGTGGACTGTCTGACAGGAAGCTGGGAGGGAGCAAAAACATGCTCTAGAGGGCCCCTGTGAGCCTGGAGCTTATGACAGGAAGCACAGGTAACAGCTGGACTATTGGTGGGATGGCAGTCCATCACAGAATACTCACACTCTATGGGCAGGATACAGATGCCAGTAAGCCCAGTTGCATGTGTTTGGGCTGCATGGGGGAAACTGGAGTGAATGGAACCACCTCACGCAACACAGGAGCGGAGATGGAAAGTCCAGGTTCAGAAAGTACAAATCCAGACCAGGATTTTGTTTCAACCAACCAGTCGAGTATAAAGAGTCACAGTCACAGAGGACTCAGCTGGTCAGTCGAAACAAAATCTCGGGCTGGATTTGTAACCTTTTGAACCGGAACTCTTCACCTCTGCATGGGAGAACATGCAAACTTCACACATACCCAGAGCAGAGGTGAGGGGCCAGTGCTGGCCAGTGAGATGCCTGGTTTCTAACTCGGTTCACAGGGAATTTCCATGAGTCTGGCTGCCTCTTTCAGCGGTTAAAGGGAGCCGTGGATTGAATTATGAATGCCATTTTTGCTGTAGTTTTAGAGGCATGTTGCTAATAATAAAAATTTAAATTACAAATGAGTTTTTTGTTGTTTGTGGTCTTTACTGTTAAAATTGTAATGTTAAATTCAATAATGGCCCACGACTTTATTACTTGATGGAATTTAACATAATGTAACATGAGGATTTATTCATCAAATTCAGCGGAATAATCGTTTGTGAAAATGAGTCCGATGGTGGGACTGGCTTATTTTCCGCCTTTCTCTGTGTCTCAGTTATGTGTGCCTAACAGGACTTGTCAGTTGGAGTAACAATTATGAGCCAAATTTACACATTTTGTAACAGGCCAGCAAGCCTTAATGGGGAGTGAATCTAAGCCCACGACCAGCTTCTCGAAGCGCTGATTTCCCACTGGACAAATCATACTGCTCAAACCTTTTTTTTTTTTCTTCATTTCTCTGGGGAAAATGGGATACCTCATTTTAACTTGGATGCCGTTGTTTACTAAATAGCTTCTCCTGAACTCAATACTGTTGCACAAAATTGCATTAGGGGAGATTTAAGTTTGACGTGTCAGTGAGTCACATGAGAAGATCGGGGACCTCAGTAAGGACCTTCCTGAAGGATGTGACTATCAAACCATCGCCCTCAAAACAGGCTCTGTATTCTCTGTAACCTCTCTTTGCTGACTCCAGATCTTGGTTCCGTGTGCTATTGCGTGGGGTCCTGTGCTGCAATGGTCTGCCAATTTTGGTCAGCACGCTAGAGATTTTCAATCCCAAGTCTGCACACACATGCACACGCATTTTGCATGTATGTGACATGTTTTATTACCTTGTTAATAGTCTGTGGGGTTTGCAGACTACTCCAACGCTTTTGATGTCGGTAATTTTAGGTTCATAATGGAATAATATATATTACCCTAAATGGCAGATGCGTTAGTGTTGGCAGCCCTGGAGCAGCGAGCGGTAGGTGGAGCCGCGCAAAGCCGCAGACCCGCTGAATCCGTTTGCAGGGGAGGTCTGAGCGCGGAACCGGCTCTCCTGGCCGCGAGGGGCGGCGGCGGCGTGACAAACGCACAGCCCCATCTCGCAAGAACAGCGCCGCGGGGCTCCGGATGAATGCGGCTCAGCTCCCTGTGCATCTCTGATAATATTACCTCTGAAAAGGTTGATTTGCTGTAGCTGAATTACCATTAAAGGTTACCCTTTCATCTCCTTATGTCACGGAAGATAACGATCTTAATTGCAGTCTGTCCATTGAAAAGTACATTAGCCGCATGTGAGGTAAAGTATAGAAGCTAATTAGCCCGGGCCGTTTTTAATGAGCGTGTCCATTTTTATTTCATCTTTCATTTCTTCCAGAGGAAGTTTTCATTTACATTGATAATATCTCTGAAAGGTAAATGGTAATTAAGCAGGTGGTACAGTGTGGCGATGGGACAAACAGCATACATCGGTGGAAAAAGTTCAGATCGTTAATTATCGAAAATTAGATATAGATGGAACACGTGCTGTAAATGGACCCGAGTCGCAGCCTCTTAATGGAAGAAGCTGATCAGCCAAAGATATTAGCGTATATTTACACGTAGCAGCCTGCGTCCGGGGATTCCCTCTGCAGTGCAATCAATCTCGCCCTTACGTTCCTAATGGCCACTGGGATCACCGCCGTTAAAAGCTTTGGTCAGTGAAAACACTTCCAGGGGGTATTTTTTGGCCGGAGTGAAGCCGGTTTGCGTGTAACCGCAGCGAGTAGCACGGTATACATTATACAATATGTGTATATTGTTTGTATTTTTTGTAATGTATTTATTCCAAACATCACAACATGTCACTGGGAGGATTGTGGACCTAAATAGGAAACATAATGTCCTGGTAAATACTATTATAGAATACTATACTAGAATATGGTCACCAGGAATTGGTGTTGACTCGACAGCACCTAATCATAATTAAATAACCATTGATGGTTTTTAAAATGTGTCTGAGTGGAGTATTTAAGGCTCCCTGCAACCAGGTCGAGGGCCCAGACCTACCCCTGACTTCGTGCTCCCCGGGTCTGCGCGTGCTCCCTATGGCCGTGTGCCTTTCCCCTGGCTGCTCTGGCTCATCCCCACAACGCAGGTGTATCTGGAGCTCAACCTACTCTTCAGCTGGTGATGGTGTTCAGCACCCTGCGGCTGATTGAGGTCATACCCAGGCTGCACCCCCGGCTTTCGACACGTGACTTATTAGATGGGATATTACACTTATTAGTGTAATATTAATGACCCAATAATCATCCCACTGAGCACCCTCATCGATGCCCTGGATTAGATTTAGTTGCGGTCCTTTATTTGCCGTTTGCCGAGGTATAAACATTCACCTGGCGCGCTTCTCTTTGCCTACATGAGAGACGCAGACAGGTGAGAGCAGGTGACAGGCAGGGGGATCGCAGCGCAGTGTTGACCAGCGTTTGGCAGCCCTGCAGCCGGAGGTTAAGGGCCCATGGACGCGTGAGTATTCTGCCAATATAATACAGAGGAACAATGTAGCATTGACCCGCATGCACGGATAATGCTGTGTATGCATTGGAGCTGATTTGAAGGGGATGTGGTTTATGAAAATGCGCAGCCGCAGCTGCTGTTCGGGCCAGTGGCGGGGGGGGGGGTCTTGTAGCCGGATCCGCGGTAGATCGCGTGAGGTTAAGCTGCGCTGTAATCTGGGTCTTAGCCGGGTCCAACGGTAATCAGTTCTGTATACCATGTGAAGGGATGCGGAAAAGCACTGGCTGGTCAGTTGGTCCGCTGCTCCGGTTAAGCTTTTAGAATATCTGATTGGCAGTGGATTTGTACAGTTTGCAGTGGTCTGTGAGCATATGTGAGATGTCTGTGAGACGTCAACAGGGAACGGGGGGTTTGTGGAGATGCTGCTCTATGCAATAGAAGATGGGTTATATAATCAGAAACGATTTAGCATGCATTAGGTAATATGTGACAATGTCTGTCTCCTCTCCAGAGCTGTTAATGGGATCCTTCGTTGACACAACCCCTGATTTATGTGTTCCATATGATTTCACGCCTTATTTAGCAATTCACCTCTACCCAGAGTCTCTAACCTGCTGTTTTTGCACCTTCGTATTGATTCAGAAGGACCTTTACTCAGAAAAAAAACACCCTGTCCCTAACACGTTTGGCCGCAGCTCATCTCCGCGCCGACGGCCTAGTGGTCACAGCTTGAATTTCTCAGCCGCCAAACGGCCAATCAGGTCTTCGCGTGGGGCCGTCGGCTGTTTAACGCCCTGCCTCTTTTCCATCTTGCTTATCCCCCTGGCGGGATGGTGTAAGAAGGGCACTGTAAATCGGGGACTCCTTATAAATCTGATTAGGGCGAGGCCACGTCGAGGCGATAAAAGCCTCCGTCTGCGTGAGACTCGGAGCGGCAAGCCAACACGCCTCAGCTGGCTGTACTCGAGTGAGTGACGCTGACTGTAATCACCTCGAACGGAAGCGACGTACACAGTCACCCAAAGTGAGGAGGAGGAGGAGGGGGGAAAGGTTGTCCGTGATATCTAACCGGGAAATCAGGTTGCCAAATGCTACCAGACAGGCTATGCTGAAATGGACTTGCAAATAAGGATACCTGGTAACTGAAACAAAATCCCAAACGAATGTCGCGGTACACCGGCTAAAAATAACGCGTAGCCTTTCGGGAAATGGAGCTTTGCATGAAAAAAAAGTTCATTTAAGGTTTAACTGCTCATATATGGCTGTGATTAATGGCAAGGAGGCCTGACAGGGAAATCATCTGACAATTCTGCCGAGATAAAAGAACAGGCCTGGGACTCTTAAGATTATTCTGCAAATAGCAAGCAGCACCATCCAGTACTAATTATGCACTTTGAAGGTTTAAGTTAAAACATTTAATATGGCACAGTGCTGTGCAGTGCTGTTACAGTTAGAGAGGTCTACTCCAGTGCCTTCACACTGCGACAGAAATCAATGGCTGTCAATTAACACTTCGCTTTTCAATCATTGTACCGGAATCCATTAATGCAACTCGGATGTGTTAATGTTCATTTCAGCATTCATTTTTGTCAGTTGTTTGGTGTTCTTGTGTGGAGTTGAGCATTGAGATTAGCAACTTAGCGTACGTGAAGGATCTCTTGTAGCAATGTAAATGGAGTCAATAGCTCCTTCACAGGAACAAAAATCGATATTGTTCCTTTATAAATATTTAGGCTGGTGCTGCGTTTATCGCTCTGCTGGAAGATCGTATGCATTTTGTAGGACAGAGCTAGGAGTTTTTATTTTATTTTCCCAGCCATTTCTGTCGTTAGCATGTGGCTGAGCCACAAGGGCGAGTGATGAATTAGCGTTACAGCAATGGAGCATTCCCTCTCCATGAGGAAAGGTGCAGCCATAATAAATCATCAGCAGAAGGATCAAATGCGAAACGGCAGAGCCCGTTTTGGGCGATTTCACGTCGCCTGACAACGTACGTTTACGCTAACAGTGTTGAGTACTCCCCCGCCGTCTGTGGATATGTGCAGTGGCGGGTATATTGACAAAATGGCCGACGTGAGGGGAGGTTGTAATTGAAGATGTAATTCTGTTCCTAATGGACGAGTTGCTATTCTAGGCCGCGGTGGCTACTTTACAAGTTCATCTACTTTCGCACCGCGGCCATAAATGGGGATATTAAAATCTGCGCTTTTGTATTATTCAGTTATTTTCCATAAATGGCTCTGGAGGACCTAGGGGCTGTGAAGGAAGAGCCCCGGATGGGATGCCGGGGACAGGGCACAGGGAAGGGGTCTTTAAACATGGGGGTAACATGCAAGATAGACACACACTTAGAGAGCCATGGGTAGGAATCTGACACCTGGACTTGAGGATGTGGGACTACAGTGCTGTTCGAGTTCCTGAGCTGCTCACTTCTGGATTAACATGGATTAGCGGCTGATCGTGCTGATCGGCGCCGTGCGCCGCTCACTTCTGGATTAGCGGGGATTAGCGGCTGATCGGCGCCGTGCGCTGCTCACTTCTGGATTACCGTGGATTAGCGGCTGCTCGTGCTGATCGGCGCCGTGCGCCGCTCACTTCTGGATTAGCGGCTGCTCGTGCTGATCGGTGCCGTGCGCTGCTCACTTCTGGATTACCGTGGATTAGCGGCTGCTCGTGCTGATCGGTGCCGTGCGCCTCGTGAGTTAAGACTGCAGTCGGCAGGTTCTTCATTAAACTACATCTGACTGGGTTCTTCTCGCGACCTGCTTCTGCAGCTCAGACTTCACCATGAGTTCTCCAAGAAATAAACAGTCCTTCTCCAACAAAAACTAATCCCAATTAGGCAAATTATTGGTTATTCAGTAATATCTTACATTAACAGTGCCTTGATAATGCCTTTTTAATGCATGCAAGGTGTAGTTCATCGATTGAACATTCATAAGCAGCATGTAAGTATAACATAGCATCCTATCATGCACTAACGGCTTTAATTGTCATGTATAAACATGATATGATTACATCATCAGATAATGTTTGTTATAAATGCGTATTAAAGCTGTTAAGGTGTGTCAGGATGTGACATGTCACTCTTTTGTAGGCTGCTTCAAGTAAAGTGTTACCCACTGTAAGGTCTAGTTACAGGCTGCTAATGAATGTTCTATGAATGCTTTATGAAGGTGCACTGAATGTTCTATGAATGCTTTATGACAGGTAATGTAAAGAATTACCAGTTATTCTCTATATCTGCTATTTCCTATCCCGTGTTGTGCCTCCGAAATGTTTTTGTTTTTAAAATTCCCATTAACTCCTGTCTCCAGGGTGCTATACATTTTGTGTAATTTTAAATCAATTAAAAATCATACCATGGGACTTCCCGACTTCTCGGTTAATCGCTTAAAGTGGGGGGGGTAATTTCCTTGGCTTTCACCATCATTCTGGCCACATTCTAATTTTCAGATGTGCCTGACCGACAGTGTCCTTAAAATATCACCTAAAAATATCTGATAAACATCCAAGGCCGGGTGCTTTAAATGAAGAACCTGAAGCTAATACTGCAGTCACCCTCCGCCATGGCTGACGAGTAGAGCCGCGGACAGAGGAGGGGGGAAAAAGACAAATCACGTTCCTTTACGTTATGTCAGTGTCATAATAGCCTGTGTTATATTTTCGAGAGCCTTGTTTCCAAGCTGCTGTGCTTATTTAGCCTTGTCTTGAGGTGCCTTTCTCCAGATGGGGCTGACTTTCTCATGTCAGATACGATTTCTGGATCTGCACAGACGTTACTCATCCCCGTGCTCTGACAGCGCCCGTCAGCAGGTGGTCTACCTTTTTGGAGTAACGAATTTAATTTATGTGATGGAGCTACAGATGACTCCTTGAAACCTGCTTGTATCTGGATGGGAAAACAGCCTCCTGTGGTTTGGCACCTCGAGGTGTTGGAGAGTTTTGTTATTATTATTTTTTTTCTCCGCCGTTGTTTTAATCGCTTTGGTATCATTTATTGTATTATGAGGGTTATGATGATGATTATGGCGGAGATGCTTGATGGTCTGGGGTTGGGGCCTCGTCTTGGGACCCAGGAGGTCTTTTCTTCAAGACGACGAGCCAGAAATGATGGGGAGAGGACTGTCGGAATCCTTATTATGGATGTTTGCTTATTTATGTTACTGCCTCCGAAAAAGGTTAAGAGTTAATCTGCCGCTGAAGCTCTGGAGCCGTTTGGTGTTTTTTTTTTTTCTTTTTGATTTTTAAAGCTGTAATCCCCTTGGTGGGCGTTAGCCTTTAGGCTAATGACAGCAGCTGGAACCGCTGGGGTATGGAGCAGAAATGAAGTAGCGCTTCACCCCGGTGGCTGTGAAGGAGACGGCGAAGTGCGACGGTGCCCGGCAGGGGCGAGACCCCCATTAAAGCCACCTGCGCCCTCCGCACCGCTACACTCCACGCTGACGAGCTCCTGGGCCGTTTTGGGCACAGAACGACGCTTAAGTGTTAGTCACGTAAAGTCGTTCCATCCCGAACGAAAGAGCTGAGAGGACGACTCAAAAGGGATGAAGCATGCTTTTCTTCTCGGACGGAACAAGGCAGGCGTACAAGGCTTGATACCAGGGTTCCCCGATTCCGGACCCAGCGGGCCGGTCTGCGACACCGTTTGCAGGTTTCCCTGCTCAGAAGCGCCCCTTTCAGCTCACCAGCTAAGTGGTGTGTTTCAGCAGGGAGGTCTGTAAAACCATGGTGCAGACTAGCCCTCCAGGACCAGAATTGGGAAATCCTGCTTTATGCCGTTAGTCTTTTTTAGAGGAAATATTGTTTCGTCGTGCTTTTTATTAATATCGGCCTCTTTGTACCAGGCCCCCGCCTTTAAGAGACGGCCGCCGCGCAGTCAAAAAGACACCCGCCTGAAAGACAAAGACGCCCAGAAGCAGTAAAGGCCATGTGCTCGGAGCCGAAAAGCACGATTCGCCACACAGACGGAGTTGGCAGCCGAGAGACGGCTGAGCCTGTGGATGAGCGGCGAGTCATTCACCCTCATCAGCAGATAATTATAAGCGTTAATTAAAATATCAGCAATTTGAGGGGAAAAAGAGGAGCTCATGCACCTTGATAAAACCTTCTTTTTCACACGGCGTTGCACTTAATTATTCGACGGCGGGCATATGTTTAACGGTAGACTGAAGTGAAAGTCTCCTTTGGCCCGGCTTCTGATGTCCTCTCGGGCAGTGTTCGGTGGCCAATAACTCCACAGGACGCAGTCTGCTGGTTTACAGTCCTGCATGTATTTTTGAAGGGTGGGGGGAGGATAAAACGCCAAATGTCAGTTTCGGATCCGTCAGACGTTGCGCGCATCATTACCGCAGGTGGTTATCGGCGTCTGCGAGCCGTCGTCTGGAACAGCTTAGCCTCCAGATCCTTTAAATGACCATAACAGGCATCTGCTTATAGCCCTTGAGGCCAGTCTGGCCTGCTTATGTTTAGTACAGCTGTCTGTTCATGTTTAACAAAGAACGTGGAAGTCGGCGCCTAATGCATGCGAGTTGCTGGGTATGACATGCATTGAGCATGCTTGCATTAAGCATGCTTGCATTAAGCATGCTTGCATTAAGCATGCTATTGTGCTTTATTAGTCTCTTTGGTAACACTTTACATGAGAGGGCACAAGTAACTTAGTAACTTCTACTTAAGTACAAATTATGAACAAAGTAGTCATGAACCTTTATGTTTGATTAATGATGAACAAATGAGGGATCAGTATGCAACTAACACTTAGTTTCTAGTTAATTAATGCATTAAGAAAGAATGTACTATTACAGTACTCGGGTAAAGAGTTACTGTTCCTTCTATTTTAAATCTGGTGGCTCTGTGGGTGGCACTATTGTCCCTTCCAGGTTCGGAGTACAGATTGATACTCTGGCTTTTTGTGTGTGGAGTTTGCAGGTTATCACTCTGGTTCCATGGGTTCCACCAGGTTCTCCAACATCCTCTTGCTGTTCTAAATATACCCAGATTATTTCGTGTCTCTTAATGGATTGTCCAGTGCACTGGGCTGGCATCCTGTCCAGGGTATCCCCAGGAATGTGTGTCCTGCGGTAGGTTCTACTCCCATCATTACCCACTCCTGGAAGATGGATGGATACTTTCATGACACTGGAAGTTAAGCATAACTAACCATTTCTTAACCACTGATGTAATCCTGGGGCCTGTCTGAGTAATCCCGGACCCGTCTTCCACGCTTAGGTAGTGTGTTTCTCATTCATTGTAAACACTTCTGAAGGAACACAAACATCTGGAGAAGACCTTCCCGCAAGAGTTCTGCAACTATTACAGTATCCTTCCAGAGCTACCGGGCATGCTGGCTTAATTATCCACCGATTCGTCTGGCTAATAATATCCCGCATGATATAACGTGTTCGTGTTCTTTTGAAGCTCGGAGGCTCAAATTAGATCAACAATCTGGGTACGTCCGGAAGCAGAGGGTAGCGGTTTGCACATTAAAGACCTCCCTCCCTGCCTTCAACTTTTGAAATATGAGTATAGGAGTAAGGAACCGCATAAATCCCTCGCCAAACGTAAATCCTTTACCAAGTGGCTCTTCTTCCCGAGTATGGGGGCCTTAAGAGAAGGGGGGAGGGGAACGAGATTTTCTTTGAAATTCTGTTCAGAAACTTCAAGCCTTTTCTTCTCGCTCTCACGCCAGACGGCGCTCTCAGAGGACTGAGATATTCTTCAGAACGTTCCATGCACAGCTGTTTCCGATGGCGACGGACCGTTACCCGGCGACAGCCGCGTCCCCGCCATCCCAAGCAGGGTTAGGGGCACCTGTGCTTGGAGTTCCGTATGTTGCCAGAACATGGGCGTGATTTTTTTTCCGCTGGTCGAATCCTCCGCTCAGTGTGGGTTATATTTATCCCGAGGTGACGGTCTGCACTGACACTTTTTTGAAATCCCTGCGACGTGCACATTTTTGCTTTTTTGCTCCGCGCCTTGTCAGGAGCTGCACCATTGCATTGTGCACGTGACTTGTCCAGATGCCCAGGGAATGCAGCAAAGGTTCGGTCAAAAGACGGTCACTGTAGAGCCCTACATGGTCATGGTTGGCACCTAAGATACAGAAACGCGCTGCGAATTGCTTTTGCAGAATCAGACAAAATCTCATCCGGGTAGAAAATCCAGATTCGTAGATATGAACCGTATCATAATTTAAATCATCATCGGTTTTTTGGCAGGTTTTTGTCCCATATTGTTGTTGAACCTTTAAGATATTTCGGTATCTGTGTATATAGATAAAGAACATGGTTGTAATATGAACGCCCCACATCAGTAGATAAATGTGAAGAATAAAACAGTTTTCAGTATCTTCAGGCTTCCCTACCTGAAAATAAAAGAATCTGCCCCGAATATATCATGCCATTTTTTCTTTACAGCCTAAACAATATTGCAAGATGTTCATTGAAATCCAAGAGCTGTGCAAGCTGCTTCAAGCTCATTTTATGGTTATCGGTGACAGACTGGGAGCGTTTTCTCGAGGAACCCGGCATTTACGGAGGCCTGCAAATCAGAGAAGTTAAAGGGGAGCGTTTCCCTCTGCTCTCAAAAAACGCAGGCAGCGAAGGAACACAACTCCTCAGCCGGGTCTGCTCCCTTAAT
>JAABNY020000043.1:10750897-10762305 GCA_015164015.2 Brevimyrus niger | reverse complement strand
ACCCGCTGCGCGGGAGGGGCGGGACGGTCGTGCTCGGGGGTGGGGCGGGGGGAGCGTCCGCGCGGGGGGCGCTCACCAGGGGGGTCTGATCGGCAGGGTCTCACCGGCGTGGTCTCACCAGAGGGGTCTCACTGGCGTGGTCTCACCAAGGGGGTCTCACTGGCGGGTCTCACCGCAGGGTCTCACCAGCAGATCGGCAGAACTAGCATGATTGTATTTCCAAAGAAGACGCACTGTATCCTTGTTGTGTTTTCAGTGTTTTCTGAAGTCGGGGGACGGGCTCTGTATTCATGCGCATCACCATTACTGCTCTGTCCGTTTGTCACTTGCAGAGACAGGATGAATAGCCAACTGATAGCAGACGTTCAGGCCCCATGGAAACGCACACTAGCCATTTAAAGCAAGAGTGAGTTGTGTCCATTAACCGAGGCTTCTTCCCCCTGATACTAAAATTGAATCAGTACCGTGCTCAACTCTCTTTGACCCCCATAATGATCTCATCGCATGATATCACGGACACGACAGTGCCTGCCGTAATTTCACATAATTTCACATGTGAGTAAAAGGTAGGTACTGCACTTTCTTGAAGCCGCCGTAACAATTGCTTGATTTCTGGTGGGTCCCAAAAAAAAAAAACAAAGAATATCTTCCTGTGAAGAGGAAATCTCTCTTTTCATGAATTTTATAGTGTAGACAAATTGGTGTTCATTTCCCACAAATTGAATTAGAATTTATGTTCTGCTGAGAAAAAAAACACAGGTGGCATGAATGTTGACCCCCTGCTTGAATGACTAAAGGAAAAAGTGAATTATGGTTTCCTCTGGGATGAAATTACCCCTAATCCGCAAGTGCATAATGAAACAGAGATTTAAATCCTGACTGTATGGTCCTCAGCCTGCACTTAAATCATATGAAAACATGGGGGGTGCAGTGGCATGCATTCCATGCCTTTCAAGAGAAGGAAATGAAACATTAGTCTAACAAAACTGGCTGGAGACTCAGTCCTTGAAGACCTAGGCTTCTTAGAGGCACCTGTATAGTTTTCTAGGTGAAGCTCCTGCTGTTGTACCCTAGAATTTGACCTGAGTTTGGTGTCTTAAGTTCTTTAACAATAAGCATGATGTACTATGGGCTGTTTCAGATATAAATCATTGCCAGACACCTAAATTATCCACTACTGGGTACAAACACACAAAAAATGAGTGACACCTCTGTTATTAAATAATTGCTTAATAATGAAATAATATGGAATTATAGCAAGCTATCTCACTGGTCGTATCAGCTCATAAAAGCCAACGGCTTGGAAATCCCATAAAGGCTGTTCATTTCAGCCTCAGAATTAAAAAATACTGCCTAAAATGCACATAGAGAGGACCGGCAGAAGTGACTTCAGGAAGTCACTGATTAATTCGTCTCTTCATATAACATGATGAACAATAACCGAAGAAGCTGGACCCTGAGCGAGCAGGGAGCAAAATTCTTTCCTTCTGTGTGTGAAAAGCACATTCTGAGGGATTAAAGATTTAAATCCATGCTCTTTAATGACAGATGACTTAATCAGCATGAGTACATTGGGCACAGGTACTTATTTCCTAGTGCTATCTGGACGAAAAGCAAGAGAAAATGCATGACAACGGAGACCTTCACTGCGTGTTGTTTGGATGCCATTCTATGATGATATTGACTTTGGGACACACACCAGATTGAGAAATGAGAACATCCCCCCCCCCTTTTAAGCACTGCAATGTTTGAACCACATTTTCCGGAGGGTTTATTTACATGGATATACTTCTGGTGGCTGTATTGTTTTAAAACCCCATTTACTTCAAGTGTTGTCTTCAGACGTGAAGGTGCCTAGTGTTTAGAACAAGCTGAAGCCTCTCTCTTCTGCTGGGTGAGAGCTTTGTGCTGCAAAGAGCACTTTCCTGGGGCTAACATCTCCAAACATCTAACATCTGCCCGTCTGGAGCGCACTGCTCTTCATTTTCCTTGCATTAGCCTTTAGTTTCTCTACAGTCCTCCCTCAATGGATGGGCTCCAAATCTTTTCCCACTCTGATTTTCTTTTTTTTTTTTTTTTTTTTTTTTATAAGGACAACACCTTTGGTGGGATGGAACCTCAGCCAATGTAAAACGATGAACCTTCCTGTTCTGAGTTGCTCGAGACCGGCTCGTGTTCCCCGTGGACCGATTGCATCATCCCCCTCATTATGTGAAGTGCTTGGACTTGGTTTGGCCGCTTGTCAAATGGTGTGTCAGTTATTTAACGAAAGACCTTCTATGGCTTGTCAGTTTAACGCATTATCAAGGTAAACGGCTAAAGAAACTAACACTTATGCAGAACTTATGCGTATGAGGAAAACTATATGTGGGTGTGTTTGTGTCTGTGTATGTGTACATATATACATACAGTATACATACAGTATATATACAATTTATATATAATTACAACTTAATTTGGGATTTTTATAAAAAGAGAGGAAGGACTGGAGCTGATTCATGTGTAATTACAAACAATTAATTTTGGACAATTTTATAATTCAGTTGTGTTGTAGATTTTTAATTTTAATTACTCTGTTCAGGTCTCTCCTCACCCCATGACGAACTGTGCAGCTGTAGCCATTTTCACGAGCCTGGAGTATGTTTTTTTTTTCTTTCTCTAAATATCCTTCCATCTCTGGGTTCCCAGGGAGCACAAGCAGCAGATGCTGTTCGTCCCGGAACCTCGGACTGGTTGGGGCTGCTGGAAACTTACTGGTGGCCAGAGCTTGGCTGAGTCTTCCTGCCAGTCAGCAGAGCACGGTGCGGGTGCCAGCCTGCCGGGGCACCGCCTGACGGGAGGCACTATAACAAGGGCAATAGCACACATTTTTGGCAAGACCCAGAAAGTAGCCAATAAAAAGGCTGGAACTGTATCCTGAGTTAATAATAGCAAACAAAAGAATAAGGTAACACTTTACTACACTTTACTAAAGGGGGCACAAGTAGAGTAGTAACCCAGTTACTACTCAGGTACAAATAATAAATAAATATAGTAACTGCATGAAATTCATGAACTGCTATGATTTATTAGTGACGAACGAACATGTGATTGTTACATAACTAACACTTAGTTTTCGATTACTTAACACGCTAACTATCAGTGTACTATTACAGTATTTGTGTCCCATCAAGTGAAGTGTTACTAAAAAAAATACTGGATTCTTTTCATGATATTTTTTTCTCTCCGATGATTATTATTGATAGGTTCCAGGTTCAGTGTGGCAATGTAGCAGTAAAGTGGTATGGAAAATGGATGGATGGATGGACGGATGGATTAATGTCTTATGAACGGACTGTATTTCAGATCACCACCATTTTTACTTTTGGTGATAGTAAGAGTCCAAATGATTGATTAATGATAATATTTTAAAGGCAGCCCTATATGTATTGGTTTGTGTTTCTTTTACGATTTGAGGGTTCTGTGGCTGTAGTCTGGGGTGTAGCAGTGGACTGGAATGCAGTGGCTCTGCTCTAGGAGGTTATCTGCAACTGGAGTCCGCCGTGAGTCAGGCAGTGACGCAGTGACGCAGTGCCGAGGACATGGAGGTAGGAAGTAGCAATCAGTGATTCATCACCTACCAGAATGCTGAAATAATGAATTTCAGCCTGTGGGTGGGCTGTACGTGAATCGATCCGCCATCGATTCTTCCGTGGACCCAGGTGTCGGAATGGGCCGTCTGGGGCTTCATAAAGCATGTGATTATCACTAATCTCCTGAATAATCGGTAATCTCCTCACCGGAACCGAATCCCCGATTCCGCGAAGCGCAGAGGCATGGAGCCGTGATCTCCAGTGGGGTGTCGGGCAAACAACATTCTCATCAGAAATTGATCTCCACGGTAGGACCTTGGTCCGGGGGCTGTCTGGTGGTCTTCTGCTTGTGGTCCCGCAAGGTTTCGCGATTTCATTTAATTTAATGCAGGGGAAATCCCAGCTGTTGTCTTCAATATACTCATCCGCCTGGACCATGCAGTCATCCATTTTCAATGACCAAACATTTAATTATGAATGTGGAGCCTTATTCTTGGGAATATAAGGTGTAGGGCAAGACCTGGACTGCCCTCTAAAACCAAAATATCCATCCATCCATCCATCCATCCATCCATCCATCCATCCATCCATCTCAGCTTCATACCTTTGTACCATAGCTGGAACCTGAGGAAAGCCAAATAAAACATGGAGAACATTCAAACTTAACATACACAGCTCTTGACCTTGCGGATCAAAATGTGTATACTGTAAGGTGACAGAGTGACCCGACCTCCCCAGATCTGTAGTGCGTAGCCTAACGGATCAGGGCTCTGTGCACGTAGTGCGTTGTGAGTTTGAATCATATCACTGTTGTGACCTAGAACAAGGTCCTCAACCACAACTGCTCCAGCAGCACCAGATGAGCCTGTGCTCTAACCCCGATCTCCGCTCCTGCCGGTACGCACGTGTGTCCGTGCTCCTCATAGAGAGAGACGCGGGATATCACGGCCTGGCGGTTTATGCGGAAGCCAGCGCGTACAAGCTGGTGGTCAGTGCCACGCGGTAACCATGGTTTCCTCATTGCCGGTCCAGAGAAGTGTCAATGAGACACCGCTGGTGACTGATGATTGCTCTACCCGGCCGGGCGGGACTCTTCTCCCATGCGAGGCTCATGTGGGGAAGAAGCCAGGGCGCAGGAAGAGAGGTGGCTGCTATGCACGTGTGTGATTTTGCAGGTGGGTATTGGAGGGCGACCACTCTGAAGTAACTACTGCCCCCTACCTGCAGGGCAGAGAATTTCGGAGGATGAGTGTGCAGAGTGGACCATCACCTCACAGTGGACCCCTTTGTTCCCTTGATGAACCTCAGGCGTCCTGGAGCAGCCTTCTGCACCTGTATGTCTTCGCAATCTCCCACATCCACCATAAAATGAGGACACTGCTCAAGTCCCCCACAGGGATGCATCACGTTTCCCCGTAAGTTGAGCTTTTAATTTTTTGTTTTTCCGACGTCCCAAGGGGACAAAAAAAACAAAACACAGTGTGCTTCCCCTGCACATTTGGCCTGTAAGTTTAAAAAACCAAAACGCTCTAGACTGTGTTTCCGTCTCCATTCACGTCGGAATTTCCTGCCGCAGATCCACAGAAACCTGAATCATGAACACGATTTTCCTATTTCCGCGAGGGCCACTCGTGCGAACACACACTCATGTTATTGTCTGATTGTACATCACTATTTTAAATGGCTCTACTTGCCTGCCGACTTTGGCTGGGCCGAGGCCTGCCTCGCTCCGCATGCTGGGTAACAGCAGGCCTCCCCCAGGCCACCGCATGGAGGCTTAACACGACGCCGTGCTGACGGAGGCCTGCTCGCCAGCCGATTCTAATGGCGAGTGCGTGAGGGCGGGGAGAGATTAAAGGGAATAATCCACTTCCTGGTGGCACCGGGCATTTTCACTCGTGATACAGCCACGTGGGGCCGCCTAACGCCTGCCTCGAGGGCCGGGACGATTAGTCAAGAGTCGCTATTCCCTCGCCAGAAAACCAGTGTTCAGAAGTACCGCGGTCAGAAGGCAGGCGATCACTTGCACCCTGTGAGTACTGTCATTACACACATATTTATTAGGTTAACCGTGGGTTTTATCGAAAAGATCTCATAGCATACTGTGCTTTTTATATAGTGGGTCACTTAAGTGACCATAATGGTATAAAATCGCTTTCCCTCCTTTAACCATGTGGTTTAACAATTCAAGGCCGTAATAGTTAATGCGCCAATTCCACATGGTTAACATGGTCGTCTTGCTGGATATTGGCCCTTAACTGGATCTGCCTTTTGGCATAACGAACGGCTATTTTTATTTTTTAACTGTTACAGTCTTATTACTTTGGCAAATAAACAGTGAGCATTTTTTGTTTGTTTTTAGGCAAATAAACAGCAGGGATTTTTTGTTTTGTTTTATGCAAATAAACATTGTTTTTAACAGTTGAACATGGGTTAACATTTCCGTAATGGATCCACTGCCTTCTTGGGGACATTTTTATATAGTGTGGTTGAAGTAAATATTTTTTAGTAACAATCTTAAAATGCTACAGGGTCATGTTACATTGTAGTGTTTAACTGTCCTTTACTCCCTACTATTATTCAGAAATCTGCTCTGAGACGGCTACAAGGTCTGGGGCATAATAGTAGCAAAGGATAGAAAAATCATAAACTAAGGTTGAAAGATTTTAACAGCAGAACAGTGTTAAATGCCATGCAAGATACCACACAGTGTCATTTAAAATTAAAGCCTTCATTAACTTGCCCCATAGCTGATGCCATATTCAAGCACAATTGATATCTGACATCCGTCTATCAGTGGATGAAGAACAAACTAATGCAGATAATGGTGATTCAAGGAAATTTCCAGATGTATCTCCTACGTAATACAGCGCAGGTCACAACAAACGGACACTTGACTTCTTTCACAATGGCCTCTTAAGTGATCTACAGGATATATTACAGACATTGACACTATAGTATACAGAGCGAAGGACCCAAGGCGTGAACTGCAACGCCGGATTAAAAGAAAAATCAATATGTTATTATTCAAATTGAGTCACGGGGGGGGGCTTTATTGCCACACCACCCATACAGAGGCGGCTCGTGGCACAATGAAAACAGAAAGAAATGAAAGAATGAAAGAAAGAATGAAACAGAAAGGGGTGAATTCATACATGGACTTTTGTGCGAATCATCAGAGAGCGTACGGACACAGGACTACGGACAACGCAGTGCAGCTAAGGGCAGGGTAAGACGGCCCAAAGGCAGACGGCCCAAAGGCAGGGTAAATGCCGCAACATGCAACGCGTTCGCAGGGCGAATTAAACACGAACGAGGCGACTAGACTACAGGGCAGGAATATGAAAGGATACTGAATGTGCGATTAAATAGCCTGTAAACCATAGAAGTTGCAGCACAGTAGCGAGAGCGTAGCTAAATAAATATTAACGATAAAGTGACCGGCGCCTGCGGGGGATGGTTTTCTAAATAGAATAGCAGCACTTCATTCATCTCCATGGAAGAATTTGGATTGGTTTTTGCATATCCCATAATGCCCTTCATGAAACACACAGGCACACATGTAAGAGGATGATTTAGGGTCAGAGGTCACGGCATCTATCGCCCTTAGAGCGTTTAAGGTTTGCTTTAGAGGGCCAGTAGTGACATGAACATGCTGCTGTGTACTCTGTTATAGCCCAAGAATACTCTAGGTGTAGGATTTGAACCTACATCCTTCCGGACTTGGGCAGACACCTCTAACCCCCCCTGAACCACACATCACACCTTATTCTTTCATCCAGTGTTGTCCAGTCATATGTTAGGCTATTGCTCGTGATCACTTGTCCCCCGCTTGTAAGCAGGCATCAGGACAGAGATGTCCTTGTCTTGTGACGGTCGCTGTCAATTCAGTCTTCAATCACAGGAAATCCAACTGCTAGCAAGAGCGACGGCATGACCCCTGCAAGAACCTAAGCAAAGCCTTCAATAATGCTGGCATCCTAGACTATGCTATAATGAATGAATGAATGAATGAATGAATGAATGACATCCAATCCAGGTTGTACTGCAGCCTAAGCCCTTTGTTGCTGGGAATAAGTTCCCAGCCCCCTTGTGACCCTGACCCAGATAAGCAGTTAGAAAATGAATGGATAAATAGATAGTTTGATGGATGAATGAATGGCATCAGTCCCAGAAGTTTAACTAGATCGTTACGTTAATTTTTCAAGGCTTCTATCACCAGGGCAAAGGCTTACTTCAGGATATTCCTTAGCATTGCTCATTTCGCAGTGTAAGCTGCATTTTTGAATAAAATATATTGAAGGGGATGAACATGAAGCAAACCAGGTTTATGTTCTTCTCCCCGGAGGGAATTCTTCTGGTCGTGCTCCATACTCAGTAGTTTTCGGCAAAGTTCGAAGGTGACGTTGGCGGAGCCCGTCGCAGTGGAGGGCTCCAGTGACCTTGCCAGTGGGGGGGGGGGAACAAAAGTCAGTGCGGCTCTCCTCTGGATCGCTGCTGTGCTTGTTTTAACGGGGACAGGCTGATGAAGCAGCCAGCTCCCTCTCACTTACACGTCCTTGCATCAGCTGCCGGTGGTCATAAGGAACCGACTAGGGAATGGATTATTTTTTTTTTTTTTGTTCTTTTACTGTCGACTTGACAATATTATAATCCACAACACACGCATTATAAGTAGAGTCTGATATTTCTGCAAGAGTGGCAATCCGTACTTGAATGTTTTCGAGTGGAATACTCTAACATCAATCCATCCGTCCTTCCTTCAACTGTTTATGCTGCTCAGAGTATTTGGGAGCTTAAAGGCCATTCCACACCCTGGACAGGACACACACCATAGAGATAGTTAATCAGTTATTCAAAATTACGGAAAGCAAAAGTACTTAAGAAACTGACCGCAATATGGTGTTTAGTTTGATTTGTACGGACTGGTCACATTTCTGATTCACATTATGAAGCATTCGGAGCCCTGAGGTTCGTCCGCACCCTGCAGGTTCACTCATTGTTCCCAGATTCTGGACCAAGCAAGGTGAAGCTGCCTTCAGTTTGTGCTCCCCATCTGTGGAACAAGCTTCCTGAACAGATGAGGTCTGCTAAAACTGTCCGCTCGTTTAAATCGGGGCTTAAACCGTCACTGTGTGCTGCAGCCTGTCAACAATTAAATCAGTTTAGTCATACGATGTTATTAAAATTTTATTTCTTTTCAGTCAACTATTAGTTTGTTTGGCTTTTTTTACATAATATTACTATTGTTAATATTATTATTGTCTTTTAAATGTGATTTTAATGTCTTTATTTAGATGTATTCCTTTGCCTTTGTAAAGCACTTTGAACTGCCTCACGTCTGAATGGTGATATATAAATAAACTTGTCTCAGCTTGCTTTGCTTTCTTCACATTAAGTGGGTTAGAATGAGAATATGCTCAAATCAGACACAGGAGTTCGGCTGCTGTGAAGTTCTTCGGCTGATGTGACCCATTTGATGAATATTGTTTGAGATTTTAGTTCAATTCTGAACTCAAATCTTGTCACACTTACTTGGCATTAAGGCTTGCTTGATGCGCAAGAACAAACCTCGGAAGAAAATGTATTTTAAGGGGCTGTAAGCCCTACAAACACTATGCTGGTTTCTCCCTTGAAAGGAAAAGGCTGTTTTTTTTTTTTCCTGAAACGAAGCAGTTTCTTAAGGCAGGCAAATGTGTTTAAGGGCATTAATCAAGGGGTTAACTGTCAGATCAGTTGGGTTTGGTGAAAGACACTTTAATATAAGCCTTTGCCAGATTCTTTTGCATTAAGCATAAATGCTCTTTGATGCACCAAACTGAAGCACCTTCCCTGTACCAGGTGTTCAACACAGGAATGCGTTAAATGAAATTCCAGTTGCATACCATTGTTTTGCTAAGATGTATTTAATGGAAACGGTGGAAGAGAAAGGGGAAGACCGAGACCGCCTTCACAAAGAAATGAAAGGTCGACTTGGCTCCTCTGAGACCACTGGGTGTCAGCTTTGTCACAACATGTCTTTATTCTCCCATCTTTGTAGCTCCTCGATCGAGTCGACACCTCTTCGACAGCTAGGTGAGCATCCCATTATCCCCGGCGACAGCCCTTCAAAAAGCGCAGGTTTGTAAATGTTGCTTCAAGAAGTTTTATTTCAATTTAACCTGCGGCACTTAAAATGCCTGGAAATTGCTCTGCACTCTTTCGCTACATATAAGTGAAAGCGAAGAAAACTGCGTTTTACCAGTTAACCAGTTGTTTTTTTTTTGTACAATTTGACTTCCCGTAACAATCGCCCGTGCTTTTCAACATACTACCCGTCTATATAGTTCAAAACGAAGGGAAGGATCCTATTGGAACGATCGTATTTCACACGAGGCAAAACCTGCAGGGTGCATATTACATCACATTAAATGAAGTTATATTTTCTTTTCCCGTATAAAAGAATCCGTTGCACCCCTAAGTGGTTTAAATAATCTCCCTGATGATTTTCAGTCAAAATGCAGAAGCCTGCGAAACGTACACGTCCTTATCAGCAAAGGCTGTCCTTTCTGCAGTTTCTTAAAATAAGTTTATGCCTGGATACGACGTAAATGACTCAACCCCTTCCCAATAAATTTATTTTAAATGGGATCAATTTTTTATTTATCTTTATTTTTTTTTTTTGCGAAATCAGAGATTAATAATAAAATCACGTATCCTCGAAAAAAAAAACGCATTAGGGTTCAGAAGCACTGATACCACGCCTCCCGCACGAACCGACGCAGCATCGACAACATGCAAGTCAATGGACATCCACATATATTTTTTTGCATCTCTTAAATTAAATTCTACCTGATCATGACAGTAAACAGCTTGCATTTCCCCCCTTAGTTTAAGGAGATGCTCAGTCCCCCCTTAAAGCCGCGGCAGCATTAAAAGGGGCGCATTAAGGGCTGTAACCAGCCGAAAACCCGCGCGGAATCCTGATGCCGCCTAAATGAAGGGATCGATCGCGCTCGCGACTCCCAGCCGCAGCATTGAATCCCATTACAGTCCGCTTTTGATGCGCTGCTCATACATGTGAGCTTTTTTTGCTCATTTTGTCTCCCCTTTACTCACCACAGCCTCCATCATCGGGTTTAAATTGTTTTGACACGGTGTAAAGTGAAATAAAGAGAATCAATTTTCAAAACAAAAGGAAAGACTTATTCTTAAAAAAATGTGTTTTCTGGGTACCAGGGGAATAATTGAAATATGACACGCAAAATATGATTCTGGACTTTACGTGACCAATGTAATATAATGATTTTTTTCACATATGCCCGACTGAATTAAAATTCTGGCTAAGAAGTATGCACTGAAAAGAAAAAGGCATTGTTCATTTTAAACTTGTCACCTTACATTATGCTAGAAATGGGCAAAAATAAAAACAAACAAACATAGATCCATTGTGGTATGTAACGAAATGGGACGACAGAAAATGGTTTGAATTTCAATAGTACAAAATGTAACACGTATGAGTCGGCATACATATGTTATACGTTTAAAAACGGTGCATTAGGGAGACACGCACACTATACATTAAAGAAGGTGAAAGCTCTGATAATAGAAAAGACCAATAATGCCTACTGATGCATAATAATACGGTTATGTATCCAATTCAATTTACTTTATATAGCATCCTACCCAGCATAATTTCTGCGAAGCATGCAGCGAATATTTAGCCACAACAGTAGTCAAATTTATGTGCTATTAAAATGTAACTGGTAATATATATATGTTCCCCCCACAGTCCAAAGACATGCTGAGGCTGATTGGAGTTGCTAAATTGCCCATAGGTGTGCATGTGTGAGTGAC